>JACEVL010006452.1:1777500-2410000 GCA_020284085.1 Aporrectodea caliginosa
ATCGGGAAAGCTGTAGATTAGGTCTAGTACTACTAGTAGGCCTAAATCAAGAACAGCCGTAGACATTGACCGTTCATTTGAAACTACACAATGTTTATAAGTGTGCATAGGGCTATAGGATTCTTTGAAAATCTTAAACAAAATTATCGATTGGTTTATGGGAGCAGAGAACGCGTTCCGCACGTGATCATCACGAGGGTCTTAAGTTGGAGCTTCTCTAGGCCTACATGTAGGGCCTATAGGTCTACACACTGCATGCTGCCTGGTAGGTGTAGATGATCAGAGTAAGCATCGAACTTTTATAGCTTTGCCGCTCTTTTGATTACCTATTTTTTGGTCATTAAGATTTTTAATGACTATACCTACTCTATTTTGTTTCCAGGCCATTCAAAACGATACAGAGATGAGTTTGAAGGCAGTCGACCAGTGTTTAATCTAGACGTCTCTTGGGGGGGAAAGTCCCCCCCCAGGATCGAGTTCCCCCCAGAAAAATGAAAGAGATGAAATTTTCCCCCAGGATTTATTGTGTACCCCCGTGTGAGGAAAATTGTAGGTTGAAAACTCTCGTTACTACCCCCCGTCGAAATTCTTGGAGGTGGTGGTGGTGGTGGTGGTGGTGATGGTGGTGGTGGTGGTAGTAAGCCTAGTATATTCTCATAGACCATCCTCAATAGGCCTACTTGTTATAGGGGCCTAAGTTAGATTTGCGCGCAAATAGGCCTAGTCTAATTTTGTTCAAACGTGGAAAATGGATTTCGAAATCCGGCGAAATTATGTTTCGGAAGTTCAGTTTCGGAGATTATCTACAAACAGTGGCGTAAATCATGGGGGCAGATGGGGACTGTCTCCCTCCCCCAAGTTTTGACTTAAGCCCTTCTGTCCCCCAAATCCGGCCCTCGTAAGTATTCTGTCCCCCCCCCCCAAAGTTATGTATAGATTTTCGCCTCTGTCTACAGACCCAGTGAGTTGAGGGTGGACTATTGATTGCATAACACAACCAGTTGATGTCATTATAGGCTATAATTCAGTTGATATTCGGTTGTTCCAACAGCAGCGATGGCATTCTGTTTAGTTTACCCGCTCCGAAGGCTAGGCCTATAAACGAGAGTTTCCGTTGAAGGCGAAACGATCCTTTCTATAGGCCTACGCTTAAGTCGAACTTCACACCAAAGTGGGCCTAACAATTATCGTTAATTTTTGCTATAATAGTAGTCCAATCGCAATCAAATAGGCCTAGGCCTATTACGATGCTAAGATTCGTTTTTGTATCCAGTCTGCAAATCGTAGGCTAGGCCTAATCGTAATCTCCGAACTTCTAAAACACCACGTAGGCCTAAGCCAAGCGCAGGGCACCTGCTTAGCCTATTCACGAGCGCTGCAAATGGCCCAGGTTACGTATACGCTATGCTGTAGGTATCGCGGAAACAGGATACTGTAGGCTATATGATTTCTCATGACATCTCTCAGCGCGGGCAAGGTAGCGCATTAAACATTTTCATATCATTCGAACCATTTCTGCTCCAGTACGGTATCCGTGTTTCGCGTCTTTTTCGTATTGCCATCTAGCGAAAGGTACTGCGAAAAAGTGATGTAAATGTTCGTTAATTCATAGGAGCGGTAGCCTATAATTAAATCCAGAATGTAAATTAGTAAACGCTTTGTATACTAAAATAGACACATACAACTCTAGCACTAAAATAAGCCTTGATCATGGCGAGTGGGGTAACACGAGCAGTGGCGTCTAACAATGGTGAGGTTTGGAGAACGATCTCCATCGAACTTCAAAAGTGGGGTTTTGACGTATAGGCTACGTTTTGGACATAGGCTAAACTGAGGAGTTGTTGATTTTCAATAATATCAAGGTCAGATTTGGGGTTGTTCTCCCAATCCAGGCGAGGATTAGAGGCAACTGAGCACGAGTCTATAGTGGGGTCGGGGACTTGATTTATTTCGGGGGCTTCAGCTTCGTTGGGGGGGGGGTTAATTTCCCAGGCCCAACGCTAGTTAGTAGTTACGTCCCTGGATGTAGGTAGGCCTACGCACATGTTTTTCTGTAGTGAACGTGTGGGCTGATAACCCACAGTATCCTGTCGCAATGGTCCCAGCAGGAGCAGGTATAGGTCTGCACAAATTGGCATTATATATAATATGAGCGATGAGTCATTCCAGATTTGGACAGCCTCCCGACAGGAGGTGTAAGTTCTACATGGAAGGTGGGGCCCACATGTTTACACTCTGTTCATGCTGCAGCAGTCTACAAGATTGGGCCTAATAGTTAACCTTTTTATACTATAATTATTTTAGCAATGTATGATTTGGTAGGCCACTCATAGGACCTATTTATAGACGTAATTGTTTTTATTTCTTGCAAGTTCACTAATCCAGTTAGGCCTGTTATCTGCCGACTAAAGTTAGACCCATCCTTAGATAGGCGCGTACATATGCGACGCCCATGAGAAGCCTAGCTACGATGGCAGTCCAGAAGTTTATCAGGTAAAGTGGGGCGAGGCCATACTTTGCAGATTTATCTTGTTGAGTTGTTATAGGGCCTATTAAGCAGAAACATTCAACGGTTTTTATCACTTTTTAGTAGGCCTAATGACCTTTAACTGTTGGCGGCGATACCCGTATTCACACCAGGGTTGTAAAATCCCCCCCCCCCAATAAAATTTGAAAAATGGCCTTAATTTGGTTTCGGTTTTTCAGCAACGCTCACAACTGGAATTAATCACTTTAAATTCTGACTTTATGCATCGGTGCGTGCTGATGTAGCATGATGTCTGACAGACACGCTCGTATACGGTCCGCTTTGGAATTCAGGAGGTAGCAATGGTGGAGGCAGTTTGAAAGTCGCATGGACGAGATGAGGCGGAGGTCACGAATGTGCATGAAATAGGAACGCGAGAGGTTGGAAATGTTGGTAGAGGAGAGTCTGGAGAGATGTGGATCAAAAGTAATGCTTACTGCGGACAGAGGAATCGGAGGTAGAGGTAAGAGATGAAGAGTCAGCACCTTTAAGTAGGCCTATAGGTATATTGAAAGGTCAGGGACTTTCTTGATTTGGCCAGGAAGGCATAGAATGATGATTGTTGTTTTGGAAGGGTGGAGGGAAAGGCAGTTAATTGGGTAACATCCGTGACATCGAGAGATTAAGTTGACCACAGTGAGTAATATTGTGAGATGGATCGTGGAGGTGGAAAAGAGCTTGGGGAGAAGAATTATGTAGAGTTGGGTTTGGGTGTCGTCTTCGTAGAGATGGTAGTCAACAGAGGAGGATTCTATGAGATGGATTAATGGTGGGGTATTCGGGATGGAGAAGATCGAGTGGACCCAGGACGGAGCCTTGGTTGACACCACAAGAGAGTGGGTGGAGTTGCAACAGTGGCTGGAGGCTTTGACGGAGAAGGATCTATAGATCAAAGACAAGTAGAACTGGAACCAGAGTAGAGCAGTACCACAGACGCCAAACCATGCAAGAAGATTGTGGATCAAAAAGGAGGCTGTGATCATGCAATGGTGTCAAATGCGGGTTTTTACAAAGAGGCAAGTAGATCTAGTTTATGCGGAGTGGTGTTTAGTGAAACCAGATTGGTGGAGTTTGAGGAGTGAGTTAGAAGAGAGGAAGTCGTTGAGTCGGGTAAGGACAGTTCGTTCGGTTAACCCACAGTGATGGGCAAAATGCTTTTCAAAAGTATTTTGAAAATACAAAATACAATACTATTTTCTATTTTTAAAATGGGAATCTAGTTTCAGAATAGGCCTACTTTTATGCCCATCACTCTTAACTTAGATAGAAACGAAAAATTAGAGATGGGAGTTATATATGGGACGGTAATTAGATAAGTTTTCCTTGTCAAGATTTGCTTGTTTGAAAATACGTTGGTTTCAGGTCTGGCCAGTCGACTAAGTCGTTAAGTCTGCAGTGGCTATACAGCCTATGCTCATCAAGTCGGTCGCGACTGACTCTGGGGACTACTGATTACTGCTGGAGAAAGTGAATTTGGATAAGTCGAATGGATTCAATCTAAAGTTTACTTTACGACGCGTTCATGTCAATGTTCATGAAATGGTAGTCAATAGGCCCTAGTCAAGCTTGGAGTGGACAAAAAAGGTAGAGATAGCCTAATTAGAGTAGAGGTAGACAATTATAATTAAGCACAGAGGTTGGAGATGTGCTTTGAAAACTAGAGTTGTGGGTCAGAGGTGATGATAAGATTGCGTAGGCGTAGGCCTAGGCTACAGATGAATCAGAGGTAAAAGTGAGAGTGAAAAGAAACAAAGACTAGGAAGTACGTATTAATTTTATTAATAGGCCTAATAATATTATTTGGAAGTACCGGCCTGGCGTACCGGCTTAATTTTTTGATGGCCGGGATTGTAAGCGCCGCTGAGGATACATACATTAATGTGCTGTGTAAATGCCACCTTACTTTACATGATATTGTGAGATATGTAGTCCAAAGGAGATCACAGAGAAAAGGTTTTTGCTGTTAATCGTACGTTGGTCACAGTGGCGTACGGAGCTTAAATGCCGCCCGGGGCGACGGCCCAAAATCCCGCCCTTAGCACTTCATTTTGCAAATTTCCGGAAAATTTTCTTTATTACTTCCGCCAAAATAAATTTCTGATGACCTTTTTTTGCTTTTACTATGCTACAATTGGGTCGTCAGAAGCCGCCCTGTCCTGCGCCCGAATGCCGCTCCTCATTACGCCACTGTATGCTCTTTATTGGATTATTTTTCTTCCTTTCCTTCCTTCTTTGTCTACTTTTATTACTTTTTCTTATACTTTTCCAATTTTTTTCTGCATTCACTCCTTCTTTTATTTTTCTTCAACCCTATTTTGCCGCCCCTGCTCAAGTGCCGCCCGGGGCGACTCGCCCCCTGCCCCCCCCCCTACGGTACGCCACTGGTTGGTCATCACTGTGGGCCAAATAATTATGACGTCTTTAGTATACAAGGCATTCGTTCGATGGCGGCAGTGCATCGTAAGCAGGTTCGTGTTGCGTCATTGAACGTGGCATCTGTAAAAACTTCAGTTCGACATGTATCTATGGCAATATGGCGGTGATGTTTTTCTCGGATGACTTCTGCAGATTGTGGTGGATTAGATTTTCGGTCGACTTTTAACTAATTTGAGCAAACATGTTTAAAAATAAACACAGGAGGTCCCAGTCTGAGTATGGTAAGTGAAATAGATAAAGAAGAAGCTGGATAATGATAATTTCTCTGCCAGCTATCGAATAGGATATCAGACTGCCATACACAGTACACAGGCCTCAGAAGGTTGATTCTAGTGTAACACTAACATTTTGGCCAGTTATGACATTTTGTGTTATTGGCCGCATAAAAAAGCGTGAGCGCGTTTTATCAAGTTTCACATCAGGGTTCGACTCGAGTCTGTTTTGGTTAAAGAAACGTGTTCTCTACCACCCACGTCTTTGGATTGATCGTCTGTAAATATGAGATTTCCATTTCCGGTATATATTGTTGACGTTTGAATGTCAACAGGTGCTGCTAAGGCTTAAGTGGCAAATTCTGGACAAACATGTAGTATCGGGGATCGAACTTTATGACGTTGATTCTGTGCTGTGATTGGTTCACCTTAAATAGACACAGGCAATGTACACATAGAGAGCTAAATATAGCTTTTGTTCACTTCCAATGACTTTCAATGTTATTGGTGTGATCTCCTGTCACCTCTGTTTGCCAGTTTGGGAATCTCCAGACAGTTATGATCTAGAGCAAACATTTTGCACTCAGGGACAAAACAAGCTGTCTCGGTGGGCCATGCATCTTTATTACAAAAATGTTTTCCATAGAATAGCTCAAATTAAGTTCTTCAAATTTTGTTACACATCTCACAACTACATCCATCACATGTTTCAGATTTAAGGTCTTTCCAAATAGTGCCTTCTGGTGATTGGTGAAGAACACAGCAATATTTTAACAAAGGTCGATGAAACTTTTCCATCAGTGCCAAACACCCTTTATGTTTTGCTGTCAAGTTTGGCACATCATTGATGCAGTTGCTGTGTGATTTATTCCATTCTATGTTATTTCGATGAACACACGCCTTAGGAGTTTGAAACAGGTCGCTTCCTTTGGTTGTTGCATGTATCTATTCATGTCCAAGAAGTTCCTTAATTACTTCAGAATTGTAATTTATTGATCGGAAAAAAATTGCAATCTGAGCAGTATCAGTAATATCATTGGATTTGTCTATTAAGAAAGAAAAGAATGTGCAGTTGGCTACCTGACATGCTACTTGTTGATGCACATTGCTGGCAAGCTCATCGGCTTGTCTACTCATAATGATATTAGACAGGCAAATCTGATCGAAATTTGTTTCCACTTGTTTATCACCTAGTATTTTAGCTGCAACTTTGTGTGCGGGCTTAATTATTTCTTCAGCATCAGTGAATGATTCCTTCTTCTTAGAGATAACTATAAAGATATGATGCAACAAGAGTGGCTCTGTTGTGGTGTTTTATGTTGGTAAAAAATTACTGTTGGCTACTTAATGAACTTTATTTTTTGCTATGAAATTGTTTCTTAGACCTATTGAAGCTGGATATTGAGAACTTAGAAGCTCTGAACAGGTACCTGGATGCACAGTCTTGAAAGGGTCATTCCATCTCAACTCAACCAATGCCTCCCACTCGACCATCTCCGAATTGGCTGAAATTTTAACCACATGTTGCAAGATATATAGGATGGAAAAATCCAAAATATTTCTGCAATATTTAAAATACTTTCCAAGATATCGTGGATTCCGTGACCCCACCCTCCGAAGGCACTTCGCGAAACTTCGAGATGTCCACTTTTTGAAATTTGATATCTCTGGAGTCGTTACACCAAATTAGATGATTTTATTTTTACCTGTACAGTTTCTTGCATAGATTACAAAAATAAAATCATTTTTATTGTGTGTCCTATAATTTCAGCTGTAGTAAATGTCAAAGATGCCTTCATATTCATTTTATATCGAAATTCTGCAATATTCAGCGATCAATATCTCCATATGTACCAGGCACAATACATTCAAATTTTCTATGTATACTGTCTATGTTGCTGGCAATTACTTGGCAAAGTTTGACTTGATTAGTTATTCACATCTGCCTGATATAGGCTGTCAAAGTTGACCAAATCTGACAACGGGGGTTAAAGAGCAAAAATATTCCCAAAAAGGGACATATAAATTTTATATTTTTATTGCATTTTCTGATAGACCATAGATCGATTGATAAGTGTTCCAAAAATCTTAATGGGGTTTTTTGTTTTAAGGACTTTACAGTGTGTCAAAAATGGTCGTTTTTTGGTATCACGAGTTGCAATCATGGGTGGTATTTGACAGACTTGTTACCCTAAATATTAATATCAAAACTGTGAAACCAATGTCATCACTTTTCTAATATAAATTAAACATAACCAAGTAATTCTTATTAAAGTTATAGTTAACATAAGCATTTCTTTATCATAATCAAAGTGACTTTATGAACGAAATATAGTGTTCTTTGGTGGTCTATCAAACTGCTTACAATTGTGGAACTGCTGAACATGTAAAAATATCAATATAACTAATTAATGTCATTTTTGCATACAGCATCATATTTTGAAAGTATTTCTGTGCATAAGATGAAAATTTTGTTGTTTACTTTCTTCCATACAGAATTGTCCAGCTGGTACTGACATGCACTGTTACTGCGTGCTTGAGATGCTGACACTAAGCAAAGGACAAATTGCAATGGAACACAGCAAATGTAATCATGTCTTGGCCAAGTCAGACAATAGCTTGCCCTACTTTGTGTATTGTCGTGAATTTGTTGAGTATATGAGCAAATTCAAGACAATGCATAAAATAGGTCAGACGAAGGAGAAGATATAATATCCGCTCCTTCGTCTGACCTGTCTGTTATCAGCCCAATGTACCACTTGTGGTCATATATTATTGCTGCCAGATACAGCCAGGATTGACAGGTAGTGGCATCAAGTTGCTTGCTCTGATTCTGCTGTCACATCTTCTGGTTTATTACAATCTTCAATATCAGTAACTGGTTAAGCAGTTCCAAATGAGTTCAAAGATAGTTTTTCCCTAATTATCAGAATCTTTTATACTGGGACAAATGCATGATGGCTAGGGGTTCAAGAAATCATCCTGGCTGCACTGTACCACTCATCCAACTTGGAAGTCCTTTATATGAGTAAAGCACAAACAGCATGTACCGTATATTACAGACTCAAAATCTTGAACCTTAGCAGTGCATTGTTCTTGGTGACTTTGCAGAAAATTATTTGCATTTGTTCCAGTATCGAAGATTCTGACAATTATGCGAAGACTATCTTTGGACTCATGTGGAACTGCTTAACCAGTTACTGATATTGAAGATTGTAATAAACCAGAAGATGTGACAGCAGAATCAGAGCAAGCAACTTGATGCCACTGATGACATTTGCTGTGTTCCATTGCAATTTGTCCTTTGCTTAGTGTCAGCATCTCAAGCACGCAGTAACAGTGCATGTCAGTACCAGCTGGACAATTCTGTATGGAAGAAAGTAAACAACAAAATTTTCATCTTATGCACAGAAATACTTTCAAAATATGATGCTGTATGCAAAAATGACATTAATTAGTTATATTGATATTTTTACATGTTCAGCAGTTCCACAATTGTAAGCAGTTTGATAGACCACCAAAGAACACTATATTTCGTTCATAAAGTCACTTTGATTATGATAAAGAAATGCTTATGTTAACTATAACTTTAATAAGAATTACTTGGTTATGTTGAATTTATATTAGAAAAGTGATGACATTGGTTTCACAGTTTTGATATTGATATTTAGGGTAACAAGTCTGTCAAATACCACCCATGATTGCAACTCGCGATACCAAAAAACGACCATTTTTGACACACTGTAAAGTCCTTAAAACAAAAACCCCATTAAGATTTTTGGAACACTTATCAATCGATCTATGGTCTATCAGAAAATGCAATAAAAATATAAAATTTGTATGTCCCTTTTTGGGAATATTTTTGCTCTTTAACCCCCCGTTGTCAGATTTGGTCAACTTTGACAGCCTATATCAGGCAGTTGTGAATAACTAATCAAGTCAAACTTTGCCAAGTAATTGCCAGCAACATAGACAGTATACATAGAAAATTTGAATGTATTGTGCCTGGTACATATGGAGATATTGATCGCTGAATATTGCAGAATTTCGATATAAAATGAATATGAAGGCATCTTTGACATTTACTACAGCTGAAATTATAGGACACACAATAAAAATGATTATATTTTTGTAATCTATGCAAGAAACTGTACGGGTAAAAATAAAATCATCTAATTTGGTGTAACGGCTCCAGAGATATCAAATTTCAAAAAGTGGACATCTCGAAGTTTCGCGAAGTGCCTTCGGAGGGTGGGGTCACGGAATCCACGATATCTTGGAAAGTATTTTAAATATTGCAGAAATATTTTGGATTTTTCCATCCTATATATCTTGCAACAAGTGGTTAAAATTTCAGCCAATTCGGAGATGGTCGAGTGGGAACCTTCCTCAAAATTGGTTGAGTTGAGCTGGAATGACTTCTAAGCTGCACATTTATAAGCAAACTGGCTTACCATTCTCTCCTGGCATAAACTTGTGTTTCTCTTTCCACTCTGAGTTGAATTCATGACTAGCACTGTTCTCACATTTTCGCTTTTTAGTCTCATGTGATGCTACGATCATAATTGAGGATATTTTTATTAATATTTAATGATTGTTTGAGGAAAACTTATAGAATCACCAAAATAATTCTGATATTGCACTGCGTCTATGGCCGGATATTATTGTTAAATGACTTCATGGCTAGAGTGCGTAAAATAAATATTTTTCTCTAACTGGAGGGACGGGTCGACCATGCCCTTACTGATTTATGAAAAAATTCTTCATAGAGACTGTTTGGAGCATAGGGTATCAAACTTTAAACATTGCTGTGACTTTTCATACAGTTGCAGGACTAACAGGAATAAAAAATAAGAGGCCCTACACAAAATGACCAGAAATTTTTTGGCAGTGAGAAAACTTTAACGGGCACCTAAACACAGCTTCCGGGCCCCTTTTCTGGGCCCCGTGGGCCACATTTTAGGAACCACAGATCTAGATAGTTGAAACATTGCCTAGGCCTACTAACTGAATAACTAAATCATCAACATAGAGTATGTGCAGGCTAAGTAAGTAAGTAAGTAGGTATAATCTTTATTAACTCATTGCTAATTGCAGTTTGGTATACACTATACAGGCATCTAATAAACACGAGTTAAAAAGTATATGACATTCTAACAAGTGCATCAGTTAATTGGGTTTGTATACACTTTTTACCATAAAAGAAAGTGAATGTATTTTGGCATATTTTTTTGGTTGCTCTAACTTTAAAAAATGTCAGATATATTTTTAATATTTTTGTAATAATAATAATAATGTGGTAACTTTATGGTTCCCATGTGTAATGACATAGTATAGAAAATGCATGTTCCAGAGATGGGTAACTAATCGATTAGATTCGAATCGATTAGCTATTCGATTAGACAAACGGCTGATTCTGATTCCAATCGATTAGCTGTCATCTGATCCTAAATCTAATTCAAATTGATAGCAATTTTTGGCTAATTCTAATTGTAAAATGATTAGCTGATTGATGAGATTCTCAATGCTTCTCACAATGGCTGTACAGGTGACTGGTGATAAAAGTTTTCCTGAATTTGTTGAAACGTTGTTTATTAGTGTTGAGATGAAAGTGGTATCAGAGGAACCGGTTATTGCCACCCTCCCAGCAAAATAGGTTTTTGCCGGCAATAATCCAACCCTGTTGAGTCATAATCATATTGTCAAATCTTTTCACTGGCTAAAACTGCTCAAATTAATTTTAAATAAAGTCATTTTAAGGGCTCAAGTACTCGTAAGTCTACCTTGATTCACCAGTAATTCACAATTTAACCACTCTGGCCAACCCAGTTCCTCTTTGCCTTCCTTTTCTTGACAAAAGTTTGCCCCACTGTTACTTCCTCTGTAAAATTTGATTAATGCTTGAGCTATTGTACCTCTTTTGAATGACCTCCTGCATAACAATTGGCAACTCATACAATTGTCTGGAAATTTATCTTCAGGCTTTCACTTAAAACTTAAAGCAACACTTAAAAAATCCTATCCAGGCTTTTCATCGTCTCATCTTAGACATGTTCCTCACTGCCGAGCATGCAACTCTAAATATCATCGACTGCAGCTGTCTGCCTTCGTGACCTTTGCATATGCTCGAAAGCTGTTTTCTACACTGCTAAAGTCAAGAAACTGATCTTATCTGTGGAAAAATACTGCTGAAGATGACTTTAGCACTTCAACGACGAGCTGCATTGGTTTCCCAGTTAGGTTTAGTAAATGTTCGTCATTAAAATGTTGAAGGGCTGTGCACTGTTGCAACATTTGAAATCTTTCCACTAGTTACGGCGCGATATAAATTGTCATAATTATTATTATTATTAATTATAATTAGTGGTGACTAATTTCGCATGCAGAAATTACAGCATATCGGCTTATGTTTTAAAAGTCTGCTATATGGTTTACAAATCTGCTTAGAGTGTGTAATTACAGAGAATGAGCTATTACTTTTATCAGTAAACTGAACCAACATTGACAGTGTTCATCAACAGCAGCATTGAAGCAATCACAACAACAGCAGACAGCTGGTCACCTTTCTCCCATGTGCTTCTTATCTGCCTGCTGGGATTTTCTGGATCCTCCTAAGTTTGGCCCAAGTTTTTGTATCATTTGGTTTCAGGTTCCTGCAATGTGCTCACCAGTCTGCCATTGGCCCCTTGTTTCCATCTGTCATATCTGAACACAAATGAAAATGTCAGGTGTTACATTCTCTACCGGAGAAATGCTTCTTAGAATTTAAGAAAATACTTATTGAATAAATAAACATACTTTGTTGTAGTATTAATTCTGATATAACACGGTTGGGGACGTGTATACAAAATTAATTCCCTTGTGGGATGTAAACATTTTGGAATAAGATGGCTTTGTAAGGTGCATGCAGGCATCCAGACACTTGCTATAGCACCCTTCAACTACTTCACTGAAGCACGGCCTTCAACAAGCTAAATGATGTTAAAGTCATTAAGGCATTAACAAAAAGTTACTCAGTTAGGGAATAGTGCTTAGATAGCAGTCGCCACTGGCAAGCTCCTGGACACATGAAGAGCCCAACCGATCGATTCCCATTCAGAGCTGATAGTGGACACCTTGTTTGGAGTTCCTGGACTAAGTGCACTTAAAAAAGAGGAGTGATGGCAGGCAGTAAGGCTCACAGCTAGGGTTTGACCGAATCTTGATCCGCAAATTGGGTTTTCAACGGATTTTGCCTTAATCGGAATCGTCGTATCCTTGGACTACCAATCGATGCAAATACCAAAAGAAGAAACAATTTCTTTTTTCGTTAATATAAAAATAGTAACCTATTTCGGCGACCTCCTATGGTAATCTTTAATTTTTATAATTGAAAATCCGTAAAAAAATTATAAATCGATGCATCAACAAAACTTGGCGGACAGTCGGTCTTAAGCCATGAATGCATACTTGGTCGAATTAGGTGTCCGAATGAACAAAAACTGTGGAGCAAAAACTGTGTAACCAATTAATTGATCAAAAAAATGTTACACTAGTTAGAGAAAAGTGCGGCCATTCACGTGGTGTGGCCAAGACAGTTCTTGATATGACTCTCACAAGACAGTGTCATGAAGAGTTTACTATGTAGGCAATAACCAGGGTTGGGTTAATGCCGGCAACAACCTATTGTTGCCGGGACAGTGGCAATAACCGGTTATTGCCGGTTATTGCCAGTTGTTGCCGGCCGGTTATTGCCAGTTGTTGACTTGTTGCCCATTTTCTCCAAAGTAAGGGCAAGGCAAATGAAAATCATATTTCACTGCACAGACTGCATAGTTATAATAAATGTTTCTTGTGGGAAATTAAAACTACTGTAGTAAATCTATATTACCCCTTAGTATAAATGTAGTTAAAGTCAACTATATGAGATTAAGATAAAAAATTCTGACCTACAGTTCAACTACTCCAAAATAAACTGCCATTTGCACTGCAGTAATAATATTCAGGTCAACAAGGTCATTGCCTTTTCTATATACTTACCTGGTAGTATATAATTTATTAGTAGTGTATAGAAGCTAATGGTTTGGCAAAATTTATAATTCATAATTACACAATTCAATATTGACTGTACTTGATATGTAAAACTTGTAAATGTCTTTTATTAGGAAGAAATTATATTGTTATTTAAATCACGTGATTTTTATATATTCAATATGGAAAAACTTGATTGATTTAAAGCATGATATATTTAAATCAATCAACTCTGCAAGCCAGAAGAAATAAAAAATGAAGCTAACTGTGAAGATTTCATATTTTATTACCACAATAATTAATAGTTTCTATTTTTGCCAAAAGGTTGTTGCCATTTTTGCCAAGAGGTTGTTGCCGGGACGGTTATAGCCATGGCAATAACCGGTTATAACCGGCGGTGGCAACAACTTGCCAACCCTGGCAATAACTGTAGTGGGAATTATATAAATATGAGGAAAATAAGAATTTTGAATTAATTGGAAAAGTCTTAACTGTGGAAGAGTTTGAGAAACTGTCCTTCACTGATCCATACGCAGGGCATTGTTTTCTAAATATCTGGTTGTTACGTTTTTAAATATTTGGCTGTCTGTGTAGGTGTAATTGTGTGTGTATTCTTGTGCATCACGGCATGTTCAGCTCTGGGTTATTTTTATCACTTTTTGTTCAAGGCTTACAGTAGAACACAATCTGCTTAGCAAATAATCACAGAACTGAGCTGAAGGCATTTGGTGTCAGGAAGAGCATCCAGCCTTAAAAGCTTTGCACGGTATGCCAGTTGATAAAGAATGCTGAGCAACACTGAGCAGAAATCAGAAAGGTGTGCAGGATCATAGTGACTGAAAAGGAATGATTTCAGGAAAGCCTGCCAGTACTGGTGAATGTTGGTCTTGTTATGTTGTCTTGGCATTCCCTGTATTTATCGATTTGTTGCCTGTCATAAGGAGTTATTTCATCTATATCTTTATGGCTGAAGTTTTCAGTTCAGATAAGTTTCTGAAGACGGGAAAAATCATTTAGTTGACCTGTGCTGCACATCAACTGTTGATATGTGAATGTAGAGTGGTGCAGCAGCATTATTTTATATTACTGAATGAACATATTTCTTGAACTTGACTCAGGTCCATTCATTTTACCTGATTCCTAGTGCTATTTTCATATCAGTCTTATAACTATCCTGCTTTTGTGTGATACCAGTGACATTATATTTCCTTCCTGGTTTGAATGCAAATTCCTGTAACCCATTTTCAGCTATTCGTCATGAGCTACCTATATATTTGTTTCTGTCGCTTCTTTTGCAATGGTGACATAATTGAAATCCTCAGACAGTTGAATTTCAGTCTGGATATTACTCAATTAAGCATTTGTTCCCTTTTATATAAAGCTCCAGCCCTACATAATTTTGTTTGTGAGCATTCCTTGCATATACTTGCTTTTACTGAGACCTGGCGTCAACCTATTGATACACCAGCATTCATTTCTGATCTTACTCCCGAAACCTTTTCTCATCTGACTGTCGGTCTGTCCATTCAACCTTCAGTCCATCCTAGAGTCCATGGTCTGTATTTCATTGTGGATGGAGAATGATGATGAAGTGGATGAAATCAGTTTTAAAGACATCTTCGTTGGAGCCATGGACTTAGAATAGGGTCAGTGTCTATGACAAAGATTACAGAAGGTGACTGATTTGACCTTGGACTTCGAATAGCGTCACCATATGTATGAGAAAGTGCCAATGGAAGATGGATGCAGGCCCAGGACAACAATTCATCCATCCAACCTCACCTAAGTCAGATGCATTTTAGACGAGTTTGAATAGTTGATATCATTAGGTTATAGAGTCGTTAGGTAACAGTGATGAACAGTTGAACAAAATTTGGGTCATTCCAGGGGTGCTTTGGGAAATATGGCTAATAATGCTGTTGCTTTTGTGAAGCCATGTTTATGGCTTTAATTGTCATTAGAGTCATCATTATCTATCTAGGATCAACATTGACCCAGTTTCATAGATCATGCTACTTAAGGTTGTTTTTGTGGTCAGTTTGACATCTCATGGTAATAATTTTCCATGTACAGACCCACACTTGACCTAACTGACCTGTGGTCTTTAGTTTTGTAGCCAGCTTTGAGCCCTTGGTCGCATGACTGGGCTTTTGCCTAATATGCTGGAACTACAAATGTGTGGGTGTATACATGCATGTGCACATGTTTGCGTGTGTGTTATCAGAATGTGATGATTTAATGTCCCTTTCATGTCTTTGGCATTCGTGGGGCAGTTTAAATCACCAACTGGTAGACGTAGATTTCGTGAAACTGGGCCTCTTGTGGTCCCAGTGTATGGCTGACAAAAGAACGTGCATGGCTGGCCTTCTATGACCATTTGTGATCAGGTGGGCCCCTGTTTGCTCTGTATACTAATGCTTCCATTTCACCTGCTACTGGGTTAGTTAACATTTCGTTTTCCATTGTGGCAGATCAATGCTGATACATTTCCGTTTCACTTCAGGGGTTACAAAATATCTACTATGTGTACATAAAACTGACAAATTATTATGAAGCCATTTTGCCTGTGACGAAAGGTTGTTTATTTGTATGGTTTGCTAGCAGAGTCATGTGTGTACTTCAGCTGAACAAGTCTTCAGCTTTTACACTATACCTTCGTGGAATGTAGTGATAGAGACACAAAATAAATGAGTGATTACCTTACCTTACTTTACCTGAGGAACTGATGGTGGCAGTGGTGGTCATGATTATTGTGGCTGTGGTAGTGTTGATGATGACAATGATGATGAAGACCATGATGGCGACAACAACAATTACAGTTAAAGGGATTAGACAGCTTTCATTCGATGATGATAGGTGAACATGATGGTAACTAACTAGTTTATGTGGTGCTGAGCTGAATACGATTTGATGATCAGCAGTGATTAATGATGATGATGATAATAATGATGTGTCTATGTGATGATGAATGATGAGAATAACAGTGATGTGTCACCCTGATGATAACGTTGATTGTAATGGTGATAGCAGTATGAATTCTTTTCTCTATTTCAAGAACTTTTAATTGATTACATTGCTACACTGTGAATTTGTTGTATTGAGATCTATTTGTTTCCATGTCAAGGGTTATGTTTTTGTAACGGGGATTACTGTTTCATAATATTGAGGCTTAGTGTCAGATTAAACACAACATTAACAAGTATAATTAAAGATTTAAATTTTTTAAATGGAGCTTAACACAAAAAACAGATAAAACTGGCATGAATATCTTAACCAAACTTTCTTGACCTACATTATTTTTGCAGTATGTTTTACTTTAGTAAATTAAGGAAGCATTTTGCTTGCTAACTGTTATGTGAATTGTCATAGCATTTTTAGCATTTATTAGATTTTTATTAGTAATGTTTGTGTTTGCACATGATATGCTGTAGTAGGCCTATAGTTTTAATTTAATGAAGTATGATAACTTCTGTCAATCACTAAAAAGGAAGCCGATAAGGAGGAAGTCGTTGATAGGCTTCTTGAAAATGCGGTACAAATGTATTAGATATGTGCTCACAGACATCATAGCCAAAAATTGGTTTGCGGTCTGGCCTTGTAACTCAGACAGTTCATGTGTAAGCCTCTGCTGAGATGGAACCTTACTCTGTAGGGATCTTCAGCAAGTCCTTCCCTCTCAGTTGCTCAGTGATGGCATTGATTAATGCTTGGTCATTGGATACTGGTGCTTAAAATAAATGCATGCTAATAATAATAATTAAAATTTTGAAATGCTTCATTTTTTATGACATCAATTTAGATAAGTTGTCATTACAAACATAGTGGCTGTGTTTTGCCTACAATTCCTCTCTCAGCTGATGGACATTGGACATATGGGGATGAGCAGATGCATTGGTTACTTGCATTAATTATTTAGAACAGGGGTCTCCAACGTACAGCCCGCGGGTCACATCCGGCCCGCTAAGGCCTTTAATCTGGCCCGCGGACTCTCCTTGAAGAAACAAACTAAATTGGGAAAATTGAAAATTTTAACGCCGCTGTACTCTGACATGCATATTGCCAAAATCCATGTCGCTGTTTGTAAGGCACTTTGCCTGATATGCAATGACACCATTGCAGTGCTTAAAGAGTACAATTTTCGGAGACATTGTGAATCCAAGCATTCATCGCATTACTCACAATTCACTGGACAGCTGCGCACAGAGAAATTTGTTTCTTCGGAGTTTTGGCCCGTTAAGCTTTAGAAAGTCAGCAATGTGGCCCCCCCGCTGGAAAACTTTGGAGACCCCTGATTTAGAACATGGATTGTCAAATTCAGCAGATTTTTATAACATGAAGACAAAGTCTATTTCAGTACATAGTGATATACACTTGGGTTATATGCTTTTGACATAATACTTTATATGGCTCCCAATGACAGTTGCATTAAAAGAATGCCTGAGCAGTGTATATATCTACGTGAAGAAAACAGCATGGCCATTTTAGTTTACACTGGAGTAGAGCATCCGTTGGAAAGATTAGGTTCATGAATCTAATTTATGTAGCACCTTTTAATGACAGTTGATATGATGGTTTGCGAGTGGAATGGAGCGTGTCGTTAATGTGGTGAACTTGGAAGCGAAAGGTGTGTTTTTTCGCATTTGACCTTTTCAAACAGAATAGGAAAATAATGCATCAAGAGTTCTCAGCGAACAGACATATCCGGGCTATTGTAATTATATGTTGTTGATGCTGTCCTGTATTTAGCATGCAGTGGCTGCTCATACATAGCTTCTCCATGGAACTACAGTTAACCTAGCAGCCACTTGCTATTTCACATTTGCCCTGTGTCTATGTGAGGTTTTTAAAAGGTGTTATAAGTGTTCAGATACTGTGCTGTGTGCACCAAATTATGCATTGTCATTACTAGAAACTTAATGTATTGTGTATCAATGTCATCACCAACTTACATAGCAAAGCCTGTGGCTCTCAGGTGCTGTTTTGGTTCTAACAAATGGCTATTTATAATGGGATGCTTTGTTGTCATTTTTTAGCAGCAGGACCATTCAGCCTTACCCTGCCAAGTCTGCAAAACCAGAAGTCCCCAGAAGCTCGGCTTTCTGGTCGGTTCATGACCTCTCCATCGCCAACTTTGCAGACGGATATATCCAACCCACAAGCAGTTGATGACGTATGTAACTATGATCTTTCCTCTCTTAAACTACTTTATGCTGTGCTATATGTGCCATCCTAATACCTGTGCATATTTTCAATCAATCAATCAATTCTTCAGCTTCTTCAATCCAAGTAACTTCTACCCTCAATTACGCAGTAGTCTTCCACACATTCATTGAAACATTTTCCATCATTTGAATCATTTTCTTCTTGGTGGTTGTGATTCAGCTTTACTGGTTACTTTTCAATCCTGAATAGCATTCTGAATTTTATTGGCCAATTTTCAGGTTGGCTTATATATCAGTACAGTGTGACTGTCCTTACTGAACAACACTTGGCCTGGCTTCAATACCCAGTAACGAGTTGAATTTTCAATGTATGACACATTTATTACTGGTCCCAACCTTGTAAAATTGTTTTACTAAATTACATGTTTTATTAGATCACTTTAGGCAAGGAGGATTGATAAGGACCAGAAAGCAGCTCACATGATTTGCCCAAACATTTTATGTTTACTTTGGCATTTGCCAATAATCATGTCATATTAAAGTGAAAACAGACAACATTTGACATTGCTGGGGTTTGTTGGGACTGGCTTCTGTTGAATTGACTTATATGTCTGAACTTGGGTGCAGATTATAGCTTTTAAGAGTGAACCTATCTTTCCAATGGGTAACCCAGTTTAAGTAGCCTTTATTAGCTACAGGATTGAAGTTAACCACTGCTCTTTAGTTTAAATTGCTAACTTATCCTTTGATGAAATTTATTTTCATTTGATCAGTCAACCTTTTTACAGTTTAATGAAACAGTCTTATAAAGTAGTAGGCACATTAGTTAGAATGTGCTTTCATCAAACAGAGAATACAATTTGAACTATGTCTCATGGTATAAAAGGTAATTATACATTGGCCAGCCAATTGCATATTTCATTTTTTCTCATCTCTCAGAGCTGATATTCTGCTCACTCATTCGACGCTTTGGCTCTTTTGTAGCTTGAAACAGAACAGTACTGGGTTGGAGCCTCTTGGAGGCCTTCTCCACTGCTGGTCCACGGCTCTTAATATTGGCGTCTGTTTCAGTCTGTGCTGCAGATGCTGCTGCGATGCCATTCATATCTGACCTAATCCCATCTTCTTGAGATTGTTTATCCTGCTTGGCCTGTATTCCAGTGTCTGGGGCCTCATGGATCTCGACTGGTTCTGTCTAAAGGATTGTGCTATCAGGATTTGGTTTGCTTAGTGGTGACTTTTGAATGATGCTTGTAGGTTGTTCTTAATCAATCTTTGAGCCTTACAATGTTTATTGTTGAGCTATAAAAATCAGGCTTTTCAATTGTATTTATCCTCCTGTGGAGTGCATTCAGTCTATGTCAAAAGTAGTTTACACTCCTGAACAGTTGTTCTCTGTCTGTATACATGTATTTGTTGCCGAAATGTTGATAGTACTTTTGTTACTAGCTTTTTTTATTTGGAGTAAACTAGTTTAAGAGTCATGGTCAAGTTTTTCTTGCATTTGTGTCTCTTGAAGCAATAGCATTAGCTGGGAAGTCAATGATGCTGGTCCCATGTTCCAGGGTACTTGGGATTCATTCCTTGCCAGCTGAAAGACACAAAAATGCCATTTCAGCAGGGTTGTGTAGTCTCACCACTCAGTTTTGGTCTCCAGACATCTTGAGACAGGTTTTTTGATGTCTTAGTCTCGGTCTTGGTAACCTATGGTCTTGGTCTGAGTCTTGGTCTGGAGGTCATTTCTTGACTTTTTAGAAACTGTCTTAAGTGAAAGTCTTGTTATGTGTTGAACAAGCGTTTTCAATAAGTCTCTTGCAAACTGTCCTTAGTTCTTGCACTATAAAAAATTTTGGCATGTGCCAATATGAACAGATAATTTCATCTAGATGATGCTGTGACTAAGGATCTCGTATTCATAAAGTGTAAATGGTATTTAAGAAAAGCTGGGACACTGATGCTACCCTACATTTAATAGTTGTTTTTCTCATTTTAATCTGTTTTACCATGTGGAATAATTTCAGAAAAGCCTTGGCCGTGAACTGTCTTGGACCTTGTGTCTTCAATATCATTCTCAGCCTTGGTACCCTACAGTCTTTGTCTTGGTCTCTGTCTTGGAGCTCCACTGTTTTGGTTTTATCTTGGTCTGGAAAGTTTAAGTCTTGCATACAGCACTGCTTCTCAGTAGGGATAGGCAAGACTTTACTGTTGCTGCTGCAAAGCTTTTCTGAGTGCTCGAGGGCATCTACAAAAGGTCTTGGATTTGTGCTGTGACTGAAATATCTGCCATAGTGCTGTGTGATTATGCATTTGATGCAGTTATGCAATACTGGGATCATAATTCCAGATACTTTAGGTCATATCTGAATTTCTTTAGCATGCATATAAACAGCATAATTTCTGTGTGTTAGCCAAAGAAGCTGGAGCAGTTTTCAAAGGACAAGATGAACACGATGCTGATGATGTACGATCAGGCGCGTCTTGAATGTGAGGTCAGTAGTTGCCGTATTTTCACCCACGCTATGACATAGGTCATACACTTACGTAACTCATCGAAATTAGGGAAGTGTGTAAACAAGTTTGGTATAGCTTGCACAATGAATGCCCACAGGCCGACACAGACCACAGAGGAGTAGTCTACAAACTTGTGCTAACCCATGACTCATGTACAGTGCTGTGCTAATGGCGCTGTATGGGTCTCCCAATGGCTAGGATTGGGTGCATGGATCAGGTTCTATGCATGGAGGCACGCCTCGTTGGTCGCATCCCGAGAATCGGCCATGTCGCTGACTACATGCGGGATGTTCTGCACTGGCTCCCTCTCCAGCAGCGGATTACTTATCGGGTATCTGCCTTGGTGTGGCGTTGCCTTGCAGGTGTGGCACCAATGTATATGCAGGAGCTTTGCTACTCCACCCTTAATGTTCCGCGCCGTGGCATTCTCCGCTCATCTAAGCAGGCTGAACTCCTAGTGCCCTGCTTATGGACTTCTATTAGGCAGCACCGTGCTTTCTCTGTTGCTGGCCCTGCAATTTGGAATGGGCTTCCTGAAGTTCCTGTGGCTCTTCGCTTGGTGCCCAGTGCCCTTGCCGCCACGTTTATGCCAACCTTAAGGCTTTTTTTTGTTTAGCTAGGGTTGGGTTGGGAGTGCTTCTGAGTAGTGACCTTGGAGGGGCACTATATAAATTCCGCAGTGAACATACTTGCATGCATCAGAACTGGTATATACATCTTCATGCTCATGATCGAGAAATACCATCGGCAGACTGTCTCACCAGAAAAACCTTCTTTATTATTATGATTTATCAATGATAAATAACATTCATGATAAATAACATGTGAACATGCAATTTATAGAATGTATAAATAGTCTAATCCAGAAATAGAGAAAACAATCCTTTAAACTTTCATGTTAGTCAAAATGCGGTTTGCAATTGGGTCTTACAATAAAGAATATTCTATTCTATTCTCATCTATTATGTAAGTTATATTACAACAGTTACATTAAATTGAATGGAAATGTGGAATTTTCAACCTTTCTGTTGCTGAAATAGCAATGTTTTAAATGCTACCAAAGTATTCTGTTTTTTAAGTCAAGTTCTGCTTGCTGAAGGCGACAAAGATTATGATTTCAAAAATATAGCTAGAAGACTTGAAGATGTGAAGAAAGATATGAAGGAACTTGCACTGTAGCCTGCTACCATACGAATTTGTCCAATTATTTTGAAAGGCCACTTTGTCCCTTTATGAGCAAAAGTGATTGTGATTTAATACCAGACAATTAAGGTTTATGGCCTCATTAATATCTTCTGTTTCCAGAAATTATTTCAAAGGTGAAAGTGCTTGAATTGAACTGCCAAGCCTGTGAGCACACAGCTGTTATCACCTTAGCTGAGAGGACCCATAAGCCCAAGCTGGTGTTAATAAGTTCACTGACTGTGGGAGGGAAGGACACAAGTACCTTCATTTATCTCAGTTACAGGTGCAGCTAGGTGTGGATAGTGGAGACATGTACAGCTTTACATTATGCTCACCTACTGTGCAAATACGCTTCCCTCTGAAGGGCTTTAAGCCAGCTGCCGATAGTAATGGTTGCACCTTCCAGTATTCAACAGCTGTGCACAGCTGATACAGACTACTACACAGCCAGTTCCGGTACCACATTTTAACTGGCTTTTGTATTAAATTGGTTCAGTAGGTGCCATGGTATAAGCATGTTAAGCGGATTCACATGTAAATGGTCCATGTGTAAACGGGTCTCTATTGTACTATGGTCAGAGTAACATAATTTTTAGCAGTAAAATAGACTGCTGGTGAAATGACAGAAAGGTTAAAAGTCAACATTTCCATTAGTCATCAGCAGCTGATACTTCAGCCATTAGATAAGGAAGTTGTTATATGAGGTTATCTAAGTGCATTGCAAATGGGCTTTGATTGTCATGCAGAGATAGGATCGAAACAACAAAATAACAAGAAATTTCTTCTTATTTATTAGGAATTGAAACAAGAATATCAGAAGAAACCATCAGAGGTCATTCATGCAACTCTTGAAGCCAAAGTGAAAGTTGTCCGAAGACTGGAATCACAGCTGTCCATATACGCCGGAGATGCAGATGTAGCAATTACAGTATTCTTTTCATATCTAATTTCGGTTTCATGTTTGTTAACCCCTATTACTCTACAATTAAGTCACTTAGGTTTTGAGAAGACAAATGTTTTTGTGACATTTTAACTGTACTCTGTATTTCATGCGTTTTTGTTTCATGTACATGTGCACGTGTGCATTTTTGCCTGCTTTAAAACTTCTATCTCATTTATTGTTGTTTATATGCAACTTGAGTCACTAATCAGCTTGTGTTCTCGGTTTGCTCATTGCTGTGAGGTTTGCTGCAGCTGAAACTGTTCAATTTTTCTCCCATACAGGGGTCACCTGGTGATAAGAGATTCTGTCGAAGAGGGAACAGCATTGATGGCAGTATACTGACTGTCGATGGAGAACGAGACCCAACAACCCGGCCACCCGCCCCTCCACCTCATTATCTGGTACTATTCGAATATCTGTCTTAGAGAAAGATTTGTTGTAAATTAAATCACAGATACTTTAGGAATAGATGTATTACCAGAAACTGTCTTTTAAGCTACATGGAATATTCACTGCCTGGCATATAGGCTGCTTCACTACCTGGGTTAAAGCTGACCTGACTTATTGGCTACTTGGTTTATAACCAGGGCCGGCCCTATCCCAAATGGCGTTCCAGGCAAAGCATACATTTGGTGCTGTCTGAAGCCCCAATCCACGGTCCCACTCCATGGTCCCACTCCATGTGAAAAGGTGCAATGAAATCAATAATTATTTTTAATTTACTCCATGAGCAAAAGTTTTGAATTAAGATGAAAATAATCATTGTAATTGAAAAAATGGCTAAAAAAGTGAAAAACAAAACTGTAAAAACACATACTCGTGCCCCCTAGATTTTTTGGCGCCCGAGGCAACTTTCTGATTTGCCTGTGCCTAAGGCCACCACTGCGTATAGCCTACTTGACTTATTGGATACCTTGGTATAGGCTACCCAACTTACAAGCTACATGGCTGGGTTTTGTGTTACTAATCATTCACTGGGTCATCTTTCGAAGCTTTTCACTGCCCTGGGCACCTTCCTCTGGCAACTTCATCACCTGGGAATCTTCCCACTTACGTGTATTTCTAAAACTCTCCACTGGTCTGGTCATCTTCTGAAAAATCTGTTTTATATTTATTTTATTGTCATCTCATGAGATTATACACTTAGAACATCATTATAATACAGTTGTTTCAATCAGTTGGTGTTAATAGAATAAAACTTTCATTTGAATATTTCACTTTGCGTCTCTTTGTTGACCCATCAGTGCAGCTATGAGTACATGTCATAATTATTGGTGATTTAAAACCACGTTTTTATGTACGTACAGGCCTGTGCAAATCTGGTTACAGGCCCAGGCCAGATGGGAAATGTAGGCTCTATTAATTTTAAACTGCTCATTAAGTATTTTGGTAATTATCAGTGCTAACTACCGGGTACACATGATGATATGATTTCTATATATAATATACATGTACTTTACATTGGAGTATATTAATATAATGTAATTACAATTTGCCAGTAACAGTGCAGAATAAAAGAACTAGAACGATTTATATTCTGTTTTCGGAATTAGGGTTTGGTCGATTGCATTATTTTTGCCGATTACCGATTCCAGATATTTGGCCTGCTTTTTGCCAATTCCAGATTTGATCAGATCCGATTAATCAGCAATATTTATTTTTATTTGGTGTTAAAGTACTAGTTTAATAATTTTTACAATTTTTTGTGTCTATTTTTAGTGCCAAACAGTTGACTTGATTTATAATTAATTATTAAATACTTTTATTTTGTGTTATAAACTATAATATATCGTATTTTTCCATTTATAATATTCATTGAATTTTAATTTTGTAATTTATAATAGTCATTGAAAAAACGTAAATAAATAGAAAATTAGAAATATCCTCCAATCCAATTTGCTGTGGTTCTGTGAGCAAAGGTATAATAATGAATTAAAAGTCTACTCTTTAATCAATGTCAAAGATATAATAATTAAAGATAGACCAAACTAAGCAAATGTATAATAATTAACAAATGTTAAGATAAGCCAAACTATAGAAACAAAATGTAGAACTAAAAATGTTTTTGTATAAAACCGGTTTAACTATGATATCTTTATTTTTAAGATTGTTGGATCATTGTTATTTACTGTTGAGAGAGTGTTAGACTTTTTATGTTTGATTGCTGGGTATGTCTTTACTTTTAACAGCCAAGGCATAAAGGTAGCGATGCTGGAGTCCCAAAGGCAGGCTGTGGGAGGCCAGAAGTTTCGCTGTCTCGATCACATTCAGACAGCTACAAGAGAATTAAAAAAGCAACTGGAGATCGACTTCGGTTTACTGCTTCAACTGACGAAATTCAAAAACTTATCGTTAGCATTCTCAGGATGTTTTTATTGCTATTATTTATGCATATTAGGATGAGCTCATGATTATGCGATTGCTTTTTGATTCTGTTTTCTTATTTCCCTTAGCTTATTTATTTATATCAAAAGGTACTAAGTCTTAGAGTTTTCATTTGCAGTTGTACAACTGAAAGCAGAATTTTAACTTTGCTCCAACTATTCTTGCATGCGCTGGATTTGCAGGTGAACTGGCCTTTAAAACATTTTTAGCTAAAGGTGGACCATTTCTTGTTTTGATGGGGTTTGGTAAGGTTAGATACGGTTCTGTTCATTTATTGCATGCCTCTTTTAACAGACTCTGCAGAAGTGTATTCCTGGAGCTGAAAGGTATTTTGGGTGAAAACATGATAACATTCTAACATTTCGACAAGCTTTGGCTATGGATTGATGGCTTGACTGGAAACTGTTAATGTCATCTGATGCACTGTGATTTTTACTGGTAGGACAGACATTAAACGCAGATGCTACCCACAGGTCTTCTAATCTGAGGGTCAAGTCTCAACAGAGCACAGATATAGATGTCCCATCTCTACTGTGTGTGATACCCTGACTCTAAAGTTTATTGTTGAAAAGGTTAAATGGGTTTTTGACTAACCTTCCCTTAGCCACTGCTCCAGTTTATGAGAATTTATAATGAAAAGGATGTTCATTGATTGTGGTTGCAGGCTGCTGGTTCTGGTGAATTTGAAATCGGTTCGCGGCACAACAGCGAGTCACGCAGTCGGTCTAAATCTCAAGAGGCGGCTTCTGACGATTCTTCTGACCCCGCACTCAACCATATGGCTTCGCTTTCTGAGCATCAGACTCCGGTTAGAGTCGTGGAATAACGACCGGTGCTACATTGTGCACCCTTCATAAAATAACCACCAACTCACAATCACACAAATAGATGTAGTCAAGAAATTTATTAAGCATGGTTGGCCTCTCAGGTGCTGATGCAGCTGTTTAAAGAGTACATTGAGTTTTGTGCTGTATGTGACATGCAACAACAATTTTACATTCATACTTAAATTGCACTCCAAATGATTATTGTTGATAAATTAGTTTGTACAGTGCTGAGTGCATGAGAGTGTGACAACATCTGCATGCTACACGTGAACACATCTTAGAGTTTACACTTGATGTAATTGTTGATTCTAACATTCCTTAAGTATTTATCACCACCTCAAGAAAAACTCATCAGCAGACACCAGAATCGAACAGAATGGTTTCAAGTGCTTGTGCAAAGAGACAAAGAAAGGTTAAGGGAGTGATGTTGTAGCAAGCTATTCCGGAAGGAAGTTTCTATGCTGTGTATATATGGTGTGGTATAACAACCATATGGGTTGTGTTCATATATTTGTGCAGTAATCATAATAAGATGCAGTAGTTTGTAAGAATAGAAAGCGTGATGATGGTGACATTGATTTAGGGTGACCGGCGAGATGAGATGAGTCCTACCATCCTATGAGACTTCACCGGTAGCCCACCACTCAGTTTGTAAAATTTGTGTATTGTCATTTTGCTTTATTTTGTGGTGAATAAACTACTTACTTACTTACTTACTTACTATATGATGACATTGGTTTCATGACAGTGGTGATGATGTTGAGGTTGAGTGCTTATGAGGAATGTGAGGTGAAGTAGTTTTGGAATTTCACTTTACTCTTTGCATAGACGTCTGTCTCTTCGATTCACGATTCATTTGAAGGCTCAAAGCAACAGTCGAACATTATCGCCTTGGACGATTATGAGTTCGCATCCGATGAAGAGAGTCCTACACAGGTACTCAGTCCTCAGAGTTTCTTTGGATTTATCATGTGGTATCAGCATGATTGCAGAAATAACAAGTTCAATTAAACTACTGTACTGATCACCTTACAGAACAGTTCACATACTGCCTGATTAGGTAATAATTAGTGCAGTTGCTATGCTGATGGAGTCTCAAAAAGACATTACCATTACACTGAGTTATTATTATTATAGTTATTATTATTATTATTATTAACTATGCTTTTTAATTATGCTATCTAAATGATTAATAATATTGCATCAATTTTTATTGACAGTGTGCTACTTTTTTGACTGTATGCATTACAATAAAGATATCAATCAAATCAATCAATCAATTGTTGCTGTAAAATGTGGGCATTTGTCTTGCCCTTATAAAGATTACTTACTTATTTACCTATGACCGTGCGTCAATCCAAGCAATTTTTTTAGGCATACATATATCTCTGAAAGGTCCTCACTTGTTTTAATGATGTTATGGTTATCGAGAATAGCAAGTTTATCTGTAAGTGTAGCTTGATGAAATAGGTTGAAAATTCTCCAGTGTCAAGTGTGCATTGACTTGCTTAAAGTCCCTATACAATGACCATCTCTTAAGGTAGGCTGGACCGCACACTCTGAGTTTGTATTGCAACCAGTAGTTGACTAGTGTCACATAATTATCAAATATTTACTGTTTCAACATGGGTGGATTTAGAACCAATTAAGCACAATAAATTATGTTTAAAATTAGGCTAGTTTGTGCACATCATCTGTGCGATTATTTGGCACATGAGCCTTCTGGAGAAAATCCTGTGTTGGTCACCTTTTCTCCCTCTCACCTCATCCCTTCCACCTTTAGGTATATATTTATATATTTATACATATTTAGATATATGTATTCATGTTGTTTTATTTCTTTAACTGGATAAATTATTGTATGATTTTCTGTCTGTGAAATTTCTAGTTTGAAGAGTTTGGAAGTCCATTCAATGACTTCAGTCAGTTACAGACTCGACCGGCTCACGTGGCTGTCTTTCTTCATTATCTGATTTCAAACAGCGATGCTTCACCACTTGTAAGAAAAGACAGATGACACCTGAAAAGTTATGCTGTAATGTAGTGTAAATGAAAATTGAGAATCTGTTGCTCTTGAAAGAGATTACAGACCTAAAAAGCCTTGTCTATCGATGCATTGGAAGTTCTGTGGAAGGCATCTAATCTAGTGTCATATAAGCTCATGTAATCTGCAGTCATTTAATTTAGTATAATCTGAACTCATCTGAATTTGTCCATTTGACTCTGATGTTGTATAATCTATTTTAAGTGGAATAGTTTTATTGTACTCATAATTGTAATTGATTTTATTTTGATTTGACTCATTTATTGACTAACGTATATCACCAACACATCAATGCAACTGACTGTGGCAAGGACAGTCAAATTATAAATTGAGCACAACATTAATGCAGGTCAATGAGTCAGCCAAAAAAGGTCTAAAGACACGGCTGGCTCATTTACAAAGTTAATACATTCATGAAAAAACATGAAGAAATGTACAGTAAAACATTGAGCATTTATAAAGCACCACTCAGAGATTCAGAGGTGCTCCCAACCCAAGTCAATGCTGTCTCTAACAAATAAGATAGTCGTCAGGCATTTCAAAAACATGGGAAGAGTAAGGCTGATGAGCTCAAGCCACAGTTACTGCAGAAGATGGTTCCAGTTAGAGAGGCTGACATGAGCAAAACTTTTGGATTGAGCAGTAGCACTGCACATGCAGGGAACAACCAGAAAGCCTCTCTTGGCCAAGCGGAGAGCAGAGCGACCAGGGAGTGAAGAGACCGAGTTACATAGTTCATAGTTACTGTCATGAAAGACTGGATGCCAATGATACTGGTAAACAGTATATTATATTTTATAGGTTTTGAAAATTTAAGTATTTACTCGTAGATTTGTATTTTCAATGTCATGAGATATAGTAGGGATAGGTTTTTGTTTTTGTCCAAAGGCCGTTAATTCAAATAAATTGTCAGTAGCTTTATAATTTTCCAATTCTAGTCTGAGACCTTGTATTCTTTGTCATGATTGTTAGACTGTCTGATGTTTTACAATCTACTACTATTATTTTCCAGTTGTTCTATTTGATGTCTGGACCGTATAGCCAGAGCCAGGGTGGCATAAAGGAACTGAGAAAGTGGGCTTATGAAATCTTCTCCACCTTCCTCGTAGAAAAGGCAGTAAGTTGAAACACAGTGCAAAAAGATACAGCAGACACTGCATTTCTTGTGCAACACTTCTCTCTGCTTTGAGCTGCACTGCTACAACTCAAAGAATTATTATGACAATTTTTTCCTTTATGAAATTGCAGAAAAGTCACAGTTGCTTTTAGTATTACTGATACAAGTCTGATTATGCTATCTTGATTTTGCTGATGGTTGTTATCCAAATGTGTTGGAATGACTTGTAACCTAATCTCATTTTTAGAGATACGCCATATAATTCTGAGCTCTGCTGTTGGTATGGGCTTATAATACTGAGTGTTAGTTAACTATACCTATACCTTACCTTGCATTATTACATTTTGTGTTGCCCCTTGTGTATTGTGACTATCTTCTCCCTCCTGTATTGTTTTCATTGCATATGGTGTTATTTTGATTCAGCCTCTGAAGGTGAAGGTCGATGACTCCTATCTGGAGCAGATTCATGACACCCTGCTCAACAAGTATGACAAAGAGGAACCCATGCGGAACATCTTTACTGCTGTCAGAGAAAAGGTCGTTGTGCCACAGATCAATGAACTGTTGGCAGACTTTCGTTCTAAAAGAGCCCTAGGTACAAAAATCATTGTTTTTTCCTATATTTGAGCCTGATGTCAGTATAGTTAATGTTTAACAGAAATTTATTTTACATAAATTTATGCATGCAGGCAATGGAACAGAAGTGTTTGTTGATATAAGATATGTCTTTCCTCTCTAGTTTATACTCTATAGTTAAGTTAATTGTTTCTAGTTTCCAGTGCTTATGAATGAGCTTATGCCCTATGCTTCACTTCGGAGTAGCACTTCGGAAAGTTTTAGTTTATGATTACAGTCTGTTAAGTTTGTCATCACTTTTACTGAGTTTCTTTTAGCACGTAGTGAGAGCAGTGTTGTGATTTAAAGATTTTATTTAAGGACATCAACACTGCATTAAAATAGTGAATGCAAATTTTCAGAATTGCTAGCTTGCACACTAGAGTTAACCTTTTGTCGTCATTTTATTTGACAGAAAGTGGTTACATAGGCCTTTGTGGATTACCTAGGCCTTTGTGGACATACCCAAACCATCAACCTGTTTAGTGTTACTGTTTCTATTATTTTGAAGGTCTTGGTGGAATTTACGGCGATCATGAGCTGAAAGAGGGTTTAAACCAAGCAGCTGTACTAAAGATTGTTGAATCAGTGCTTTGGAAACATTTTGCACTAGCTTAGTAAGTGTCACTTAAAATCTTTATCATCCACACAGCGACTGTGAGTAGCCACTTAGTGTAGTGCATTTTAACTATCTTACAAAGTGCTGCACAAATGACTAGCTAACTGATTTCAACAAATTTTCTAAATCTGAAATTGAAAGTCATAATTATGATTATTGTATTATTATTTAATAATAATAGTATTTAGGGTTTGTTAATTATTGTGCTGTGTTCTGTGTTGATAGTGACGATGACACTGAACGTAGCCAGGTCTTGGCTTCTGCGTTGGCAACGTTCTTCAAACAGATCGGATACACTAACATGAGAAGCACCCATATGCAAGAACGCTGTCAAACATTTAACACAAAAGACAAAACAAAGTTCTCTGTGTTTGGAAAAGGAGCCAAAAGAGAGAAGGTAGTAACACTTATGCAGTGATTATAAACTGGTCCATGTGTGTGGAATGATTATATTCACTTCTCTTGCATTTTAATTATACACTGTAGCTGTGAGGTTGTTGGTGGCCTTTATTGGCATCTTTGCCCTCTCCTTTTTCTAGACCATCTTGATATCTTTGTCCCTAGGGCAAGGACTGCTAAATTATTGCCCAACATCGCGCATGTGGGTCCTTCCTCTTGGAATGAGCTTCCTCCCTCTTTACGCTCTAAGATTTCGACTGGGCTCTCTCCCTCATCTGGCCACTGCTTGAAGACTTTTTTATTCCTTCAGGGCTGTCACGCCGAGAGCACCTCTGAATAGCTTATACTGTAAGAGGCGCTTTACAAATTTTCAAATACAATACAATAAAATTTAATATCATCCTGATAACCGAATTATCTATGTCAAATTGCTTTCCAACTTATAGTCCGACTTCTGGTTTCCATGACCTATCCAGTTTGAACCAAATGTTTCCAGAGGATTGTGTTCTTGACTGGTTTCAGTATAAATGAACACTGGTTGATGCTTTGTGCATTGGATAGTGATGCTACAGAAATCATTAGATTGGATTTGAATCTTATTCTGGTTAACGAAAAAGTCATTAATTAAATGACAAGAATGTTGCTCTTGATTCCTCATTCAGTTGAGGGACATACTTATGGCTTCTTAAGAAATGTGTGACTTACAATCTGTGATCGGTCTTGTTAACGTGATACTATGTTAACCATTTTACAGAGTTTTTCACACAGAAATCATCAGTTCGTGCCACAGCATTATAACAATGTGACAAATTGCCACCACTGTCAGTCAGTGCTGTTTGGTGTTGGGAACCAGGGTTACCAGTGCCAAAGTAAGTTGCCAACCAACAACTTTGTTTTCCTCTTGTGTTCATTGCATCTTATGAACTTCTGGTTATAATTACTTTGTTTTGATAGTAACTGATGTTGGAGTTGGTTCATGTAAGACTTCAGACTTCTGTTGGAGCAGTGTTTAGGCTGGCTAAAAGCATGGGGTGCTGTATTTTTAAGACTTGTCGCAGTATTTCGTATGAGCAATTATTATGGTGCACTTTAAGAAGGCACAAATAATACACGAAGAGAAGAATACACTGATAACACAGATGAAGACAGAGTGAAGAAACTTTACCAAATTTACCTTTAGCCCTAGCTGAACTATTCCAAATCAATGCAGAAGATGAGGACTTTGATAACTTTGCAGAGAATAATGACGAATGATTTTTTTATAAGTGTCATTGATTTATTTTCCACTGAGGCATCTGTAAACTTTGGACTGATAACTTACTTGTTTGATATTTAAAAGTGACTTTTATTATTCAATATAATATCAAGTATTTACCACTGTGAAATCGTGACAAACAACAAATATTGGAAACCTTTACTTTCCGAAGTAAAATTTTTTTTATTTCGACCAACAGTTACTTTAGTACGTTGGAAATCTTTGATTTCAAAAGTGCAAAATATTATTTCAATAACAAGTTATTTTTGAGCAAGCATTTGCAAATGACAGTATATGGCACATGTTAGCAAGTGCACTTGTACGAGTTCTGACTAAAAATCTGTGTGGTGCACCCTGTGTGCCAATGCAACGTATGTTTTGATTTTTAAAAATTTGCCATTGTTGCATCACTTCGTCTTATTGCGTGACTTGCAGTCTGGAAAACACGGTGCTCCGTGCATGTGTATTTAATTTTGCTGTTCATGCAGAATGTGATCTGAATTTCCACAAAAGTTGTCTTGAGAAAATCAGCGACCAATGTTTAGGCAGACGGTCAACGAAACCTCCGAACATGTTCGACAAGCTAATAAAGAAGCCGAGCCTCATTGGCACAGGTAGGACCCATAGGTGGTGCTAAACAATAACTGTCTGATGTTAAATCACCAGAACCCTGGCGATTTTTTGTAGCGTCTGTTGCTGAGAATGTGTTGTATTGTTTCAGTTGTTAAATTTATATATGACACCACTGACAGAAAACTACTTTGAGGTGCTCCAAGTGTGAGGGCCTAGTGGAAAAACATCATTTTGTATTGTTTTGTATTGGTTGACTATGAACGCAGCTGGGTCTTCTATTGTATTGGATTTTTATTGAATTGTGATATTAAGGTTGAGCATTTTCTCCTCCTACAGTTTCAGACAGGATGGTTTGCTGGAATTTAAGCTCTTATATGTTATAACTAAAGCCAAAAGTGATGACTTGTAGTGAATGGCAGCTACCAGGTTGCTAGGTACAGTTGAATACTTGTGCGACCAGAGCAGAGGCCAGATCGCTTCAGCTGGCAATTGCGCAAAGGTCAAGGTCACAATTTTTGGACAGCGACCAGTGTTTTAAAGCTGTGACTGTGGTCAGAAGGTGTCCCTTGGCAAATGCTTAGATCGGAACTGTTGACCTGTCTTCTTACCATGCCCTCTTCAACTGCATTTCTGGTTTTACACTGGGCTCTTGCTAGATTCAGCATGCGCATATTAAGCATCGATTGATGCCTTAAACGTTTTGTAGTGATACTGTAGAAGTTCTCAGATTTGTTTGGATTGGATTAAAACAATGGCAAGAGACTAAGGGTCCAGCCTTCACAAAGGCCAAGACAGTTTAAGTTGTGACAACAAATTGTGTGACACTTGTAAATTTAAGTACTTTTCATGGTAGCCAATCAGCCAAGGATTTCATTCTTTAGATGACAGTAAAACTTCTTTTTCTTCGTTCTTCATTCGACTAGAGCCGCCAAATGAAGAGGACCTAGGTAAATTTGTGTTGGATTGGGACTGCCTGCTTGGCTGCCTGTTGCATGCATTACCTGTTGTCTTGTTGTGCATTACTTCGTGATGAAGGTTTTGTTAGCATTGTTGCCTGTTGTTCAGCAAATCATCAGTTTGGTGCTGGCAGATAAGTAATTTGCATGACTGCACATTGAAGGCTGATTATAGCTTAAGAGTCATCACAGCATTTAACAACTTCCAAGGAAATACATTCATCCAGCGTGCACTTGGCTGCACGCTTTAACTTACCTTGATTACTCGAGTATAAGATGTGAAATTTTGGACATATTTTTAACGTTGAAGGTGCGACTTATAAATTGGAAAAGACCAGGTTGTCTTATCCAAACCGACTTAAAAAACAAAAACTTTTTCTGACGACACTGTTAATTCCTTTTATTACACAACTTAAATGCTGCTATTAGGTGGCAAAATAAAATTATAAATGTTGAAGGAAATTAAAGGTTCTTGCTAAAATAAGACATTTTATTAAAAAAATAACAAAATGTCATGCCCATTGGTGCTTCCCAAGTTTGTTTCTACTTCACTAATGGCAGCTATTCAAGATAGTTCTCAAATATATCTAATTTATTATGTTGTACTGCAAATAGAAATTGAAATTTCATTTGTTGCCTGATTTAAATTAAGTGTTTATTGGAGTGGTACAGTTTATTGTAAATAATAGAAGTTGCATCCATTTTGCTAGAAATAACTGTTCACAGACTTTGGCCAAAATCATTAAATGGTGTGAATTACTTGTGGGCTTTGGCATAGCAGAAAAAATGGACAACAGGCTAAATTTTATTTATCTAGAAACCTATTCATTACTTAAATCCACACAGAGTTTGCTAGACATGTATTTCTACATTATATACTGTCAATAGGCATCACGGTAGTTCTCTACTATTATAATTTGTGTGTGTCATAGCTGTCGTGGACATGGTATTGTAATTATAGTTACCAATAAGAAAACAATTTTTAAACAAATAATTTAAAATGTTAAACCAAGTTCTTGAAATTAACGAAAAATGTAGTTATACATTTTATTGTCAATAAAATTAAAATTCTATGCTTAAATTAAAAGAGTTAGTATTTTTATAATGGCACTACATGTTAGTATTGAATTTGTTGATGAATTGCAGGAAGTAGGAATTGCATTAAAGTAACAATATTAAGGATATTTAGGATATTAAGGATTTACTCATTTTGTAATGCTTGATAGTATAAGAGGTATTTCATGACTTGAAAATGATTCTAATACAGCTGTCACACTCCTGATACTAGCACTTTAGATAAGGCACGTTTTCAGATAGCGACCTAAACATGGTCTAATTTTTTAGCCCAAAAGTTACAGGTAGAATTATATTCGAAGGTGACTTATACTCGAGAATATACAGAAGTTTGATTCCAGTAAATGAACAATGATCCAAGTTGCATTAGCCAAGCTTTCTTTGTTGTGTACTCACGCTTATCGGCAAATGAGAAACTCATGTTTGTGTGTATCTCTGGGCAATCACTTGTTACATTTTGTGAACCTCTGAAAGTAGGGAGCATTTAAAATGTGCCCAATTAGACTACGAAGCTGAGTGACTGACCACACGTGCAACTGTACTTGCACCTTTGGGTGAATGTAGTGGACTGTCCTTGTTACCATTAGGCAGCTCAGTGAATGAATGCTCTCCAGAAATAGTCAGAAAACAACTAGAAAATTTGCAAAGGTGCCACTGAACTTAGCCATTCACTACTGTAGAGCTTTTCTTGTTAGAGTCTACGAGATGATGCTGAATTCATTGTGATACGTTGCATTACAAAAGACCCATCCGTCTCTCAGGGTGTTTGCTTTAGTGTGTTTGCGTTGCATGGTAGTCTCAATGAGTTAATGTGTTATTTGCATGGATTACTCCATCATGTTTTGCATGCAGCAATCATTTAGCGGCACTGTTCTAGAATATGCTTTCAAACAACAGTGTTGCTGCTACTTAATTTCATATCTGATTATGTTAGAATTTCAGATCTGACTCCTCTTGAACTTTGGTTCTAGTTGTGTTATGTAGAGCTGATTCCATTTCGATGTTGGATCTGATTCTGTTTTAACTTGGAATGCCAGTTGGTGCAACAGGTCCTTGTTTTTTGTGTGTAACAGGTTAGCAGTATGTTTGTGGTAGATACTAATTTAAATGGCGAGTTCTGTTCTTAATGGTTGGTTACCGTAATCATGGTGATTTTTTATCAGAGCAGAAAAGTTGTATTAATGTTTGACTAATGGCTATATACCGGTCAACATGCTCTATGATGGTAGACGGTATTTCTTCTTTAAGTCAGTTATTCTTGTATTTCAGAAGTTAATTTGGCATCTGTAGGTCTTGCCTTTTCATCAACTCAGACACAGTGTAGACTGTGTAATAGAGAAACTTATACTTTTGCCATCACTTCTCTATAGCTGTTTTGAAACACTTTTTTATCTGAATACTAAGAAACTAAGACACTGAAATGCTAATCTCTAGCGGCATTATCTCAGTGAATCTATTGGGCAACACTCAACAATGTGTCATGTAGTGTACACTGAATGTTATTGTTAACAATTATAAAAATTAAGTTTGATTAAGTCTTTTAATTTTGCATAACGTTTTATTTGTGATATTTATGATATCCATGCAAATAATTATTGTAAACATGGTGAAAGAAAATTCTGTTGTGCATGTTATTTGGTAAACTGTGTTTTAAGGTTTTGCTCATTTTTTAGCTCATATTTTCTTAATCATATCCAGGATGCAAGTACATTTTACAAGTGAAATTGTTATAACTTCTAAATTAACATAAATTCTTTACCTTGTATTAAGTTAGGTTTTTAAACTCATGTTAGAACATTCATATTTGGAAAATGAAGTTGACTTCATTATATCACAAATTTAATAATAAATGTCTGCATTCTTGAGAGAATTCTAAATCTAAATTGATTAGTTTATCATCATCTGTGTGGTTACTTATGTCTTGCATTCACAGTTGGATTTGTTTTTGGTGAGGTAGTTGGGAGATTTTGTTTGGGGCATGTTTCCTTATTTGTGCATGTTACAACGTTACGATACAATGTTACGCTACAGCTGCGGGGATTGAGGCTCGCATGGAAAGGACTACATCAATGCCCTGTGTAAGGGATGTTTCTGGAAGGTCTACACTTTCCTACAAAGCATCCTTTGTTGGTTTAAATTTTTGGGATAAAAACAAAGGTGAGCATTCTCAACTGTCATGTGCACCACCCGATAGATAAGACTTTGCTATTTAACGATTGGCATGGCTGGTGATTTTAGAGCAGGACACTGTTACACGCATGAGCTAATCTTGTAACACCTGCTCTGTTACACCTTTTAAATTACAGAATTCAATAAATCAAAGTCATTTTTCTATTAATTAATAATGATCAATTTGCTTTTTTGTTTGAAATTTCTGCTTTTCGTCTACCGCTCGGCCTCAATGACATTTTTATGATCAAAGCCTCTTAAAGATTCAGTTTCTTGCAAATTGTTTAAATTAGTATAAGCATCTTAGATTATGCTAAGGCAGATCACTGGACCATGGGTGTGGTGGCACAATGGCAGTGTGATGGAATTTCATTACTGCTTCTGGGGCTGAATCCTTGGTGCTTTGCTTGGAACTGACAACTCATTGTTAGCCATAAGAATCATTGTTAGCTCATAGGGAATGGTTTTTGTTTCTTGTCCTGTCTGCTTCAGTTGTGTTGCCAACCGTAAAAGCACCCATTCTAATATGGTAGTTGAATTGTTTAATTTACTCTTGTATACCCCACTTATCTTCCTTGTCTTTGTATTGTACTTGTTATTTCCACTTTGCTCATTCTATGCCAAAAACACCAGTATGTCTATAGAAAGTGATACACTTAACTATTCTGCTTCCATTACTTGGAATTCTGGTCGCTCTACATTCCATTTTGGAGTTGAATGTGTTAACACTTTAATGATGAGCATGTACTAAAAGTTACTGGAAACCAATGCAGCTTGTCGTTAAAGTGTTAAAGGTGCTCTGTTGAATGTCTTAAATGGTGTCTAACATTCTTTACAACTGTCTTGGGTTGAAGGAGTTTACAGTAACACACGTTTTAATTTGTGAAGGTCCTCTGGTGTCTTTAATTGCCATATTTTTATCGTTTTAATTGTACATTGCTTTTTTGAGCTTTCGTAGCTTCATTATTTAGATCATGTGTAACACAATTATTGGTATAATCGCAGTATTATGGCCAACATTGTAAAAGGTTTTAAAACGTAACACTTGTTCAAAGCAATGTTAATCATGAGTATATGTTGCATTGAACATTTTCTTATTTTAGTTATTAGTTATTATTATTTCTGTAGTAAATATTAATCATGAGTATCTAATGACAAAATACCAATTGATGGCACTGAGCATGATAAACATAGTGTATGATTAAGTTGCTAAAGGTTCACACATAGTAACTGTGTCAGAGGAGGTTCGAACTGACACACCATGTTGCAAGGGAAAGGCTCAAACCCATCGTCTGCTCTATCATACAGGTGCCAATTGGTTATGTGTTGAGATGCAATGAGTTTTAGAAACTGGTGATTGACATACGTCATTTTATGTACTATTTCCCTTGTTCTATAGCACATGCTTGCTTAAACAACTAAATTGTGCTTGGATGTTATTAAGACTCTGGGATGTTCATGTTTAATTAAACGTTTGATGGGATGGGGTCACTCTCAGGACTCATCTAAAATTCATGAGACCAGCTCTGAGGTGGCTCCTCCAGTGCTCAGACCTCCTGAGGGGCTTTTTCTGATGTCAGAGTCAGTTCTGCTGTTGCTCCAATGCTAGGATTAAGACTTGGATTGGCTGACGGGTGGAATTGGAGACCATTTCAATTTCCACATAAAATCCCGGATCTCAACCATTTACTTGTTCATTTTGGCATTGAGTAGGGGTTTCAGTAGGCAAAAGGGCTGAGGCTCCCTCCTTCAGTGATGGCTTTTAAGTATCAGAGGCAGATCCAGGTGATGGCTTTTGAGTATTCGTAGCCATTAGTAGATCCAATTGATAAGTGTTCAATTCTGTCCCTGTTAGAGCGTGCCATTGCCTTCAGTCTGGCTTTCTTAATCATCTTCAGTGCATGGTAGTCAAGAAGATCAGCCTATATGGTTAGGTGCCATGAGAGAAATTTAACCTGCTCTTTCTGTTAAGCCATTTGGTTCCTTAATTCTTATTATTACGTATTTGTGAAGTGCCAATATCTAATGGCCAAGCATCAGTCGATGGCTGTGAGCAATAGTGAGTGAAGGACTAGCTCAAGGTCCTTACACAGTGACCATCTCAGGGGAAGCTTGAATCTGCACTCTCCACATGACAAGGTGAGCATTCTAATCAATCAGATGCCGTGTCCCACTTTCCTTAATCATCTCTTGAGACAGCATGTTATGATCCTGTTTCCATGACAGCAAAGGTCAGCTTCATACTGTGCATGCTGCTCTCATGTGACTTCAAATCCGAGTTCAGTGTAAATCATGGGGGTCTAAATCCTCTCCATTCTGTTGTCTCAGATCAGACACTGATTGATAATCTTTAATCAAACTAATCAAACGTGCAATCTCAATCAGCTGCAATTTATGAATAATTAAAGCTTGACAATTCCTAATACTTTCCTTAATCATTCATTGAACAATTAAACCGGGATTTCCTGCCCACTTGACAATCAATTGACTGTCAGTTCCACAGCTCATTTATATTGACCCAAATGCAGTGAGGGCAACAATTCCTGTCTGCACAACTTTTCTTTGATTTCCACCCTATCATGGACAATTGGAGTTCGAATCCAAGTATGTCTGTTTCCTGTTCTTAGATGACCAAGTCCCACTTTAATTACAGCAGCTTTCATCAAATTCAATACAATCTCTTCTGTCAGCAATCAACTTTACTATTAGGATCACCTGAATGGTAAAATGCTGAAATAGTTGTTGGATTTCTGCATTAAACAGTTATAAATATAACTTTATAATTATAAGAAATCAGACGTTTTTCAAACGAACAGACAGCAACTGAGATTACCTTCCGTACATGGTCTCACGTCCCTACATGACCGTATCGAAAACTTCTGATGTCATTTAAATCTGTGTTTTGTAAAGAAAATTGCCTTTGTTCCTTGGTAACAAAAGCACTGTTACGCATTGTCTTTATCAATGAAGGATTGGCTGATTTGATTTGTAGTAACATTTCAATTGATAATGGACCATATTAGTTAAATGGCTTCAGTGATTGGCTATTGGAAAAATGCTTTGCAAAATGCTTGTAGAGAAAAGCTTACTTTTATATACTTTCTAGTTTGTTTTTTGTACTGTGAATAGATTCAGACAGATCATACATAAATGCATTTTGGACATAAAATTAATTACTGTTATAAGCCTATGCAAAAGTTCAGAATTCGTCAGCTCCAGTCAATTGTGCTGCCCAAGTGGTCGCCAATCAGCCAAAATGCTCGTATATATCTGAATATGTGTGAGAAACGTTGCTCTGGCAGCCTATAGAGAGGAACGGATTCAATTCAAGATCCTCCTATTTGGACAATCGGCAATGGTTGGCGATGTGCCAGAATGCATCTGAGAGCTGTGTGTTCCAGTTGCGAGTCCGCCTGGTCACTGATCACTATGCTCTGCTGCTTGTGGAGATTACGGCTTCCGCACATCAGTTCAAGTTCATCAGGCTTTCTGGTTCACTGGACCTTCCTTCTAGAACAGTTGTCCTTTAAATATCTATAGGTTACCAGAAACTGTGTGTAGAGCTGAATAATTTGAAACAGTTTCAACACATATTTTCTGGTAGCCTAAAGTGGCACTTGTTTAGATCAGTTATGTCAGTTAGCAGCGCTTTTGGGGTGCTTGAAAGGTGCTATATAAATGTTTTGCATTACATTACAGCTTGAATGGAAATAGTGTCCAAGTTGTTTAATTACTCCTGTTTTAGAAAATATCTAATACCACTTCATCAGATGGAGTTGCTCTGTGTTTTTTGGCTAGTTCACATTTTATCCTCTGCAGTCCTTTGTTATAGCTGGGGATAACTACTGAACTACTTACATTTTAGAAAATCAGGCCGTAAAGGGACAGTTGAACTAAATTTAGTTGTCACAGTGTTATTTTTTAAATGTTATGTGAAGTTGAAAAGTCTTTCCTGTTCTATAGGCCATAAAGACGCAGGAGTTAAGGGTGCAGAAAAAGCCGATCCACCGAAGACTACAGATGAGATTAAATCGAATCCCCCTTCCGAGGTGCAATCACTTGTGGAAAATTTTCCGAATGAAGACCATCACCAGTAAGTCAAATGTCAGATAAAGATTTTTGGATTTTGCGCATATTAATGTAAGTGTTTGAAACAAATATATTATTTGATAATTTTTAAATAAAGCTTACGAGTAAAATCATGTTCATTAAGTACGCAGTGAGGTACAGTGAAACATCATTAACACACACACCATTAAAATACAAGTCTGGTTTGCATGCATCGCCACCATTCCCCTGAGTGGGGGCAATACGACAGTTGTAGTTGGATAATCTCTATGTACTAGGCACTTTGTTCATTGAGATACTGAGTCAGCGTCTGTGCTGCATTGTGAGCATCTGTATGTGAAATTTTGCAATGATTTACAACAGTATTCTCAACATCTCGTCATCGGTCACTATAATTGCGCTATCATTTTAATTAAACTACATGTGTTAACGATGCCCATGCGTTAATCTTTTCGTGTCGGAAGGGACGGTGTAAACCGGACTCGTGTGTACCAGCATAACTAGGAAGTAAATGGCTAGGCCTGTAATCCACTTATCTAGTACTGTGGAGTCTAATCACTGCTGGCTTAATGGCCATATAATAGTATTATTATTATATTCGTTTAATGAAAAAACATGCTGACACACCGCAACAAGTTACAGGTTATAAAGAGGATAATACTGTGAATGAATGAATAAGGAAGAGTTAAAAAGTAAAACTAAGGATCATTAAAACGTTGGTAGAGCTACCGAGAACCGAAGTGAGTTATAGGGATAACCGTTCGTGGAGTGTTAAAAAATTCGATCGTTAATGGATGGAAAATTCGAGGACTTGAGCAGAGAGCGTCCACGCGTCAGCTCCTGTCTTGGCTTCAACGATGAAGTAACCCCGCCAGGGCGAAGCTTGGAGCAGGTCACTGAGGTGGCGTTCCTCCACAGGCCGCCGGACATCGTTCGGCTAAAGGTGGCGGCCGTCGGCCACTGTGCCGGCGGTCGTCCGGTCACGCTTCATAGAACTAGGACCCTCTGCTATCAGCCCAGACAACCGCCGACACAAGAGACAAAGGTTGGAGCAGGTCACTGTGGTGGCGATGATGGTTGCGTGAACGGGTGACTCCCCTATGTTCAACTGTGAGTTATGGGAGGGTGCTTTTACTTAGTTTATTCTATTAGTACATTTTAAAAGTGCCAACAAAAACTATTTACTCTGTAGTGCTGAACAGTTTAATTTAGCAGTCAAATTAACCATTTTATGCCAAAAATTTGATATTGATTTGTGGATTGTTTTCTGCTGTATTTTCAGTGACTTGCTCGAGTTAGCCAAATCACCGCCAAGCTACACGTCATCAATAGTTTTCAGGTTAGCTCACCGATGCTCCTTGAAGGTGGAGAGTCGGTGTTAACAAACCGAACTCATTTGTATATGCATATACTATAATAAGCAAATTAGCATATGTTTATACATTTATAGATATATTGGTATACTTCTGAAGACAAAAACTATGGGAAGTTAGTCACTTCTGCACCATTTTCCATTTCTAGTCATGACCTCACTTCTCCAAACCAGTCCATCCAAGCAAAACGACCTCTGAATTCCAAAATTCTTTTTCAGCTTGCTCTGTCATCCAATGACTAAGACCCTATTCAGTCAGCCATCTTTTCATTTGCTGTGCACAGCAGCCCACCCTGCCTTCCTGCCCAATGGTAAGGCTCACCATATAAAGATCCTTAAAATATTGGGCATTTTGTGACGCTACCTTTAACGCTTTAACGACGAGCTGCATTGGTTTCCCGGTCACTTTTAGTACACGCTTGTCATTAAAGTGTTAAACATGTGGCAAGGCGCCTTGAGACTAAAGGCTCCAACCTGTTAGATGCATCTGTGGGAAAAAGACTGATGCACATATATTTTTAAACATCAGTTATCAATTTTTAACCATGAATTGCCTGCAAGTGAATTCAAGTGCTATGCAGCAATGGTAGCAAAAACTCTCATTATCTTTGCATCAGAGAAGTTTAGAAAAGCGCAGTAAAATCGTTGATTAAGTGACTGCTGGAGACTGTCTTTAACCCTTTAACAATGAGCTGCATTGGTTTCCCATAAATTTTAGTACTCGCTCGTTGTTGAAGGGTTAACCTGATGAGTGGCCAGTTGTGTAAAGCAGTTAGTAGTTATGTATGCAAAGTTTGAACTACTGATTCTTTGTGGTCATCCTCACTACTTGATTGGTATTCATAGACTTGTCTTGTTCTTGATATGGAGATGACATGGTGGTTTTCACTCAGTTGTTTTGTCTTGTGACTCTTCTTCTGTCTAGTGTTCCTTCATATTCGTCTGATGGTCCTACTTATTCGTCGTCGAACGCCATTGCTCCCGACTCAGATTTGGAAGTGGAACATGATCTGCCTCCGCTGGAGTTAGTCATTCCGAAGGAGCATCTGAAAAAACTGGAGAAGAAGGAGAAAAAACGGCAGGAGGTCATCAATGGTAAATGTGACTTGTTTCAGATGATTTTTGGTGATATTTTTCTGATGACTGATATAGAACATGTTGGCCTTTCTCATCAGTATCTGGGGTTTGAATATCATGCATTTTGCAAAAGTGCAGTTTTGTTATTCAAACGTACAACTAAAAATGGAAGGATGTTATTTGTGCTTCAGCTGAAAGACCATCCCTGTGACTGAGCCCCTGTTGCTAGATCTCCATTATAGGCAATGTTTCATGAATGATTGGTGATTACCTTACTTCCCGTAAATGCTTAGCTTCTAGTTTAAGAGGTTAAGATACTCCATTACTATTGCAAGTGGTTTTTCCTGACTATAGTGACAGCAAACCTTCTGCAACGGACAGGCCATCGAATGCTTTACCGTCAGCTGTCATCATGCCATGAATAGGAAACCGACTTAAATGATTTTGTGGTAAAGTGCATTTGTGTTCATTTTTGATATTGTTATTTTGTGACAGAATGCGGTAGAAGATAGGCTTTACTTCATTGACATATTATGAGCTTGAGTTTTGTCTTTGTGTACAGAGTTGTTTTACACTGAAAAGACTCACTTGCGAGACATCAAAGTGATGCGTCGATTGTTCTACAATCCGCTTTATGCAGATCCAACTTTTTCAGAGCTGGCCAGTTTTGTTTTTCCAAACATTGATGAAATTGTTGAATTCCACAGTAGGTCAACTTCCTGTCTATTTTTAAGATGTTCTTTAAATCTGATTCTGTCGTATAGTGATTGTTTATGCTGTAGTGCTACCCACAGAATGGTGTAGCTGTCCTTGTTGCAAATATTTAGTAGAAAAAAATGGCATCTATGATTAGTACTGTAGCAAGGGTGTTCCAGCGGTGCCATGGGACAGGGCGCATATCAAGAGGGGGTTGCAAATTTTGAGGTGGAATGATTTGTCTGTAGACAGCTCAAAGAATCAAAATGATATGGATGACACTGAATGCATGTCAGAAATTGAAAGTTTTAAATTTCAAGCAGTCTTTGATGGCCAGCTTAAGAAAAGCCACCCCAATTGAAATTTTACAATCGATCCATACTGACTCGCAGACGTATGTGATGCAGTATACGAAAACCAGGCGGAAGTCTGATTAGTGTGTGTATGTTCATATGTATGGATGGATGAATGTATCAAGAATATAGAATACCTTTAAAGTACCTTTTAAAAGCATTGCACACATGGGTGTCTTAACTGATATAGACGTGGATTTTGAGATTGGGTGGTGTGCCTTTGCCTCCTGATTCTGTTTTATCAACTGCTGTTTATTGCATTTCACATGATAATCTCTTGTTACATACCTTTGCGTCGTCACTCGTTGAATTGAAAATCTCTGAAGAGCTTCTTATTTTTATGATTACTGTATTCATAACTTAAGTAATGATCTTGGTTTTGGCTGTGGTGACAGCATTGAGTGTGTTGATGATGATGGTGGTGGGTTGTACTGCAGGTGGTGAAGTGGTAGTTAGAGAGGGGCAACATTGTTGGTAGCAGTTACAGGTCTGTAAAGGAATTGTGTTTCTTTGTTTGCAGTTAACCTGAACAATGAATTCAAGCGAATACGAAGTGCCAGTGAGACTGGAGTCATCGGTGATTTTGCAGAGATCTTGGTGACCTATGTAAGCAAATTATTTCAACTGGATCTTCTTGTATTTGTATCAGTGTGATTGTAAATTAGGTCTGCATTGTCGTTTCGTGGGAAACTGTGTTAGGGCATCAATTGAGGTCAGTGCTATGCATGTCACCATTGGCTTCCAGGATGATGTTGATATCAGAATTCTGCACTGTGTAAATTTATACTTATTCATGTAAAATAAGAAATAAAGCAGCATATCACTTTATTTCTAGGAGTTGCCTGTTAGCTGTTTTTGTAAGTATAAATTATACTTTAAAAAACAGGTAAAAGGCAACTGTTTCATCATCCGCTTGAGCTTGCCTTAACAGAAAAGTCTGCAAGAGCCATAAAGCTCAAATTCCTTTATAATAATAATAATTACAATAATAAATATGTTATGTATATTGATGCTTCCAGTTTTCTGGAGAGAAAGGAGCAAAGTTTAAGAGAGTGTGTGGACAGTTCTGTGAGAAGCAGTCAAAGGCACAAGAACAGCTAAAGGCAAGACAACGCAAAGATCCAAAACTAGCGACCCTGCTTCAGGTATAGCATTTATCATTTTACAGTCAGAATGGTCTTGGTACAGGGTTCTGCAGTTCAACATCAGTCCCTTTTTGAATTGAGCAATTTCCTAAGGTAACCATAACCATAAATTTTATGGTTATGGTTATGTAGAGTTATGTAGGGTTCCTTTACGGGAATGCTTTCACAGTAACTGTTGTTGTGAAGCAAATTTTTTAACTTTCTGCCCTGATGAGATATGAAAAACGTGTTTGCTGTTACTTTGGTATACCGTAAAGTGAAATTGCTAGTTATCCTTACTTTATGTTATGTAAATAATGTAGACTGTATGATTTTTTTGCGTTGCAGTGCATTTTTATCTCTCCACTGGGTTCTTATCTTGGTTTCTTGTGTGAAATTGTTTTGCAATATATCCAGTGAAGGAGAAGTATCTTCTTCTTGGATTGCTACTGTCTAGCTAACAAGGGCATGTTATTAGCAGCAAATTACTTGACATTTTCTTAATATTGTACAATGTTACTAAATTGCTGATGTTTTATTTGCAATGGACAGGAGGCAGCTTTGAACCCCCTCTGTCGACGACTAACGCTGAAGGACTTCCTGCCGATACCAATGCAACGACTAACAAAATATCCTCTGCTAATAGAGAACCTGATTAAATACACACCTTGTAAGAGTACTCTATATATTATTATATTGCATTATATTAGTTAACCGTTGCATTTTATGCATTTAAGATTGTTTATTGTTAACACTTGGAAGCAAAGGGCATCAAGAAGGTGTTTGTCAGCAATCAAGCTGGTGTGTTTTTGTGATTGTTGCATGCCATGGATTGTGTCATGTTTCTCTACAAATGGGCAGTGTATCTGCAACCATTCGTCCGAACCTTACTTTATCGAGACGTGGAACTGGCTTAGTTATTGTTAGGCACAGTTGGTGATATGTTGCCACTGATTTTGTGATTCCTGTTGAGCCTGTCCACTTAATGTAATGCCTAGGCTACTTCATAGAGTACCTTCTCTACTGTTGGCTTAACCTTAGCAGGCATTCCTTTACTCAGTCGATCATCCTTCATGTCGATGAGTTCGTTGTGCTTCACCTGAAGGATCCTTGCAGCCATTGATGATGCCTCTGTTGGTCAGTGCTTCTTGTTGAGGCATTGGACTGCTGTGGATGAATTGTTGTTGATTAGTTTGTTTTGATTTGCAGCTGACTCAGAAGAAAGTGTTCGACTGCGTTCGGCACTTGACTGCAGTCGTGAGATCCTCTTCTCTGTTAATAAGGCTGTCAACGACTATGAGAATCGACTGAAGCTGCTTGAGATCCATAAGAAGCTTGATAAGCGTCCGATCGAAAATTCGACTCATCCAGTTGTAATGCTTTACAAGGTGAGTCTTCTTGCTTTTGTCTTTGCTTACCATTCTGTTGTTGAAGGAGATGGGCTCTTGTGTGTTTGTGTGTGTGTGGACTAATCAACCCACAAGGTGAAAATCATGCATGTCTTACTACAAACGTCTTTCTTTGTAGTTGTTGAAATCTCATTCTTGTTCAAATTATATGTCTTAATTTATTGCATTGTTTTGTTAACATTCACAGAGTCTCAATCTGATGGATTGCACGCTGCAGTTTGACGGTTCGTTAACTTGGCGAATAAGTCGTGATCGCATGATCCCATTGCACGGTATCCTCCTTGATTCAATCCTGTTGCTTCTTCAAAAGCAGGATGACAGCAGGCTGGTACTTCGTTGTGAGAGTACTCTGATCACAGCTGGAAAGGAAGACACAAAGACGACGCACAGTCCGATAATAAAGCTTTCGAATCTCATCATCCGACCGGTTGCAACTGGTGAGATATGCCAATGCCAATCAGTTGGCCATGTCATAGATTTGGCTGCCGTGAGCCATGTTAGCATGTAACATTTTCTGATAGGCAGTTGAATGCTGTTTAATAAAAATCATCTTTTCAACCTTCTGAGAGACATACAATGCAGTCTTTTAGCATGCAAATACGCTAATGTCACTGAGATTTATCAAGTGATTGCAAAAATTGTAAATTGTGCACTATACATTTGATCAGGTTTCATGAATAGTAAGTTCCTGTGATCAGCAATTTTGTTATCAAAGCCAAGTTGAAGTTGGGTGCTGGCAGAAGTCATCAAGTGTTCTGGTGCTGTTATTTTAGACCGCTGTGCTTTCTTTCTCGTCAGTGTGTCTGAAAATGGTCCACAGATCTATGACCTTGTTGCTGGAAGTAAAGATGAAAAGAACAAGTAGGTGACGTGTAATGTCTGTGCTTGAAGTGTTGAATGTTGATGCTATGCTTCATATCTGCCTTTTTGCTTATTTAGACCAGACAAATGCGAGTTAAAATTTTAATATACTAGTTAAACTTTAAAATTAAAATTTAAAATAAATGGAGAACTGATAATTGGTACAAGTGGAGTGTGCAGAATTCAACTGCTTTGGATATGATTTGACAAATAACACCAAATGCCCATAGAAATATGGGTATTTGGTGTTTGTCTTATACTTGTTATGTAATTGTAATATGTTGGTATGAAATAGCTCATAGTGTAATGTGATAAAGTATTAATATTCCAGGGAAATCAGATAGTGATTGAATAATAGGTGTCCATCAATCAATCAATTTAGTTCATTCACAGTATCAAGGTGACAGGTCGCAACTTGTAACAAATATCAGGCAAATTGTAACAAGTATCAGGCAGAAGTCACATAGGAAAAATTGTCTCATCTCCGACAGTTATTTACTAAACAGGTTGAGAGAATTAGATTAGTGGTAATGTAAGTTCAGGTAACAAATGAGGTTTAGGTTGAAAATGATGTCTTTAGAAGATGTTTTTATATAACACACGGGACACTAAATTACGATCATCTTTGGCTGGGAGAAGCAAACCGTGTGGCCTCGGTCTTAGCTCATAACGGAGGTGAGGCTGGCATGAAGGAAAGGGTCCATTCAAGTGGGGAATTAGTTCATGAAGCTTTTTATGTTGATTTTTTATGTTTAGATGTTGATACATGGTAAATTTTCTCATTGCCTGATGATACATTGCCTTTCCTAAGAGTCTTGTTTTTCATTGTGACTTAGATGGTGTAAGCACATAACTAGTGCTGTCGAAGCCAACAGCTCTGAGCAGTTCCAGTTCAAAAAGTCACATTTTATTTCACAGAAGAAGCCAAACTCCGAATCAAACTTTGCGACACAAGAGTATGCAGCCTGTTGCCTTTACTTTATGAATATAATTCAGATTGAAAGAAACTATCAATTTATTTCAGTTGCTTTTATTTATTTAGGACCAATATGGAATTCGAAAACTCAATCAATATTACTAGGGATTGTTGTTATTATTATAAGTCAATTCATTAGTAACTTCTGTCATGCCAATGCGCTAGGCATCAGCCGATGGTTTACCAAAATCAAGCCATAAATTAGGTGAATATTCAGGAAATCAGTCGGCTAAGACAGAAAGGCAGCATGTGGTAGATAAGGTAAGTCTCAAGTTGGAAACAACTAGACATTTATAAGCAACTGAGCAGAACAAACAAAATAATGAAGTGGAGAGTTCCACATCTAGGTCCAGAAATCGAAAAAAGTTTGGGCACCAAGAGAAAAATTGTAGTGTTAAATATGACAAGGGAAAGACAATCAGATGACATGGTTGAATAACGAGTAAAGTCTGGGAATAAGGACTGATTTTAAGTATTGTGGATGGCTAGCTAAAGTTCCATGTTTTATAAGCTATGAGCCCTAATTTGGCAAAAATCTTTTGATGAAGTAACAGAAAGCCAGTGCAAAGATTTAAGCAAAGGGGTTATTTATTCATAATTTACACACGTCATGAAGGTACATGTGTGACCTCGACGGAGAGAAGGAACCACTTGTCATTTACTAGATCAGCCAGAAAATGGTCTTTTCGTAATACCGTGATTATTGATTATCGCGTCTAATTACTGCATCTCAAGCTAATAATCACTGCATAGCAACTTATATTACTCCACTTGATGCGTTAAGGCCAAAAATTTGGTATTAACGCATTGGGTAGAGACAGTTTCAATATTTGTAGATGATTTCCAGGCAAATGATGTTTTATATTTTCTTTAAAAAGTGCATAAATTTTGGGCCAAACGTTCTGAAAGTTTAGCCTGATTTTCTGACCGGTTAAGCTTATGGAAACTGTTAAATTCCAGACAAGTGGTCCCTTCTCTCCACCGAGGTCACATAACATAGATTATTACAACTTACAAGTACCATTTATGTAGTCAGTGAGAGAGACAGTAGCAGAAAGGCAATGTGTAAGTAGACAAAATGAGCCAAGTCAACAAGTGAGTCACCTGGTTTCAAAGATTTAAGACATCAAAATTTCTTAAGTTGCTGTGGAGTGCCCAGTAATAGAGATTCAGCTTTCGATGATTTAGCGAGAAGTTTATTGACTGCCTTCCAAAGCTGCACATCTTCAAAGGCAGTGGACAACATCTTCACAGGCAAGTGACAAGACAAAACGAAATTTAGATTTTGAATATCATCAGCATAGAAGTGATATCCCAGTGAATGATTGTCAACATAGTGGTGTATAATATGAATAAAAGAACACCAAACTTGCTGACATGTGTGCAACTAACATTTGTGAGACCGTGCTTTTGTGTACAGACACGAGCGAAAACATGAAGGACTCGATGCAATTTTTGACGAAGATGAAGAGCCAGCTGAAGTTCAAAAAGTGGATTCGGGCGCTTCAATGGCCCTGGCCACTCATCAGATGGACAATGAACACTATTTTGGTCCAAGCAGTGACTCATCTGCCATAGACAATTCGCGTCTTTCAACTGCATCGCTCGATCCTCTTGGTAAAAATATAACCCTTCTGTCATTCAGGTAGTTTTAACTCGGCTGCGGTGACCTATAGTTGCCAGGGCGCTGGACGATGAAGATGAATGCGATTCGGAAGCTGGATAAAAGGGACAAATCTGGTGTATGTATGCTGGAGGAACTTCATGTGCAGATGCTGGAAGTAGTGCTCATACGATGCAATACAGCTAAAATCTGATAGCTCCCCCTCTGTTAGAATAGGTAAGAACAGCTACTGAAGATATGTTTCAGATATATTAGTGAGGTGAACTAATCTTCTTTACTGAACTGGCTTTAATTAGACAAGAAATGGGTGTTAAGTTCATTTATTTTTTCAGTTTATGGTATTGTCCATAGAGATCAGAGTCTATATAATAACAGAAATTGTACGGCTTCTATTCTAGTCATCCTATCCTGTGGTTGTATAATCTGAGACTGCCTTGAGTGTTTGTTTAGCTATTTCAAAACTTAGCAGGTCTGATGGATAAGATGCCAAAACATACTTAATGCATTGTTAAGTCTTCGTATTTACCCTGTGCTGTTTAACGATGAGAGTGTACTAACAGCGTCTGGGAAACCAATGCAGCTCATCATTAGAGTGTTAAGAGAGACTGAAGAAGGATTGTGCAGAATGACAAGTCAGAGCTTTGATATGATTTCAGAAGCGAAATAATTTCACGTGAATGAGTATATGTTTTTTACAACTTGGTGGTCTAAAGATACTTTCAAAAGGTACTGCATAAATTACAGATTATAAATTATAAATTCAAATGGCAATCTTCTTGTTTCAGATCAACTGAAGCAGTTTGATGACCTCATTCACCAGATGCTGTGCGAAAAGAAGAAAATTCTGTCGCAGATGTGTCCTGAGTCATCGCTGAATACTGACGATAATAAATCTGAGGTGGGAAAGATTTGATCTGATCAGGCAAATTCTGTAGCACCAGTTTCTAGAACAAAAAGTGATTATTAACAGAAGTGATTGAAATTTGACCACAGTCAAAGGCTGAAGTGAGGATGGTTGATATAAATAAGGTTCTGACTGCTGTGTGTAGTTGTACACGATGAAGAAGGATGGACTGAATGACAAGCAAAGGCTTTATTATGATTCAAAAAGGACATGATTGTGGATCAAAAAGGACATAATTGTTTATATGCATGAGTAGTTTCTTTGGACATGTGTGCAAGATAATCCCTTCACTTTGTATTATTTGCTAAGTTCTGTATTTCAGATCTAGTCTGAATAAAAAGCTTTTTTTTAAATCTGAAAAATTCTGTTATGCAGTTATCTAATTATAGGTGTGATCAATTAATGGTGAATTTAAGTGGTAGGTTGTTGACTGTTGTCATGTTTGTACTTCAGCTGAATAATCCTTCTACCCATGACCATGTTTTGAAGGATTGTTGATGATTGAAAGTATGACAGATGTATAATTACCTGACTGTATCTTGCCTTACAGTGTGGAAGATTTTATTTCTTCTTATTGAAATGGTCAGCCAGTTAATTTCTGTTTTTTCTGATTAAATTCGTTTTGGGAAAGTCACTTCTTAATTAATTTGAGATATTCTGTTGTCTTTTTCCTGATTTAGTTTTTTGGTGAGCCATGCAGTCAAGATGACCTAAGACTTAAAGTTCTGTCAACTCTTCACGACACTGACAAACTCGTGTGCCTTTTGAGCAATCACTGCACTTGGGTTGGAAGTCAAAACGCAGTCCATGCAGCAGGTCCACCATATGCTCATGAGTCAGACACAGGTACTGTGACGTCAGAATTCTGAGTGCCCTGGAAGTAATTAATTATGTCAATTGTCCATCGTTAATAGAATGAACATTATTATTATAATATTGATACTATGAATAATATTGTTGTACTTTTATTATTGTGTTTATTATTATTAGTGTTATTTTTATGAGACATTTTATGTGAAAAAAACACAAGCACTTCAGTGACAGAATGCTGGCATTCAATGTCATGAGTTTGATTTCTTTGTTTTGTAAATTCTGATGCTTAAATTGTGCCAATTACTTGTCTGGCCAAGATGGCTCCTCTTCAAAGAGACCACTCTCAAGCAGTGAGATTGAACTAATTTGTGCATGGCATGATTCTGTATTCAGATAAACTGACTACACCAGACAGTGATGGAATAGTGTCATCTGTGCCAGAGAACCTTCACGGCTTGCCAACGCCTTTAAGCATCTCGCAGTTGACAGAGTTCAGTAACTGCCTTCACAAGAACCTAACAGATATGTTGGTTAGTTTCCCTCTTACATGTACTTTCTCTGGTGGTAATTTTTTCTAACAAATATTTTTATTTTCATTGCTTAATCACAACTGAGTAATTGCTTGTCTTTCTGATTGACACTTTAATGACAGGTTGCATTGGTTTCCCAGTCACTTTTAGTACACTCTCATTGTTAATGTGTTAAATATGCCTAGGAAGCAATAAACTGTGTTGTCACTAATTGTGTTTTAAAAACGATCATTTTCTGTTTCCATTTTCTTGTTCTTTCTCAGAAGCTGTCTATTAGCAGGAGAGAGATTATCATATGGTTGCTGACATCCCATCCAAATGATCAAACACTGAGACAACTGGTTTGTTTGTAATACAATAGTTATAATCTGTGCAAAGTATGGTTTGGTTCTGACAGTCTAATGTTAACAGTTTGTCCCATGTGTGTCAGGAGTCTGTTACGAGAAGCAAAGAGGAGAAGCAAAAGCTGCTGATGGACTTGCAGCTGGCACAAGAAAAACTGGCAATCTTTGAGCTTCCTCATTCTGATGATCAATCAGCACCTAATGAATTTTCAAATCAGAAATTGGAGCCACCAGCTGATGATGAGACAAATACAGATCTCCATGGTAACTGTCATTTAATGGGATTGGTAATTGGTGGAATGGTCAGCTTGAATAACACCTTCTAGAGCTAGTTGATGTATTTTACTGCTGTTTCTTATTTTCTTAGTGAATATTTTTATGACATTTTAATAAACTACTGGGAGCTAATGATTCTTCAGATTAGACATTTTGAGCCACCATCTCATGAAGAGACAACTACCAGTAGAGATCTCCATTGTAACTATCATAATTATGTTGAGAGTGGTAGGTAATCTAGAATTGATTATCAGCATAAATAACACCTTCCAGAGCTAGTTTATATAAATTTTAATTACTGTTGCTGAACTCTTAAGTGAATAGTTTGATGATATTGTAATATAACTACATATCTATGATATCTTCATTTTAACTGCCATTTAACAGGCAGTTAAAATAGTGGTAATCTCTGGAATTGATTATCAGCTTAAACAGCGCTTTCAGCGGCTATATAAGTGTTACAGGTGTTGCTTTTTTTACTTCCTAGTGAATATTTTAAAGTCATTTAAATAGAGATAGTGTTGAAATCTTTTCTGTGAGCTAGTTGATGGATATGCCAATAGTTGCATCAATCCATGCATGTATTTCGTGATTATTTAGAAAATGAAACACTGCCACCAGACGACATTTTGCTGCCTGCTTCTCAATCCAAAGACTCTGAGTCAACAGTCGCTGCCAGTCAAGCTATCAGTGCTGATACCGATACCGACACCAGTTTGACGGTGGCTGATTTCATCACCAGTGAAAACCCGGACAGTCAGACGGCAGTTTCGATCCAGCTCGCAATGGACAATGTCACTGAGAACAGTACTGATGCATAGATTCTGTTCAGCCTGCCTAGATCGTGTGAACCCTGTCAATGTGCCTTAAACCGTTCATCATGTATCAACATCCTGCTCAGAAATCATGTATCAAAAGTTAACATGATTGTAGCATATGTAACATACAACTGTTGTCAATAGTGTTTACTGCCAATGGAGTAAGTTTCTGTCGAGAAAACAAGACACAAAGGCATTGTTAATTAATTCTGCCACCAGTGCTGTCTCCTTAATGCTGGTTTTTTTTCGTTATGATGTTCTGCTGTTAATGAGCTGTTGCAAGCAGTTGAACTGACCTCGTTTTTGTCCTGCTGCAGGTTGTGGCAACATCGCGTTAATCCTTAAAGTCCAGTGGTTTAAACCATAAAGCTCTTTAACCCTCTAACTCCTGGAGTAATGGCATAAGGGCTTAGCCATTTGAAATCAGGCCCTATAAGGCCAATATATGAACAAATGAAATTAGGACTTGTCTTTGAGATCCATAGCAAATCACTGCAGTTAGGACATGTGAGAGACTCTGAAACTGAAGAAAAGTTGAAAATCGTGAAACTTTTAATCATACGTTTTTTATTTAAATTATGTGTATGTGTAAATTGTCATCAAGAAAATAAATATGCATTTGTCAGAAGTGAGATGTCGTTGCCCTATCTGGTTATTGTAATTTATTGTAACTGTAATCGGCTTTATATAGCACTTCTTCAAGGTAGACTCATCAGAGGCACTGGTCATCGGTGATTGAAAGGTTGCAGACTGTCAGTTCATGTTGCAGAGTTGAAACCTGTTCTTGGCCTCTACCTGGTGCTTAGGCTGTAAATATGTAACATGCATGCAAGCTGAAGTCTTAAGGTTATTGAAGGCACAGCAAAAATATCCAGATGCACAATATGTTAGACGTTGGCTCAAGCAGGTCTTGTTTCTTGTGCATTGTTGAACAATTACCTGCACTTATATAGTACCGGAGAGTGTTGTGTCTGAAACATCTCAAAAACAATTTCAGATAGTTATAAATCATCCCTTTGAAATTTTTTTAGGCCAATTGTATGGAATACAATACAATTGTATGGAATACAATAGACTTTTAGTTCAGTGGTGAAAGTGTTGGCAATTGTACCCAGTGATTTTATAGCAGTGTTATCCTTTTCTCCTTTGGTTATTTGTCATCAGGATTTGCTGTTGGTGTCAATTCCCTTCACGTTGTGTTTGACATACACAGTGAATACCAAAGGTAGCCATTAGAGGTCTCAAATGAATAGTCCAACTCACGGTAAACATTTTTTAATAGAACCAGTAAATATCAAAATGTGAATACAGAACGAAATAAATAATCTATAATAAATGAGAACTCGACCCGTGAAGACTCCACATTCAATCCGTTAGAGGATGAAAACAATGTTACTGTATCGCTTTTAGATTTTGGGTTTGGAAATATTAAAACGTTTCAGTGCATGGTTATAAACATGCCTAGTTATATTACAATGAAAATGTTTGATGATATACGAGGCTTTGGAAATACATGTATGTGTAACCACAAGATCTACAGTATATGATTTCACCAAATCCTACTGAAATTCTTTTAAGAAACCACACATTTCTTAAATCTTTGTGCCCATAAAATTATATTTTGAACTATATGCTCTGTCATATATTTAAAAAGTGTATATACAGCTGGTTAAAATGGTTGAATTCGTGCAAACCCATTTATAAGAACGTTAGACCTTTCTTGTTCAATTCATACAAATTAAAACAGGAAAAATGCGGAATAAAAGTTTCTGATCTTCTACTTATTCAGAAAGACATGAAACCTGCATAAGAAACAGTAAAAATACAAATCATGGCTTGCAAAATCTCAGTTTAGGTAATTTGTTATAAATCTGGTAAAATCATTCAAAATATGAAGTACAAATTAATCTGTTAAAAATTAAGTAAGGACATTGATAAGTAAAAACGTGAATAAAAAATTATTCTGAAGTTGTGGAATCGTCCAATCACAGCTGTTGAGCTGCTCCATCACCATTCTTCTTGTCATGAGCTGCTCCATCACCGTTCTTCGGGCCACGAGCTGCTCCTCCATCACCATTCTTAGTATCTGGAACTGTAAGGGTCTTTCTGGTCCGTTTTGCCTTCTTTTTCGGTGAAGAGTTGTCATGAGGAATCGTGCGCTTTCTCAGCACCCGTCCATCAGTATGATCAAGGTTTCCATACCAGGCTCTCGCTGAGAAACATAATACAAACCACAATTATTTTCAATGTTTCATGAAACATGTGGTAAGAAAAAGCTATGAAGTAACAGTTACTACCACTTGGGGAGAGTTACACTTTGACTAACAGCTCTGATTTTTTCAACTGCTAATGTTCCCGCCACATCCGGTATATCCAACAACTCAAGTTTGAAGACTAGTATACCTTACCTTTCTATACATGCACAAGTGCCTCTATAAAAAAATAATGCAGAAGCACAGCAGCGTAATTTCACAATTGTAGGTTCCTGGAATTAAGGCTTCGTTTTGCGAATATGAGCCCAGCACCCTGAAGCGTAGGTCAATAATTGCACTACTATCAAGAGCTTTTGCATTCACAGTTGCTGATGTTCGACAATAACACTTTTCTCTTAACATAGGCCATGATTAATTTTGCTACAGTATTTTAAGAAATAAAATAATAATACAATTAATCTTTCCATTTTACAGCTATGTGCATATCAGTGCTGAAAAATTTGAGTATTTAGTGTGACTTAACAGAATCCTTACAAACTAGAATGTGATAGCTATGTGCATACCTTGAGCCAAAGTCTCGTAGACTTCAAATCCCTGTCTTCTATTTGCAGGTGTTCGCTTTCGTGCAGTAGTCTAAAGGTGTAACAGTAAGTATGTTACGCATAATAACTTCTGTAGTCAGATTCAAATTTTCTAAGTAAAAGTATTTGGCATTTTAAAGACTAGATATGATTCAAGAGGTGCGGGGTTTCAGCTGACAAGACAACGGCCATAACACTTAAGAAGCATGACTCAACATTAGTTGCTGTGATGCAAGACATTTGTGCGTAGCTACTACTTCAGTTTGACAACACCAGTGGCGGCTCTACAGGGGCCAGGGGGGGCCAGGGCCCCCAACTGAGTCTGTGGCCCCCCCAGTGGCCCCCAAATTTTAGTCCAAAATATTATGAAATATGGTATAATTTAATTTTGATATTTTCAAAGGTGTTACTTACTACTTGTTTACATAGGGGCCTCCACCAGAAATGCTAGAAATGTTATTACAATTAAAATTAAAAGGTGTGAAGGGTAGATCGCCATGATTCAGGAGGAGAAATTTTTCTGGTAAAACTCTTGTTACTACCCCCTCGAAAAAATTCTGGTAAGTCTTGTTACTACCCCCTCGAAAAAATGTCAACACTTGCTACCCCCCCGGTCGTCAACTTTTTGGGGAAGATGTTACAGGTCTCTCGTGACCATTCTCACTTTCGACGAAAATAGACTGGCCCCTCCATCTGTGTTCCCGGCCCCCCCTGTTGCAAAAGTCTAGAGCCGCCACTGGACAACACTGATAAAGCAGTGAAACACGAAAGCATATAATAAAACATCTGTTGTATTGCTTGAGATAGTACTGACTTGCTAGACAAATACTGAATCACTTATTATAAATTGGGCTTTGAGAAATAGTTTAAGTTATGGGATGCTGGTGTGCATACGTGTGCTGTGCTAAAATTAGTATGCAATGCATCATTGATATGAACTACAGAGGCAAGCCAGATAATTTCCAACCTGTTTCTTTGCTGCCTGACTGCTACTGCTGGCAGATTTCGAATTTGTAGAGTTCCCTTTAGTCACGGTCCCGGCAAGATGGGATGTTCCAGCTGCTGCTACTGCTGCTGGTGGGCTTTGAGGAACTCTGATTGAGTTATTGGTGTTAGGTACTTGCTGCTGGCTTCCTACTCCTGCTGAGTCCTGAACAGAGGCTGTGGAGACGTTTGAGCCCTGCTGGTTCATCCCGGAATTATCTTGGCTTTGATGTTGTTGCTGCTGGCTTGAAACCCCTACAGAGTCCTGAACAGCGACTGTGGAGACGTTTGATCCCTGGTTCATCCCGGAATTGTCTGGCATTTGATTTGATTGCTGCTGGCTTGCTCCACCTGTAGAGTCCTGAACAGCGATTGTGGGGAAGTTTGAACCCTGGTTCATCCCGGAATTGTCTGGCATTTGATTTGATTGCTGCTGGGTTGCTCCACCTGTAGAGTCCTGAAAAGAGAATGTGGGGAAGTTTGAACCCTGCTGGTCCATCGCAGAGTTGTCTGGGCTTTGATCTGTGTTCTGTGCATCTTGGTTCACGTCCATGGCACTCGGGTCATTTGTTGATCCGGAGTTGTCTTGCACATTGTAAGTGCTCGATTGCCCATAGACCTGCTGAAGTAGGTTGCCGTCCAAATCCATGCCATCATCAATATCACCGCCATCTAATTCACCATCATCTAGTATATCATCTTCAGCTTCTCCACCAAAATTTGATTCATGGACAACTTGAGAATCTGCTGCATTGTCTTGAGATTGATCTGTGGCAGTGTCTAGCTGAGACTGGTTTTGAGCCACAACTGCATTGACGTTTGAGTCAGCACTGCTGTTGTTGGCTGATTCGTTTTTAGTCCCTTGGGTGACACCACCATCACCATCGACTGCCTTGTCTGAGGTCTGTGTATTATGATGAAAAGGTAAACATGATTAAGCAGAGGGTATTTGGTGAAAAATGATTTTTTTTACTGAACAGGATAACGCTACTAACAAAAGAAATTATTTATGTAAACTTGTATAGTGCCACTATCTTTTGACAAGAGAGCAGTCGATTGCACTAAGGGCCGCTTCAGTTAAAATCCGTACAAATTCAACGATAATCGATTAGCTTTTAACCAGTTAGCAACAAATCAAGTTCTAAAATTAACTAGCTCTAACAATGTGACTTATGACATTCGGATCGTCTGCACTGTGACTGCACAGAGAATAAGATGTAGCAAACAAGCCCAGTTAGCAAGGTCATTGATATAGACCTAACGCACAAACGGACACCAATGATATCCTTATGGAACCCCACACCTAAAAATTTTATGTGTGACACAACCACTACACAAAACCTGTTGCAGTCTGTGATCGAGATAAGCCTAACTTTCAACTCGGCAAAGCGGAATATCGCGTATTCCAGGGTTTCAAGTTATTTCGGTAAACGTGTTGTTTAGCGTCGTAAATTATTCCCAATTGGATGAGACTGAGCATGGGTCGAATACAAGTTGCTATTTAAATAGAAGTGGAATTGGCGAAACTAATTTTAACATAAATAGAAGTGGGGTTGGCGAAAGAATCTTGATTAAATAGAAGCTGGATTGATGAAAAAGATTCTTGCCAAAGTAGATGTTGGATTGATGAAAAATAGCAATGCCACAATGGGCGAATAATTTACGATGCTAAACTACACGTTTACCGTTATTTCAATAGAAGGTAGCAGTAATCGCAATCGATAATTTATAAAGCGCCACTTGGAATCAGAGGCGCTCCCGACCCAGTCCAGTGTCTTCACTTTAAAAAATGGTTTTCAGGCGCTTGCGGAACTGGTCAGAAGACAGAGAGGAAAGAGTCAGCCCTAAGGGGCTGATGGCATGGATTTGATCAAGTATATGGATCGAATGTGAAATTTAGGGCTGTCCTGTTGTCTGTTGACGGCATCAACAGATTAACTTTGAAAATTACTGAGTTGATTATTTCCTGTAAGTCTCCTGTTGTTGTTGAATCAATAAACGGCTGATTGATTGACTGACTGAATGTTTTCGCAAAATCAAAACACTTCCCATCAAAAATTCATTATTCTCAAATTCTTTTACCTCGTCAGAATTCGATTCTGATTCGTCTCCCATTGTTCGTCTTCAAAAACTCATTATTTTAAACTAACGACTAAAACTTGAAGACGCCGCTTCAGTCATCTGCTTAACAATGGACGAGGAACAATCGAGGTCAGAGGTCACAGATCACAAGAGTATTATAGCGCAGGCATAGCTTCTAAAGCGGTTGGTGTGGATCATCGTAATCGTGAGCTCGGACTTTAAAGTTTGTAAAGCGGTAGCCTACGTAAAAGCTAAACGCAGCGCATCGATGGCCAGCTTAGGCCTATTTATGAGCGCTGCGTCAAGTCAAAGGGGTTGTCCAAAGAAGCCATTCATATAATCGTAAACTCAAAACTTCTAAGCGCCACTCGAAAGCTAAGCTCAGGGCACCAGCTTATTCACAAGCGCTGCGTCAAGTCAGAGGGGTTTTTAAAAGAGTAGTTCAGTTTCTAGGGTCCAGACTCCAGGTCAGAACAAGAGACAGAGCAGCTGATTTAAACTGATATAACGGCCTGCAATATGAAAATTAATACAATGGGCCGTGGTGGGGTTTGTTCTCACATTCCAGGTGGGGGGGGGGTTAGACGTACAGTGCTAGAATAGGCCTATACTCCGCCACTGAAAACCGTTTTCTGATTTAGTCGAAAAGGTGACAGGCGGTAAGATCGCTACATAATTTCTGTCTTCGTATCACCATTAAAAACATGCACGCTTAATCCCATTCCCACTTTAGGCCTAGCCCTCTTCAAAGAATGTTGTTGAGCTGGTCCCATTCTTTGTGCAGCTGTTCAGTTCCTCTGGGATGTCGCCGGACAGTCAGAAGCGTTCTATCTAATCAATCAAGACTAGAACGGAAACCGACCAACATCGAAACTACCGACCTATCTCTAATTATTCATACAATACAATACAACTGATCTTTGATATCGCCCTACTTACTAAGGTTGCCCCAAGCTCATAAGTTGCGCCTCGGCGGCGCAGAAGCAATTATATTGCAGAGCAATAATTGTGCGCGAAGGACTTGCGGCGGCTTGAGGTGGATTCGAACCTGCAACCCTGAACCCTCCGGCTGCAAGGCACCAAACATACCCCCTACACCAGCCGGAGGGTTCAGGGTTGCAGGTTCGAATCCACCTCAAGCCGCCGCAAGTCCTTCGCGCACAATTGCTCTGCAATATAATTGCTTCTGCGCCGCCGAGGCGTGTGAACTTACTCCTTGTTGCTGCAACTCGTCTACAGTCAAATGCTGTAGAAATCTGTCAGCCAAAACTTTGAATTTCGACCATAAACTACAATTCATCCTACTTAACTACAAACTACCCCACAAGTTTTTTGTTTGATTGGGTGCCTGTGATAAGCAGTATGGGAATTGTAAAAAAATAACTGGGGGTTAGACGTTGATTTATGTGCAGTTTGGGTGTAAAATGTAGACTTTACTATGGGAGCCTAAGAAAGACTAGGGGGTTGAAACACCCCAACACCTCTGGCAATTCTCACCCTGGTGATAAGTCTACACACATACTAATGAAACAAGTAAAAAGCTAAAGGGCTTCATCTCCAGTCAGAATGTATAACATGCATGGTATTAGGGTTACATGCCAACAACCATACTGCATGTACATGTACTGCATACCATACATTGTATCCGACTTGCCTAATTACGATCTGAAACTAATTATTCCCACTGTACGCTAAGTACTGGTTGTTGGGCTGATGAATGAATAGGATAAATGAAAAGACTGACAAACTGAATTAGTCACATTAAAACTGCAATTCATTTAAATGCAAAGTAATAAGGCAACAGCATACAGACTGACAAACACAGTTTAACCAGTCACATTGAAAATCTAGTTTATCTAAATGCAGGAAACACAAAGACAGTACCCTGACATAACCATCCAGTCCTTATAACTCCACTGCTGCAGTGGCATGCCTTTAGTTAACACACACACACAACTTGAAGCACTTGTCAAGCAGATTGAATTAGTTCAAGAATCTCTTCCCCATTTCTGAAAAACACCCAAGATTTTGCTAGTTTCAATTACTCATCACCACACTGGCCTTGCTTTCATAGGCAGTTTGTGGCTGATGATGTAGCCTACTATTTGTCAGACTATAGGAAAAGTGGCACTGGATCTTTAGCTGCTCATTTCAGAGAGCTTGTATTGTAAACTAAAGCCCCACTTAAGCCCCAACCCAGCAGAACATCTAGTGTACTGTCTACCTTGTTTGCAATCAACTTATATAATGACCTCGCTACAATAAAACCAAGACTTTCAGGCTAATTTTACATCTTTGTCTACATGCATTTGTCTTGTTCTGGTTATTGTTTGAGTTGTTTCAGCCTTGTCTTATAAGCCAAGTACAACAAAGTTTCACATACTATAGACGCAAGCCAAATGTAAACTGGGAAAATCAATCAAACAGTTTCTTTTTGCTTTTGAACAAAACTGCCAAGACTACAAAAATAAAATCATTCATATCACAAGCAATGGTGCAAGAAACCGGGCTTTCAGAAGGCATGGCAATAAAATGAGCATTCTCAAGAAATAGAAATTTAAAGGAATATTTGTATAGCCAAATTGATAATAAATCCTAATAATATTTTATTTTATTTATTTAGTTAAGTAATAACAGTGTTACTACACATTGCATATTGAAAGTGCAGGGCAACCACATAGATATTTTAAACAGCTTAGCATTTCTTTTCTGGCTGGCAACAGACTCTGAAAGCTTCGTATCGACTTGACAACACATGTTCCACTTGCCTGTGCTGCACAACTGAAAACTTGTTTCTTAACACCAATGTAAGAAAGTGTATGACCATTGGCATTACCTGGTCTTTTGAGATAATGACATGTAAAGTAACAAAAACAGCAGCAGCCAGGTCGCAAAAGCCCAAAGCAGAGGTATAAAATAAACATTCTGTTCAGTAAGTACAAGTGCAAAGGCCTCCCGAGGTTTGATGATATATATATATAGATGCAAAATGGATAAGAATTTTGAGAAATTAGATCAAACTTGACAACTTAGGCAGAACATAAGATCAAATTTTCAAGACAGAAGCTCATTTCTAAAATTCAGTCTTCTTCTTCGTCTGTGAACTTGCGCTTCGATGAATCTAAGAAAAAATGTCAACAAGCATATATTTATAAAAGTGAAAATCATCTCTGCATCATGAACTCTGACTTTTATTCTGAGAAGATTTCCAGAAACAAAAACTGCACTACAAAAGTCATAAATCTTGACATTCAACACAGAACAGGATTCCAAAATCTTTAACAGTACTGTAATGAATAACATATAAAATATAATAAATTTAGTTAATACAAAGCAAGATAAGCTAATCACTCATTCCAAGAGGATATAGTCCTTACAGGCATGTCCTATGGTTATAAGAAAATTCTATAAGGCACATGGTATAACATCACATGTTTAAATTACTCTTTGCCACAATGTTTACTACCGGTAGATGGACTGTATGAACCACTCATCTCTCATAGTGCACATTTGCTTGGGTATCAAGATAGTGTAGTCATCTTTTGAAAAGGTGAAAATCATTGCAAAAATCAGCCAATTAAATTATCTGTACACTGGCATCTTGCAGTCCCTTGCACTGGCACAAAACACGCATTTTCAGTCTTTGAATTTTACCACTTCATCATATTAATAACCTACATATACATTTTTTTACATTTATCATTGTCTACACAAAACGGTTATTCAACTGTACTTTTGATAAGCATAAAACTTTACTAGGACGTCAGAAAAACTGAGTACTAAGATTTGTGTCCAAACTAAAATACAAGACAGTTCTTAGCAATACTTATCAGATAACCTAGCTGAAATTCGTTATACAGTATAAATTGTTTAAGACGAAAACCAGAGAACCAGAGTAAAAATTTCATCTCAACCGAATTTCGTATTAACCATTATGCACCAGTAAATGTAGCATGTTCTGCATGTATGACATGTTATAACTGTAAGTATGGGGGTTGTCCCTGAGGAGACTGCACGTCAACAAAGGCCCAAAACTCTGCTGCACAAAAGGGCCCCACAATATTGAGCGCCAATGGGACCACTACCCTAAATCCGGCCCGGTTTTGTTCCTATAGATTCCTCCGATGCCTCAATCAACAGTCTAAAATTACTGCCATCTTGGTGTTCAGCATAATGACTAATGCAAAATAAAATGCAGTACATAGCAATACAATGCAGTCTAAATTAACTGAACATACGTGTTTTAGATGACTGATGACCACCGTCTACCATCCTACTTGCCTGATAAATTGACTCGTACTCCTAAAAGCAACAAGAGATTTTTTTTATATAAATTTCAGTCATTTTTTATTAAAGAACATTGTTAACCTTTTGCATGCCACAGATGCAAACTGCAATAATGGATCCACTTGCCATGCATACCACCACAGGTGCAAAAGTGCAACATTTCAGACGTGCTTACTAAACCAGTTGCGGATTAGGAAATCAGAGTTCAACATATCCAAATAAGTTAAATTTAATTAAAATGATAAATAAGCTACAATTTCCCTACTGGTTATTTATTTGTGCAAACATGAAATTGTTGTGGAGATATTAGGCCTGGAATTTAAGTAAAACGTTAAGCTTGGTAATCGCATGTTATACAGCGACACTGAGCGACAGAAAACAAAAAGAAATTTAGCATCTAATTTTTGGTAATCTGAAGTCAGAAAGATTTAAGTTTGAAGGAGTTCATGCATTTATGAGTGCAGGACCAGCAGTACTGTAAAAGTGTAAATTCATACAAACAATTGTATAACTTTTCAAGCGATAATGCAAGTTAAACCAAAATGTGACATTGGGCAACACTGTGTAAACAGACATGGTTTTTCACCACCTCTAATAAAGGCTTGGCAATTTTGTTACTAAAACGGTCAGCCCACTCGCCGATACAACAGATCTGATATATTTTTTTAGTTTTACAAAAATTGGTGGCTCAGATTGTTGCTTAATCTAATTGCCATGATAGCATTTCCTTAGCAACAAGTGCTAAACTGGCAATACCCAGATATAAACAAAGCCAATATGTGGGGACTTATAAATTTGCTTCTGCTCATTTTAAAGGTGTGAAATGGACCATAAAGCAAAACAAAATTGAACCAGGGCCAAAAAAGAACAAGGGCTAAAAATATCCGGGATGCAAAGGGTTGTGTCTGGCTTTGTTCTTAGCATTAACAAAACCCTATACAGTGCAACAGCACTGACATTTGTACAAAGACCTTCAAGTGTTTACACTTGTAAACACTTAATGACATGTGTTACAATAATGAACAAACAACGACTTCAGCCCAGCATTTATTTTAATAGAAAGCATATTTAAATACAAAGAGATGGCAATAGTTGCTGCACTCACTCGAAGTTGTTGTACAAATCCTTCGTTAGGACTGATACAGAAACGACGCTGTTGGACCAACTGCATTGCATCCCTAACAGAAACCAGAAAAAATGACAGAGCCTCATAAAAACTTCAAAAGAACTCTTCTTTCATCAGTGTCGTCTGAAAATTTCCACAGCAACATTGTAATAATGCACAAAGCATTAGTAATCTAAGTATAAATAATTTAAAAGCCAGAATTTGTGGGGTAAGCCCAATTAATTTACAATCAGTTTTGTTCCAAATTGGCTCATACACTGCTTTCAGATACTTCTGACTTGCTTAGCTTTTTACTGGACTTCTACAGCACAGAATTATTTTGAGACCATAGTTTCACTTCAAGGCAAAAATTTAACGATGCCTTCTGCATCATGAAATGGTGTCCATACCCCCAAGCCGCAATTTTTTGGGCTAACGGCTGGCTTGAGAAAATTTACGGCGGCTTTTCGGCTAGCCGTAAAATGACGTAAACTACCTTTTTCAGCTAGCCGTAAAAAATACGGCTTGAAACATAGTTCGTTCAAAACGTGTATCGACTATAGAGTTCCAAAAAGCCAATTAATTATATATTAGGACATCTTCTACAATGCCATAAAAATGAACAATTAATAGTGGCACACAAAAGTCATTCGAAACAGTACAGTTTCAATAAGTCCGAACTTGTACGGTAATCTACAAAGTCATAACTCTTTGAAACCAGCGGGGAAACGTTAAAATCACAACTTTGTGCGTGTTCAAGCTGAATTAGCTGAATATGCTTCCGGCGGCTAGCCGTAAAAACATTCTCTGCGGTTTTTCGGCTAAGCCGTACATTTTCCGGCGGCTAATCGGCTTGGACAAAAATTCGGCGGCTCGGCGGCTATGGCGGCGGCTTGGGGGTATAATGGTGTCACATAAGGCACTGATTACACAGATTAGATGCAAAATCAATCCCTAACATAAAAATTAAATGAAGGAAATATGTACTGTTATTAAAGACCGGCAGCTTTGTTCGCACTTTGGCCAGAAGTCAGTATGGAACCAGGTAAGCAGTTGGATTTGACCTTTTTCACCCTGACTCGCAGCATCTCTCTTTTCCACTTTTCATCAGATAATTATAAAGTTCTGCCTCAACAATGAATGATTACCTACCCATCAATTCAAATCACTTGGAAACTAATGTTTTGCCAGTCACCAACAGAAGTCCAGTCACACAGACTCCACTGTTGGCCCTTTATGCAAACAAACTCCACTATAAACTAGCTGTAACCAAGAAAAACACAAGATGCAATGAAACCTTGAAGACCAGCATTGGTTTTGCAGAAACCAGTAGAACATTGACTTCTATTCTTAAAGATAACTGTTTTCATAGGACAGACACCCACTTGTAGCTGAGATTTCGTTTCTGCATGACGTACCCAATCGTCAGCGCAGCACTGTAACAAACAAAACCAGGAACATAATGTAAGAAACCAGATCTATAAAAACCTCTGTAAGAGCATCTCACAGGAGCTACGATCCTAGAGCATAATCTCAGAACTTCACTTCAACTGAGCACCACTACCTCTCTTCAAAGTCTGGTGTTCTGCAGTTAGCAACTTGCGGTTCTGTCATCACAAAGTTCAGCTCAAGAAGACTGGCAAAGAGAAACATAAATGAAAGCTAGGCAGGAGTCTGGTGTAATAACTTGAGAATCTCTTAACCTATATGCTTCAGATTCACATTTCGGTGTGACCTTGCATGCGTTACAAATTTAATTAATAATAAAAATAATTTAATATACACCTCTGAGGGAGCATTAACAAATTTCATTGCATTATATTGGATTCGATTATTGGCACAGCTAGACAGTAACATTTAAACACCTAAGTAAACAAATTTCTTCTAGTTCATTGGCTAGGTGTCTGACATCATGCTTCTCAAATCCAAAATAGCATGTATTAACATGATCAAATGAAGTTTTTCTAGCAGTTAATACCCACTAAACCATTATTATGCTGTTGTGCAGATTTATTGCTAATCTCAAATGAAAAACAGCCACAAGTATACAACCTTCGAGATATCCCGGTGTTGCCATGAATGAGCGCCTTTCCTAAAAATAAAACAAAGTAAAAGTAATGATCTATTAGTAATGGCAATTTGTTGAGAAGTCCTACTATCGAGATATAAGGAAAGTAGTTCAGTAGATGAAATGCAAATAATATAAATGATATGTGCAGCTTCAACTGCATTCGTGCAGTGTGCCGACAATCCACAAAGAAACCAAAACAATACGATATATAACTATAGAACATTTCTTGCACACTGTTTCCACTTGTGCATATGAAGCTGTTGATCTGAATAATTTGTACAGATGAAGCTGTGTGTTAATCGCACAGTTGTATCAACGTGCGATTAGCAATTGGTTAATAAAGAATATACTTACTTACTTACTTTTACTTGACAGTCATAGATCAATCAATTCCAATATTAGACTCAGTGGCCTAGCATGGCTAGCTGCCTGCTAGATTGTTACATGACAATGAGCTAAGTAAGCAGAATCAAAATCATCAAGTTATCTAAATTTTAAAAAAAACATTTAAAAACATTAATATCACAGTACCCTACCGTTATCATGTATCGTAAATAAATTAACTTCTTGACATATTACCTCCTGACTGAAAGCAACTGTCCAAAAATACACTGACCTATGCACAAATACAACAGACAGCAAAGTAATTGAACAGCTGATTTAAACAGATGCAGTCATGATGCAGAACTACATTGAGACCTTAAAGGTCAAGGCAACATATTTGGCTACAAGCCTTCACCTTCAATGAATGAATGGTTACCAAAGCTACATTTATTCAAGGATAACAGTGGAACAGAAACCTTAAAATAGCCGTGCTTTTATGGATTTGAATCTTGACAGTAGATATCACAGCAATCCCACAAAAGATGTTAAATATTCTATCCTGCAATGGATTCTAGTGCATCATAACTGAATCCTTAACTTTCAAATTATCTTGACAATTAGATAAAAAAAATAGAATACACATCTGAGGCTAGAAACAACTTCAGCTAGGCCTATTGTTAAATTTTAAATGCTTGTCAGACACAATTTCCCTAATACATGTATAACAAATCGTATACTGCAACACCCTAAAGAAAGAGCACATAACTACATCATCTGGTTTAATACTAACTTAGAAGTACCATTTCCCAAACTGCAACATACTCCACATTTCTACACCAAAAACTTTACAAGCACATAGTAAACACTAACTTGTGGAATATATGGGATAATATTTTCAATCGGACTGTCGGCAATGTTCAAGACTAAATACCTGTAAACAAATGCCAAGTAACTCTCAACAGCAAGAAACACAAGCAAAAACTTTGCTGTTGTCTGAAAGTCAAAACGTAGCATGCTATGCTTAAAAGTAAATTTACCTAATTTTAATTACACTATATTATTATGCAACGATATCAGCTTTCATTTCTGATCTGACTCCCCAACCTTATCTACTCTGAATGAAACTCGATCCAGTGGTAAAGATGGGGGCTTTCTTTTTCTTTTCAAATCAAGTTCACTTTTGTCTATTCCAGCACACAACTCATTCGAGGTATTGGCAGCTACTCTCAATTCTGGTAACAAATAAGAAAATTGCTTATTAATATTTATTGCCTGCCATATTTTTGGCTTGGGATCTCTGGTCTTGCACTACGCTGGTTTAGTACTTATCAGTTGATGCCTTGTGCATTAGACACCGGCACAATAATAGTTACTAATTACAATTACACGATTGAAAATAGATATTAACTTCAATAAATATTTTTTTAAAACGACAACAACAATGGTTTTATTAACCAGTTTAAGAAATTTGGGTTCATGGCTCAGACATTAAGACTACAACATGACAAAAAATTAAAAAACATGAGAAATTATTTCCTGCCTTACTTGAAACGATCTTCGAAATTTGGTCGAACAAAGCTGGCATCTGCATCCTGCCGTATGCAGACGATGTGTGTAATACCGTTTTCCAGTAACGATGACAACTAAAAACAACACTGATTGTTAAAGACAACAGTCACTGAACTACATGAACATTGTACACATAATCGAATGTAATGATTTTGTTAACAAAGGACATTACTTGATGGTTCAGTAAGTACAAAAGAACGGCATGCAAAAGCCACGAAAAAACAAACTTTGTTCAGCTCTTGAGCTATGGTTATCTAACCCTGCACTTCAAGAACAACTTAGAATCCAACATCTCCTGATTAGAAACTGACTTCCAGAACAGAAATCTGTTTCAAAATTTTGACTCCACTCACACCACACCCCATAGCCACGTCAGCTATGAAGTACGAGGCTACGAAAATTGAGTTGCCAACACTACACCTATGGCTGCTTTTCATGGCTAGCTTAAGGGACTGCTTTTCTTTTCTTCTAAGTAAATTTAAGAACCAAATCTGTCAATGCTATGGTAAGTGTAATTCCTACACAGTGACTTTAGTATTTAGCCTTGATGAAATACTATTAAGAATCTAAATGCATGAATTTCTACCTTTGATTTGTTAGCAGCTGCATAAGGTCCCAGATACAATCCTGGCAAAATTTCCTAAAATATAACATGTAATTTATATTTTTCCACACAAGAAATTGTTTGCAATCATTCACAATAACCAAATCCTTGATTTTCAGAAAGACACAGGGAGCAACAAATGACAAAACCGAAACAAGAATACAACAGCAAGTAAAGAAGATCACGGTTGGTCACATTGGACAACTTTACAAGCAAAGAAGGTTAAATTTATATTAAAATTCAAAATTTCTGCTTACTTAAAAGTACTTAGAGGAAGAGAAGATATAATATATTCATTTATTAAATGCTTGCTGACACACTGCAGTCAGGTACACAGATTAAAATTTAAGCTATACAAAAGGCAGCCATGGGTATGCACTGTTAGCGACTTCATTTTCTTGCCTCAGCATATGAAGGGGGGGGGCAGTCCTCTTCCTCGCTGTCTCATCTTCCCACGGTGTACGGTCAGTGTACTCATTAGAGCTGAATGGGCAAAGGGGCATAGGTGGAAAATCTTGAAAAAAATTCTGCCCTGGCAGGGATTTGAAGCCCCTACCTCTCAATTAACAATCCAGCATGCTCACCACTACACTACTAAGCAACCCTGAAGTACTTAGTATAAGTGCAAATCCTGAAATCCTAGATGTGAACTGTGAAGTAAACCAGAAAAAAAGCATGAGTCTTCCCTATGCCCCAAAATGGAGTCACGTAAAAGGCAAGACTAAAATACTGGATCTTGCCAAGTGATTCAAATGTACCTTAGACAGTAACATGGCAAGTCATACCCTTCTGTGGCAGAAGATTCCAAATATAAGCATATGCTGACAAATTTTAAGCTGGATTACGGAAAGGCATTTATCTAAATCTTTAAGGAAGATATTCAAGTATTTAAATTTCAACACTACATGATTGCAAAAATGCCAGATAACACATGCAAGCACCAGACTATATAACCAGACAACTTTGCAATTGTCGGACTGAAGTTAGGAAGCTTGAACAGAATAGACACCTGCATTTCCCGTCTCATGTAGTAGTTCCAATCCTAAAAAGAAAACAAATAGCTCTGTTACAATTACAATAGAAAATCAACTTCTTACAAGTTATACACTTTGAAGGTTCTCATGAACAATTTGACTGAAGAAACAGCTAAGCAACTGTGCAACACAGTTGCCAAATGGTTGAGTACGTGTCCATTGACAGACCCAACCCCTTGCCAAGTGTTTAGGCCAAAAAAATATAGGTGTGTTTCCGGTAACAGTGGTTTTAAAATCTGGGTTGGTAGGTAGGAAAAAAATTTTATTTTGTAAAATATTTTTATGCAATGCTGCATCATTGTATAATAATAAACGAATATATCGTCATCATATATTTTCACCTTGCTGAGGCAAAAAAAATATTTGTATGCAATGGAAAGCAATGTTATCAATGTCGCAAATCTGCACCTCTGGCACGCAAAGGTTAAATTCACGTGTCAATTAAAAAAAATTTTGAAAAATTAAAAAAAAAAAATTTTAAATAATTTTTTTCAAAAACATTTTTTCACAAAATTTTCCCAGTCGGGCCTAAAAAGTGACTCGGTCGGGTTACCGGAAAAACAACATTATTTTGTTTTGGCCTTAGGTCTGTCAGTGGACACCTGGAGGCCCGGGTACCTGTTCAATGGCAGGCACTCGAGCCATGAACCCAATATATGAGGCCAGGCCATTTCTAGAAATTACCTTTAAGTGTGATGAGTCAGCAGGCACTGGTCTGGAACAGCAGCAGGCAGCTGTTGTTCCATCTGTCCTTACAGCAGCTAAGCTCAGGCTTACATAACCAAAGACCACACATACCTTAACAGTGGAGTCTGCAGCAGGTCAGGACGCAAGAAAGGTAACTTATAAATCTTATATAGCTCTGGTCCCTTCATCACGTTTGAGGGCATTTACAGCATGGGCACAGTAGCCAAATGGTACCACTGATGTTCTGTTCGGAGATCATGGGTGCACTTCTGAACAGTGAAAGTAGGGCAATATCAAATACAGTTGTATTGTATTGCAGCTGTGGTAAATTCACCTGCTTGAAACAGCCCTATTTGATGCAGGACATCAAGCCACCTGGTACCCGTCACCCTTGACGTGTACTTACACAGCTGTGTGCACCTGTCTTGGTGGTATATGTGTAGTTTAGATAGATTTTCCTCAGAGAGGATAAAGTTAAATAATCAAATTATTTACAAGACATTTTTTTCAATTTAAATATACCGATAACTTACAAACTTAGCTGCATTAACTTACTTGCTTTAATTTTGGAATTCTACACAGTATATTTCTGGCACCATAAAATATCAAACTAAAGAATTATACAAGTGATACTGCCTTTGTAAAAATTTAATTGAGTTTCAGTGTTCCCACCCAAAATATGCTCATCAGAGGGCAACAGTATTTATCAAATTATGGAGTATGGGTAGTCGGGTACTTGCACAAAATGGACACGGGTTCTGGAGACTCATTTTCCTAAAATTTTGAAACCTCCATTGAGAGTACTTGCCATGAAATGCAACGTTTCCTTTGAGCAAGTTCTTAATGCAGAACTTCTTAGCATCATTGCTTGCTTTGAAGATGTATAAATCCAGAATGAATTCAAAATCCTAGCAATAATAATTGATTTGGGGCTAGCTGGACATGGTCATTGCTAGAGACAACTGAGTCATTCAAAATCTCAGGGTGGAGCACTTTGTGTCTCTGCAATCAAGGTCTTCTGCTCTTAACCTCTCCTTACCTGCAAGTGCAACTTGTTTATGATATCAGGTATCCCAACCCTAGTCCTACAAGAAAATCAAGAGAAAATGAAAGAACTATTGGAAGTGTGCAAAATCACGACGTGTATCATCAAATCATGCAGAGGATGGTACACTACTTACTGATTTGGGGATCGGGTGTGAACCGTAATTGTAATAAGAAACTCCAAATTTCTAAAGTACTACCCTAAAGCTACACACAGAGCACCAGTTTATTTACGAGTGCTGCATCAAGTCAAAGGAGTTGTCAGAGATGATACAGGAAGCACAGGATCGATTGTGAGAGAAGGAGTATAACAGTACAGAGTACAATCACGGCAATGCACTGCTCTGCATAAACTGGGAAATACCACTGTAATGTCAGCTTTTTTATAATAACCAACCATTTAGCATAACTAGCATTTATCTCTGGAAATTCTCCAGAAATGATCACTCATGATCATCCTACTTATAAACATTACATAAAAATATAATGTAGTGGATGCCACGTTGCCAGTAAACTTACACACAACATCCTTCAGCCACGATACTATAAGCTTGCCCAAATTATGATACAGATAATGTACTACTTATGGCATTGTATTAGTTTCATGGACTGCATGGTGTCCGATCCCGGTCAGGCATCGCGGAGTCGGTTAGACGTCGTGAGGGTCGGTTAGGGTCAGGGTTAGGGTCGTCATTAGAAAACATGGAAAAAATGGTACATTCCGCGTAACATGCCAAAATATACACTATAAGAACGGTTGAGAATCTCCGTGCAAGTTATACTCCCAAGTGTCATTTATATCGACTAATCAGGGCACACTACAATGCTTGGACCAAAGATACTGCATATTAGCCTACAGTTGCGGTCCATGAAACTAATAGAATGCCCTACTTACAATAGTCCTTCCGCTAGAGCAGTGCTCTACTTTCTCGTAATTTGGAGTAGTTATAGTGTTGGAATCTGCCCTAATGCCTGAAACCTAATTACCGGAAAGTGGTGAAAATGTAAAACTGATCAAAATCCTGAAAACAATTTTCTACCAAACTCTCAAGTCCTGTGTTTATAAGTAGGGAGACCGTCACGATCATTTCTAGAGAATTACCGCATTCTCGGATACTGACCATCGACTGGTCTGAAAACGACAATCCAACAACCTGAGGGCTTTGTTCCATGATCAGCAGTTTTGACATCGGAAACTCAGCAAACCCCTCTGTCCATTTCGCCAATTGAGGCTATGCTGCCTCAGATCTCTTCTCGTTCACGTTTCTATTTGGACATTTTGAAATTTTGTCTACTATATCTGAACTTTAAGTCACATAGTTTGCCAAAATGCAACTAAAAATCTATTAAAATGTGTAAAAGAACAAACTGAGAACTAAAATAAAATTAAAATAAACTCTAAACACTACTCAAATTGGACACGAAATACAGGATCCGTAATTATCGCCAGTGGTCGATGCGCCGAGGACGCGTTTTTATGCTCCAAGAGAGAAGCTGCAGACCGAAGCATTAATTAAGTTTACGGAATTTTACTAATAATTTATTTTGGTTGTTTGCGGTTTATTTTCAAATGTTTTCTGTTGAAATACGCGTATTGAAATAAGTCTAGTAATTCCATTTCTTATTAAATAAGAATAGCTCATCGTTGGGACCAAAAGGTAGACCTAAAGAGACCTAGCTCAAGCAAATTCGGGATGCTTAATTAGCCTACCACTTGAGTTCGTCGATGGAAACTGATGCTACAAACTTTGCTACAAGTCAAGAGTTGACGGTTTTCATAGCATTACTCCGCATTAAACACAAGTAAATACAACAACAATCATTCACTTAACTAAACTTAGCTAAACAATGCTATTGCAAGACAGAAAAATGCACCGTATGAAGTGATCACAGAGGGCGTTTAGGGCAATGGTAACACTCTGGCACGAAGAGCAGAATATCAGCACGGGCGCAGGATCGCTTCCCGCTATCCTCCCAAAATCGACTCAGCCTTTCATTCGCCAGATGGCCAGTAGTGTAGTCCTAAAAAATGAAGTGGGGGAACGCCTGTATATTGAAGTAAGCAAAAAGTGCCATCTTGCAAGAATTTTGCATAGTGTGAGAAAAAAAGTGGGGGAACGGCGTTCCCCACCCCCCCCCCACTACACCACTGCAGATGGCGTTTGTGAAATGAGCAGGACGCGATGGGCGCCTTGCATGGCTGCCAAACAGTTAAATTCGACTCCTGTAAGAACTCGTGATCATTCGTTCATACTATGAATTGTAATCATACTGCGATGTGTCAGTTTGAAATATTAAACGAAGATTATTATTATTATTATTATTATTATTAACGAGACGCGTCACGCGACCAAAGATCCGGATATATCGTATTGCAAACAGACGACCGGCGGCAGACAGCGAACGACCCGATGTAATAGGCCTATCAGAAGTCGACGGCGGCTGCGGCTGCAGTCTGAGTCCCTTACCTTGCAAGAGGAGAAAGAGTCTGGGTCGGAAGAAGATGCCGAGCAGTCGGATCATGGAGGTTTGTTATTTTAGGTTTATTGAGCTGAAACTGGTTTTCTCTGGCAGAAGTTCGTTAATTGTGTGGCTTTTCTTAAAATCTCATCCTCTGTATCATCTTCAGAGAGGCACGCCAGCTCTGACAGCCGGATGGGAATCCACGAGATGCATTCGGAATGATGGAAACTGCTATCGATGTGGCCTCTATCCGCATCGATGTGGATTCTATCCGCATTGAATTTGCACAGAAACTTAATGTAGGGCCTAATCTAATGATCGAAACTATTTTCTTCGTAGTCAGGGAGACTGGTTTGTTCATTTGCGGCCCAGTCAAGGCGTAGTCAAGTAAGCGAAGTTTGGGTGGGGTTAAGTCAAGTGCACCAGATTGTGAGTCATTGAGTCATAGGGAGTGTTTCTGAGCTTTTCTGATTTACGAAGATGAACATTCCGACATAAAAATATCTGTGACCGTTTTTGCATCTGCTTCTGAAGAGAAATTGAACTCTGCTGTCAAAGACAGTTTCAAAGCAGTGTGTGGCTAATTTCTGTTTATATTCGATTTTTTTCTGAAAAATTGTGTGAAAAATATGCAAAGCTGTGTAACAAACTTAGTGTCATAAGCATTGCTGATGATAAATGCAGCTGTTATGTTTAAGTTGTAAACAATATGCTGTGCCACTTATACTCTAGTTTTCTAGCTGTGTCTGGCAGTACCTTTTCTGGATTCAGAACACAGCTGTTTCATTAGCTTATCATATACGTAACTTACATCAAGGTAGTTAATTTTACTCAACAAAATTTGTGAATTGCTTAGATTTCATTCGCTAAAGTGTACTTTCACATGATGTATTAGTCCTTCACCTTCTTACAATTTACATGGTAAATTCAGGCACAGTTTTATTTTTAGTCTCTAAATTGTGGCATTGTGGGTTTTGGTGATATTCAGGACGGACTAATATTCAGGGTCCGTGTGCTTATACTGACATGCGCTCTCTTCAAACGCTTTGCTTTATTTAATTTTAAATCAGAGGAGTCAAACTTGAATTATATTTGCAACTATTAACTAAGTTTTAGTAATTTTATTTGTCTTCTTCTGTACAAACATTCACTTATGCTGGGGATCTTTGTTTGGAAATAAAAAGTTTGATTGACTTAAGCTGACACTGCACTCTAATAGTTTAGGTCACTCTAAAGTATTTGTTAACTTGAAATATTTATTTAATTAACCCATAAACCTATAAGAATAAGGAAAGGTTTCGATGGATGGATTTCTGTTGTTGTGCCACTGCAGTTGTCAGGAAATCGTCCATCTCTAAGGCCAAAAAAAGTTGTGTTTCCGGTAACAGTGATTTTAAAATCTGGGTAGGTAGGTAGGAAAAAAATTTTATTTTGTAAAATATTTTTATGCAATGTTGCATCGTTGTATAATAATAAACGAATATATCGTCATCATAGTTCACCTTGCTGAGGCAAAAAAATATTTTTATGCATTGGAAAGCAATGTTATCAATGTCGCAAAGGTTAAATTCACGTGTCAATATAAAAAAAAAATTTTAATTAAAAAATTTTTTTTTTTAAATTAAAAAAAAAATTTTCACAAAATTTTCCCAGTCGGGCCTAAAAAAGTGACTCGGTCGGGTTACCGGAAACACAACATTATTTTGTTTTGGCCTAATGCCATAAATTTTGAGGCTATTGTTCAAACTATGCAGGATCCAATTTATAACACTGTCAATGGGAACCAACTGTAGTGTTTAAATAGCCTCAGAATATATTACATTTCTTCGAGTAATGTACATCAAGATACAGTTAGTACCGAGTACATCGAGTAATCTACATCAAGATAACGTAAGACATAATGGTAGAGATTTTACAATTATATTAAGTTAATAATCAATCCACAATTACAATACCAAACTTATCTACGTAAAAGTGATGTAGATTAACCAATTGTATTATTTTTATCTTATCTGGCTTATGAAGTGGACCGTCACGGGATATTGTCCCATAGTTGAAGTAAAATTGTGGAAAGGAATTTAGATACTTCTTGAAATGTCTTTCATTCGCAGTTTGTATGTGTTCGATTGCAAATAACTCCAAAGTTCATCCCATTCGTGTAAACCTATGCAGAGTTTATCCATGAGCAGAAATTCTTTTCACTAATCAGACCAACCAACAGAATTTATTTAATATCGTCTTCAGTCTTACTCGTGTCGCTTATTAAAGTTCACAAACTTTCTCTTTTAACTGTATGAGCTAAACTACATCTGACTCTTAAATCTTAGGATTTATTAGAAACTATCCATGTGTATTACGTCTAAAGATGTCATTCCAAGTGGTTTCATTGGCTGGTAAGCCTGGCATCGCCAGTTTCAATGGAAACCAGTCCCCATATTTCTGATTGTGTCGTTGGCCAGTTACCTGCCAGTTTCCCTCTCGCGTTTAAATTATTATATCATATAGCGTCGCTTTATCATTAAACCTAATGCTGTTTGTAATTAACAAGCTTATACTAAATTCCTTTATTAAATTAATTAAGATAAACAGGCATTTAATCAAAATTTTAATGACAGTAGCCCCACTACACTAGCTTTTAACAGAGTTGTCTTATAATGAGGTTATTTTCTACAGTTGAACTAATTTTGAAAATTGTCTCAGGCTGTGTTATTAAAATCCTTGTTGTAATTTGACACTTTAAGAAGGTTCTAATGGAATTGTGTGACTCTGCTGCCACTTAGTGATGCAACTGTGAAAATTTTATGATTAGCAGCCTGGCTATGATGAACTACATGTTCTTTTTTACTTAGTTTTGGTGTTTTCTGTGTGATTTCTGTGCTAGGCTAGAAACATGCCAGCCCAGAAGGAGAAACCAGCTCGACGGGTGTTTGAGTTGTTTGAGGAGACTCCTCTTTACATTGCTGTTTTCACCTACATTGGATACGGCATTCTGTTTGTCTTTGGTTCTTTCCGAGACTTGCTACGACGATGGCACTTGGAAAAGATTCCCATGGCCTCAGAGGACCTGAAGGAGGCAAGCCACTTACACTGCTCATGTGAATTTTATCTTTGCTTTGAGAAAATATATATATATTCAATTCAATTTAATTCAATTCAAAAAGTTTTATTGTTCCATATCAAATAACAGAAAAACAACTATCAACACTGGTGTAATTTATGCAACAAACGGAGAGCCCTGAAGGGTCACAGGACCCACTAACTAGGGCTACCTAGGTACCAGATGATGTGGTGAAAATGACGGTTCGAGTACAGAGAACCAACAACAGACAGTACACAGAAATCAAAACAAACTTAACTAAGCGATGGCAACACAGCAATTTGAAATTTAAAAAAACTTAACTAAGCGATGGCAACACAGCAATTTGAACAGTTACACATTTAATAAGAAAGCTTGCATGGATTTTTTAAATAAATTCAAGTTAGGCAGGTGACGAGTGCTGACAGGGATATTGTATGTAGATGTAGATGTGTATATATATATATATATATATATATATATATATATATATATATATATATATATTCATTCATTCAATGTGTTTGTGACCAACATCTGCTTGTAGATGTTGCTGTGTAAAGGTTATAGTTGGTGGCTTTGTATAACTCTGAATAGACACATGTACGCACACATACTGCAGTAATAAATATGTATACCGGTACCTGTAAAGCTTGTAATATGTTAATGTAATGGTTGTCTGTTATTTCAGCTGCAACATGTGTCTCTGGATATTAGATTAGTTTTCAAGTGAGGCTTGTGATAATGAGCCTTACCTTAGTTTATCTGATACATTTTAAAGAATTATGTAGGATTTCATTGCCACTAAATTATATTTTAATGAGCTAGGTTTGCTTGTACCTATGAAGGCAGGGTAGTACAATTCTGACTTGTAATTGTAATTGTAATCTGACATTTATAAAGCCCCACTTCAAGAATAAACACATCAGTGGTGCTCCCAACCCAAACTAGTGAAATCACTGTCAAGTAATAATACAGTATAAACTGTAATTTGTGTTATTTACGTATATGTGTTTAATTCATTTTTATAGTAAGAATGAGGTAAGTTTATATACTGATTTATTCAAGTTTGAAATGATCAGTATATTTATTTAAATGTTTCCTGTACATTACTTCGAGCCCATTTTTGTTCCTGTCATAAATTTATAATGGCAAATGACAGGTGAACAACCGAGGACATAACGTGAGCTTGATATCACAATCACATGTCATTTATTGATTTTCTTATTTCATTATGTGGGTCATATTATTCAGTGGCCATTCTGAGACTGTGTCTTGAAGCACTAAGTAAATGTGAATACTGAGGGCATTGCATGTTCAAGATACCACATCATTCATTGATTTTTCAAAAGGTCTTGTACAGTATTAATAAATTACATATTCCTGATAAGTTGTTAAAAGGCTCTTAAGAATGTCCCATTATGTATTATTGTATTGTTTGTGCAGTCCTCTTTCTGTGGCCTGTTGGTCAATTGCTTCTGTGTATTGAGTGACGTTAATTATGAAATAAACTTCTAGTATTTGCTTGGCCAATGTGTGTAATTGATGTTTGATTGCAATAATTTGCCTCTCCCTTTGTTATCTACAGTCATTGCTTGGTTGTCAATTTCCTGACAATGACCACTCTATTGCTGCTTTCCAGCTTGAATAGGGTTGTTCTGGGAACTTGTGTTGTCATGAATAAGTCATCTCCTTCTGCTTGAGTTATGTTCTATACTGTATAATAATTATTATGATTAACCAGGACACCTTGAAGGCCCTGGGTTTAAAAGTACTAATAAGACCCCATCTTAATATTTTGACACGTGCAGTTTACTTACCAGCTGCAGAGAATAGTGGATGCTCTGGACAAAATATCTGAAGCATATGGTTTGAGAATAAATAGAAAGAAAATTAAGGTGATGAGATTGAGTAAACACGAAGGGAAAAGAATTATTGTAATCGATGATGCAGAGATCGAGCAAGTCCACTAGTTTTGTTATCTTTGAAATTTATTTACAAATGATTGCAGATGCTGAGATTAAGAGCAAAAAATTGATGAGAAAGGCAGCATTCTGGAAGATGAGAGAGCTTCGGAGAGGAAGACAGAATCGCAGTCTAAAGAAAAGAATGGTGAAAAGCCTCATGTGTAGCGACAATATATGTATCGGAGACATGGACTATTGGAAAGGTAGAAATGAAGAGGCTCGAGGCATTTGAAATGTGGCTATGGAGAAGACTAGACAAGGTCAGCTGAAGCGACTATGAAACAAATGAGGAGGTGTTGCAACTGGTGCAAGAGGAGTGATCTATGATCAACACAATAGAGAGAAGACAAATGAACTGGATTGGTAACACATTACATGGAAATTCGCACCAGAGACATTGCTTGAAAGTCGAATTAAAGCGGAGAAAGCACCAGAAAGACCAAGAAATATGATGTTGACTGGATACAGGAGAAAGGATAATGGATAAAAGAAACAGAGGAGGATATAAGTGAAAGGGAAGAATGGCATCGCTTCATTCTTGGACCTGCGTAAGGGCAGAACATTGATTAATCAGCAGTTTTACTTAACAGTCAGCTATGTATTGCTGTAAGAACAAATTGTGATTAGAATAGCTACCAGTATGTATATAATTATGACATAATGTTTAATTAATATGGACCTGTTTCCATGCATATATAATTATATATTGCTGTAAGAACAAATTGTGGTTAGAATAGCTCTATGTATATTAATATGATATGGTGTTTCATTGATCTGGACCTGTTTCCATACAGTTTGCAGCCTATAGTTCTCTGTTGTTCAGAATCTTTTTTCACTGTTTTGGTTCATGTGGTCTCAGCATGCCCTTTGTTCTTATTAGTTCTGTGGAGCTCTTGTTTATGCAGTTCAATTTGTTATTAGCAGTGCATGTTGTGCTTGCCTGTAGTCTTAAGTCTTCATATGTGTACTCTGTGCTCACTGACTGTGACTAATAGGAGTACTTTGTCCCAATTTATATACTGTTGTAGGGTCACATAAAAATTATTTAGCATGTTGTTCAGCTTCTTCATGGTAGTCAGTAATGAAATGGCTCTTGCACACTATAGAATTGTGTCCGGTTTTTTTTATTAAGAATACCAATAGCACGTGTGTAACTGAATATTCTTATAGTGCCATGTAAGTATCTCACAGAAGCACTTCTGGCTACCCCATTGGGCATTTATAGACTTCTTTAGAACCAGCAAGTGTATTCTTAAGCAAATAATTCTCAGATAACTGGAAAATTCACAACTGATTTGTTGCTATATGGCAATGAAGAGACTTCCATGATAGGAATAGGTTCATTATATGAAGGTCTGCTGTGCATTCAGCTGGAAAATGATGTTGCATGTTTGAATAACATGTATACATTAAAACTGCTTCAGGGTTGGGTGCCACTTTACCAGTCTTTTGAGAACTTTTTCAACCGGAACATGTATCGACCGATCCGTGACTGCTTTCACCGACCAGTTTGCAGCAATCCAGGTGCAGAGATTGACATCATGGAACGCACCTCCAACGACCATGGATGGACATTCAAGTGAGCAACTTGTGCACCCAAGTTGCACTGCAGCCAGCCTAGTTAGAAGCATTGATTGCTAATGTCTTTCATGAATGGAGTTGATGTAGGCACTGACCTAGAATATAGCAATGCAATGGAAATCAAGCAGTGATCAAACAGTGCAACTGAAATCAAACAATCCAACCAAAACTGTTATGCTTTAATATATTTATCTGAATGGATAAACGGGGGTTTATTCCTTCAGCTGGCTATTGATAATTCGGTGTGAAGTCTGCCTCCGAGCTATCTAATTCCCTACCAGAGTCCACCGGTTCATTTGAAGAATTTCTCCCACCATCTAGATTGAATTCAATGGGTTTTCCACTGACCTCTCCGGAAGAGATCCTGGAAATTAGCACTTCTATAAAAAAAACACATACCAGAGGTTTAGACGATATCGACCCTTACTTAGCCACTCCAAATATCCACCTAATAGCTAATATTTTATCGGCTATCATTAACTGTTCTTTAACGAACGGAACAGTTCCTTCTAAGCTGAAAATGGCTAAAGTAGTTCCAATTTTCAAAAAGGGTGATGCCGAAAATCCGGCGAACTATAGACCAATCTCAGTACTTCCTTATTTCGCAAAATACTTCGAGAAAATAGTCTACGTTAGACTTAGTAATTATATTAACACTTACAACCTAATACACCAAACCCAACATGGTTTCCAGCAGGGTCACTCCACCTATATGGCTTTATTAGACATGGAGGACAGAATTACAAAAGCAATCGATGCAAACGAATTTTCCGTAGGTATCTTTATCGACCTCGCAAAGGCGTTCGATACAGTGGACCATACTATTCTACTAAAAAAGCTTGAAAATTTGGGAATTAGGGGTTCTGTCTTAAAATGGTTCCACAGCTATTTCCAGAATCGTATTCAGAAGGTTATGTGTAATGATGTACTTTCAGAGGGTCGTAAAATACTATATGGAGTCCCCCAAGGCTCCAATCTCGGTCCTCTTCTGTTCCTCCTATTCATTAATGACCTTGCAAATGTTTCAAAAAACCTGTACTTCATCCTATTTGCTGATGACACCAACATCTTCTTCGCGCATCACTCTTGGGAAACCCTACAACAAATAGTTAATAATGAACTAATTCTAGTTAATAAATGGTTCTTAGCCAATCGTCTTACCCTTAACATTGACAAAACAAACATAATATTATTCAGATCTCATCGAAAACCTTCACCAAGGGAGTTTGCCCTGGAAATGGCAGGAACCCCATTATTACGAGTCGAGTCCGCCAGATTTCTAGGAGTCACGGTCGATAGCCACTTATCCTGGAGAGAACATATTAATTTCATTGCTAAAAAACTCGCTAAAAACATTGGTATTCTATATAGGGTCTCCCACCTTCTTCCTGAAGCCGCCAGGTTGAATTTATATAATTCCCTAATCCTCCCATATCTAACATATTGCAATATGATCTGGGCCTCCAACTACGACTCAAGAATTAGTAAACTAATTATCTTACAAAAAAAAGCTATCCGAGTAATTGCAGGTGTCCCAAAGGGTTCTCACACTCATTACATCTTTAAGAAATTAAATCTGTTAAACTTGAAGCAGGTAAGAGCAGTTCAAATCGGAGAGTTCGTTTACAAATCTCAAAATAATATTCTCCCGAGTTTATTTCATAGCTATTTTATAGCTGGTTCTCAAATCCACTCCCACGACACTAGGAATGCCACTTCTCTCAGAGCAACCTATGCTCGTACCAATTCACGAGTATTCAGCATCAAATTCTACGGCCCAAAACTCTGGAATACCATTCCATTAGACATACGCCTTGCGCCAAATATCTACTTATTTAAGATTAGATTTAAAGCATATCTCATAACGTCATCTGACTGACCTCCCCGGTGGTGGAGGATCCCTGTGAATGGCCAGCCTTCTTCTTCTTCTTCTTTTTCCTTTTTCTTTCCCTTTCTCTTCTCGTCTCCTCTCTCCTCATGTCTTGCATTCTTCCTCACTTTTTCTTCCTGATCTCTCTGCATTCTCGCTCTTCCTTCTTTCAACTCTCCTCTCCCTTACTTCGCGTCTCCTCTACCTCCTCAGTTTACTTATTTACTTACTTACTTATTACTTATTTCATTTTAATAGTAAGGATTTTAGTTAAGGATTTTAGTTAAGGTTATTTTGGGGTATTTTGCCCAATTACTATGTTTTTTTTGTGTTTTTGTCCACCGTTACTAGTGTCTATCTTCTTGTAACTTTCTTAATAGTTAAGGTATGCAACCTCCCGTTGTTCTATTGCTCACCTATTGATTTCCCCCATCCTCTCGAATTGTCGTAATTTCTGGACTGTCTCTTGACCGTACTATCATTGGTTGGTGAATGAACTTGTAGGTCGCCCCAACTAGCGGGAATAATCCTCCCTTTGGGGTCTCCTTTTGCCTCATGTAGCGTGATACACCTGTTAAATTTACTTGATTCACTATTGTATAACGGGTCACATTATCTGATGCAATAAAGTTTTTTCTGATTCTGATTCTGATTCTGATTCTGATTCTGATTGGATACAGTCAGTCAGCCAGCCAGCCAATCAAATGAGCCATGTAGCAAAATGCACAAGTAGATCTGATCTCATTATGTGATATATCTCTATAAATGTCGGTTATTTGCATGTTGATAATTGAGTGTTGAATCATCTCAAATGACTATATGGCAAATTTCAGGCTTAATTTTATTAAATCAAATACTGATAAGTGAGAAAGAGGAATAGAAAAGCTGATTATTGTGATTTCCTATTTGTTATTTGAGAATGTAATATTAGTCCATATATAATTAGAGAGAAGAATTACACTATTAACATGCAATATGGGGTCCATTCTATGGCATGCTTGCTTTATGATGTGAAGACTTTTTCACAATTGTTGGGAAGTTGTTTGTGCATAGTTGCTTGTGTCATAAGGATGCATAATTAACTGATAAAGATCCCAGAGTTGAGAATGACTTTAAAGGCAGTTATAAGGTATCATGTTATAGTTGATTGAATTTTGTTTTAATTGACATAAATGACATGAATTTAAGGCTGACAGTGTTTTTTTAACAGATTAACTGGCAAGATACTGCATGCGATGAACATGGGTTCCTACAATTACCTGGGATTTGCTGAAAACAGTGGTTCATGCGCTGATGCCTCTGAAGAAGCAACAAAGACGTATGGTCTTGGTGTATGCAGCACTCGCCATGAACTAGGCAAGTGCAAGAGATCTACATTGCCTGAACAAATAGAAGTAGTATTAGGCAAGGGAAGCTCTTAAAAGTCTGTAGCCTGTTAGGTCTAGAAGGCCAACTTGTTGGAATCAATTTTCCATCCACTCTTCAAATAATCTGTAAAATTCCATGCCTTTTAAGAGCATTCTGTGCACATTTAGGAAGAGTTTGTTAGTGTTGGTGAGAAACAAGTTTCAAGGATCATTTACCTATAATCCACTTTATGCGCTGACTCTGGTCTTGTAGCTGCCAAGACCCACATGCTAAACAATTCGCACTCTACTTGTAGACTTTAATCATCTAGTTTATTTGATGATTGCAGGAAATCTGGACATTCACGAAAAGCTTGAAACATTGGTGGCCCAGTTTCTTGGTGTTGAATCAGCAATGACCTTTGGTATGGGCTTTGCTACCAACTCCATGAACCTTCCAATATTCCTGGGAAAGGTAAATAAGTTTATCTGTGAATGAGGCGTAGGTAAGCAATTGTATATGCTGCATGATGTTAGTTACCAGTAACTAACAAAACTGTATGTTTACAGAGGGAATGACATTGGCCAATCTTGCTTTACGTGCTTTTTCATGTTATATCCTTGGAGAAAAAGATTTTTTTCCAATTATGTCTAACGAACTCAGCTATGATGAGTACAGTGACATCACACTGTCAGTGATCAGACAACGAGGGAGAGGACTGGCCACCCACCCTCATGCTGAGGCTAAGAAATGAAGTCACTAACACTTAGGCCAAAAAAATATAGGTGTGTTTCCGGTAACAGTGGTTTTAAAATCTGGGTAGGTAGGTAGGAAAAAATTTTATTTTGTAAAATATTTTTATGTAATGCTGCATCGTTGTATAATAATAAACGAATATATCGTCATCATATTTCACCTTGCTGAGGCCAAAAAAATATTTTTATGCAATGGAAAGCAATGTTATTAATGTCGCAAAGGTTAAATTCATGTGTCAATAACAAATTTTTGAAAAAATGTAATTTAAAAAAATAATAATTTTAAAAAAAAAATTTCACAAAATTTTCCCAGTCGGGCCTAAAAAGTGACTCGGTCGGGTTACCGGAAACACAACATTATTTTGTTTTGGCTTTAATACCCATGGCTGCCTCACAGGCTAGCTTAAGGGGCTGCTCTTCTTTATCCAGTTGAATTTGTGGTTGGTGTGTATATCCTGTGGCTGAAAATCAATTCCGTTGTAAGTCTAGACTTTTATGAGCTGCTGTAAAGTCACACAATCTGTGGACACTGTTACTATGTTATACCATAAATCTTTTAAGCAGCTGTACATGACACTGCTGTGTTTCTGCTGTGTTTTTGCTGTGTATATTTAATTTGCTCATGTGTGCTTCTTTCTGTCAGGGTTGTCTGATTTTGAGTGACGAATTAAACCATGCTTCACTCGTTCTTGGTGCTAGGCTTTCTGGTGCTGCTATCAGAGTTTTCAAGCACAATGGTAGGTGTGATTTCTCCACCTGGTGTACTTGCTGGAATGCATCGAAATGTCCAACACCTGTGCAAACAGACAAACAGAGCTGATAATATTTGGTCCAGTATATGACAGGCTTTTTGATTATTGGCCCAATATATGCATAAATTTCCAGAAGTTTGCATTCTACAATGATAGTAAATACAGTCATGCGAACTTACCTGTATATACATGCATACATCCATAGAACATACATGTATAAAGGCACAAATAGGAAGGTTGTTAAGGCTAAGATTGGACTAAATGGCTGTGTTTAAGCACCAGAACAGGGAGTGTCCATGAAAGGTGGGAAGTCTTTGTGGTGTCATATATGTTCAATGGTGAAAGATGGGTTAGGATCAGAAATTAAGATTTATGAAGAACATGAGCGCCTCTGAACAGTGCACCCTACTAGAGGTGCTCTATAAATGTTTGAATATAATACAATGCAATGATTGATGACACCTTTTCACTAATTTTCTGTAGACATAATTGACCTTGAGAACAAGTTACGAGATGCATTGCTCTATGGTCAGCCACGAACACGTCGCCCTTGGAAAAAGATAATGATCGTTGTTGAAGGTGTTTACAGGTTAGCTGAGGCAGAATTTTGTGCACCAGAGTTGATGGAATAGTAGCTTTATGACTTATAGTTTTCAATGGTCATAATTTGTCAAGTATTGATCCACTCTTCTGACTGTACTAATGGTGATTGCTGATAATAAGAATAATGAGACTTGGAAAAGACATGGCTAATGGTTTGCTTTGGAAATCATCAGATGATATGCTATGGAATGAATTTCTTTATTTCTTTTTTATTATTCAAAGTGTTTGCTGATGTGATGGGTATTTCATTAACTCTGATCTTCAGTAGCTTATGATCTCAACTCAGAATCAAGAGTCACCTGATCTTTTGCTGGGCTGTAACTTATTTTTATAAAATATCGTCAGGACTTAGCTACTCATCCTATCTTTTGCCATCATCATCATGTCATAAGTACATAATCTGTCAAGTACCGTTTTGCCTTATCTACAAGCCTTATCATGTATCATTGTGGTTAGCTGCGTGTCTCATTAGTGTTGTTGCTCATCCAGTCGCAATTATAGATTATAAACCTGTCATTCATCTTCAATGTTAAATTACTCTAGGCTAGTGGAGCAGCTTTAGGATGTATTAAAAGGTGCTATTCAATATGCAATGTATAATTGTGTATGTATTATTGGTTTATTGGTCAAGAGAGTAATACTTAACTAATTAACTAGTACAAGCATCATCCACATTAAGGGAGACTAAAAATGAGACTTGGAATATATATACAAAAATGTGACTACAAAGGTTGCACCAAAATGTTCCCAAAACAACATCCAGTCTGAAGTTTCTACAGAAGGGCTTTGCTTTTTTTTTATAACATCAGAACATTCCTTCTTAGCAACTAAATGGGGCATGTCTTAACTAATTGTTCTTGTCTAAAGTAATTGTTCAATAGGTGCTCATGTGGGGTGATGGGATGATAGACCACTCCTAACAATATATATTATATATATCTAGAGTGTCTCTTGCAGCATGGAAGGTTCCATTGTTCGACTGCAGGATGTGATCCGACTGAAGAAGAAATACAAAGCGTATCTATACGTAGATGAGGCACACAGTATTGGGGCTCTTGGAGCCAGAGGAAGAGGAGTCGTCGACTATTGGGATTGTGATCCAACTGATATCGACCTCATGATGGGCACTTTCACAAAGAGTTTTGCCTCAGCTGGAGGATACATTGGTGGCAAAAAGGTGCAGAAAGCAGTTTACATTTTCATTGGATATACTGGTTGTTTGGACTTGCAAGACTTCGTATCTTTCCATAAGTTTAATTTGTTTGAATTATTGCCTTCAAAGACTTAAAACATATTTCAAGGTTGCATTTCAAAATGTCTTTTAAGGTTGCATTTCTCCTCAAAATAACATCCTATGATACCATAACATTGATAGTAACTAATACATTAGTCTATTACTCCTTTTTCATAATCTGTACCTGGTTGAGGTTTGACAACCTATTTCCTTGTTAAAAGAATATATATCATGCATCTTTCTGTAATATTTCTCTTTGGATTTAAGGATTTTTAAGCTGAATGGCAAACATAACACTAACCGTGTAGGAAAATAAATATACCTTTGAAAGACTGTTAGATGATGTGTATTTGTGTAGAAACTGATCGACTTTATGAGGATTCACTCACACAGTGCCTGCTATGGATCCAGTATGCCAGCCGTAGTCGCTCAGCAGATCTTCTCATCAATGAGCATCATCATGGGTTTGGATGGCACGAATGAAGGTCAGCATTTTGTTCAGGTTTTGCCACCAAATTTAAAAGCAGTGTGAACATTGCTTTGGAATGTATGGCTTTTGGTTTAGACCAATGTCATATTATAATTATATTGTAACATGTGTGTTTGTGTATATAAACATATGTTTATTGATCCCAGCTCAAGAATAACATGGTACAAGTGATTCACAACTGAAAAGGATACTGAGCTGTATGTTGAAGGAACAGAATGTACCGCTTAATTAGAGTCGCCTATTAATATAGCAGCAATGAGATGGTCATTACCGTAATGGCTTGATGAATATACATTATTTGAACGTAAACCAAAGTCTGGCAAAAACAAACGAATATTCTAATTCACCTAGAGTATAAATTCCTTGATAACTAAGCAGGAAAAACAAAACTGAACTATTAAGTGCACGATCACAACGAACATGTATATATATAACATAGGTAAATATGTATGATCGATAGGCCAAAAATACTGGTATGAGCAGCTCAGTGATTTAACGCTTTAAAGTATTACAGTATATGTTTTCTGTTTTGCTATTCAGAATTTCGTTTGTTACATTATTTCACTTATAATAAGCAGTGGCTTTATTCACAAAATATCTTCTGGTGTTAAGGAAATATTATGATGTTCGTTCATCTTCAGGGGAAAGGCGTGTTGCTCAGTTGGCCTGGAATTGCCGCTATTTTCGTCGCCGTCTTCATGAGCTTGGCTTCATCATCTATGGCAACATGGACTCTCCAGTAGTTCCACTGCTTCTGTACTGTCCTGGAAAAGTGGCGTTAGTATCTAAGACTTTGTTGTCATTGGCTGGAATCAGGCACTTCGATCTTTTCTGCTCGTTTCACAGGGTTTACTAATGTAACACAATGCACTTCAGCTGCAAGTGTTTTAAGCATGGCCCATTTTATCAGATTACCATCAATGCTTTTAATGACAAGCAAAAAGGGTAAAAGTAAATACTTAGTATTATCTTTAGCAGCTTGGCATAGAGACTAGTTGTGACCCCCTCATTTGCCATTGATATCTAGGTCTGGTATTCAAAACCCAGTGCTGTATTTGAAATTTATCAACTATAGCCAAGCCACAAAACTTGTAAGGAGTTGTTGGGATGTATGTTGTTGTGTCTGTGCTTGAGATGAAATATCCTTCAACCGCCTTATATCCACACTTCTCTGAGGGAGGACTACTGTTTAAACTAACATCTAGTAAATGAACTATTACCTTACCTTTACCTTTTAATTACACAAATCTAAAGTGTTTGCTGTCTCAAACAGCCATCTGTATACAAGGCCTTATGTACATGATGGTTGGCTGTCTTGCATTCTAGTATAACCAGGCTTTAGACAGAAAGTTGAGGTTGTTTCAGCTGAGCTTTATATTGCTAGATTTATAGTCACACTTTAGCACCTTTGAGAGGTTCTTAAAGGCACTATATAAACACCAATGTTCATGCATACATATATACAACAATTCAGAGGTCTTACATAAAGCTGTATTCCCTGACTGTTACTTCAATGTATCGATCTCTTAGTAAGTTCAATGATTGGTTTACTTTGAGTTTTGTGACTTCTTTTTTGCAGTAGGAATTTTCTCTCTGAAACTTATAATTATGCAGTATCTCAATTTGAGTCTGTGTCTTTTGAGGCCACTCTCTGTTGTGCTGTTGGTTTCTTTAGCCATTCAGAACAATGTCACAATCTTTATCAGAATGTTTTGTGGCATGTTTTTGTTGGTTTATTAGTGTATACGTTATTTTCAAAACTGAGTTTTATCAGTGATAGTTTCTGCTGTATGCTGTGTTTTAGTGCATTTTGCCGGAAGTGTTTATATCTTGGTCTGGCAACTGTTGGAGTTGGTTTTCCAGCTACTCCTATAATTGAAGCTAGGGTACGATTCTGTCTGTCAGCGTCACATACCAAAGAGATGCTAGACCAGGTGAGGCCATTGTCTAGTTATCAGAATTGCAATCCTCCAAGCATGTCAGAATAATATAATAGATTATTGAGTCTTATCTGATGCAGTTGGTAAGAGGAAATTGACAATGCTCCACCATGGAAAAGTCTTCGTCCAGAAGCACTCCCAGGTCCTGATTGCACTTCCCATCCACTGCCATTGCTTCCCTAGTCAGTACTTTTTTGTGCCTATTTTTTGCCTAGCCATATAAAGTCTGTATTTCTGGGTTTAATCAGCCAATTTGAAGACATGCAAATCTGCACTTTTTCAAGATTGCCTGCATTTTGATCAAAAGCCATATGTATGTGACATTATGTACAACTGGACACCATCGGTATGTTTCCAGAAGACAAAACTATCTTGGTTAGAATGACCAACTACAGGATGTACTGAAGGAGCCCAAGGACTGAGCCCTGCTGACACCATATTTAACAGGTGCCAGAGACTGAGTTGTCCAAGCCAATAGCCACCCAAGATGCATTGTTGCACTTAATGCAGAGCTTTTTTAAGTGCCTCAGAAAATTGCTGTTTGAGAATCTTATAGTCGCAAAAAAGTTCCCTGATTTAAAAAAATCAAATTTTACGTACCAGTAGTTGTTTCTGAAGTTAGATGACATTTGCCATTATGCATACTGATTTTAAAATGTTGATGGCGGGTCTTCAGGTGCCTGTAAACCTGTCTATTTTTCTGCTTGTGAATTAAGACATTTTCATGTAGTATATTGCTTTGAGGAAAGATATAGAGGCACAAAATTGTTTTTGTTTCAAGGCACTCGAGACAATCAGTCACATTGGTGACGAGCTATTGGTGAAGTATTCACGACTGCCTGTGCCTGATTTCTCGGAAAATGATGAGGATCTTCGTGCCAGGTATTTGCAGTATGAAAGTGTGAAGTGTAAGATTGTATGTATGTATCATGGTCATTTATACAGATGATCTTGTTACATGTTGGTCTATTTGGTTTGCTTGCTGGGTCTGTAATCCATGAATTGTGGTCATTGTGTTTTGAATGCACCATTGTTTCTATCAACACTCACTTCACAATCTGGGTGGTATGCAAATCTTCAGTGGTCATTGATGTGAGCTAGGAGTGGTTGAACTTCGCACATGGTTATGTTCGGGTGGCGATTTAGGTGAAAATACTTCAAAATTTGATTTCAACCTTTTTTGATAGCTCTCAAGCCCGGTATCTCCAGGTGAAGTTATGTCATCTAGTAATACTGTGGGTAATTTGGATTGCTTGGTAATGAGTTTCAAGTCAACTAAGAGGTTATTGAGATATATAAATTGTAAGGTAAATATTACAGTGAGTTTGTGCAGCAGCATCTGTACTGGGTAGTTATTGTAGTTTTACTTTCATGCCACACTTTTGGGTAAATATTAAATAAATAAATAAAATAATATAATATAATCTGATTTGATCCAATTGATCCATTATTTGATCTAAGCTACTGATGTAAATTCAATTTATTTTATTTTTTCTTGTGTTTTTGTTGTTTAGGTATAGATTTCTGCCTGAGCAAAAGAAGCTGAAGGACGTCATTTAGTCTGGATGTTCATTATTGTTACTTGGCTGTCATGGTAAGGTCATATGGGGAAACATGTGTCGAACAAAATTCAGAGTCTGGTGACAGTGGTATGAGTGTTCAGAATTGAAATCAGTTTGTGATGTCTCAAATTTACTATGTCTGTACAAGTGACAGTCACTTCCTGTGTGGTAATCGAATAAAATCTGTTGATTTTTAAGAAAATGTGGTTCTGTGACAAGAATCTAATTTGGTTTAAAAGTTTTAGTTCTGTGACCAGAACGCTATTTTATGGTTTTTGCTCTGGTGTGAGAATTTTGGGTTTTATTAGCATTTGGTTCTGTGATTTGAATTCAAGATATTCAAAGGCTTTTGTACTGAGATTAGATTTTAAGATATTCAGTGGCTTTTGGTGTATGATTAGAAGATAAGATATTTGATAGCTTTTTCTGGGATTAGAGTTTCAGACATTGTTATTTACTATGTGTAATGACTTGAACATGATAGTTAATAGCTTTATGGTTCGGAATTGGATCTTATAATTTTAATTAGCTTCAGAGCTGCATTTAGAACTTTAGGTATTGGTGAACTATAATTGAATCTTCACTAAGGTGTGTTGTAAGAGATATTTCGATATTTTGTGTGATCATGGTCTTTTATTAGATTTTGAGATGATGAAGTGTGTCACTGCTTGGTTATAATTCTAGGGGAATACATGAATGCCAAGCAGCATCAAGTGAACAATGAAAGAAAGTAGTTCTCTGATTTTCAACAGTTCTCCGTTTCTTTTGATTGTCTGTCAGTATTTGTCTGTTGGGGGCATAATTTGTAAGTCGTGTGAATACTGAATGTAGCATCCTACAATGTCCAGTGTATCATCAAATCATTTCAGAGGCCACGTAAAAACACTATTTAAACCAACCAACTTGGCTATATGATGTGACTGTTATTACTAATTATTATTATTATTTATGTTGTGCTTCTGGTTTTGCTTAACTGGTGCTTACACTTTGATCTGTCCAGTGCATTGTTTCAAAGTTATTTTTTGTTCATTATAAATGTGTTTAACATTAAAAGTGTAGTGATCAGCATGCTCGACTGTCAGTTCACAGGTTTGGAGTTTTGTGCTTTGCTTGGGAAGGAATATAATTGAGGATTTGCGTTTTATAAGCAGCCTACAATGAACTCCTCTACAGAATGAGTAGACTGCGTTTTCCTTGATTAGAGTGGAAGCAGTGACATAGATGATTGGCCACTTTGTACACCTGGCTAAACATGAAGTGCTACTGTCTTGCCTACTTCTTGGGATTAGTTGAAAGGAATGATCTGTATGCTTTTTTATTGTGCTTTATTATATTATTACTTTTGGACCCAAGGATATAAAGATTTCGAAAGATGTGTGAAAAACTCAGATAGCATTCTTCTAGAATGGCCAGTCTTTGATGTTCTTCAGCTGTTTGACTCTTGTTACTTTTTTATACTATTATTATTGTTATTATTATTACAGGTATTATTATTTAACCCAATGGATTATATCCCAAGTTTAAAGAACATTTTATATTATGTTTACAAGATTTGTGGTGATATTATAATAAGAGTGTTGCTTCTGCATTGTTTCTTTTTTGTAGTTTACTGCTGTTTTCATATGTTGATTATGTTATGTTTGGTGACTTTGTGTAGCATGGCTACTTTTTTTCTAATTGTTTTGATGAGTGCAGTCAGTGTTGATAAGGTTTTTCTTTTCACTTGTCATAGAAGTATGAAAACTTCAGCTCAGAACATTTTGAAATTGTTTGCATTTGGATTAGTTTGTGCTGTTGGAATGCTGTGGGTGCTGCTAGCTTTGAACTGAGTTGATGGATATCTTGCATGCATGTTGGATAGATTTATCATCTTATAGTGTACGTGTATTACTCATACACGTTTGAATGGTAGGTTTAGTGTGATTTAGTCTGTTAGAAACAGGTGTTCTAGCCTGAGATGTGCAACATCTCATCGGCTTGTAAATTGCAACAAGCGGTGATGATGCGCTCGTGATCAAGTTGGTGCCCTGCGCTTGGCTTTTGAGTGGTGCTTTAGAAGTTTGGAGATTACGATTATGATTACGCTGATGAGTTGCCTACTCTTGATGGAATCCAATAACGTCAAGGCTGTTGAAAAGTGGACTGGATAAGAACTTGCTAGTCATGACAACTTCTCGATTTTCTGTGTTGTTCATCTTTAAAATTCTGGCATTGCTTGGTGTTGAAAAGTGAAATCTGTTAAACTTGAGGTCTGTTAAACCAGTTCTTCTTCAGTTAGACTGTGAGATTTTGTCAGTGTGGTACTTTTAAATGTTTGATATTTGTCAAAGATCTGTTCCTTTCTGACTTTGTTTTGTTTTGAAATGTTGCATTTAATACTACCTTGCATTTTGTTGCATTGTTAATTCTTTTCGCAGCCTACTCTCGCTTACACTTCTGCCACTTGTGACTTTCACTGCCTTTTGCAGTTGTATTTGTTAGTCTTGCCACTTCTCTCACATTTCCACGGCTTGTTTGTCTTGCCACTTTTTCTACCAGTTACCATTGATGCTTTATTGCAACGTAGTCTGATTTGTTTTGCAGTCGTTCAGTTTTTGCAGCAAAAGCATATTGTAAATAATAGAAGTGGTATCACAACTTGTACAGAAAGTGCTGGGTTTTGGGGCTGTTTTAGATGAGATTTGTTTGTTGTGTAGCTGATGTCTAGGATTGTTGTGTCAGATTTAGACTCAGGCTACTGTCTCTGCCTCAGAAATTCTCCAAGTATCCCTGTCCCATTGTCCCTCTTTATAGGTATTCCCTGCCTTCTCTTCCATTCACTCATTCCATTCATCATGTATGAACTCTTTTCTATTTTTCTTTTCCTTACTGCCTTTTGAGCTGTGTCTACTTCGTGTTAATTCCCTACATTTTCCAGCGCACATTGTGTGTGTCAACTACTGGTTGATGGTATCTGGCTACATATATAGTACCTTTAGGAGTCTCACAAAGGTGCTTCAGAGGTAGTTAGTTGTGTGTATATTATGCCTTATTATGTAGACTGTGCCATCCACTGTGTCCATGATCTGACAGTAATTTGTCCATAACTATGTAATTTTGATAATTGATAAGTCTGTTTGACCAGTAGATTATCTACTGCTCAATGGTATGTTTTGTGTGTATTGTAATGACCTGTGCATAGTTCTTGGAAGTGGGGCCATTTATTTTCTTTTTCTTATTATGTGTAGTAGTTACTACAGACCACATGCCAGGAGGTCTTTCTATCATATAACCTTTAGAATAGGAAGTCTTTGTCATATCCTGTGAGATCTAATGCCTATTCCTGTGTTTGCAATCAGAATGCCCAAGTTGCATTCCTATGAACTTTGGGTAAGCCAAGTTAAACAGGATTTGTATGGTGTTTGACTGAAATGGCGCAAAGTAGCATGACCTGTTTGATGAATTTTGAAGGACCTGCAGTCTATCAGAACTGCCAGTTAAGCATTTTCACCTGATGGATGTGCATAATGAAAGAGCGGTGACAGTTGGCAGGCAACTTAAGCATGACAGCTTTGTCACATGAGTTTCTTAGTTGTATATCACAAGTGTTGTATTTAGTTTGATGAAATGCACCATTGTGTTCGATTATGAAAGTTTTGTTTTTAAACCGATAGTCTAATTTTGTGAAAAAACTAGTCTATGGTCTCTGAAGAGAACAGCCGTCAACCTAAATCTAATCAGCTACTGTTTGGTTTTGCTGCATTTTATGGTTTTTTGTCTTGTTTGGTTCAGTTGTGATGTGTACACTGTGCAGTGTTTAGATTTGTCTGTGAATATCTACAGTATTTTTGTATTTAGTCCACAAAAGTCTTACATTTTGGACAGGAAACCTGAATAGCAGAGCAACGCTTTAAATTTTTTTAGCAGACTTATAACTGTGTCGCAACTTACAATTGAAACCTGTTATTTGTCCATAGGACCTTAGGTCAACAATCGTCTCTTCTTAAGGGTTGCTGAGTATTTGCATGGCAGTTCAGCTGCCAAATTATATTAGTTCTCATTTTCAGCCTCATTTTGTTTACTATTGTTGGCATTATTATTTCATTTTCATTTTAAACTTTTTACCACCACTTCTGGCAAAGATTAAGGGCTGGTTAAGGGAGGGGGTCTATTAAGAGAGAAAGAGAGAAAAAAATTTATATAGGATATTGAAATTTCACTGAGTTTGTGGTATGGGAATGATGCATTCAGTTGACTTAGTTTTTGAGTGTTTTTGAGATCTGACGTAAAATTTATTATGTCAAATTTCTAGTCATTTTGTTGTCAATGGTTGTAGCTGACAAAGAAAGCTGTTCTGTAGTTGTGAGATTTCTGAACTTTCTCTTGTGATTTGCACAGTTTCCGTTGCTAACTTCTGACTCTAAGATTTAGAAGCAGTTCGTGATGATTGTTGTCTTCACTTAACTGCATTTCGTATTTAAGTATTGCTTTTGCCTTCATTTCATGAAACTTCTTACTTAAGTATTTCTTTTGTACTTCTTTTCTCAGTAGTTTACTTTTGTGTGAAGTTACTTATATTTATTTAACTGTATTCGTTTTTCTTCTGCATCATTTCCCCATTATCTCATATGCATAGCTTTGCTTGTTGGATGGTTTTGTTTGTTGCAGCCCTGGCTATGTTATCATGTAATTTCTAAGCATGTCATTCCTGAGTGCAGCATTTTGAGTGAATACTTTTTTCATAGGGCCCCATTGCTCATCCTCTGTACTCTACAGTCTACACTCTCTCTAAAACCCCAAAGAGCTGTATCAAACCTGCTCTTTGTTATCTACATTGGCTTCCTGTATGTAAGTGTATCTGCATCAAGCTGGCTATTGTACAAAGCACATGCAAATCATCTGCTATGTTACTTATCATCTATAAGTCTACTCCGGAGCGCTCCTGAGTAGACTGTCTTGAAGGGGCGCTATATAAAACTACTGTAATAATAATAATAATCTATGGTTACACCCTGTAGCTAAGTGAACACTTTATTGATGAGCTACATTGGTTTCCCAGTCGCTTTTAGTACACTCTTGTCCATGAAGTGTTGAAGGTTGATCCTTTATTCGATCGGCTTTTGGAAAGTATGTTGTTCCTTATGCATGTTGTGTATTATCCAGTGTTCATTCACAGTTGCTGGTCCTTCCATTTTGGAACTCTGATACTCCTCGTGTTCGAAATTCTGCTACCAAGATTGTCCTTTGCTCTAAAAGAAAAACTGACCACTTCAAAGTCCATTGATGGTTATTAACATTTCCCATTGCTCGGCTTCACTGTACACTTCTGCTCTTTGTAAGGAGGCCAGTTGTATTGCATTGCTGACTGAGAGATTCTTGTAAAGTGCCAAACAGTTGTTCTATTAAATTTTGATACATGTTGTGTTCCTGCTCTCCAAACAGTCATTGTCATCCTTATATATTAGTTATTTTTAACTGTTTTACTAAACAAAAATTCGAATATCTCCATAATTTTCTGTTTGAGTCATGGACTTTTTCTCAGGTTTTTACATTTATGACATGTACGAGTTACTTCTGCAACTTTGGAGTTTTCATAATTTCCCCATGCAGTTTGTCTTCTGGTTTTTCTTGCTAGTATGATTTTAATTTGGCTTTGCTTGATGGCTTATTTAGTACAGAAACCCCAAAAAACATGCTGGTTTTGTTTCAGTTCACATAAGCCTGTTTGGCAGACCAGCATACGCCAGCATACGAAGCATGCAGGTGTTTGCATGCCCTGTTTTTATGTGCTTTACTTTTAGTTTTTTGCTGCTAAGTATTCAGCAATCTAAATTGTTTAAAAGCTGATGCTTCCATTTTTATGACACAACTGGTTAGAAATTAAATGTGAATGCATAGAAGAAGAAACATACGCAAGAACATGTCGCTGAAAGGTCACCATGCCTCGATTGCACAGTTAAATAATAAAAGGCATAGTAAATAAATAATAATTAATGACAATTAGTAATGAAATGGTAATATGTTGGGTTGCTAGATTGTAAGCTGTTGCAAACTTCAGTGTCAGTTCCTTTTGAAGTAGATTTGTCGTAAGCTGCTTACACATGTGTGCATATCATATTTGTAAAGTGTACAGATATAGTGCCTCTGAGAAAAAGACTTTTCAAGAAACCAGTAGACTATATTCAAGAACTGACTGCTGATTTTAGGGAGCGGATTGAATGAAAGTTTAAAATGTTTTAATGCAGTAAGTGTACGCTATAACTTAATTTTGCCCAAATTTTGTACTCAAAGGCATTAGTGTGATTTGAGATTTGGGGGAGGGCAGTGTGGATTCAGAAGTTTTGAAGGGAGGAATTATGCTACGTCACGCTTTCTTTTGCCAAAAATTTTGATGACTTTAAAGTTATATCTTGGACGACGAAAGACCCTTTTTGACATCAAATTTTAAGACTTTTTCGCTTCTTATATAAGCCTTTGCTTCACAATATCGATCTGCAAATTTTGCTGCTCATGCCAGCGTTTGGCCATACCTGAACTTTAGGCACATTGAAAATGTTATTCTTTTGGGTCAAAAGTAAGAATTTCAAAGCACTCTCCCCCAGGGTTCGATCAGCACCCGTTGATAATGTCCTGGTTTGCGCTAGCTAGCTTTCATTGTGGTGCTGCGAGCTGTTAAGAACTGAACTGTTTGGATCTGCTAGTTGCTTCTTTAGCCTCTGAGTCAGTCATTGCTTTTCATTACATTTGAGTCAGTTGTTGCTTTCATTACATTTGAGTCAGTTGTTGTTTGTCATAACATTTGAGTCAGTCACTGCTTTTCATAACATTTGAGTCAGTCATTGCTTTTCGTAACATTCAAGTCAGTCGTTGCTTTCATTACATTTGAGTCAGTTGTTGCTTTCATTACATTTGAGTCAATCATTGCTGTTCATTACATTTGACTCAGCCATTGCGTTTCATTACTTACTTGCTTACTACAGTACATTGTATATCATGGCCCAAATAGTGGCAGAATTGACGTGACAGGATGGTCTCTTTTCAAATGCCAGTCCATAGAGCTTTGCAACTTTAACGAAACATAGAGAGATTCTGTTCATAGTTGGAAGTTATTTGGATTCTGTGACCTGCTAGATGTAATAAAGTAAGCTGTTAATGCTATTAACAGCTTACTAACTCTAACTATTTTAGTTTATTGCTTATTTGCTGAAGTCTTTCTGCTGTATTTTTGCCAGTATTGTAACAAATCTTGTACAAAAGTCTGTTATCAGTACAATATTCTAACTACCTACCTATGTATTCACTTGTTTGCATAAACTGGTAAGCTTTTATTGTTCTTTTTGTTTTTGAGTGAGTCATATCTTGCTGTTGCTGTAAATGCTTTAGGCTTTATATCTAATGACTTCTATTGTACTAATTGCACCATTGTACTAATGCAAAAGGCTTGGTTTTTAGAATGCTGCTGTTGTAGTAATACTGACACTATCGGTCAAGGGCTCTTCCTGATCCATTTGGCACAAGCCCTTATTTGTTTTGTAAGAGACCTGAAAGCAGTGTTAAAGCACATTTCTTATCATGATATCACACATATATGTACACACCAACACATATGCACACAAACTAACACACACACACACTCACACCAACACACACATACTAACAATGCCTCGACACATCCAGTGGAATTTGCAGCTTTGCCTGGGTGTCCAGTTGTCCATCTTCATCATAGAAGCAGATAATTATGTTGCTGTTAAAAAGTTCAAAGGATATTTTGTAAGTCATGTGTGAGCCATGTCAGTGTACTTATATAAACTGCCGTTGTTTTATCCGATCTCTGAATTGGCCATACACATCATGAGATATACATGTATGCGTCAAGGTTAGAAGAGAGATGTGTAACTGGATCTGGGCAGTTCTATTGCAGTCATAAAGTGTGTGTGTGTGTGTAAAGTAACGATAACGTTGGTGGTTGCATAACAAATATTAGAATGTGCTGGAAATTGTATTCTCTGCTTAGTAGCATTATGACTGGTTTTGTAATTTTGATGTGGAAATGGGAAATTTATGTATTGTGAAAGTAAAAATACAACCAGTACAGTCTTGTTCTGTTATGCATTTAAATCTAGTTTTATACAGATTGCAATTAATTCAGGCAAAACAACGTATTATTGGTGAAAAAGCTGCAAGTGATGGTTGTGTCCTGTCTTGCTGCAGGGTGCAATCATTCAGTAGGTGGCCCAGTGTGTTTGAGAATGGAATGGTTTGTCAGTTCAGAACCTTTGTAACATATTGGGATGTTATGTTGGCCTTGTTTTTCTTGCATAATAACCAATACTGATGAATATATAATCCAAGAACTTCTCTAGCACCAATAAAAATTGCTCAGTCGATAGTCACTGGTAAGCAAAGTGGGTGTGCTTGCTAAATTCCAGGGTGAGTTTGGGCAAAAGGCAAGAATGACATCAGATAAGACACAGTCTACCGTGCTTACCAGGAGATTCAGTTTATAAATCCAGATAAGAAGTAGAGGAGCGGTCCCTTTGGCTTAGCTCTAAGGTAGCTAGCCACGGGTATGAATTGTTACTTCATTTTTCTTAGCTTTGGCATATGAGGACAGACCCTCTCCATTGATGCTTGATCTTTCAGTGACAGTCAATCAATCAATCAATCAATTTCGTTTATTCACAACACCAAGCTGACAGGTCGCAACTTGCAGTGTACAGTCAGTGTACTCTTTATAGCTGAGTTGGTTGGCTATGGGGCATAAGTGGAGTAGAAATCTTGAAACAAATTTCGGCCCTTGCAGACGAAAAGTACTTGTCAGTCCAACCATCAATATTCACAATTCACTTATATCTTTATGTAGCTTCTCTAAAATTGAGCTTCCTGGAATAAGCCATAAAATAAATTCCCAGGTACAAAAAAGCTGGTTCATTAGAGTCTTAGACAGACTAGACTAGAGCTTCACCCGTGTGCCTCAAAAATGTCTCTGCTGCAGGGCTTAAAGTGTGAATGGACGGTCATGGACGGCGTCCTGCCACTTAGGCCTATTTGGAGAGCACAGCATGGGCACTTATTTTCAAGGCTGGACGCCGTCCTGCCACTTAGGCCTATTTGGAGAGCACAGCCTGGACGCCGTCCATGCAGCGTCCATGCAACAGTGTAATTCCTCTGCGTTATTATCAGCAGCATTGAATTTTTAAGATTCCAATCAAATTTTGTATTGTCATTTTGATTTCTTAATTTGTTCTACCGTGCAAGTGTAAATAATTTCTCCAACTCATTCCTTACTTAAGTATGTATGTGTGTAATGGATGTCTATGACTCACATCCACTGTGAGTGTTTTCTTGACTGTTTCATAACTGAATCAACTTATCAAGTTAAATGACTTCAATACAACGCATTGATGCAATACGATACGATTTCACATAGACTTATAAAACCCCATGGACCATGGTCCCAGTTTGGCGTACTTCACCAGCAAGACCCAGAAACTGTTGAGAGACAACTAGACTTCATGATCATAATATGATAATGAAGTCTATATATTATATTCGTATATTGATTTAACAACAGATAAAACGCTGTAGGTGTACACAGAAAAACAAAGGCAATAAAAATAGAATAGAAGGAAGTAACTTAATGGCTTAGTTGGAGTTGAGAAATAATATACGAGATAAAGTTTCACAGTTAGGCCCCTAGCCTACAAGGTTGCGTTCTGATCGATCTTCTGAAAATTGTAGATTAGAATTAAGTGAATTGTTTCGTTATACAAAATTCCGCCAGCTCTGCATGATGCCCATTCCCTACCAGTTACAGCTTGTTCTGCAGAAGGAGAATTTTCAAGGTTTTTCGTCTCACAAGAAGTCACCTGAGGAAACTATGTCTGCCACAGGATTGCAAAGCCTTGGCCTACTGAGAATATCAGCTAGCAATTAAGGTAGCAGCATCGATCGGTTACACCACTGGACAAAATGCTTAGCCAATTTATAAAAACAGAAACAACATTATTTTTTAAATGGATTCTGACTGCAAATATTAGCTAGACACTTCTGAAAGAGCCAAAAGCAGAAAGGAAAAGACTGTTTCTTTTAAAATAAAACTCTGAACTTGTTGTGCTGTCTGGGAATCTGAAAAACCTTGAAGTTTTCATGACTTTATCGTTCAGAAACAGCTGGAAAATAAGGGCCTAAAGCGTGTTCCATTTGATATCAACTGCTACAAAATGCAAATATTGCACTGAGCTTACGACGCTCCCTCACACCCCATAGTCGTTAGGCCTATATGGGTATATTTCACAACCGGAGGCAAATTCAGAAATAGAATTAGAGAGAAAAAAGTCATGAAAAATAGAAAAAATTTCTGACACGAATATTTGTATGGCAGTGCTGAAGCATACCAGTACTTAATATTGAGCAGAGCTTAAATTTGGCAGATTTGGCCTAATTTTTCATTTTAGTTTTTTTACTATGTGAAACACATACAACTTGATTCCTAAATATTTACAACTCCGTAATAAATACACAATACAATAGGCCTATACCGCCACTGTTTATAATTAGTGATTAATTAGTATTTAGTGTGCATAAAATTATTACACAGCAAAATAAATTATTTTACTTGTTATCTATTGTGACATATGCTTTAAAAATTAATCGCGTTATTAAAAATTTTAATCGTGCGATTAATTTCGATTAACATTTTTAATCGTTGCCCACCCTAGTATTTTACAAGGGTTATGTGGTTTCTCATAACACACCATCAATGCCAGACTGAATTATAACAAGCAACAAGATTTTTAATCTTATTAGATAATAGGATACTCAAAACCGAAAGAAAATGCTGAAGAACACCAGAAAAGAATCTCATTGTTCACCTCTGCTACTGAAACAAAGTGAGCAGATGCTGTACAATTAACAGCCTGTACTTGCTAGCACTGAACCTTTAAAATAATACACAAAAATGAACTAATAAGTAGAATGGCAATGTGGTGGATTCGACCAGTAAAATCACCCTAACATACTGTCTAAACAATCTGGCTACCCAGAACAGCCTCTAGTACAGTTATAGAATAAAAGTAATGATTAATTAAATCATATTATTACACCTTCTGGGAAGTCGTATCATATCCGATAGGAAGAGAACCTATACCAATCTAGGACACTTACATGTAGATCACTGCATATTTTCTTCATGCATTCTGTTGTGTGTGAAGACAAAGTAACCAGCAGAGATGGAAATTAGTGCCTCTTGTACGTTCCACTATGTCACTGTCACACAAGAGCTTCAGTTCACTTATTTAACGCATTGAAGCAGTGCAAATAACCAACTTGAAGATGTTTATTTGACATTAGTACTTTGTTATCGTTGCTTTTCAATATTTTCCAGTTGTTGTCTGCAATGTAAAGTTGGCCGTTTTTCTCGTCCAGGTGCATAGCCACCGGCCTTCGCAATCCATCTGCCTTTGTAAGGAGTATCATTTTGAATTCCAGTGCAGGACTGAGCAGCAAAACACGACTGTTGTTCCTGTCAAGTACTATAAGATGTTTCCACTTTCATCAACAGCCAAACATGCTGGGACGTCTAACTGCTGGATGCTGGAACCTCTCTTCTCACCAAACGATTTTATTATACCATCAATATCGTTTACCATTAAGGGCATTTTTGTAAGTACCATGGCTGACAACGAAATGACCGTTTTCGAGTTTTACTGCGTGCAATGGACGAACCATAGTTGAGCACAGTTTAATTGTTGGAGGTAGAGTTCCTTCACTTCCTTGTAGCGAATACTGGATTGGATCTACAGTTTAACGGCAGCTTATGACAACATAGGCCGTCGCCGCCGACAAAGATTATTTTTTGGCATATTACAGCTCAAAGCATACTCTTTTAATGCACTCTTTAAATAACATGTTGCAACTTTTGTTGATTCCGCTGAGAAAGAGAGACGATCCCAGTCCTTTTCAGTTGACCATTTCATAAAGGTCCCGATTTGGATCAATTCGCAGAATTTCATTCAACTTCCCATTAACAAAGTAAACATTTCCAGCGACACTGACACAATGTCTAAGGCCTAAATCACGGACAAGGCCTTTTATGGTCACTTTTGCCATGCATGCGTGCATATAGGCCTATATGAGTCATATATGTCTCATGCCGACCAATCACAGTCGCCTCTGATTGGTGGGTATGAGACGGCACCTGTGATTGGTCAGTATGAGACGGCGCCTGTGATTGGTCGGTATGAGACGACGCCTGTGATTGGTGGTATGAGACGTCGCTTTGATTGGTCGCTATGAGACGGCGCCTGTGATTGGTCCGTATGAGAGTCGCCTCTGATTGGTGGATATAAGACGGCGCCTGTGATTGGTCGGTATAAGACGGCGCGGCACCTCTGATTGGTGGGTATGAGACGGCGCTTGTGATTGGTCGCTATGAGACGGCGCCTGTGATTGGTCGGTATGAGACGGCGCCTCTGATTGGTTGGTATGAGACGGCGCTGTGATTGGTCGCTATGAGACGGCGCCTGTGATTTGTCCGTATGAGAGTCGCCTCTGATTGGTGGATATGAGACGGCGCTTGTGATTGGTGGGTATGAGACGGCGCTTGTGATTGGTCAGTATGAGACGGCGCCTGTAATTGGTCGGTATGAGAGACGCCTGTGATTGGTGGTATGAGACGTCGCCTTTGATTGGTCGCTATGAGACGGCGCCTTTGATTGGTCCGTATGAGAGTCGCCTCTGATTGGTGGATATGACACGACCCTTGTAATTGGTCGGTATAAGACGGCGCGGCACCTCTGATTGGTGGGTATGAGACGGCGCTTGTGATTGGTCGCTATGAGACGGCGCCTGTGATTGGTCGGTGTGAGAGGGCGCCTCTGATTGGTGGGTATGAGACGGCGCTTGTGATTGGTCGCTATGAGACGGCGCCTGTGATTGGTCTGTATGAGAGTCGCCTCTGATTGGTGGATATGAGACGGCGCTTGTGATTGGTCGGTATAAGACGGCGCGGCGCCTCTGATTGGTGGGTATGAGACGGCGCTTGTGATTGGTCGCTATGAGACGGCGTTTGTGATTGGTGGTTATGAGACAGCGCTTGTGATTGGTCGATATGAGACGGCGCCTCTGATTGGTGGGTATGAGACGGCGCTTGTGATTGGTCGCTATGAGACGGCGCCTGTGATTGGTCCGTATGAGAGTCGCCTCTGATTGGTGGGTATGAGACGGCGCTTGTGATTGGTCGCTATGAGACGGCGCCTGTGATTGGTCGGTATGAGACGGCGCCTCTGATTGGTGGGTATGAGACAGCGCTTGTGATTGGTCGGTATGAGACGGCGCCTCTGATTGGTGGGTATGAGACGGCGCTTTTGATTGGTCGGTATGAGACGGCGCCTGTGATTGGTCCGTATGAGAGTCGCCTCTGATGATTGGTGGATATAAGACGGCGCTTTTGATTGGTCGCTATGAGACGGCGCCTGTGATTGGTCCGTATGAGTCGCCTCTGATTGGTCGGTATGAGACGGCGCCTGTGATTGGTCGGTATGAGACGGCGCTTGTGATTGGTCGGTATGAGACGTCGTCTCTGATTGGTTCGTTTGAGACGGCGCCTGTGATTGGTCGGTATGAGACGGCGCCTCTGATTGGTGGGTATGAGACGGCGCCTGTGATTGGTCGGCATGAGACGGCGCCTCTGATTGGTCGGTATGAGACGGCGCCTGTGATTGGTCCGTATGAGAGTCGCCTCTGATTGGTGGTATGAGACGGCGCTTGTGATTGGTCGGTATGAGACGGCGCCTCTGATTGGTGGGTATGAGACAGCGCTTGTGATTGGTCGGTATGAGACGGCGCCTCTGATTGGTGGATATGAGACGGCGCCTGTGATTGGTCGGTATGAGACGGCGCCTGTGATTGGTCCGTATGAGACGTCGCCTGTGATTGGTCCGTATGAGAGTCGCCTCTGATTGGTGGATATGAGACGGCGCCTGTGATTGGTGGGTATGAGACGGCGCTTGTGATTGGTCGGTATGAGACGGCGCCTCTGATTGGTGGGTATGAGACGGCGCCTGTGATTGGTGGGTATGAGACGGCGCCTCTGATTGGTGGATATGAGACGGCGCTTGTGATTGGTGGGTATGAGACGGCGCTTGTGATTGGTCGGTATGAGACGGCGCCTCTGATTGGTCGGTATGAGACGTCGTCTCTCATTGGTCAGTTTGAAACACCGCCGCTTGTGATTGGTCGGTATAAGACGTCGTCTCTCATTGGTCTGTTTGAGACGGCGCCTGTGATTGGTCCGTATGAGAGTCGCCTCTGATTGGTCCGTTTGAGACGGCGCCTGTGATTGGTCCGTTTGAGACGCCGCCTGTGATTGGTCTGTATGAGACGGCGCCTCTGATTGGTGGGTATGAGACTGCGCTTGTGATTGGTCGCTATGAGACGGCGCCTGTGATTGGTGGGTATGAGACGGCGCCTCTGATTGGTGGGTATGAGACAGCGCCTGTGATTGGTCGGTATGAGACGGCGCCTCTGATTGGTGGGTATGAGACGGCGCTTGTGATTGGTCGGTATGAGACGGCGCCTGTGATTGGTCCGTATGAGAGTCGCCTCTGATTGGTGGATATGAGACGGCGCCTGTGATTGGTCGGTATGAGACGGCGCCTGTGATTGGTCGGTATGAGACGGCGCCTCTGATTGGTGGGTATGAGACGGCGCTTGTGATTGGTCGGTATGAGACGGCGCCTGTGATTGGTCGGTATGAGACGGCGCCTCTGATTGGTGGGTATGAGACGGCGCCTGTGATTGGTCGGTATGAGACGGCGCCTGTGATTGGTCCGTATGAGAGTCGCCTCTGATTGGTGGGTATGAGACGGCGCCTGTGATTGGTCGGTATGAGACGGCGCTGTGATTTGTGATTGGTCGGTATGAGACGGCGCCTGTGATTGGTCCGTATGAGAGTCGCCTCTGATTGGTGGGTATGAGACGGCGCCTCTGATTGGTGGGTATGAGACGGCGCCTGTGATTGGTCCGGTATGAGACGGCGCCTGTGATTGGTCCGTATGAGACGTCGCCTCTGATTGGTGGGTATGAGACGGCGCCTGTGATTGGTCGGTATGAGACGGCGCCTCTGATTGGTGGGTATGAGACAGCGCTTGTGATTGGTCGGTATGAGACGGCGCCTCTGATTGGTGGGTATGAGACGGCGCTTGTGATTGGTCGGTATGAGACGGCGCCTGTGATTGGTCCGTATGAGAGTCGCCTCTGATTGGTGGATATGAGACGGCGCTTTTGATTGGTCGCTATGAGACGGCGCCTGTGATTGGTCCGTATGAGAGTCGCCTCTGATTGGTCGGTATGAGACGGCGCCTGTGATTGGTCGGTATGAGACGTCGCCTGTGATTGGTCGGTATGAGACGTCGTCTCTGATTGGTCCGTTTGAGACGGCGCCTGTGATTGGTCCGTATGAGACGGCGCCTGTGATTGGTCTGTATGAGACGGCGCCTCTGATTGGTGGGTATGAGACGGCGCTTGTGATTGGTCGCTATGAGACGGCGCCTGTGATTGGTCCGTATGAGAGTCGCCTCTGATTGGTGGATATGAGACGGCGCTTGTGATTGGTGGGTATGAGACGGCGCTTGTGATTGGTCGGTATGAGACGGCGCCTGTGATTGGTCGGTATGAGACGGCGCCTCTGATTGGTGGGTATGAGACAGCGCTTGTGATTGGTCGGTATGAGACGGCGCCTCTGATTGGTGGGTATGAGACGGCGCCTGTGATTGGTCGGTATGAGACGGCGCCTGTGATTGGTCCGTATGAGAGTCGCCTCTGATTGGTGGGTATGAGACGGCGCTTGTGATTGGTCGGTATGAGACGGCGCCTCTGATTGGTGGGTATGAGACGGCGCTTGTGATTGGTCGGTATGAGACGGCGCCTGTGATTGGTCGGTATGAGACGTCGCCTGTGATTGGTCGGTCTGTCCCGTAGATTTTAACAGGGAGGAAGGTGAACAACTAATGAGAGAACTGCGAATGAGGGCGCGTGCCCCATTCTGGTATAGGCGCAAGGGCTTCTGTGAAAACAACGAAAAGTTTTTATCTGTACCAATCCGTTGTTTTGGCTGGCGGCCATGTTGGTATCCGATTGCACGAGAAGCGCCGGTTTTGAACAAACTAGTCTACTGTGAATCGTACATTTAGCGGATTTGACAGTGTAACGGTCCCCTAATAATAGGTATTCGTCTACTTTCGGGCAGGCCTATACCTGATCTTGAGCACGTGTTACCTTTAATATTTATATCCATTGTGATTGGTTGAATGTATGTCAGATTATCTAGTTCAGCCAATGAACTCGATCCAACACATTTCAAGTCTTGAATATTAATTAACATGAGAATGTCAAACTAATGAAACACATTTAAATATGGTCTCGTTTTCTAGTCTAGGGTAATTTATTAAGTTTGTTTTAATACTTTAAAATAATCTTACTTAACCAGCGCAGTCTACATGGTACTAAGCCTTAAGGGAAACTAAATACCTCCCACGTAGATGGTTAGACAGTCAGTTCTGTGCAACCCCAACGGTCTTCACTTCGTAGGCTACTTGCGTAATCTTCACTGTAGAACAACGATGACGGTGACCTTGGCTTTCGTTGAATCGGTGAGTGAGTTCCTTCTGTAGATTGTAGAATTCATGTTGTATCACTTTTTCTTTGAATGAATAAGAATATGGATGACTTAAATGAATCTCTTCGCTTTAATAATCCACTTCACTATTACCGATAATCCAACCGTCTAGTTCAATGAAGCTCCGATGAACTTAACCACGTACATAGATTTAAATCTCTACAGAAATTAAATCGACACGCGTTTAACTCCGTTCGATTAAAAGATTCCTTTGGCAGAATCTAATTTCGTAGCACCGTTCGTATACTCCTTGAGTATTATCGTAAACTTATCGACTTACGATAAAAAGAACTTTCTAACGCTCTAATGCTTTCAACAACGAATTAGAAAAGTAACACAACGAACATTCTCCTCCAGTCTCGGACGAAGAAGATCACTTAACGGTTCTTTTCACACTACACCATTCTTCTAATACGCATGCGCGGTCAATGTCTGTTAGTCAACCGTGACATCGTTTGAATGACATCGTTTGAATTGTCCAATGGCATGGTTTAATCGTAGCAATGTATCCATGACGTTCAGATGATAAAGACCACTAATTACAATAAACCTCTGAACTGCGCCAATAAACCCACGCTGGTCAATTAATTAAAGTTTAACACATTGAATGCTATAATAATCATTAATGATACAATCTTCTCCTGTACCTATAAAAGCCTATACATAGGCCTATGAATAGATGGGAATGTTTGTATTAATACAAAGGGAATCGTTACAACAGACCCCCAATAAGTAGAATTTGCTACAAATTTTCTATTCAATGACCTTTTCATATTACACAAACTTCTTATCTATTCTTATGTTAAACATAGAACTAATATTCTAACTATAGCTAAAGCTATAACAACTCTCACAACACCAAATTCACTCTAGAGATAACCTTTGACAATTACCAAAAACTTAAAATTTACTTCCTAAATACTGAAAATATAAAGAGCCCTGTGGTGCCCATAATGAGCACTGGTGTCTTAATGATAGCCCCCATGTCCATATAAAGTTCAAACGTATGTACTCAAAGGTTAAATGTAGGCCCTAACGTTGAAATGTTATGATTTTCAATTGCAAAATTATAATAAAATAAATCCGCAATTGCACGTGTTCCATTTGATAACAGTTGCTACAAAATGCGTTGGCTTCTGCGCACGACGCTCCCTCAGTCATTAGGCCTACAGGTATGGGAACTCAGCACTCACGGCTTCGTGCCTTCGGCGCTTGCAATATGAGCACCTCAGGAAAATTTTATAGTTGCACCTCTGATTGGAGAGAGAGGGGTTGAGGAGAGGGACTGGGGAAGGGGATGGGAGTAAGGAGGGAAAGATGGGAAGAGGGGTTGGGAAAATGGTATTGGTGGGAGGAGGAGGGGGTAAGGGAAAGGTAAGGGGCTGTCCAGGCACGTTTATTTCCATCGAGCGGCAACTGATGAAGGCCTTGGCATAAACGCCTGTAGAATTGACGGAGAATGGCGGAAGAGTTCGTTGTGAGGCTTATGCAGCGTGGGGCTCCGTCGTGCCCGTGAACCTAGAATAGGGAGGACCTTCTCTCTTCCTGCTAGATTTCATTCGTAGAACTTGGCAGTTAGAATGAAGAATACGTCGCCTGATGCTCTGGCAACTGGTCTCCGGTGGAGTCAGTTGGTTGTCGTCCTGTTGCTTCTCAAACAGGTAGGCCTAAGTTCTTTTAACTATTTACAGTTTAAGCACATTCTGTTTCCATTGTTCTGTCTAACATGCGTCGAATTTCGTAGCACAGTTGCAGATGGGGATTTTTAAATTACGAATTAAAGTGGCAAGTGCTTTAGAGGACATAGGCGTAAAAGCCTTCTGAATGTTCAACCCCTTTCTGTTTCTAGCTGAACGCAAATCGTGTTGCTTAGGCATTAGTGGGAAGCCGTGCTTGTGCATTTACATCCAGTCATTTCGAATTGATGTAAAAGTTTCGTTTTCAGTACCAAATTGAAGGTAATGGTCAATAGGTCAATTTCGGTCCGAGGGGAAAGCATTCAGATAAAAAATTAAGCGTGGGGGTTCGAAACCCCTAGGCATTGGCTTAGCCTATGTGAAATATGTAAACTGTTGTAACTTTTGATTGGATGGTACGATCTGAACATAATGTGGTATGTATGGCTTCAGTATCGGGAATTGCCAGTGATATTAACATGCATATTGCCCATAAAAGCAGTGATGGTGCCAGTGTTGGCACATATCCTCAAAAACAGAGAAAGGTGATAAGAAAGTTGCTAATAAACCGGCTATAACAAATCGAAAGTACATTATAGGTAAGTACTGCATATTGTTCTTGTCAGTTACTTCACACAAGTGCACTTGAAGAGACGTGTGCATTTCAATTTTGCCTTCATGCACTTGCGGAGAGAGCAGTTACTTGAGCCAGTGCACTTCACATCCAGGTGGAATACATCCCTGGCAAGGGGCAGCAAGGTCCAAATGGGAAGCAGCTTGCCTTCCTCTTCCTTCCACCCATGATTAGTGGGGTGGTTGAAAGGTATCAAGGACCTATGAGCTGTTGTCCATATGCTCACTTGGAATACACTCCTGTTGAGATGTTCATCCAAAGCATCATTCGTTGGGGGGGGGGGGAATTATCTCCACATCCCTTGTCCTCTGTGAGAACATCTTCCTTCAGACAAATATCCCAGGCATGACCTTTGATTCATAGGCCTGTACTTTTGTTATCTCTCAACTGTTTCTACCAACCTTCTTCTAATCATACACATACATGTATTTCTTTGGGGTAGATAATGAACAGATGCCATGGGGGTGGTTCTGGAAAAGTGTGCATATTTGCTTAGGTATATGCTTTTACTTTTGGTTCTGGAAAAGTTTGGTTGTGGTTTTCAAATCTCTGGCTGCCATGGTTTTATGGATTGCATAAAAAGGTCACTATACCTATGAATTTATGTAAGTATTTTGGATTGCATAACAGAGTCAGCATGCCATAAAGTTTGATGAAATGAATAAGGTTCACTGATTCTTATAAACTGTTGAGATTCTCTTATTCTGCCTGAATTATTGAAGCTTATTTTAAAGAGTAATTATGTTACTTATGGCACTTGATTTCAAATCCCAGACTTTGTGAAAGATGATGTTATTTCATTCATTCATTTAATTCATATCATGTAATAAACAGGAAACTTTCATCATCATCTTCATCGTCGTTGTCTTCATCATATTCGTCATCGTCACCATTACCATCCTCATCAGTTCCTGGTGCCAGTGATTTGGCTGTGATCGGTGCAGGTGAATGACTTATATACTTTCAGTCCTTTGTCAGGGTGATCCAGGGCTTTTCTCAAGTTTAGTCCAGATTTTGTTATGTCTTCATATTTTTATCAATTCGTCATAATTGTGACCTTCTGCTACTTTTCTACGAACAACCTAACTTTTGTCAAATTATTATTCATTTCCAAAAAAATGTGGGCATTATGACCAAGATCTCCTATCTGCTCCCCTCTCATATATTACAAAAACTCTATTATGCTCTAATACACCCATACCTGACGTACTGCAACATAAGCTGGGCTTCGAATTATTCAACTCGTCTAGATAGACTAATGAAATTACAGAAGAGAGCCATTCGTGTAATTACCAAAAGTAAGTACTATGCCCATACTTTTGAACTATTTCAACAAGTCAGTGGCGGATCCAGAGGGGGGCGATTGGGGCGATCGCCCCCCCTAAGAGTCCAATAATTAATTTTTTAATTTGAGAATATGATTGCTATTTGTGTTGTTTTTTTAAATTAATTTTAGCCTATGTAGTCTCTGCACACACGCACACAGCATTCATTGAAATAATTAAATACGCTAAAATGGAGTTGACCATCCATAATAATTAAATACGCTATTACTCTTTACTGGAAAAAACAAGAATGAAATTCATTCATTCATTCATATCGAACATTTAGACAGCGTCCCTTCAAGAAAGCTACTCAGAGGCGCCTCCTACTCCAGCACGGCCAAAAAGAACATACTTAAGGTGAGAAAAGAATCATAGAAGAGAAGGTCCTACGAAAGGGGCGAAGCTCCGAAGGGAGGCCGTTCCAGGTCGAAGAACCCATCACCGAGAAACGCGGTTCTGCATATTGGAGGTACGGGCAAAAGGGATCAGTAGGAGATCCTGTTCAGATGAGCGGAGGGATCGAGAGCCCCAATAGCACTAAGGACAGGGCAGCAGAGCTCACGAAAATAGGCAGGAGCGAGGCCCAACAGGCAGCGCCAGACTTGGGCAGCTATCTTAATAAACACAATCCACTGAACACATATCTAAGCTAACCCGTTCTTCTTACTTCCAACTTTGTCGCCTCAGGGCTTTTCGCAGATTTGTTTCCTCCTCTACCTTCACCTCAATTGTCCATGCTTTCATCTGTTCTCGAATTGAGTATTGCAATTCTCTCCTTGTTGGCTTACCCAAAGTTCGTCTATCTCTTCTTCAGTCCGTTCTGAATGCTGCTGCCAGACTTATAGCTCTCCTTCCCATCTCTGCTACGTCATTGCGTCCTCTCAGATCTTCTGACCGGCTTGACCTTTACGTTCCCCGTGTTAGGACCACAATGGCTCAATCCAGGTCCTTTGCCTGTATGTGTCCCTCTCTATGGAATAGACTTTCTCCTTCTTTGCACTCTACCATCCTCTCTGGTGGCATCTCTACCTCTTTCTCTCACTTTAAAACCTTCCTTTTCTCTCGGAGTACCTCGCACTGGGAGCGCTTCTGAAAAGCTTATGCTGTGAGAAGCGCTTTATAAATGATCAAATACATTCAATACAATCCGCTGCTCAGAGGGGAGACAGTGGAGAACGTCGTGAATGTATTAAGAGACGTGGCCAAATTTGAGTATACGGCCGACAAGGCGGGCAGCATAACACAAGATCCGATCCAAGCACCCCAGTCGACCAGCCAGGAGGCCAGCGTAGAGCCAGCAATACTGATCAAGTTTAGTTGTGAGGAAGGCATGGATAAGAGTGAAGGTAGCAGAAGCAGCGAGTGAGCGGGCGACAGTACAGAGCTGGCGCAATTTGAGCCTTGATCCAATTAACAGTTACCGGTATGATACATAGGCGTATACAATGGCGTTTTACTGTTTCATGAATCACAATCGGTAAACATGTAGCCATTATTTTACCAGAATTTGGTTCTTTTCAGTGTAAAATTTGTTGAAATTTCTTCCGAAATGTTTGTAAGCCTAAAATAATTCTTCTAACGGTACCGGACAGCTTTGCATCAGCTGAGAGTAGCTTCTCTTCATTCCGTCTAGTAAGAACATGGTTGAGAGACCAAATGGGTCAGGAAAGGTTCACCGGTTTATCCCTCATGAACGCGAGATCGAGAACTTTAAGTAGATGCGGAGAAAGTGATTGATCACAAAGTTTGGAAACAGAAGATTGGAATTTGTTTTGTAACATGTTATAAAGTTGAGAAACTATTAATTTGATAGGTCATTTTAATTATAATTCCTTTGATCTTGGAAACTATTTTTAGATTAATAAAAATGAACTATTAATTCTTCAAGCAAAGATCCACAATAGGGGCCTACTTGATAGGTATTACATTTAGCCTACTTTTGCAGTTGGCATCTATTTGCAAAAATCTTGGTATAAAATTGTTTGCATTTATATTGCGTTTGATATAATTACTAAATCGTTCTTGGGAATTGGGAACCCACAGAAATCGCCCCCCGTACAGAAAAAGTCTAGATCCGCCCCTGCAACAAGTGAGAATCTTGAACATTGTAAAGATAAACAAATTGCAGACTGGTATTTTTATGTTCAGATATATTCACAAAGCCTTACCATTGAATTTTAAAGATTACTTCACTTTTTTAAATGAGATACATAATTACAACACAAGGACCAAGGAAAATCTTTGCCCAGTCAGATTTCGAACAAATTACAGGAAACACTCGATCAAGCACAGTGGTCCTGTGACTTGGAATAATCTGCCTTGGGAGATACGTAGCTTGAAAATCTTAGCTTCCTTCAAAAATGCTTTAAGAATGCACCTACTAACTAGCAATTGAAATGAATGTGAGCTGTACTAAATTCTTCTATCCTCGACTACGTGTACCTTTCAAATACCTGCTCTAAGTTTGCCTACCCTACTGATTATTCACTTAATTCTCCTCCTCCTGCTGATTATTGTCTAATGATTAGGTATGTTGTTGTTAGTTAAGAATAGTTAGGAATAACATGAAATTGTTGTAGAACTCGGTTCAATGGTCTTTGTTTCTGATTAGAAATATACATCATGGTGTCTGACTCCACGTATCACTATAATATTTCGTTAAAAATGTTGTAACTTTTTGTTGTCAGCACTGGTAATTGTCATGTAGTATTTAACTGATCCTATATCACTGCTTGGGGGTTCCTACCTAGCGGGACTCAGGTCCCTTTTGGATCTCCCTTTGTTTCTCTACCCAACTAATTTGTACCTACTTTTTAATAATTGTTTGTTTTCAATTGTGATGTTCTCAAAGACTGTAATTATAAAATTGAGAAACAATAAAGAACGATTTGATTTGATTTGAAATCTCAACATTCTGCTGACTGCTTTGAGTTCATACACTTTATAATGCAAATTAGGTTTAACCTTAATTTTGAGGCATATTTGGATTGATCGTTATGGTTGAAACCATTCATTAACACTTTAACGATGAGATTTTGCTAAAAGCATAAAGTAACTTACCTTTTAAGACATCCTTGTCTCACTCTAAAGACAATATTTTGACAAGATACTAATGCATAATTCATCATGACACGTCGCTTCTGAGTAGCTTCTTGAAGAGGCGCTATATAAATGCTCGGAATGAATGATAACTTTCTGACATACTGTGACACAGCAGACTAGCTACACAAATTCACTGCAACCAAGGACAAAGTTCACCCTTTGGGGTGTGTGAGCAAAATGTGATCTTAATCAATGGTGCTTTCTGTTGCTGCTGGTGATGAAAGAAAATACCATTTCCTTCCCAGCCAACCACACAAGGGCACTCACACACAGACTCTCACATACAGAGACACACACACACACACACACACACACACACACACACACACACACACACACACACACACACACACACACACACACACACACACACACAGACTCTCACACATACACATGGTCCAAGTAACCAAAGTTCCAGGAAGACAGGTGATAAGGGAAACCATTCTTGATATCAAGAAATAATTGGTTGTACCAAAGGTGCTTTGACGTCTTCCTAGTATATGGTGCCACCTGCTGCAGCAGGTTTTGTCCGTCTGTCTTTACAGCATCATCTGCTTCAGCAGCTCAATCATCAAATGAGTCTTTAGATAACTACTGGAACCTCAGTGTTTATACATAAAACATTGCACTAAACGATAATGTCTGGTAAAGTAACAGCAATAACTGGCTATGACTGAACTTGATCCTTATTCGCTTTTTTAAGGAAACTTCTCCTGAGTTGCATTTAGATACCATAATACGTTCATTTGCGTAATACAATAAAAGGCTTTTACACATACTTTCATCCTTCATCTAGCACAAGCGTGTCCAACACGCAACCTCGCTGTACAACTTCGCTCACCCGTGATATTCATCAGAGCTGGTGTGATGATATAAACCCCCAAACAGAGTATCTCATCGGATAAGAATAATGTCCATCCCACTGCGAAAATGTTTTGAAACGAAGTCTCCCCATTGAAATGGAATCTCCCCTATCTACGAAACAAAGTCACCCTCACTTAAATCACCCACTCCATTTCGGTTATTTAATTTTAAATATGCTCGAATATGTATATCACGTAAATAAATTACTTTTATGTTTTTGTTTCTTCCACTGGATATAAATAACTGGTTTATAGTCTTAAATAACATGATTTTTATAACATACCTATGATGTCAAGCTCACTGGATCCATTAAAACATGGCAGATAAGAAAACGACTCTGAGTAAAAGTAGACAGTTTACACTTAAACTCTTTATTAGTCTTCCCACAGTTGGTGAATTTGAAGACATTCAGTTTCATCAACAGCTGGTAATGTTTAACTGGTAATGTTTAAGTAAACTGCTGTGATTTTTACTTGTGATTTATAGCCTAAATCGAGAAGCAGATGAACCATATCCTACCCAACCCCCACTATGGTTTGTAGAGATTTAAGCACTGTTGCAGCAACTGTCAGACATTTTTAAAGCTGCAAACCGTGATAATGTAGGAAGCGACTGTATTGACGTATCTTAGGAATGCTACAGGTGGCCCAACTGTGCCAATGAATGTGAGTTGTGTGTGTGATCCAGTGCAGTTTAGTCTACTCTGTACTGTGGTTTTAGTGGAAGTAGTGACTACTTTCTTAGTGACCTTTTCAAATGTCTTTGGTGAATGTGGCTTTAAAAGAGATGGACCAAGTGTAAACCATATGCAGATTGAAAGGGGATATTAGTGATTTTTTAATTGTATTTGTATTTGAACACTTGTTATAGCGCCCCAACCAGATTTCCCATTCAGAGGCGCTCCCGACTACTGCGCGAACGCTGAATCGGAGTTTCACGCCAAGCGCATGAGCAATTGCGAGTGAAGGACTTGCCCAGGGTCCCTACGCGGCGACTTTGAGGTGGATCCGAACCCGCAACCCTCCAGCTGCAAGGCACCGAACATACCCCTACACCACCGCGCCCCAGTTGTATTGTGATGTGTTGTATTGTGTGTTGTATTGTACTCCACGTTTATAATGCACAATGGTTTAATACTGATCACCCTTCCTTGTTTTGGAATCACTTTAAATTTATTGATGACCTCTTTGAACTAGTATGAAATAGACCTATTGACAAATTTCTTGAATATTTCAATACCCTAAACACTTTCCATTCTGACTTTAAATTCACATTTAATTACTTGATTAAGGAAATCCCATTCCTTGATGTTAAATATTTATTAGCAGAAAACTGTCTATAAACCAGACTTTATACTAAAAGTACTGAGAAAACACTAGATCTTAACTATTACCGGTATAGTAACCATCCCTAACATATTAAAAATTCAATGGGGTTCTTGAAAAATTGAGGTCATTTGGGTGAGAAATTATCGTTTTAGTCTTAACAACTGACTGAAGGGGATCCCCTCAAAACCCCATGTTCAAGAATTTCTTATGCACAGTTCAAGAAATAGCAGAGTTAAACCAAGCAGTGTGTATGAAATAGTTAATGAATAATATGAGATTACATTCAATCAAGAGTTAAACTAGGGCTGCACTGTGTGTTCAACAACGGTTTTAGTTCTACAAGGGCTTGGCTACCAAGAATAATAATATTTTTTTCGTTTATTGAAGCAATCCGGTTGACAAACCGGTTGACAAACCGGTTACAGTGTACAATTATGCAATTGAAACAATTCACAAGAACACAAATGACAGAAGACAAATCTTAACTACTAACAGAACAGACAGCCTGCAATACACGGCGCTAATAGCAGCCTACAAAGCATGTCCGCCCTACGGGACTCGAACTCGGTACCTCTCGCTCTCTATGCCAGTGTGTTATCCAATGTGCTATCGGGCCTCCAGAAGCTCAGGTAAAGGACCACCGCTGAGCTATTTCATCAGCTGTTTGTGATGGAGAAACCATAAAGGAAAGGCTAGGTCTTGCTCTACTTAAATCAGTTTTATGCCATTTTAAATGGGAAGTCAAATTTTGAAAAGAAAATGATCAAACCCATCCCAGCTTCAGTGCAGAGTTTATCTGTCCTCAATATGTAGTGTAATCAATCAATCAATCAATTTCGTTTATTCAAAACACCAAGCTGACAGGTCGCAACTTGTTACAGGTAACAGATAGGAAAAATTGTCTAAGCTCTGACAGTTAGTTATTAAATGGGTTGAGATAGCAAATATTATCTCTGCTCTAACTAAAGAAGAATTGCACACTTGTTCAGCTCTGCTGTTCCACATGCTGAATGGAGTATATGCTTGAATATATCCTCCAAGGAGTGTTCTCCATTGCAGCCTGCAACTGGACTATGGCTACCTTTCAGTGTTGGATTAAAGAACTGATCTCCTCACCTGCCAGATTTCTGAAAAGATAATTAAAAATCATTGGCTTATTGATAGATGTGTAAATTCAAGTGCTGACAAACGTTTTCCTGCCATGAAATAATATACTGTCGAAATTGAGAGAGCAACCAAGTAATCATTGATATCGGATGTTCACCTTATATAAGGAACTACATGTTTAGACAACCTGTTGACCTGGTGGCTGTCACTCTTCATCAAATCGGGTTCAGTTGGAGTTTTAGTGGTAGCTCCCAGCTTGTGTGATCTCTGTGTGTCTGTCCTTTAAGGTTTTGGTCTATGGTTTTGAGTCTTTGACCTACTGGCTTTTACTCCTCCCTAAGAACTTTTAAGATGCAATGAAAGGAGGAATGGAATCCTCTAAAATTCTAAATAAACACTGATCTATAAATTGAATTTGAAAAGTATGGGCCTACTTATAAGCCTTGTGTTGTAAGGATGTAGCTAGAAGGCAGAAGAAGATTGCAAGCTATAGGAATGTGCTGACAAATGGTTTGAACAAATAAATATCTACTAATCTGGATATTGATTACAAGCACACCTGTTTAAGTCTTGTGAAACTGTATTCCTACTTATCCATTTCAGTAGCAGGTACCATTGACTGTGAGGAGGGCAAGAGGCTTATAGGCCACTGATGTATGAGAACAAAGTTTCATGCCAGACACAATTGATGTATAAGGACAAAGGTTCATGCCAGAGACCATTGATGTATGAGGACAAAGTTTCATGTCAGAGACCATTGATTATGAGGACAAAGTTTCATGCCAGAGACCATTGAATATGAGGACAAAGTTTCATGCCAGAGACCATTGAATATGAGGACAAAGTTTCATGCCAGAGACCATTGATTATGAGAACAAAGTTTCATGCCAGAGAACATTGATTATGAGGACAAATTTTCATGCCAGAGACCATTGATTATGAGGACAAATTTTCATGCCAGAGACCATTGATTATGAGGACAAAGTTTCATGCCAAAGACCGTTGATGTATGAGACAAAGTCTTATGCCAGAGACCATTGATGTATGAGGACAAAGTTTCATGCCGGACACCAATGGTCTCTGGCATGAAACTTTGTCCTCATACATCAATGGTGTCTGGCATGAAACTTTGTCCTCAAAGTCTTATGCCAGAGACCATTGATGTATGAGAATGAAATTTCATGCCAGAGACCATTGATGTATAAGGACAAAGTTTCATGCCAGACACGATTGATGTATAAGGACAAAGTTTCATGCCAGACACGATTGATGTATAAGGACAAAGTTTCATGCCAGGTACCATTGATGTATAAGGACAAAGTTTCATGCCAGACACGATTGATGTATAAGGACAAAGTTTCATGCCAGGTACCACTGATGTGTGAGGACAAAGTTTCATGCGAGAGATCATTGACGCATGAGGACAGTATTTAGGACCAGAGATCATTAAGAAGAGTGAGGACGCTCAAGGTCAGCACTCATCTATGTTAGGTTGACATTAATAAGAACGCAGAAATGTGATCGTGAGATTAAAGGACCTTTGTAAACATGACCAATAGTAATCTAGAGGCTACCCATTCAGACCCTACATTTTGGGGAGTTGTCAGTGGTGAACCAGTGAGGATCTGGGAGCTAGTGTGGCAGGTGCCTTATACAAATAGGCATCTATGGAATGCCAAAGGTACTTAGAGGGGGCAATGAGTTGATGATTTATGAAGCCTTCATAACTGTGATGAAAGGTTAGACGGCATTGACTTCTCGGCCAGTTAGGGCTGCTGATCGAAGACACTGGTGACCCAGTTGTAGTTAGCATGAAACCCTAAAGCCAGCCATGCATAGGGATGAGGAGCTTAACCTGGCAATGGTAGATGGAGAGGGTGTGGTCTGATGGTTGTTGTTGCTGCTGCCACTGATGTTAGATGACACCAGTGTGAGCATGATGGAAGGCAATACTTTACACCTAATAGCATCCAGATGCATTCCGTCCGTCTGCTCCTGATGCTGATGCTGGTGTTTCTCTCCACCCTTCCATAGGTCTCCCTCTTTATCATTTCCCACTGTGAACCAACCTGGCTGGGCTTTCCTTTGAGTCGTCCATCAAATGGAACAGGTTCTAAAAAGGAACAAATTCTGCTGGTGGAAGTAAAAGAATGTTTTTGGTAGCCATGCTTGTGTCTTGTGATATCTGTTTGAACAAAAGTGTTTCAGGCACTTCAAAAGATCTTGATTGTAGACCACTTTAATCTGTTTGTCTTCTTCTCAATGGGGGGGGGGGGTGTCTGGAATTGTATTCTACGTATATGAAATGGCTTAGTGCTATGCCTAAGGGTGATGTCTTTTCAAATATGAGAAGTCCTTATGAGTTTTGGGAATGGGTTACTAGTAACTTAAGAACGAGAACCCTCAAGCATTCCTCTGCCATAAAAATCAGCAAACAGTTTTGTGTGCCTATATGTTTTGGTTTTGTTGAGTGGGAAATGCAGTGGAGTTGTTTCTTTGCATGATCTGATTACATTACATTAAGTCTTTGCTCCTCTCAGTGTTAGTCCAAGTGATGTTATGTCCTCATTTATATTATCTATCAAGCATAGTCTTGGTTTGCCTTTGTTTCTTTTCCTTTAAATCTGGCATGTAGTGCATTGTGTGGAATTCAATTTAAATACTGCTATATTATACTGCATTACATTAGTTTGGAAATATATCTGTAAAACATAGAAAATGGTTGTACTTATTATCTGTAAAACATACAAAATGGTTGTACTTATTTGCCTAATGTCCTGTAAACTCATGACTTAATGGACACAGCAAGAGAATGTCTGTGCGATGTTGCCAGACAAAGCTGAGTGCATTCAATAATTATCCATTCGCCCATTCTGATCGTAATACAATGACCTGATGTTAAACATGACCCTGCTGTGGTTTAACAGCATTGATTTGGTTAATTTGTGATGGCTTCCAAAGTGCAAAACCATTGTAGGCTACTTCCTTAGCTGAGTCATGATATAAATATGTAATTAACTTAAGCTTGCCTACTTACTTATGCACCAATGCTTGCTTAATATCTTACTTGCTAGGATAAGATCTGTGCCTGGGTTCTTGATTTCTTGATCAACCAGAAAAATGTAGGCTGTAAAGGCAAACTTGAAGGAGCATGGTCCTTTCTTCTGAATGAACCTTTGTCCATTTATTGCCAGACAGTAATATATCTCAATTGCTCAGTGAATGATTGGCAGCCACATCCTACCACTTCTGGGTTTCTGTAGCAGGGTATTGGAAGAATTTCAGATTTGCAGCTTATGCTAGACAGGGCAAGGCCATGACATGGAAATGCCACTAGGAGGTTCACCTGAAGAGGAGGAAGGGGGAGTAAGGAGGAATGGAGAAACTGTTCTTGCTTTCCTTCTAGAATATCAAAACATGGCGTATCTTTGTAATGCATGCACATTGTTTAGACTTAAGTGCCTAACAAGTAATGCAGATAGGAAATTTTATTGTCTCAAGTTTCTTTTATGCTTTGCTATACTAGGCATATTTACCATACTTCATGGCAGAGATAAAAATTCATGTAACAACAAAGCATAACAAAGAACAATGATAATTTATCAATTTGAATTTCCTAGTAAACACAGATCAGTGTCAGGTACGTATTTATATGCTCATTTATGCAACTCCTATGAAGAGTATCTCAGAAATGCTGAAATAGCTCTGTTTAACGGTACCCCGTCAGAATGGCTCAAGACAAATGGGCCCCGACAAAACGGCCCTCGTCAAAATGGCCTCGACAAAACAGCCCCGTCATTTCGGCCCCCGTCATAACGGCCCCCGTCATATCGACCTCCGTCATATCGACCCCCGTCAAATCGGCCTCCGTCAAATCGGCCCCCATCAAACCGGCTCCAGTCATATCGGCCCCAGTCACATCGGCCCATCACAAAATATCCCATGTCCTAATTAAGTACTTTTAACTCGGATTGATGAAAAGAATTATTTGCGTAAATAGAACTCAGATTGGTAAAACTAGTTTACGTTGCCAAATTATTTTATGTGGTCAGTTTAAAATGGACGTTGGATTGTTGAAAATAATTTTGGCGTTAAAATGGAAGTTGGATTTATGAAAAATAATTTGTTGAGTAAATAAGAGTTGGTTCTATGACCAGTGGGTTATTACAAGTGTCAAAGTCACACACTCTGTCCGGTAATTGGATCATGTTAATGACTTTGTAATGACTTTATGCATGTCCTGTCACTGTGTCATGAACTGGTCTTGAACTCATACTCGCACTCACTCGCTTGCTTACTCACTCACTTGGTTGTAATGTGGTTAATTTAGATGTGAGTAGATGTGTGTTCCTGTGTGTGTAGTAACTGTAGTTGAAGCAGAAACCAGAGCTATATAATCTGCATTTGCAGTTGTAATCTTCATGGCCAAAATTTTGATTACTGATATCACTTAATATTAACCCACCATTGCCTCTTAGAGTGGACTTAAAGGACTGAATAATTGTTAATATGCATTATTAGTTTTCTATGCATGAATATGTTGTTGTGTACTTAAATAGCACCTCTCCAAGATAACTACTCAGAGGTGCTTCCAGCCCAACCTCAGAGGTGAGGGGGGTGAGGGGTGGGGTGGAGAAGAGTTTTATGATAACAGCAATATATGAGTCAGTTGATTAGACTAAATATAGTCTGTGTATAGACGTTTTTTACACTTTAAAGTTACTGACCCTCAGCTGACTGTTGTGATAATAGAGGTTTAGATTAGATTATATTCATATCGTAATCTTGCAATTTCTGTAGGGCCCAAAAAAAGTTAAGTTGAGAGAATCAGCTGATCGCTTTATGCTGGGCAGAATGCACTTTGTGGATACACCTTTCATCTCTACTGGTGTAAGTGGCTGGTTAAAAATATGTTTATATGTGTTTCATCATCATCATTAGTTCTTGACAACAAACGATTTGGTAGCAATGGGTGCAAATAAATGATCTACAATTGCTGATCATTTGTCAAGTCCAGTGCTCCATTCAGGTTAGTCTTATTACAGTGGAGACCCCTTGACACATTACCCATTATATGCAAACCCAAAGCTGCTTATACCATGGCGGCCAACAACATCTATTTAATACCCAAGACACCTTAACAAGTGGTACAGGAACTTGCTGTATAGCAGTCTTTATCACCTGTGCATAGCTTCCTGAATAGGACAGGGCAACTGTCTCAATTGGCAGATAGCTATCAGCCTGCAGAGTAGGCCTACAGTGCATTTTTCAGAGCAGGTGAACTTAAGATACAGCTGGACATGCTGCCACACCCCAGGCCTATAGTTGCAGCTGTAACTGAGATAAACTACAGTTCTTGTGCCCTCATATCTGTTGCTTTCTAGGCTAAGGTGAAAAGCTGTATACCAATATGACTGGCAATTCAGTCTGGACTATTTCACACTTTTAAATAATGTATGGAAACAGTAGGCATTAATGTGACCAGAGACAAATGGTCTGGTATTAAATCACAATCAATTTTGCCCATAAACAGACAGCAATATGACCCTGCACAAATTCATCTGATAGCAGGCTGCAGTCCATGTGGCTTCATACCCGGTCTTTCTAGCCACATCAAGACTTATGTGAATCATACACTACTGTTCAATGTTCAATTGAGCATAGTAGCAAGCGGTGGGTTTCATGCATGTGGTAAGTCGAGGTAGGTTTGGCTTCCAACAATCTCATGTAAACGAGTCTGCACTGTATGTCTTCATTTATATTTTCTATACAGAGAAGTCTTTTTCTTCTTTTGTTTCGCTTTCCATTGAATCTCGCCTGCAGTGATTTGTGTGGGATTCGATCAACTAACAACTGTGTGTAAGCTCTCCCAAAACCATACCATCAAATGAGTAGCTTAACCTTATTAGACTCTCATTAAATGCTCTTTGTTACATAGTTTGGTCTGCAGACAGACTATAGTTAAGCCACTTCGTGGCACTAAGGGTTTCTTGCTGCTAGTTGTTTGTGTGTAAAATTTAGCATATCGGGTACCGGTAGTCATTGTACAAATACTTCATATATAGTGTGTGGCTGGATAATGAGTCGACAATGAGTTTCCAGTTTCTGTGATGCTTTAATCATGGATAAAGATAAAAGTTATGAAAATGTTCTGTTATGGTAACTGCAAGATTTATTAATAGTCCAGCCATTTCACTTTTTGAATACTACTATTATAGTCCACATCATGGGTAGCGCTGATGATTGCAGCAGACATAATTTGACATGGTGACTTGGTGACGTGCTCACTAAAAATGCTTGCACAATGGCTTCTTCTCACCTTTACATCTGAGATTTGAATACCTATAGAGCAACACCTAGGAAGGATTACGGCTGAGAACTGTTTTTCCTCTTCGACAGCAATATTGTAAATGTGACTCGTAATTGTAACTGTGATTCGTAATCATAAACTCCAAATTTCTAAAGCGCTACTCTGCAGCTAAGACATGGAGAGAGTATACAGAGGAATGAGTGAACATTTGGCATAAGAAAATTCCAGAGTCTAAGACAAGCAACCGGGCCCACATTAAGGGGTGCTAAGGGTGCTGCAGCACCCGGACCCACAGTTTTGAGGACCCACATTTTATAAATATGTGCATGGTGGACCAATGGTTGTCAGAAAGGTTGTCTTTGGAAGGTAATCACAGTACCTGGGTCTGCACTTGCCTTAATGTGGCGCTGCCAGCAACAGAAAAGGTCACCTGCGAGGTGCTGCCCTTGTTCACAAAATAGTCAGACTGCGGAAATCAGAGAAGGCCTGGTTGAGTAGAGAGAAGTCTTTGGAATCAGCTTAGGCTGACAGATAATAAGAATGACTGAGCCTTGACCTTGAGTTCAATTAGCCCAGTCTTGAAAGTTATTTGCTTTTCTTTTGGCAGCCAATGCAGTGAGTTTAGGATTGATAATAAACCATCTCTTTCCACTTACCCCTCTCCTTCTTGAATATGACTCTAATCCTGTGGATATCATATCACAGATGTGGTTATAGGCAGACCAGCATATCAAGTTAATGTGTTTGCTGAATGACAAGTTTAATTCAAACACAACGCCCAAGTTGTTAGCTGAACAGATGTGTTGTGTTAGAGAAATTCCTAAGTGGATAGAATTTTAAGAATTAACTTTTCAGTCGCTGTGAATTTCCAAAAGGGAAACTCAGTTTTGGATGGGTTTAAGAGTTAATTGACTTTAGGTAATAGCTTGTGAGAGCTTGATGAAAGAACCCTAAGAGATGCCACAGGTGAGTGAATGGTAGATGGTCTGACGTTGCTCCAATGACTAAGAATGACTAAAGTGCAGGGAGTAAGACATGATTGAAACCAGTTTAGGACCAGACCAGATACACTAAACCAGTGCTGAAGGTGAGAAAGCAAATTCACTTGGTCGACAGTCAGTCAAGAAGAGCAAGTGCAGTTACTTTACAATTGTCCTTCTTCTTCTTCTTGTGGTTCTCTGCCTGTTAGGCAGGTTCAAATGTCCGACGTCGCCACTTCTCTCGTTGTTGGGCCTCTTCTTTCAGTTTCCTGTAGCCGTTTGTCATCATCCAATCCAGCATCATCTGTCTTGGTCTTCCTCTTGTCTTCCTCCCCAATTACAATTGTCCATAGAGTGGATAATAATGTTATTGTGGACAGAGAGAAGAGCAGTCTCTGTGGAGTGTGGAATTTGCATATCTGTCTTCGAATTCCGTACTTCTCACTTTCCAGTGAGAAGTACGGAATTTGAAGAGAGAAGGGCCTCAAGTCAACTTTAAGCAACACTTTTAAGAAGTTTAGAAATTAACTTTAAGCTTCGAGATTGGTCAATAGTTTGACATAGTGTCGGTGTCCAAAGATGGCTTCTTCAGTAGTGGATGGACTATTGCATGGGAGAAACATGATGGGATGGATCCCTCAGCAAGTGATTTAGCTTTGTAAATACATATTTTATCAATGCAAAAAGCAATTTAACTTAGTAAGTGCATGCTTTAATTTCATCAAATATTTAATGTTTTGATTTAGAGTTTGATAATCAATACTTAACTTATTGTATTGTAGTTTCAAGCAGTCTTATTATTGTGTTTCTACAGGCTGCTGCAAACAGACTGGATGTGAATGAATCAGGCAAAATCACGGTAAAGGAGGAGTGGGGTGAGTGGAAAGAGAGGACTTCATGCTCCCGAACTTGTGGCGGTGGTGTTCAGTTCCTTGAGAGAAAATGCAATAAGATTGGGTGAGTTAACAGAGTGCCAGCTGTCCTTTTCTTATGTTTCTATAAACTTTTGTTAGTTAGTCGTCTAGACGCTTGATATTGTGTTGATTAAACACCTCACAAAAACACTGGTACAAAAATTGTTATGAAATTTTTAATGCCTGTAGAAATGCGAATCTGAGCCTGAATGATGGTGAAAGTTATTTAGAGCAGACAGTACGTCAGCAAGCAAAACCATTGACAGTTAGCTATTGACAGTTAGCTAGTAGAGTCACCAGCGGCAGGCTCGTGCAGACATTTGTGGCCCAACCAATGGATTTCTACTAGGAGTTGACAGAAGACTTCATCTTCAGAGTTCAGGGACCATGTTAGGTCAAGCATGAGAGTGATGAAAGGTGGTTCGTTCCTGATACCTGTGATACCACTGCCCATTGGTCCTTCATTGGTGGTAGACAATGCAGGGTCCAAAAATCCGTCCCACCATCCCACTGCTGGTTTTGCATAGAAGAGGTATACATATCCTGTTGGTATTTCAAAGGGTCATCCATGATTGACCCTGGAGCCTGTCACGCCTGCTGTGCTATGGCTAAAGTTACCTGGCTGCAGGCAGTCCATGGCAAGAGCAAACGTCCAGATATGTAGCAGATTAGTTCAAAGGATAATACTGGTCATGCCTTTAAGTTTTGTCATTGAAAAACAAGATGTTATTTCGCCAAAGCATAGGGTCCAATATATGGTTGTCATTCTGTTAATTTACAAGGCGTCTCATCATCTCATGGTCTATCAGCTAGCTATCTCATAGATTCTAAATGGAGGCTTATAGTTTTGCCATGTGATTTTATCTATGGTACTGGTTGTAACAGATGAAGATGAATGATGATGACATTAATGATTATGATGATCATGTTTCATCTTATTTTGTTATACAAGTGTTACATTTTTTCACCAGTGCTGCATTTGATTTTACTGAAAATAAGCTGATGTTTTAAACTTTTAAGGATTGCAGTTGCAAGTATATTGTTTTGTATATGTTTTATATGCCAGTTAAAGTTATGTGAATATGCTTGTTTGATTTCTTTGCCTAATTTAGTTTATTATTGAGAAAATTTATTTATTGTGATGAACAGACCTGATGGTCAGCCATTTTGCACTGGTCCAAGTGGAACTTATGTCTCATGCAGTGTCCAGGTTAGTGAAATCCTCAGCGTCTTCTACTAGTCTACTGTGATTGACAAAGATGATTAAGATGATGATTATGATGGTAATGATTATTTGATGATGATGATTCCGATGATGATGATGATGATTCATCATCATTACCATGATCATTGTGATTAACATGATCATGAGTATGGATGTGATGAAGGTGATCTAGTGATAAGAGTGATGTCATGGCAAATGTGATGAAAATGATAGTAATAAAAGATTTATTGTCATGGCAAAGAGCTATTGATGGAAATTACAGTAATGACAATGAAGTTGATGAAGATTGAAAAAATTATGTTATTGAAAATGGTAATCATGGTAATGGAGTTGCATAACTTATAATCAGATGTGTAAAGATTTTTGCCTTTTTGTTGAATTACAATTTTTTAGTTTCATGCTGTTAAGCTTTAATGTTTTGCTAGGCAAACTTTAAATTTTAATTAGAGACACGTCATAAGTAACAACCAACCAACAAAAATCTGAGAGACAAAACCTTGCAAATTGTACAAAATCTAAACATTTCACAATGTTTTCTTATTTTAGGATTGTCCCACAGACAGTCTGGATTTTCGACTTGCTCAGTGTGAACACTACAATAGCATTCCCTTCAATGGAAGTTTCTATGAATGGGAACCATACTATCATGGTAACTAGAGTTCAGCAGCATTAGCTTCAGAAGCATCTGGTATTTCGCAGACAATTTATCATAAGTTCAGACAAGTCAGTTTGTTTTCTAGTCACACACATTGCACACACACACACACACACACACACATGCATTCACAAACACGCACACATGCACGGGTGCAGGGCCTACACATGAGGAAGCACCATGTGGTCTCTTGCTTAAGCAACATGTCTAGGATTCTTCACAGTGTCTTGAAGACAAATTTTACACAGATGTATTCAGTGGGTAGAATTTCATTGCTGTTTACATAGGCAGTTTGGTATGGGAATTACTTTTGTCCTGAATGATTTTTTAATGTCATATAGATGCTGGTGGCACTGGCTGCACTTTTGTGAGGTACTTGAAAAGTGCTATAATAAGTATATAGATACATACAGAGATGTGTACATATATTAAATTATTCCATTGGATTGTCATTAAATGTAATAGGCTACCGTAGATAATGCCTATGAGATACTTTCATGAATGTTAAATTTATGCTACAGACATGTATATCCCATTGTGAGTACGGTACTCAGGTTTTTCTGAGTCACCGCCAAATGCATGCGCTGTTGTTTCACACAAGCAATTAAAGTATTTCAGTTACTTAAAATAGTAACAGATTCCTTAGGATGTTCTATGATATGAGGAACGACCTTGGCATTGAAAGAGGAACGACCTTGCCTTAAAAAAATTGGAAATTCCTTTGAAAACAGCTTTTGCTATGCACTGAATCTGGAACTAGTTTGTTGTGTCTGAGACCAAGTGCAGTGAAGGGTATGAAGGATGTTTGGGAAAGTAAGCTAACATGGGTGGAGTGGAGAGATAGCCAGCCAGCCAAGATAAAGTAGGAAAGGACCTTTAAAACTGTTGTGGATATTTATGAGTCATATAGAGGGTTAAGTTCAATGACTCACCACTTCAAAGGCTGTTAAATTCAAGAAGTATTACTGGCATTGTTTAGTGTAATAGATTGCTAATCATTATTTATTGTTTCCCTCAATGAGTCAAATTTTATCTGTTACAAAGTTAGTATCCCTGGATCTGCAACCCTGGGACAATGCACACTGTAATGTATTTATTATTATTATCTTATGCTGCATCAATCATCATATTTTAATATTAATAGTAATGCATTGAAATGTTTCACTCGGAATTTGAACCAATGACTTTTTCATCTCAAGCAGAATTATGAATAAGCTGCTCCCCTTCAGCCTAGTGCTTTTTAAATTCAATTGTATTCATTCAGTTAGTGACTTATTTAAGTTTCTGCATCATTTCTTTTATATAGATTGATTTAGTGGCTGCATCTGATTCATTGGTGACTGCTTATGTCACTAATTTTGTGACTAATTTGATTAACTGATTATTTGATCTTTTGAAATGTTTGTTTCTGTAGCAATCAATAAATGTGCTTTATACTGCCAAGCGAAGGGACAATCGTTCTACTACAGACATGCGGATAAAGTGATAGATGGAACTCCATGTGAAATTCAGTCGCCAAACATGTGTGTAAATGGAGCCTGTGAGGTCAGTTTCCACATTGAAGATTTCTATTTCTCAACTTTGCTACATTGGTGTTATATCCTTTCTTTGATCATCATGTCATTTTGGTTTTGCTTTGATCATCATTTTAGTTGATTTGTAAAAATGTTCAATATTTTATCATTATCTTTATGATGTGCCACTGCTATGACATGGAATGTTATTATGCATTTGTTAACAAACAATAGTGTTTTCTTGTTATTCCTATCTTAATTCTGTTGCTATTGCTTTTGCCACCACTGCCTCTTTGGCAAGAGTCGATAATTAATTAATGTCTTGTCATTACTGCTGTCAGTGATTGAACAGAATCACTGTGTCTTCCACAAATCATCGCAGCCTTTCACAGGTAATGAACCTCGGAGGGCATTAAGTGGTCGTGGAAACCCTTCATCATGGTGTTTTTCAAGGACCTACATGTAGATTCATTTGTAGGATCATTAAATTGCTTTATTGAATTATTGTAATATCAAAGAAGACATCAACTTGAGCAGAGGTCACTTGCAAGGCTTGGTGTGCACCCACGAATGCGGGGAGTGAAACCGATGATTTTTTATTTGCCTGCCACTCCCGTAATATGACTGTTTGATTGATTCTCTAGGATGCTAAGCCTTCTGGTGAACCTTTACAAGTGGCCAGTCTCAATTCTTGATGGAATTCAAGTAATTTGGAAGGTTATGAGTTAGCAGCAACTAAACCTAAGATCAAAAGCTCTAGGCTTTTCTATTGATCAGTGTCATCAGATGTCTGCCACACCTTTTGCACCTTGGGCGTGTTTGCTCCAGTTAAGTTATGGTGTTATCTTTAGCAGTCTGTTGAAATTGAGCCAAAATACACTGGATATAACATATGCTGCTTAAATGGATGGGTATTTGACAGCACTGCTGGATGGATTCTTTTCTCAACAAGAAATGGGTCCTCTGAATTTTGGGAAGCTGTTAAGGAGTGATAGCTTTTGTTGGGGCTGGGCATGGGCTCCTATTTAGTAAGAGGTCTTTGGGCTGGGCCAGGGTGTTGCCATCTTGTGTGGTGTTGTTAGCTGTTTAGACAACTGTTGTGCAGATGTGTTGGAAGACACTCTGGTTGACCTCTAGATAAACCCTGGGTTGACCCTCAAAGGAAGTGCTCCTCAACACATACTGATGTTGGAATGAATGCTGTTATCCATTCTGTCTGGATCAACACAGCTAAGGGGAGGGAAAGCATTGCTTCATAAACAAAGCCTTGATTGTGCATTGAAAACTACAGCTTTTTATGTGCATTTTTGTTTGTGAAATAATTGAAATTGTCTAGAGTTACTCCTAGTTTCCTCCCTATAAATTGATGGGAGAGTAAGAAGGGCAAAGGTCAACAGCGTGATTAATACCTTTCTGCCTGGGTTCCAGATTGGCCTGTCTAGAAATTTGATACTACTTATCAAGTCATGTAGTACCTTCTACAAGATAAAACAGTGAATTTAGTTACGGGGTGCCTTGATAACCTTAAGCCAATGATGATAAATAACAGTTGGCATCTGTACATACCAAACTTCTTAGGATTTGGTATCACTGTGATAGAGAAATTGTTATCTGTAGGTGGTCTGGGTGGTGGTAGCTTTGCTGGGTTTGCCACACATCTTGGCAATCTGGGTTCATATCCGCTAGTAGTGTATCTGGCAGGTTGACAGTCCAGTGTGCTAACTACTAGGCCAAGGGATCCTATTATCCAGGGGTCCGTGACTAGGCCTAGCCTGAGATAAACCATCCTGTGCATTTATCTGGACTGTTGCATGGGAACTTTAATAACCTCTCTAAGGCCGCACAGAAACATGACTGCTATCTGACAGATCGAGAATGCATAGCTTAAGAAAAGCTAAAGTACCTATCTTTGACATTGTAACTGATTGTGCTGTGCCAATTAGAGTTGTCTTTCTCAATAAACGAATATAATTTGCAGTTTGTGCCTGTGTGTGTGTTGGGGAATTCTCATGTGCTCAGATAAGTAGAACAAATACACAGCTGGATCATTATGTTCTGTGACCTTGGGGTCAAGCATGACCTGGGGTCAAGAGCACAGCTGGGGTTTAGCACCCCTGGGGTCTTCGTCCTGGTGTGGGGTCAAGCATGGTATGCTTGCTTATCCACTGTACCACCATTCTGATGGAAAATAAGACTGTTCTTGCTGATGTGCAAGAAACATTTTCAGCTAAGCACACTGGACTCCTTTATAGAACGGGTATTGAAAGCCAATTGAAGGTCTTATATAAATGTTTAGATAATTATGTGCATGCCTCATACACATCCTGCCAAGACAGCTCCTCCCTCCTCTGTCTTCATCTCCGTCTGGTCTTCTGGCAGGTGTACCTTTGTCTTTGATGATGTCACTCACTTCATATTATGCTTCTGAATAAGCTGGTGCCCTGCACTTAGCTGTTGAATAAAGATTTAGAAATTGTGAGTTTACAATTACGATTATATGATTACATCTGAAGTGTGTTATGAGGTGGCTCTTTGCGCCCTTGTAACGGCATGGCCGTGTTACGGCGCCATATAAATTGTCGTAATTATTATTATTATTATTTGTTGCTGTATGCTTTTATGGTTTCATTCTCAAAACTACTTGATGCAAGTTGTTAACATAATTATACTCATACAATGTACGAAAACCAGTTACAGATGCTCAAGTTTTCTTTGTTTCTGCCTAGATTCCCTTTTCTAACTGCTGTATTTCATTAAGTTTTTACATTTTTCCATGTAAATAACTTTTGCACTAGTAAAGGTATACAGACTTGTGTGAAAGGAATTTTATTGTTTTTTCGTGTAATACTCTTTTAGCCTGTTGGGTGTGATAGAAAACTTGGTTCAGGCAAGAGGTTTGATAGCTGCATGGTTTGTGGGGGCAACAACAAGACCTGTAAGTCTGTTCAGGGCTCAAAGGACACAGACACTATGAAAACAGGTATTCCAGTCTTTTCAAGTTTGTAGTTCTCTGCCAAAACAGTGGCCTGTAAAGTAAATGGCTAAAATGTTTCTAGACTAAACAAACGCTGAATCACAGGTAATGGATTGTTTTGGAATGTTGAATGATAATCAAGTCAGGTTGATTGGTGGTTTGATTTTGTTGAGTCAGAGAAAGAGTTTTGTTGAAGAGCATTGTAAATTACCTTACAATTGTTATCTATTATGCTTCTACAATTGTAGTTTTTGGCATCAATGTTACGTTTAGTTTTGCTGCATTGAACTATATTGCAAATTGTTATTTAGAATGTTTAGTCTATTACCACTACTGTAGTTGTGCAGTCACAGTTTTTTGTTGTTGACAATATTGACAAAACATTGACACAATGCTTCATTCTAGGCTCAATTACAGTTTTTTTTATATATATGTTTTTGCTAATGATAAAATGTAAATCTTCTAAACTTCTCAGCACCCCCAAATGCCATGCCATGAAGACCAGCTTATTCACCAATGCTGTATCAAATGAGGTCTTCAGTAGCCAGGTTACTTGGCTCGTTCCAGTGCCAGGTCAGAATCTTGGGGAGGTCAAACTGAGGAGAATGCATGGTGCTATGGTGGAAATTTTTTGTGGTGTTGGTTGCTAGGTGGTGAAGGAGTACAACCAGGATAGGACAGCTTGAAGAGTTTGGTTTTCAGTTGTGAGTTGAAAGCTCCAGGAAAGATGGCAGGCGGAGGAGAGGAAAAACTGACAGACGAGAGGATGAGGAGCGAACTGGTGGAGATCTTTTAGGAGTTGATTCCAAAGAGCTGGAGCAGCATAGATTAAGGAGCGGTTGCAGAATTCCAGAAAGGATATGGGCAGTTGGATAGTGAATAGCTGGCGAATTTACTAAGAGGGTTGAGAGGTTTAAAGGGCTTTGTAAGTAAGAGCTACAATTTTGTAATGGGTGCGGTGAGAGACTTTTAGCCAATGAAATAATTTGAGAACTGGGGTTATGTGATGGTGTTTGGAAGTTATGGTGACTGCACTGGCAAGAGCGTTCTGACTTCTGAACTGTTTGGACTGTCTGGACAAATGACATTTATTACATATAGTTTTGGGTCTGTTACAGCTTATGACGTAAACGTAATTGTTACATTTACTTTCTGGCTTATATTAACAAGTAGTTTGTTATAAAGTCATGGGAATGAAGATGTTTCCTGACAGAAGTTTTTAGTGTAACTAGAAGGAAGAAAGTGAATAAATAAATTCTGTTAAATGCTTATTCCAACTGGCTTATAACCATCACAGGCAGGCCTCAACCGTTTATGATTTGGTGGTCTTGTTTTTAGGTTACAACAAACTGATTAGGATACCAGAGGGTGCCACTACCATCACTGTGGAAGAAGAGGCAGACAGTAGAAATTTTCTGGGTAATTCATTGTCAGAAATATTCATTGTCTGAGCGACTCATGGTATGTATCTGGTGGACAAATGCACGACAACCAGTCACAAGACACACAGAGAGCCACAAACCAATGTGTAAACAGACAGACAGACAGGCAGATAGACAGGCTGGCAGATAGACAGGCAGGCAGGCAAGTGGTTAAATGAAATGGTATCACCTCCTCTAAGTTATGAGTTTTGTTCTCTTAAAGTGATGTGATGACATCAGACACTAATATTCTTTCAGCTGTGGACTGTGGGAATAGATTCTGGAATGCAGAGAATGACAAATGTTTGGGCAGAACTCTTCAGACAATGCAGAGGATGATGATGATGATTATGATTATGATGATGATGATAACATGATTATTATTATGATATATCATTCCATAAATGCATTTCTGTGCTGTTGTGTTCAAGGATCATTACCATCCAATCTTGAGGATAGAACATGATTTTTCTGGTTTCCGTCTGCTCTTCGCATAATTTTATAGATTCTGAGGAATCAATTTTACCTAGGATAATTGTTATCGTAACCTCCAAACTTCTAATGCGCCACTTGAAAGCCAAGCGCAGGGCACCAGCTTATTCACGAGCGGATACCTAGGATAACAATAACAAACAGCGGCAGAAGCAATGGAAACAACAACAACAATTTAAGTAATATATATACTGCTATTAAAGTTTAATTTTCTTTTCCAGCGGCCAAAAGCGTACAGGGTGATTACTTTCTGAATGGAGATTTTATGATCGACTTGGGACAGATAAAAACAATGTCAGGAAGTGCCTTTGAGTACCGGAGATCTCTGGCTGGCAGGGAGTTTTTGGTGTCACAAGGTCCACTCAAGGAGCCACTCCTTGTTGAGGTAATTCGGTCGCATGGGTGTCTACACTGATGGTATCAATCATTGGTTGGTCACAAACCACAGTCTCTTGATCCAAGTACTGGCATTGAACCTGTCATTTGCAGGAGAAAGCAAATTTCATAACTGAAGCACATTTGTATTTTGTTGTTCACTTAATCTTGGCTTAACTTCGTTTATGGTACTGGCAACTTTTCTATTATGGTATTATATGAATTTGCACTGTGCCAGTGCTGTATTGTACATACAGTATTGTGCATATTGAATCAGAATCATTGGTTGACCAAACCTTCAGAATGGCTTGCTCTTTGCTGCTTGGCAAAACTGTGGTGGTGGGAATTGGCTCAGATGATTCCATTTAGGCACTTGTTCACATTTGTTCTGTGGGGCACATTGGTGCCCCACAGGGCTTGGTTAGAACACTATTATGCTCTCGGTGCCAGAGTTCACCAGTACATCTATGATGATATTCAACTGTACTTCACCTCAACCTTCAGATACACTTACAATGCTTGTGCAAGTTATTGGTACAGTTACACAGATCTGAATGTCTTCAGACTGGCTGAGGTTCAGTCTGTCAAACATACATGTTCGACAGCCAAAGCCTACACATTTTTTTTTTTTTCTTTCTTGTAATCGCATTGCGTTCTGACAATGTGTTTTGAGTAAACGAAGATTCTATTCTATGTCAAACACACAGGTCATATAGCTGGTTACCTGACAGACACTTGGACAGGGAGGCAATAATCATGACATTAGCAGGCTAGATGCTACAGTCTGCAGTACATCATCAGGGACCTTACAGATTTTGTTAATGGTGACTCCATGTTAACTCCCTCTGTAGGTCATGCTTTTGCTTGCTGCATTGGAATGCGATCTTTGGGTGAAATTTGTCATGTGGTGTTGCTATGATACTCGTACTTTCCTTACTTCTGACATGCATTCATTGCATAGACTACGGCAACATTGTGCTTGCTGGTTAAGCAGTATATGTTAAACTTCTGTACTGCTGCATATACAGTATAGGTCCAATGCAGATGTTGGTTTTCTTAAATTGTGTATAATATGTGCTGTTCAGTTAGTGTTCTTAATGCTGCTGCTCGACTCTGAGCTCATGAAATAACAAATATCTTGTGATGGTGATTTAGGTTTTGAAGCAGCCTGGAAACAGTTCATCTGTCAGCTTCAAGTACTTTGTGCCACTGTCAGATGAATCATCTGTCTCCATTGATGACATCAATGCCATTCGACAGGATGTGGAAGCTGTAAGGAGTCCTTCACTCAAGGTCAGGTGTGTAGAGGTTATATTGCGTTTTTATTGTGTGAATATAAGTAAGTTTGTAGTATTTATTATTTCCATCCAACAAGTGCATGTGCACTGCTCAGCACGGAACAATTAGAACAACAGTTAAATAGCTGATAACTTAAGTACAATATCTGTAATCAGTGCTTTTTTTCTAGTAGAAAAGGTTTGGGAACTTATTATTTCACATCTGTTTTCTTTAACTTATGTCAGAAAAAACTATAATTGAATTTTCCCACTGAACACAGAACACTAATATAATTTACAGGATATTTACAGAAATAAACGTTTTTATAAGAAAATGAGAGACTCAAAGAGTTCATTTATAATAAAAACCGACCTGACTACAGTTTTTGTGGAAAAATGTATTAACCTGTAGTCCTGAAGCAAAATTTTCTTTCGGAGTGAATTCTGCTGTTTCTTTTTTTCATCTCCGTAACAAGATACTTCGCCATCAGTCCATTCCTTCGATATCTTCATGCCCATTTTTGCTTCCACCCCAAGTGTTCCAACCTTTCGGCAGACTGTACAGCCGAGCTTCTTTCTTCTAACGTAGAGCCACTCATATCTTCTGCAGAAGTCTATTTTTTGCTCCAATGTCCAACAACTTGGCAGGTCATTGTCCGAGTCTATGTCTACATCGCCTAAACACGTTTGTTCTGAGATTGTCGTTTGACTCGTTTGAGTCGTTTCTATAATATCGACATTACCTTCCGCAAGTTCTTGTTTCAATTGTTTGTTTTCCGGAACAGCAGATTGGAAAAAGCTTGAGATTTTCTTCATTTCAACGGTTTTCGGTTGTTTAATTATTATTAAATTTTAGACTTCAAAATGAAAACATCGAAAACTTATTTACCAAAGTTCGTACTCAATATGGCTCTCTCATATGGGCCCCTCCGGAAATAGAAACCATAGATATCATATCATATTGGTAGAATAACAGCACTTGCCACTTGGTAGATTTATATAGCTCCTTGCTTATTTCAAGTTATTTGTAAACCATAATTTACGCCGTTCCCGTGAGTCCCCACTGTAACAAGGACTGACAGTAAGTAAAACGCAGAATATTGTATATCAATATAAACGAATCTGGCAAAAAGGTATGGGAACTCAGTTCCCATGAGTTCCTGCTGAAAAAAAGCACTGTCTGTAATTACCGGTAATGTACATGCACAACTAAATATACGTAGAGCCAAAAACTACTTTTGAAGAATTTTGATTCAACAAAGAGTGACTTCAGCTGGTTCCTGTCTTGCAAAGTAGAGTACCTGTCATCTAGAAGTGCTGGCAAGAGTTGGTGAAGGCAATGGCCAGGAAACGGTCTAAGTATGTTGCTGAAATGTACTGTGTTGTAAAACCTCTGACTTTCACCAAGTCATGCACAGAAAGCTGGTCTATCTGTGATCACTTACTGAGGCTGAAGTATGTGTAAGCTACATACCTGTCTTGCTTATGTTGATCTATATGCTTTTGATTGGGTTGGTTTACTCTTTGCATATGTGTGTCTGGGCCTTTACTATTTCAGGCTGTGTGCATTCCTGCCCTATAGTCCCATGGAACTGTTTCCTCTCTGCGTTCACATTGAAACCCTTTGTCTCTATAATCAGGCTAGGAGTAAATTATATATCAGGGTGCGTACAAATTGCACCACATTTCACTAGTGCAGCATATCCATGAGAGTTGATATACATGTATGCATGTGCAGAGTTATTATTCTAGAAAGCAGGGTTATTACAGTTGTACAATTTTTTTATTTGGAACACTCATTCGGAAAACTTCTATAAAATAGACAGCCACGTTGTTATTTTCATGAACGTGTATTAGAGCCCATTGTTATTTCATGTGATATAATGTACAAACGAGGATTTATAGAGCAAGCAATAAATGTAAGTCGGAGAAGAGCATCATTTCAGCGTTATCCTGATTCATTTCCATTTTGGCTTTCTCGATTGTGCTTGTGTTTTGGAGAGAAAACATATGAAGTTGAAGATTATTAACAGTGAGCTTTTATCGATTTTATTTTGACTAAGCGCCTGCGAATAAACTGTTTCCCGTGACTTCACTTTTTTGGCGCTGTAGAAATGTAGAGTTTATGATTACTTTTTTTTATGATATCTGATTCTTGCACTTGTTGGCTTTCAGTTGGTCAGTTGGTGAGTGGGGCAGTTGTAGTACTACGTGTGGAGATGGTGTCCAGAAGCGCATTGTCCTGTGTGAAGCTGAGAGGAACGGTGGTGCCATGAGTGTGGTTGATGACTCCTTGTGCCAACAACCAAAGCCTTCTAATTTGGGTTCTTGCAATACGAATGAGCCATGTGCACACTGGATTACAGAAGTATGGTCAGAGGTTAGTTTTCATACTAGTAGGCCTCCTTCTTATTCAGTTTGTTGATCACTTTGACTGTTAGAGCTGCTAGTGTTTATTATTATGTGATAAGACTGAATGTTGCATATCTGGAGATATTGAGCTGCTGCTGTAGATCTTGTGCTAAATATGTTCTATTCATTTGAGCCAAATGCTCTTTAATATTGTGGAAATTCGATTACGTATGCTGCATTAAGCTCAACATTATGCTTAATTTCTGGCTCGACTGAGATGATGGCAGTGGTTCAGAATGTGGAGTGCCATGCCATTGCTGGACTTCATTTGCTCAAAAGTGGGGATCAAGTGATCTGTGGACCCTGTCAGCTATGAATACTTTAAAGCAGTGAAGTCATCTGCTTCTGTTAGATGTGTTACAGTAGTCAATTTTTTAAGTTTCTAAAGCCTTAGATTGAATTTTATTGAAATCTAGTAGCAAATGCTGAATTTTCTTCACTGGTCTTATCCAACCTTGCAGTCAAGAACTTGATTTTTGTTAAACTGGCATCTATCTGTCTGATGAAATAATTATATGGTTTTGTTGACTGGCCTAATTGTGACAGTGCAGTCGAGTATGTGGAGCAGGGGAACAGACAAGAAAGGTTCACTGTGTGTCAGGGAAGCAAACGGTGGGAGAAGGTCACCATCAGGTTCAGCACGATGACCTGTGTAGCCACAAGACGAAGCCATTGACCAGGAGGTCGTGCATGAGGGGACCATGTGCAGCCGTTGAATGGATTGTTTCTGATTGGTCAGGAGTAAGTGAATTACAATTTTTAGACTGTAAAAGGGTTGGATTTAGGGTCGTGAGGCCCATGGACCCCCACCATATTTTTTGCCTTTGTTGATGCGCAGGAACAATCCCATACCTCAGAATTATGATTATTTAGTATAGTGGTCATTCAGAAGCCTAACACTCAGATCTAGGCACTAGTGACTAGTCACTCTTAGAATCTCTTCCCTAGTCAGATGACACATGCAGTGAAGGGACACAGAAAATAAACTTGGAACTGGTGGGGGCCCATGTTGCCCATGCTTGAATCTGACCATGGACTGTAAATTCAAAGCATGCCACTAGACTTGACTCAGGAAAGATTTTTGAGCTTCTTTAAGATGCATATTAGCCAAGGTCTTTCACTTAGTCATCTGACAGATCTTTAAAGCGCATTTTGAACATGCTTAAAAGATGATATTGCTGTATAAATGTCCAGTTAAATAGGTACATAATTTATTATGTATAATAATAATAATAATAATAATAATAATAATAATTGCGACAACTTATATCGTGCCGTAACACGGCCATGTCGTTACAGGCACCTTACAATATATATACATATATATATATGTAAATATATATATATATATATATATATATATATATATATATACCAGTGCATGCATTCCGATATATGCATACCAGTCTATATATACAGTACAAAATATATATATATATACTTTATATACATATATATATATATACATCTAAAACATTACTCAGAAAAAAGGAGTGCCTGTATATAGCACATTGCTGAATGTACATGTAATGCCATTTGCTATGCAGATGAACCAGCAGTGCCAGTCTATATTCATGCATTCATTCATTCATTCAGAGCATTTTATAGCACCTCTCCGAGATAACAATACAATAACTACTCAGAGGCATTCCTGGCCCAACCTCAGAGAAAACAACAGTTTTCCAGGGTTTGTAGAAAGTGCATGCAGAATCCCTAGCTAAAAATGACGCAGTCCATGTACTGTGCATTACTGACTTTCCTGCGTTAATTTGATATCATTGGGACGCTTGATATTGTTATCTCAAACAGGACTTTTAATGGTCCGAGGGGTGCCAGACTTTACTGTATGTGCATACATTTGAATTGCCATAAGGATGCTGGGACCTGCATTTTCTCACTGGATGCCAAGTATCTTAGTCATCAGCTTATACTGATTAAGGTTGATAAACGAACAATTACCGTATCTTACTTACCTTTCTTTTCATGACCTTAACTAGCTGAATTAATATTTTGGAGATGGGCCTCAGAATCAGGCATTTTGAACCCTTTAGCATGAAATGTGAGATTGATCTCACTGATATCAAGGCGGTGTATTGCCATCATGCACACTTCAGACTGGCTTCTACTGATGGTTGGTCATTACAGGTGGTGGTAGTGCCAAGCATATTATTGTACTATATCCAGTCAGTGTGACTGTGGTTTGTTTTAAGATAGCTGATGATGATTTTTCAGTGTCATAGTCTCTGTGAAACTGCCACTGAGCTCCGGTTGGTCATCTGTAGCAGTCGCGATGGACGCATTCAGCCAGATGGCACTTGCGATAGTCAACGGAAGCCAGAATCAGAGCGTAGATGTCCAATGACAGCAAACTGTGATGTTCCCGTCCGGTGGCATGCATCACAGTGGAGTCCAGTGAGTAAATGAGCACCAAGTCTTTTAAAGTTAATTTAAAGCTCCTAAATTTCTCAACGCCACAGAAAAGCTGCCTATGGAGACCAACGTATCACTGGTGCTATATCATTTCTGTAAGAGCCAGTTTGTTTGGTTAGTTTCAGCAATAGGTCAGAATCCAGGGTCTAGACAATGAAGAAAGCATGGTACTAAGGTGGAGAGTGATTATGATGGCAACGATGGTCGTAGGATGGTGCAGGTTCCCAGTGTGCCTAATCTATTTTCATTCAAAGGTAGATAAGCTGTTTGCCACTGTATAAGCCTATTCTCTTGACTCAGGTTATCTGGCTGCTGATCTGCAGGGCTATTTTTTGTTGGCAGCTTTGGCATTTTTTGCAAACAGTTCAAGATATTGTGTTTACAGTTTCAGGCCATGTTTTTGCACTTCAAAACTACTAAGAATTCTCTATTTTGCAGTTGTTTTGCCATCATCTGAAGTGTTTTCTGTAATATGGTTGTACTGTAATAGTATGATAACAGAGCACTTAACAGAGCACATTTCTACACCTAGCAGAAGGATTTCATACATGGCTTTCATTGTGACTTAAAAGGGTGTATCTTATAATTACAGTTGGTGTAATGTAGTGTAATCTGTGTTGAACTAAAGTCAAAATGTATTATCGTGTAGTGCAAAGTTAATGTTGTTGTATGTCCTTTTTCCTGAAGTGTTCAACGAAATGTGGGGCAGGAATCCAGCGAAGGAAAGTCTTCTGTGCTGAGACGGAAGAAGATGTCTTGCGGATTGTGTCGTCCAGTCGTTGCCATCCAGACTATAAGATGGCTGAGGAGCAGATGTGCACTGGAGACTGCTCTGCACTCTGGTACACTGGTCCGTTTGGAAATGTAAGTGAGGCCAATTGGACATTTTTACATTTGCAAGTGTAAGATTCGTCTTATATTTTGAAGTTTGATTGTTGAATTCCTGTAATATTGGTTACTTAGACAAGCGCGAAGTGAAAGCTAGATGTAGTTTTATTGGAATTTGTGTCATTTTCTAACACATATACCTATTGATGACAAATGTGGCAGAGTCAATTGCATTTGAAATTGGTTCTGTATTGCAGCATTGAATTTATGTAGCCCCTGTGAAGGATATATATAAATTTTGTATAAGGTTTCTGGTGTTTGCAGTGTTCTGTGTCATGTGACGGAGGTCAGAGACAGAGGCTGGTGCTGTGCTTTGTGGGAGATGCTGCTTTGGATGATGCTGTTGTGGACGAGAGCAAGTGCGATCACAACAGTCGACCGGATGACACTGAAGACTGCAACCAGCATCCGTGCACTGATGGTAAGTTGAGTCACAGTAACATCAGCATCAGTTGCTGAAGAAATAACAAAGTCCTGTAAGAGATGACAACGGCAGGTGCAACAGCCCATATGAGTACAACAGTTACAATTTTGCCATCAGACTGATATTTTAAAATGTTAGAGTACCAATAAGTAGAACTGAAACAACGTGAACAACAGTTGTAACAGTGTTTCTCAGGTGGCCTTGGTGGTTATTTTGAAAATATCATGCAATGTGGAGCACTCACTAATTCACACTGACTTTCAATTGTCAGGATATCTAGCAGCATTATCATCTGGCTACTACTGACTAAACCACTCCTCACATTCGCATTTCTGTTTGACTGTATATATACAAAATATTTTAAAATAATAGTAGTATTAATAACAATATTAATAATGGTAATAAAAATAATAATAACAGTATTAGCAATAATAAATGATAATAATGGTAATAAAAAGCTGATGCAGAGAATCTTTTGTTAGTATTACAATGACCGACTTATTTACTGTTTAGATGAATTGTTGCCAAGCGACGGCTGTCGAACGTCTGATCATGGCTGTTGTCCAGATGGACTGACTGCGGCCGAGGGACCCAAGTACGAAGGCTGTTCCACGATCAGTGACCCCATTCCTTCTGGATTCTGCGCTGAGTCTGCATTTGGTTGTTGTTCCGATGGAGTGACAGCTGCTCGAGGTCACAACCATGAAGGTTGTCCCGACGCTCGGAGGGAAGAACATCTGGTCACACCAGAAATAACCATCGAAAGAAGTATGATGATGTTATAGACTAACATTCTGGAATGTGTTGGAAACACATTTCACAAAAACTTTATGGGAGAACACCTGAGCTCTTCTGCTTTTCCCTGTTTTTCAGTCTGTGACCTTTGTTCTGACCTCTAGCTAATGCTGTTAGAAGAAATTCTCTGAATTTCTCAGACTCTTAGGAATCCAGCCGTATAACTGTGGTACTCTTCGTGCCCTTGTTTCTGGTGCTGTTATGCTAGTTACTAATGAGCATAAATTATGGCTTTTCGATAGTAGGCTACTGATATGACACTGGCAGACACAGTAACGGTAAGCAGCTGTGAGCCTGGTTAGTACTTTTGGTGGAATGCCAGTCCTTCTGGTGCCCACTCAGCCTTCCATTCTTTAGGGGTCAATCAGCAACTTCCAATGCAAGTTAGATGATTTAAAGTGGTTCTATGCTGTTTTTATCTCTGTGTGGTCATGTTTGTGCCTCAGCTGACTGATCCTTCAACCTCAGGTATATCCTCTTCAGTGCTTCCACATGTCAAAATATAAACATTTAAGCCCTGTGCATAAGTTGTTGCAATGGTTTCCCGTTATGTATAGGATTTGTTTCTGTTGGGGCCCATAGTTTATAAGACATTGAATGCTGGCCAACCACAAAACAGAATCATTCCTTATTCCTCATGCATGTCATTATTCAACTAGGTCAGTTCAATCAGTTGATTATCTTTTCTGGTTATCTGCTTTTCGTCTGATTATCTTTTTTCATACCAAGGACTAGAACTGTCCTTGGTGAACAACTTCTCTCATTTGCTCGACCAAGATTTTGCAGCTCTCCATGTGTCTGTTCATTCTGTTCAGTCCCTTTTGTCATTTCATTCTCAACTTCAAACTTGCCTTTGTTTAATTGCTTATGCTCCATAGGCTACCTTTCTGTCGTAGTAGACTGGTCGTCTGGATATTGACCAATTACGTCTTGGTTTTGTTGCACAATCACTCAATGTTTTATGTATTAGACACCAACATGATAGAAGTTATAAATTAATAAGTAATAATAATCAAAAGAGATTTTCAATCCAATGAGTTACAAGGGCTGTCCTATGAGACGCAAAGGCAGCATAAGGACAAGAAGCTCACTTAAGCAAAATCTGCTTGAGTATCAAATGGAAAGGCACCGAGATTGTGGAGATCTGCTGACCCAGCAGCAGCTGCAAGAAATCTCTGCTGCTAAGAGCCATATTCATTCTCGAGGCATGGCAAGAGAGAAAGAGAGGACCTGGTGGAGCAAAATAATCAGAGACCTAGTGGAGCAATGATATAGATGCAGCAGTGTGATATACCACTATGAGTCACTTCTCTTGGGAGAGAACACTCTTCCTAAATGGCTTCAATAAGATAGATGGAATGCTTGGAATTTCTTGGAGAAAATATTCACTCGAGTTTGATTACTTCCGGGGTAAGTCTTACCTATTGGCCAGGGTGTTTCTTGACCTGGAAATGACCTTTTTAACCTGGTCTTTAGGTCACAGATGTCTGGACGTATGTTTCCTATCAGATAACTTGTGCCAGATTTTGTTAAGTTTGAACATCCGCTAGCAGCGCCATGCCTCTAAGCTAGGTCATTGGGCAGTTATCTTGGCTTTCAGGTTATCTGTGAATTCTGATGCAGTGTTCCAGATGGATAATAATCAGATAGATAAGGCTCAGTGGGAGGCCTAGGCCTGGCTGCATGCACTTCTAATCAACTTGGTGTGATTACTAGGTGCAAACAGTTATATGGAGGTACTGGATATGTCCTTGCTAGTAACGGATGTCTTTGACTTAGTACCAAGATGCCCATTTAGTTATGCTTTACAAAGGAAACTCCATGAACTAGCTAAGGGTCCATCTGCATATTAACTTATTTGCTCCTAGATAGTTTGTTAAAGAAGGTAATTCTAGTGGGGAGCATTACATTCAGACATGTATTAAGCTAGGAAGGTTGATTTGGCCAAGGACAAGGTTTGATGGACACTTATGTAAGCTTCTGACCTAGATGAAGATGTTCCAACAGATGGTAGGTAAGGTCAAAGTAAAGTTCAAAATTATGGACTAGAGGATGGTCAATTAGCTGTTGGTCCAAGTTAGCTTAGGAACAGATGGAAGTTGCAGACAGTTCAGACAGAGTCTGCTTTTGGTTGGATGCTAATAAAAAACTGTTTCTTCTGCTCCTCTTTCACCTTTGAATGTTAGAGTGTTCTCAGTTCAGCTGACTTGTATTCTTGAGGCATCTGGAATGAGACAGACAGAAAGACAGGTAGACAGACAGACAGACAACAGGCAGGCAGACCAGACTAGACAGACAGGCAGGCAGGCAGGCAGGCAAGCAGGAGCTGGCCTTCTGTCTGATGAGTAGACTCTTGCCTCAGACTCTTTTCGATGCTCATTGTGTCTGAGAGTTAAGAATATTCTTTAATTTACAGTGCATTTTCTTCAGATTTTTATTACCTGACTTTCTCGTCTGGTTCAATAAACTGAGTCTGTTCTGTCCTTTCAGGTCCAGTTTTAAATCCTGCATTTTCCACAGCACATTACAAATTAAACGTTTTCTCTGTTGCTGACCAATTAAGTGACTCTTTGACATTTTTATTTCACTTGTCTATTGTCCTAGTTTAGATTACCATCTGAGTATAAAAACTCGTAGATTTCTGAGTACTGAGTAGATTACCACTAGATTTCTGAGTGGATATATTTGTATGATTAGATTAGAGGTATGTTACAACATGCCCAAGATGATGCATCAGCTGTTTAGATTCTGAGATAGAGTGATATGACCTCTGTTGCCAGTTCAGTCCATTGGTGACTATTCGGTACTGAACCAGAAGTCTCGTGGAATGGTCCTCTCTCCAAAGCTTACTAATGAGATGACCAATTATTTTGCCTTACCTTGTTATGTCCATGGACATTTTGCTTTAGGCATCTGTTGTGATCGTCTTGCTCTTTAAAGTAATGTGTTGATATAGCATCAGTGATGATTACTGTATAATTATTGTAATCATGTTGGGGAACAATACATTTAAAAATTTTTTTTAATTGAATAGTTTATTTATTGGAGTATGTGTCCTTGCTGATGAACTACTTTGACATGGTGTTCCTCTGATGTTTGCTACAAATGCTACAAATGCTTATTAGTAGGAATTTTAAGGGAATGTGATACGGATCTTCTATTACTTAGTAAGTTAAATGACCATTATTTGCTGGCTTATGTTCTATTTCTGGTTCGCTGCTTTTGTTCAGCATCAGACTGCGGCACAGGCAACGAAGGAGCAGAAGATGGTTCCGGCTCTGTCTGTGAACGAATTCGGGAGACCGGTCTGTCGTCAGTCATCGACTGCAGCCTCTCTGAGTTTGGTTGCTGTGACGATGGAGTAACGGCAGCACTTGGACCTCATGGATATGGCTGTAGCGAAGTAGCATCTCCAAATGACTGCAGCAACCAGTTGTATGGATGCTGTTCAGATGGTGTGACATTGGCCCTTGGTCCAGATCTCGAAGGCTGCCCTGAGGCCTCCACTCGGAGTGCACCGATCGTGGACTACCATGGTCTGTTGTTGTTCTTAGTAACATGTTACATTTAGCAATGGGACATTTAAGATTTTTAACTGTAGCATTAAAATGCTTCATTTTGACAGTTGCAACTTTAAACCCTGATCGACGGATGATGCTCTGTTGACCTTAGTTGATTATTTTATAATAGAAAGCCCTGATTAGGGCTTAGCTTTTATATACTATCTATTAATGATAAATTACCGTGCCTTGTGGTTGTACATCATTTGGAGCAGCACATGTATTGCAAATGGGCATACTGCATATTAGTAATTATCTTAGTTACATTACCTTACCCTTTTACCTTGTCTTGTCCCTCCTTATAGTATGATCCAAGATTTGTCTTTTGGAGGTTGCTCATAAAAGATTTATCTGGAATTACCTGTTAAGTGCAGGTCCTTGTATGCATGTACAGTAGGTATGTATTTATTGAGTTATAAGTAACATCGTTTATTAAGCCTTATTAAGCTTTATAAAACCTTTGTAAATTATGGATTTGAGTCTTTAGCTGAGATTTATGAAAAATCTGTGTCCATGCCATGGTTATGAATCTGAGACTTCTGGACCTTTTCTGTGATGAGTCTTTTTCTGTAATGCCTTATGGACACATGTCAAGACAAGTCTTGTCTTAGGTGTAAGCTGATATGTTCCATGGCACAATTTCTTTTCAAACAGATGATGAACGCCACAGACATGCCTCTGTGAGATTTCAAAAGGCTCTATATAAATCGTCCGATACATACATGTGTAGATAGATACATACATAAACCTTGAAGAGTTTGGTTCAGTTGAGAAACACTTACTGTTGTTTATTAAATGCAGTAACCTGTGAGGAGTCAGCCTATGGTTGCTGTGCTGATGGTGTCAGTACAGCCCTTGGTCCTGGTCATGAAGGCTGTCCTCAGACAACAACAGTGACTCCTGAGACAACAACTGTAACTCGTGAGCCACTTTTCCTATGTAAAGAGACTCACTTCGGCTGCTGCCCAGATGGGGTATCTGCTGCAAAAGGACCCCACCAAGAAGGATGTCATGGTCCATCAGGTGTGACTAACAATTGTGACCTCTCTGCCTATGGCTGCTGCCTTGATGGCTTATCTGAAGCACGGGGACCAAATTTTGAGGGATGCGACAACAAGGAAAAGTATATGATCACGTGCTTTGATTCGCCATATGGATGCTGTCCAAATGGAATAACACCTGCCTCTGGACCACACAACATTGGATGTCCATCCAGAATGACGCGCGGAGGTATGGGTTCTTATAATGGTAATGCATTGTTGCAATTTATATAGCCCCACTTCTGGAAATGCATAAATGGGTGATTGTGATTACAACTTAAATTTGTGATGAATTAGCTATTAGAAGTGCCATATTGTCAAATAGTGTTCAGGTTAAATATGATTTCAGTATTTGGAAAACTGTCTGCTTCACCTGTTCTTACACTGACTAAAATGGTTGGGGGTAGGAAGACCACATACCCTAAGCTGTGTGCATACTTCACATTTTTCTTACTAAACTCAAAACTGTTCTTTTTGGGCGCCTTGGAGTCGGGAGCGCCTCTGAGTAGTTTCCTTGAAGGGGCGCTATATAAATTCCCGAAAGAATGAACGAATGAATGAATTTGTCTTGCTGCCCCAGAAGCCAGGTTAACTGATCAACCTCAATGCATGTTGAACAGTCCATCGCTTTGCAGTAATGGCACTACTTTCCAAATGTTGGTGGCACTGTAACTTGTTCTGTAGCAATTATTCTATGAATAATTGCATCGATCATTCTGTCAGTAAAAGCAAATCAGTCATTGTGACCAGCTGAATTATGTCCAATTTTTTTATTTAATAAATATTCAATAGTTATAATTAAGGAGATTTAAAAAGGTCAGGAAAATCTATTAGCATTACTGGCCTTTGTAAGATCTTTAAAGGTGCAACATAAATGCTCAGATACCTATTTAGTAAGTCAGCTGCTGTGTGTGTGTTAGGTATTTGCTCTCTTGCCAAGGATGCCGCATTATGTACCAACTACACTGTCAAGTGGCACTTTGATGTGGCTCTTGGTGAATGCAGTCGGTTCTGGTCTGGAGGATGTGACGGCAATTTCAACAGATTTGACTCTGAAGATGACTGTCAGTTGGCCTGTATTCAACCTCACGGCCTCGGTATGTAACGATCGTCTTGACTGCATTTGATTGGTCGATCTGAATTTCTCTTTTAATATTCAGTTTGTACGTAATTTCAATTGTTTAATTTGATTCTCATTTATTGAATTCAGCTGTGCAATAAAAATGCTTCAGTCCATGGAGCATAGGTCATGTTGTACAGGAGACTGTCTTAGAGGAGGATGCTTCAACATGCACATATTTTGTAATTTGAATTATAAAATCCAAATTTCTAAAACGCTGCTTAAAAGCTAAGCGTGCTGCACATTGAGTTGGAGGATTGTGTTGTGCATGTTGCATACGGAATGCTTGACCAGTCAGTTATTGTGTATTCTTCCTTTGGGTTTGCAATGCATTAAGTTGGAAATGAGACAATATCTGCTTCAGTCTTGGTTTCATACGTAGAGTACTCTGCGACTGACTGAAGAGTTTAGAGCCTATTTATTATATTGCACTAAACTGTGTTATCCTGTGTTACATTATAGACAGGTGCTTCCTGCCATCATCTGGGGGTCGTTGCCGAGCAACACATGTCAATTACTTCTATAATGCAGAAACACGCCAATGTGAGCAGTTCAGCTATGGAGGCTGTGGCGGAAATAATAATCGATTTGATTCTATCGAGCACTGTGAACGAATTTGTGAAGAACCATTAAAACCAGGTACTCGTTTCATAATCTTTTTTGCTTCATTTTGTAACACAAATTTCTGCTAGAAAGTGGCTGATGATGCATATCCTAAATCTAATTAAGCTTTAAAACCTGACTTTAATATGACACTACTTTGTTATGAGCTGTGGCTCTCCAAGACAGCATCATAAAGAGGTTCCATTGTACATACATACACGTGTACTTACATGGATACATACACAAATTGTACATACATACTATGTCATACACGTGTACTTACATGGATACATACACAAATTGTACATACATACTATGTCATACATGTGTACTTACATGGATACATACACAAATACATGCTTGCTTGCATTCATACATACATACAATGCATCACTGGTTAGACTGGTACTGCTGAAGCTTTATCTTGTTAGACCCATCTCCATAATCAAGTCCTTTTGTTGACCTCTCAATGAACACAAACTTTATAGCACCTTTTAGCTAACCCGTGAATTGCTCACATTGCTTAGAGTTCACTGAATTGTGTAAATAGCAGTAGAAATACAATAAGTAAGGTTTTGTTTTATTTAGATGTTTGCAGCCAGCCGCATTCGTCGGGTCCCTGTCGAGGCCATTTTGAAAGTTGGTATTATGACAAGGACAATGGCCTTTGTCGACCATTCATTTATGGTGGATGCAAGGGCAATGAGAATCGCTTTGAAACACTGGAAACCTGTCAGCAGAGATGTAGGGAACCAGCCTCACATGGTTAGTCAACATTTTCCATTTCTGTTTGATTATAATGTTGTTATCTCGAAAACTCACTGTCAGCTTTGAATGGCAGGGATAATGTTATGAAACGAATGGTATTGGAATCGCAACTGTAAACTCTACTTAAATGTGACTGCCAAAATATTTAATTCTGAGAGCAAATAAGTTTAAGCTAAATCTTGAAAGGCTAAAAGCTGAGAAAATATGCATCTTGTAAAGCAACAGAATTAAAAGATGCAGACTGATGTTCAGAGCTGAAGATGAATAGAAAAACTTCCATTTTAAATCAATAACAAGTCCAGAACAATAAAACAGACTTATTTCTAGGTTTCTGAAGCTGCTATTGATTTCTCCACAATGTACTAATGAAGTTTGGGTTTCTGTTGCTATTTGCAGTTTGCAAACTTGAATCTGATCCAGGTCCATGTGACAAAAAGACCAATGTGTGGCATTTTAATCCTAAAACTGGTCATTGTGAAACATTTACCTATGGTGGTTGTCAGGGTAATGCCAACCGATTCTCGTCCAGGGAAGAATGTAGCAACACCTGTGAGAGGCCACTGAAACAGAAATCTGTCAGTGAGTATAGTAGCATTTCTGAGCTCTGGCTTTTCAGCATCAGAGCGGGTAGCTGAGGCACTGGAGCTGTGTTTATTTAGTTACAGAATGTCAGCAATTATAGCAGTTCTGACTTCTGAGAGATAGCAAGGGCACATCTGTTGATTTCTTGTTGCCTTGTAATCTATACCAGTTGTATCTCACAGCATGATAAATATTATTTAATCTAAAATAATGTAGCAACTTCTAAAGATATCAGTTGATGTAAGTAAAACCACAAGGTGATCCAATATCATGATCATTGCAGATTTTTTATATAACCCTGTTGGAAGATCTGTATACTGAAGGCTGCTTATTCCATATGAACTGAGTTCATGGAAGTGATGAATTTTAAGGCTTTAATGCTCCTTATGCATCAAACACCAGCAACAGAAAAGTGATTAGGTTAGATTAGATTAGACTGACTTGAATGGGGATGGATTTTTGTGTCGCAGACATCTGTGCACTACCGGCTGAAACTGGCCCCTGTCGTGGCTACTTTGAGAGATGGCACCATGATTCAGTAGATGGATACTGCAAGCAGTTCGTCTTTGGTGGATGTGCTGGAAATGCCAATCGATTTGAATCGGAGGCAGACTGTAGGAGTACGTGTTCGGCCAAGCCTCCAGTTGGTAAGTTAAAGGCACCTTGTCATGAATTTCTCTCTTGCATATCTTCAGAACAGGTATGCATTTGGGCATGTAGCTGTAGATGTGCATAGTGATTGTGTTCCTCTCAGGAACACTTTATAGATCACCTTTCAAAAGTAAACTAACAAGTCTGTCCGTTCTGAACTTAAGCAAAATTTTACAGAAGCAGAAATCTTCCTCTGTGTTGATTCTACGTGATCCTATGTTCAGGATCTTAGGATTTGTCAATTGCAGACTCAAGGGTTACAGCATGGGAAATAGATGCCTCCCCAAGTTTACTAGGGACATGAGAGCATTACTTTACAAAAAGAATGCTGTCACTATCTTCATTTTTCCTTACTCAGTTATCGTTCCCTCTGGTATGATTTGTTGCCATTTTGTACCAAAAATAAGAATACTTATATATATATTATATTCTATTAAAAAGAAAATGAAAGTAACTGAACTATCAACTGAAATTATCAGTTTGTCTCCATCATTGTTTTCTAATTTGTTTCAATTGTTAAATTGAATGATTTAGTCATTTGACCAAATAAACTGATAAGCAGGGTTTGTAAATTAGAAGTTTGTTGAATATTCTGTCTCTTCTAATGGTCTATTGTTTTGACATCTAGATGTGTGTCGTCTTCCAAAGGAAGAAGGGTCGTCATGTCAGGACTACGTTGTTCGATATTATTTTGATGCTGACTTACTTCAGTGTCATCCGTTCTACTTTGGAGGCTGTGATGGAAATGGGAATAACTTCCAGACTGTAGCAGAGTGTGAGAAGAAATGCCAAAGGACAACACTTGTCATCGAGCCCACCGTCCTACCAGTTCTTGCCTCGACTCAAGCATCTTCAGGCACTGGTATTTGACTTACTGGCTCTTATTAAAATACAAATTACACTTTCCTTTCCATTATAGTGGAAATAATATTTGGAGATGAAGTGTATCTAGACAGAATTTTTCCATTCCCAAAGTTTACTCTAGAAAATTGTGTAATATACACTCTACATGTAACTGCTCCTAACTTCAGATCATTTTGACGCTTCAATAACTTTTGCCTAACCAGTGACAAATCTCACTCTTCTGTCATATGACCATTGACTATCTTTCTAATCAAATGACTTCTAGATTAGATTAGATTATAAATTATCTGGTATCTGTCTGTCTTCTGTACTCTCCTTTCTTTCTCTTGCCGTGATTGTTCCTTCTCACGGGCTCAAACACTCTTCAACCAGTCATAGTTCACTGATCACACACTTCTTTTCCTCTTCACCTGCACACAACTTTTTGTGACAAAGTAATTTGGCTAATTTATTACAACAGATTTTAGGACTGCAGTATCAACATTTATGAACTTATAAAGTTTGCAACTGACCAACATTTTGGAATTTTTTGCTTTTGAAGTCAGGGTGGTACACTCACGTTTCAAAAGTTTAAGACTTGATAATCTTGCTTCATAAAAGCAGCATTGTATGCATTATATTCATTCATTTAAACACATCAATTTATTAACAGGTAGCTGATCAGCATGTAACTTTGCTGTGTGCTTTCGTAGATGCATGTTCTCTTCCTGTGGAGCCTGGTCCTTGTCGAAAGTCTTTGGGACGATGGTACTACGACACTTTCCGTGTGCGTTGTATTCACTTTGCCTATGGCGGCTGTGAAGGAAATGCAAACCGATTCATGTCACAGGAAGAGTGTATGAGCCAGTGCGGATATCGCAATGTTCCACCAGATCCAAAGACGTCACTTCCATCATACATAAAATCGCCAGCTCCTGAGCTACAGGTAACCGAGCGACGGGTTGCCGAGCGACCTGTTACTGAGCGACCAGCCGTTCGAATTGATAGTGATGTCCATCACACACATGTAGAAGGTGAGAAAACATTAGGAAGAGCCTGTCTAGCATTTTCTTACAATTTTATAGATGGTTTCTTTAAGCATTGTCCAGGATTGTGTCCACAGATTAGAAACCTAAGTTTGGTTCTTTACAAACTCAAGAAAGTGCAGAATGTTTCATCAGGAATGTGTTTTTGATCTTTGTGTTTAATTTTTTATTCATCTTTTGACCATGGTCTTGTTCTATTTGTATTAAATTTTGTGTCAAGTCCAGTTTAGCGAATGTCATCTAGCTCTCTTTCTGCTGGTTTCAGCTATGGTTTCATTTTCCATTTCTCTTTCATTCAGCATTATTCTTTAGTGTATTTATCTTCTAACTAATTGTAAATTAAAACTATTTCCAGCTTGAGTGAGGTTTTTGGGTTAAATTGTTGACAGTAATTTTTTTCTAGATGATGTCTGCAAGATGTCTAAAGAAACAGGAACCTGTGATGACTATACGATTGTCTGGTACTTTGAGCCGATCTCTCGTTCCTGTCGCCGCTTTCACTACAGTGGCTGTGGTGGAAATGGCAACAGGTTTTCTTCACAGGCGGAGTGTGAATCCACGTGCTTACACATGCGTACTCATGACTCCGAACATGTTGAACATCACGTGCTCATTCACACTACACAGGTTCCTTTGGACCCGGCTGTTGAGCTTCGCTTCAGTGTTCCTCCTGTGCATGAGAGAGCAGAAACTGTTATTCCAGCTGAAGTTTTAGACCCATCAAGTAAGGACATTGACTCCTGTTATATGATCGCAGAAAGAGGTGTTCAATTTTCAATGTTTACCAATGTATTTAAGCTTATTTAGTTCAGGAAGTGTTTTAGCATTCATGGTCTGGTATGGTGTGGGTTAATGATGTGATCTACGGTTTGACTGATTGATTGATTTGATTGATTGATTGATTTATTGACTCGTATATTGATACACACATCAGCGTCAACATACAAGAAGTATAATATAAGCATAACAAATACAATCTTACTGTAACTTATGTATTGTATTGTATTGTATTGTATTTGAACACTTGTTATAGCGCCCCTACCAGATTTCCCATTCAGAGGCGCTCCCGACTACTGCGCGAACGCTGAATCGGAGTTTCACGCCGAAGCGCATGAGCAATTGCGAGTGAAAGGACTTGCCCAATGCCCAGGGTCCCTACGCCGGCGACTTTGAGGTGGATTCGAACCCGCAACCCTCCAGCTGCAAGGCACCGAACATACCCCCAAACCACCGCGCCCCAGTTGTATTGTGATGTGTTGTATTGTGTGTTGTATTGTACTCCACGCTTATAATGCGACCGAGCCACCCGCAGTAAAGATTCGAGAAATTAATCTCTGATAAACCGACCCGACCGGGAAGCGAACCCGGGGCGCCGGCGTGACGAGCAGGCTACCAACCCACTCGGCCACTCAGGATCCTCAAATGGACTAACGTGCAGCGTTGATGCAGGTCAAGGAGTCAGCTGAAAAGACTTGTTTACACAGTTGATACATGAAGATGATGCAAGCATTTTAACTTTAACATAAAGAAATTTTGAGTAAAACATGTAGTTGATTGAATAGATTATACAGTAGAGGACGTTATAACAATAACAATAATAAGTAGGGTTAACAAGCAGCCAGTCATGATGCAAAATCTGGGAGGATGCATTCCCATCGAGTTATGACATGTGTGCACATTGATATCCTACATTCATTCATTCATTCATTGCAAGAATTAATATGGTGCTCCTTCAAAAAACCTACTCAGAGGTGCTCCCATTCCTACCATGGCAATATAAATTAGACTTCAGCAACTCGTAGATGCAAATGAGTTGCTCATTGGAGGCAGACACATCTCCAATGGAAGTCCATTTCACATGAGGGGTCCAACGATTGAGAAAGTCCGCCGCTGCCTGATTGATCAGCGGGCCAGATGGACTAAAAGTTCACCCTCTGCTGACGATCGGAGAGCTCGACGGCCAACCACGTCAGAGACAGGATGGCAAAGGTCAGATAGTTAGGCAGGGATGCTGCCGAGGAGGCACTCCAAACCAGTGCAGCAACCCTATAGGAGATGCGCTGCAAAACACGGAGCCAGTGCCATTTATCCTGCATATATGCCAAAATTGGAACATATTTGGGAATGCACACAATAAGGCGAGCAGCTGAATGGAGGACGCGATCAAGGCAGTCGATTAGTCGAAGCAGTAAACCCACCAGGATTGAAGAGCAGTGGTGATCCAACCATCCCTTCTAAGTGAAAGTGACACACGAGTAGAAGGCAAGAAAACATTAGGAAGAACCAGTATAGCAGTTTTCCTGAAATTTTATAGATGGCTTTTTGAGCATTGTCTAGGATTCCACATGAGTCCACAGATTAGACACCTGATTTTGGTTCTCTGCAAACTCAGGAAAGTGCAGAATACTTAATCAGCAATGTGGTTTTTTCTTTGTGTTTAGTGTTTTTTTAATCTTTTGACCATGGTCTTGTTCTATTTCTATTAAGTTTTGTGTCAAGCACAGCTTAGTAAATGTCAACTGGCTCTCCATCTTCCCGTTACATCTTTGGTTTCACTTTCATCTTCCATTTCGCTGTCATTCAACATTATTCTTTAGTATATTTATCTTCTAACCAATCATAAATTTAAAATTCTTCCAGCTTGAGTGAGGTTTTTGGGTGAAATTGTTGACAGTCATTTTTTTTCTAGATGATGTCTGCAAGATGTCGAAAGAAACAGGAACCTGTGATGACTATACGACTGTCTGGTACTTTGAGCCGATCTCTCGTTCCTGTCGCCGCTTTCACTACAGTGGCTGTGGTGGAAATGGCAACAGATTTTCTTCACAGGCGGACTGTGAATCCACGTGCTTACACATGCGTACTCATGACTCCGAACATGTTGAACATCACGTGCCCATTCACGCTACACAGGTTCCTTTGGACCCGGCTGTTGAGCTTCACTTCAGTGTTCCTCCTGTGCATGAGAGAGCAAAAACTGTTATTCCAGCTCAAGTTTTAGACCCATCAAGTAAGGACATTGACTCCTTTAATATTGTCACAAAAAGAAGTTTTCAGTTTTTTTGAGGTATTCAGCAAATCATTAACATAAATCAGGAAAAGCATTGGCACCAATATGAAACCCTGTGGTACACCACATGTACCTGTAACAAGTTTTTTGCAGACAAGAAGCCATTAAAAAAGTTTCAGACGCAAGAGATATAATTCTAAGATATTCAGAAAACGATTATAGAATGACACCTCTAATACCATAATGTTCAAATTTTTAAAATAGAATTTGGTTGTCTATGGTGTCAAAACCTTGCTAGAAAAAACTCATTTTTGTGTAAGGAACCAGAATACAATACAATACAAAAAGTATTGTATTGTATTCTATTGTATCAGTGACCTTACACTGCATGTCTAATAATGTCATGAACATAACCTGGTTCTTGTGGAAGCCACCATCCAACAACATACCTCACCCAACCACCAACCCATTATCACACTATACCATACCCACCACCATCCCAAAACATACTACATCCCACCAATAGCTATCATCCACCGGGTCTTTGTGTTGAATGCTTTTACATGAACATTGGATTTAAGGACACACACTGAAGATGACAGCCTTTGAGATTATGCACAGCTCACCTATAGATTTCCAGGATTCAAACGAGGTTGCAGAGATGAAGAGCCAACTAGTTAGCTAATTGGCCACTGTGCCACTTCTACCATGTGAGCTTCTTGTAATTGGTGTACACAGGTGTCTGTCTGCTGCCTCAGGAAGCTGGGCCTTGCTATGCCTATGAACAGCGGTGGCATCATGATGCCACTGTGAGCAGATGCTCTCCGTTTCATTATGGTGGCTGTGGTGGCAATGCCAACAACTTTCAAACAGAGGAACTGTGTGAGCTAACGTGCCATCAGTACATAAGAATGGATCGGACACATCAGACGTCAAGAGGTGGGCAGAATTTTGTATTTTCTTCAACAGATAAATAATGATTATACTTAATTTGATTGCATTTGGTACAGCAATGCTGTTGATGTTGTTTAGATTCAACTAAAGATATAGGCACAATCAAATTACAGTAAAATACGATTGTTCACAGTGGCATGGACTTCTGTTTAGCAAGTCAAGTGCACAGTAATGTAGGTTCAATTCCTACCTGGATTTGAGCCACCATACAGTTTCGTTAATTAACCTGCTCTGAAGGATGTTGGTGTCTGAGTTACTGAGCAGCCTTCCTCATTCAATAGACCTATTCAGCCTTAGAATGGAAGAGAGTGACCAAGAGTCAAAATGGAACCCATCCTAGTAAGTGAGATCAACTTTAGGACTATGCAGCAGGTTTTTAATAAAGAATGTATTTACTTACTTACTTACTTACTTTAATGTCTATTGTAAAGTTAAGGACAAGTTTTGTGCATGTTACTTCCTTTACATTAGTCAAAGCATTCTCCTCTAAATCTGTTTTGCTGTTCTCTTTTGATTTATAAATTACAAGTCACTAGTCAAAAGTTGTAGAATGTAGTTCTATACATGGTTTTATCTCAGAGTGTCTTCACTGTGAAACATTTGCACGAGAAGCCCTGAAGAGGATTGTTACTTAATTACTTTCTTCACAGCTGATTGTCGAAGTAGAATTCTAAAAGTTGTGCAGGAAACATGATTTAGAACTCAAAATTTATGAGAGGAATATTGTACCATTGTACTATGCAGTGCCTTCTAATGCCTTCACTGCATGTAAGGCTGAGAACCTTCTTGTGTTTTTTGTATTGTTGGTTAAGGAGAGCTTCTGAGGAATGTCCAAAAAGTGCTGCTGTACAAATGTCTGTTTACCGTGCATTACATAACATGCCACATGGAATGTATATCAAAGACTTTGTCTCGTAAGTAGTTGTGGTTGTTTTTGACAGAGGAGACGTCAAGAACATATGAATTGCCAGCCATTCAGACAGTGTCTGGTGTCACTGTGATACTGCCTTACAGAGGATCACAGCCAGTGACTCATGTTGTGTGGTACAGAGATAGGTTAGAACTATTTTCATCGTTCAGCTCCTCCTCATTTACACTTGACTCATGCTTGCCACTTATACTTACACTTACGCCATGGTCGTAATTGTATTTGCTTTACAGACATTCACACTAACAGATGGCAGCGTGGTGAAGGATCTCACTAGATGAAGTCAGTTCAAAATAAGAAGTCGAGTGTAGGCTATACGGTTGACATAGAAAATGTGTACATACACATCTGCGAATCTCCATTTTCATTGCATTTCACATGAATCTTCAGCGACATCACATTTTAATATCTAGTTACATCACATTTCAGTTGCATTTCAAGTTGCATCACTTTCATGTTGATTTCCAGTTACACCATATTTTTTGTGGATCTCTAGTTACATCACATTTCACGTGAATCTCCAGTTATATCACATTCTATGTTCCCTCTAAGCTGCATGCATGTGTGTGCCTGCATGCCATTTCATTTTCATTTAAATATATTTAGCTGTTATATTGAGTGGCGTAATCGGACGTTTGAACTGGCATGAGGGTAGATAACCTGAAGATAAAGCAGAAGTTGTACATGCCATTCATTTTCATTTAAATTTAACCCATTGCTCCAGCTGATGGCATATTTTGCCTATGATGTTCCAAAGGCCACAACATACCTGTGTAATGAAACCTTAAGGTTTCATTACATGGGTATGGTTCTATTTTCGAAGCTTTTAGTGTAGTTTTGGGGTAGCAAGGGCTTCTCTTAAAGCCCTTGCTACCCCAGATGGCCACCATGCCACCTTCACGAGGTCACCCTGTTGGACAAGAAGTCTAATGGACGGATGATGGAGGCTATCATTGCAAGTCTCAGTAAAAACACAGAGAGGAAAGCAATGAGAGGCCACCTCTCTAAACTTCCCGAGTAGGCCTATAGTGACAGTGGCATTGCCAATTAGTCATTGGAAGTTCGAATATGCCTAGGGGTAGAGAACTCAAATACATTTGCAACTTTGCGCATACAATGTATAGAGCGCAGGTCACAAATGTTACTGCCCATGCAGGCCAATGCGTGCAAGGTGAAAAAAATTAGAGGGAACATTGATCACATTTCTTGTGAATCACATTTCACTCAGTAGGTACATCACATTTCAAATAAATCTGTGGTTAAATTGTATTTGTAGGCAGACAATCAGCCAGGATGAGCGCATTCATTTCTTATCCGATGGATCACTTGAGATTACTAACGTACAGACCAGTGATGCCAGAAATTATGTTTACTATGATGGCCAAGACACTGTTACCGTGCCACTCGTCGTTTATGGTAATATGATCTATTGTACAGTTAATTGTAGTTAATTGTTATCATGTAGCATTTGCTAATGTTCTGTTGTTGTTTTTGTTTTGCTGTTATTATTACTTTATGTCTGAGGTACAGGTGAAAAAATTAGTGCTGAAAGAAGAACTGTCTCTGGAACTAACTCTCCTTATCCCAACTAATGTCTATAAAGACCAGGGCCTCGGACAGGATTTGAAGGCCCAGGGCCACAACTAATTTTCGAGGCCTTTTTCAAATATCTTTTAAAAACTCAACAGAAAGGTTAAAATCATCCTTCGCATCTTCAAAGCCACGAATTTATCGATAATGCTATTTTTTCAATAAAATTGACAATGTGGTCAATTTTCTCAAATTGACTGATATTGAATGTTAAAACTATTTTAATGTAGATTAAAAATCAATTTCATAAGTTAAAAACAAACCCCCTAATCGTGCACTAGTCGGCCTCGTTCCGCTCGAATTCGTCCACCACCCCATTCATTTTCTACACTGCCCCCAAACTCCAAATCCTGGCTACACCACCGCTCTAAGAGACTAAGAAAGTAAGAATAGTATAGGCTACACTATCCACAGCGAATCGGATGATAAGAACAATGTATTCATATTAAAACATTATTTAGGTTTGAGACTTACGACTTACGAGTAACGAGATACGATAGAGTTTAGACTGTTGAGTGTTGACGACTTTTCAATTTTACAACTAAAATAACAGATTTACGAAAAATTTGTTTACAGTTTGCAATTATTTAACATCAGCGACTTCATCACGAAATAATTAGAATTTGTATAGCGCTACATTTCAAAGAATAACTCCTTAATTTCCGTAATTCCCCATTTCAATAAACAACTCCGTAATTCCGAAATTCCGTCATTCATTCTCTTTAGATTTTCAACAATTCCGAGGCCCTTTATCAAGTGAGGCCTGGGGCCAAATGGCCCCGGTGGCCCCCCCTGTCCTAGGCCCTGATAAAGACCACAGCATAGTTAACTACTCTATAGATAAAATGACTGGAATGGTAACATATAGATTTTTGATAGACTTTTTTATTTCGTTACAGTTTCTGCAGGCATAAAAGACTCGAGCACAACCGAGATTCTGGCTGGTACAGAAGTTCCTGTAGATATTGAGCTGCAGTGCAACTATTTTGGAAATCCGAAGCCAGAGGTGCAGTGGCTGAAAGATGAGCACCGGCTGGACATTGGAAATCGCCTGACTATTGTTTCTGGTGATGCTTCGCCAGTGGAGAATTTGGAGCAGTCAATTCTGAAAATCAAAGAGCTAAAGCTGGATGATTCAGGCTCTTACACCTGTGAAATTCACAATGATGTACCTGGCATATTTTCCTCAGTGGATAGGAAAAACTTTGTTGTAAAAGTTCTAGGTTAGTTTTCTAAATAGTTCTAGTTTAGGTTGCTAATATTTACCTTTACTTTCAGGGTGCATCAGCTGTTAGTGCTCTAATAAGTATTCTAATTGCAAGTGGCAGCACCTCTTACAAGGACTATGAGACTGGTTCTTCCCAGCAATCTTGTAGTTGACGGAGAAGATACGAAGTGATGAGTATTTGCTCAGCATGTGAGGTAGATATTTTAGTTATCGATTAGTTGAGAAGTATTCAAATAGAAAGAAATTGTTATTATGCCTCAGTTGTCTTTGAACAGCGCACTTCAGAATTGGCTTTCCAGTTCACTTCCATTAGACTACTAGACATAATCCCATATGGCATTTGTGTCACATCAGGCACCTCCCATGGAAAACGTTTGATTGCTAACTATTGCAAAGTAAATCCACTTAAACATTATCCATCTAATTTCTAATGAACCAAAAAGTCAGGTCAGGTAATGGATGAATTTCTTTCATATGCAAAGACAACACAGTCTGTGATGATGAATGTTGTGGTTTGCTTAGGTTATTCTTCAGCTCATAAATTCATATAAAAACATTTTGTCCACAATTAATATTAATTTTTAGGCTTGAGTTATCATCTTTATTTCAATGTTATTTTTTCCTGAGGTAGAAATGTTTACAGGATTGAAAAATGTCTTCAGGAAATGAAAAATTATAGAATGGAAGCATTGTTATTATTATTAATTTTTTTATTGTTGTTGTTTCATTGTTGTTAATGTTATTATTATTATGCATTGTGCACCCCTTGTGTCTAGGAAGATGAATATCAGTTGTTTTGTGTTTGACAGATTCTTTAGTTGTAAGTGTGGTGACAAACCGTGAAACGTACCACGTTGGCGAAGAAGTGCGTCTTTCATGTGAAACAACTGGCAGAAAAGACGTGGAGACAGAAATCAAGTGGATTAAAAATGGAAAGCCACTTCCGATGGATGAACCAGACAGGTACAAGCAACCATCAGCAGATGTCCTGCTCATGGAGCATGTGCTGAAAGAGGACACAGGGAAATACCGTTGCACAGCAAGAAGGAGGAACATGAAGGAGGAAGAGACAGAGTCAGCTCCAGTTTTTATCAGTGTCAGAAGTAAGTTAATCTTCAGCATTGAAATCCATTTTGGCATTGTGCTTTCCATAGAAAGATTTCCTGAAGTCTTTGTTTTGTTCATCATTTTTATTATGATAGGTATTGTTTTCTCACAAGAATTAGCTTAAAATTTGGGCTCATAGTTTATAAAACTTTGAACTCTGGCCAGCCACAATACTTAAAATCAGTTCTTATTCCTCAGACTTATCATTATTCAACAAGGTCATCTACGGTAATTATCTTTGTCTGGTCATACCTAAATCAAGAACTGCTCTTCAGTTGCGGGACCTACGTTTTGAATCTCACCGTCTGTCCGCTCTGCTCAGCCGTTTGTGTAATTTCATTCTCAATTTAAAACTTACCTCTTTCAACCACCATAGCCTGCCTACTCTGTCTTATGTAATGATCTTCTGGATATTGACCTGACTACGGATTGGTTTTGGTGTGCCATCAGTTGATGCTTTGTGCATTAGACACCAGCACAATAAAAGTTACTAAATAAAATTACAATAAAAAACCTTGCCATAAATAAACAACTTTGTAGAGATATTGGATCCTTAATTCTAAAAGTTGGGTAAAGTATGAAATAAAGCTGCATAAATTTGTGAAGAACATAGTTTATGACGAGAGTGCATTTGTAATAATGGCAGCGCAAAATGGAAAGAAGCTGTCTGTGGAAGACAAAATAGATGGGCTGCTATGCATAGAGATGACGAATCCAAGACTAGTGTTGTGAAGCGTATGGGATGCCAGTCAATACATGGACATCGATAGAACTTGATTGAATATCACGCGTTTGTAACAGTTAGCTTAGGAGTGTCTGGTGTTGCAACAGAAATAGCTTCCGTCACATATGAGATATCCTTACAGAACTTCAACATTTTTATAGTGAAGATCAGAAGGACATGTACATGTGACGCAATGGCAATAGGTGGGGATGTCTTAAAGTGTATGACATAGAACAGGGTGTTTGTAACAATTACCTTAATAAGAATAATAATAATAATTACGACAATTTATATGGTGCCGTAACATGGCCATGCCTTTACAACGGCGCCTTACAAAACAGCTGTGGTACATGAAGTAGTGGTTTTTGACGTTATAATCTGCATTTGAGTAGCTAGTGGAATTTAGGTCAGCTAGTGAGGCTAATCTATAGACGTCATAAGTGAGGCGTGATGCATGTAATTAGATTATCTTACGATTACATTAATTTTTCAAATGCCTGACTATGTAGTTGATAATTTTCAGCCGTTCCTCTTCCGCCAGACTGCGAGGACAAGCCATGGTATGCCAACTGCCAACTGATCATTGAAGCACATCTGTGTCGCCACCAGTATTTCAGCATCTTCTGCTGCCAATCCTGCCATGAAGCAGGTCATCTCCCCTAAGACTAAATGTGCCTTCTGTCCTTCCTTCTTCCACTGGGAGCTGCTAGTGACTATGATATTTACTGGTGCATGCAAATGTCATTCTCTTTTTGCCATTGCTTTGCATCAGTGCAAAACAAACTTGAAAGCTTTGATGACAGTTAATTTGTGCCAACAAATAGGTGCTACTTTGATCATGTTCAAGATTGCTGTCTAGGTTATTCAGGTAATCATAGATTCTTGAAATTTACCCCACACTCCACTCTTGTCAACATCAAAAGACTTTAACAGTACAGTTAGCTATTGATTATTTTCAATGTTTCACCAACTGAACTGTTGCTTAATTATTTGCCCAAAAGTTCTGAAGAAACTCAAATATGTATGTATGCATGTGTCAAGACAAAAGGCATCTGTTAAGGGCCTCTTTCAAACAATTCTGTGGCTTGTCACTTTCTGGTATCAGTGCAGTCAGAAACTTTCATCAATAATTGAATAAGTGAAGTTTTCTAGGAAATTGGAGAATATTCACCTCTAATTGCTGTGACTTATCAAAGTATCTAGCTTTATGTCAATGTGAATACTGATCACTGTTCTGTTACTGTTAATTGTTAATATTGTCAAGTGGCTCAACACGTATTTGTACAGACTTGCTTTTGCAGAGACCACTGTGAACCCATCCAGGCCTGTGATTCCTTGCTCAGCTGTTAAATGGCATATTAAAAAAGGATTACTTACTTACTTACTAGTAGACAACTTTATCTGTATTAAGTTGTATAGAATGCTTTATCTGCCCAGTTCCATTATGGGAAACTTCTATATGTTACAGACGTTTTTATCAACTTAAGAAACTGTTCAATTGGTGGCATTTAAACCAGCTATTTATCGGAAAGCGTTGCATATTGAAAGAAGTTATTGTGAGAAAATAATAAAACAATAATAAAAGTAATATTACCCTCTAGTGACTGGGATGTGAAAACTGCATTGATACTACCAAATTATTTTGGCAATTTGTGTGTGAATATTGCTGTTAAACTTGTGTTTAATTTGAGTGTGAATAATGCTGTTAAACTTGTGTCTTTTAGTTCTAGTTGAGAATATTGTTCTGTCTCATTATATTTTTGCAGCAGTTCACAGTAATTAAGGAATGGACAGATTTGTAATAAAAGAAAAAAAGTGTGTCTACTGCATACATTTACAGCTCAGCTAAACCTCAAAAGTTCAGACGTTGCAAAAAGGTTTTCAAGGGTTAAGCATAAAGGGTACCTGGTAGTTGTTGAGCAGTCTGCCAGTATCTTTCTCAACAATAGCTGACCACAAACGAACATTCAAATTGGATCTCAAGATCATTCAGACACCTTACTTGGCCATTGGGGAAGTGTAACAAGTGACTTTGCGTGTGGTCAGCACCCAATCACAGAAAAATTACTTGTGTATTTAAAAGTTTACTAGATCGAATAATAACAGTTTAAACAAATTACATTGTTTTTTACAAATAATTTTACAGTAAAAGCAGATCCTTAGGTTGCTTCTAGAAAGTAAAACCCTGGTTTACGATCTCTGCATCAATATGTAAAACATTCACAGCAAACTTTTGTCCCTTTCAGTTATTCCCTGTCTAGTAACAACGTTCTACACGGTTTGGAATGACAAAGATGAAATTAAATTATCAGAAGTTATATATAAAGACCAATTATAAAGTTTCTGGATATGAAACAATTCAACCTTTGCTGGTAATTTCTGCACAATCTTTCCTTGTTTACTGCATCTAGTAAACTACATGTAATTGCAAACCTTGTGTAACAATTTTGCTGAGTATGATGTGTTATTGCAGTTTACTCATCAAATGTTACATTTAAATGTTATCTAGAACTCAGTGTTGCAGGTCACAGAACTTTTCACTGACAAGTACAATAGTACAGGTATGGAATTGTCAGAAATGCATTTAATCAAAAGTCATTGTACAAGCATTCATTGTATGTAGTGATTTGGATTGATCACCAGCCGCACTTAATTGTGACATTGACCTTGCACAGGAAAGACTGGAAATGCCACTGTCGTGAAATAAACTAAAAGTGTCTATAATGAAATTATTGAAATGCAAAATTTCATTAATTAATGTTACAGTAACTGAAAGATTAAACAGCAAAAATGGGAGACTTTATCTCAGCTTTCAAATATAGGAAATCAGTTTCACAATTTGGAGTGTAAAAATAAAAACATGTTTCAATTATTTTAGATTACTGCTGATTAGATACCAAATAATTACTTGAGCCACTTTAACTGATAGATTTCTGCTAAGTTAACGAGTAATTAAGTTAGTAAATAATTATGTACAAGAACTAAACAAAAACCTCTCATCACTAAATAATAGAATGTTTATACAATCATGCTACATCTTGATATTTTCTTTTGAAAGAGGAACGTTTCTAAAGTTAGCAATTATCCCTAGGTGGTGCCTGTCATCTCTGCTGCAGTATGTCGCGAAGAGCTGCCCCTGACCCCGAGGGAGTTGACCGACCTGAGCTAGTCGCACTACCGTCTCTTCCCTTGACTGGGGTGTCTGCCCGTGACGTGGCAGGCGCAAAAATTGGAAGGCGTGGAGACGAGATGGGGCCCATGAGGAGGTGCGAACTGGCATTTGCACTGGTAAGAAGTGAGGACAGCTTAGAAGTGTCCGAAAATGTAGGAAGTGTCAAAGGCACGGTAGAATCGACTGGCGTTGAAAACGGATTGAATACTGGAGCCTTCTGCTGCTGCTGCTGCTGCTGCTGTTGGTGTCGTCTGTCCTGCTGTTCCTGCACCATAAATTCAGCCGGCAGACGAAGCTGAGGCTGCGGCGTTGACTCACGCTCCAGAAAATGAACGAACATCTCGGAGAATGACTGAAAAAGGTATGAAATGCATCTTAACAAATTTCTAATAAACAATGCATAGATCTATCATGGTTAGCAGCAGCTAGGCGACAGAATTGGTGGCTAATCACATGGTGTAAAAAATAGACATCTTAACCGTACTACTGTTGCATGTATTCTAACTGACTTTACAATAGCTAGATAGTATTTTTATGTTGCACCATATTGTAGGTGTAGGTGCTTAATTTCACTAAATTTCCACCTATAGATTTATGCTGACTGCATCACTAGTCTAGTATGTCACTGTATCTGCTTTTTTCAATTGTTTCAAAATTCAGTCAGTTGCTTAATGGATCTCGTGGATGCAGCTCAAAGTTGGCAATTCAATATCCAGTCCGTAAAAATTGAATATTCTACCAGCACAATGAATTTCATAACACGTCGAGACTCAAAGACCTCAAGCAATGAATAAAAATTACTGTACAAATTTGATTTCCGTATATTACACCCATTAACTCAAGCTTTTATTCAACACTAAATAAGGAAAGCTATAAACTGCAGGTAATTCAACTGAAAAAAATGATTAATTCTCAAACGATTGTTGTCATGCACTGTGTTGTATTTTAAAGAGATCTGTTGGTACCTGATTCAAGTTCTGTGTCTGACTCTGAGATGGCTTCGGGCCAGATGAAGCTTTCTTCCAGAAGAGACCACCGATCCAACTCTCAGAACCAGAACTGCTTCTGGAGAGCTAAACAAACATCGAGCATATCAGCTGATCTTGTTATTCAAAGAGCATCTAGTGATACCTGTTGGACAATACCTTACTGAATAGATAAACAATCCAATCCTAATGAAATATATATGCCTTCATAAAAAAATAAACTTCAAATTATGTCAAAGTTTCCGGTACAACATAATGGGTTGTTTGCTTGATGTGGCCCTCGTAAAACCCCTTAAAATCAATCAATAACTAGAACAATGATAATACACAATAATAATTGCAGAACATGAATAATAATAATTACCCTTTTACTGATAATAATAATAACCCATAGCTAATAGCAATGATTCCTCACAACTGAGGGATGTGCTGTCTCGGGAATAAAACAAGAGAAATACGAACAATAGAATTAATAATAATGATGCCAGGTCTTGGGAAACAATAATACGTGTACATGGAAACGCTAGAGAGAAGTTTACAAATGGCAGCTGCTCTGGCAAGGCCCTCAGGTGATTTACCAGAACTGTTTTGAAACCACTCACCTCTTCCATTTCTTCTTTTGTAAAACTTAGAATATGGCCAATAACTCTGATTGCCTCCGGGCGTTTGGACGTGGGAGCATGGAAATATCCAAGGAAAAGACTTTTTACAATCACTCTAAAAACACAACAGTAGCTTTTGATCAGACAAAATCCCAGTGTTATCTAATATTCCTTTAACACTGTCTTAAAGGAGTATTTTTAACAACAAGCTGCATTGGTTTCCAAGTCACTTTATTACACACTCGTCATTGCAGTGTTAAATCAAAACTTTAGATAATTTCAACTATAATACATTTACTTTTACCATAATTGTTTATCCAGTGTGCAAACAATAGCCCACCATATCGCACACTCCAATTGTGGTAGTTTTTAACAGACGCTGTTTTTACAGGTTTCACCATTGGCTGTCAGCTACTGCAACTACACTATACAGTATACACAGTATATGCTTTAATTTTCAGATATCTAAACCCCCACAATCACCTCATTAATCTGCTCCAATGTTATTCCCCCACAATCACCCTCAGCTAGCACACCTAAATAAATATAGTAACTGTTTTGAATTTTAAAAAGCATAAAACTTTTTGTTAGCATGAAGGACATACCGATCAACTTTAGCTTCAGTGCTAGACGTCAGTTTTCTGAGCTCGACCTCGGACTTACTCAGTTCATTCTCACGAAGCATAACTGTCATCAACAGTATCAATAAAAATTAATTTAAATCAGCTGAAAAATCCATACCTCACCCAATCCAGTCATTCTCTGGTTCAAGGATGAAGGTATTGGTTAATTTGGCTTACTTGGAATCTGCTCCAATGTTATTCCCCCACAATCACCTCATTAAATAATATATTCAATTCAGCCACATAACAGTCGCATTGCCAATTGTTCACATAATTTGTAAATTTCACCACTGTTTCCACATTTAAAATGCCAGGGCATCAAATGCAAATTAGCAATTAACTGTGGAACCATGCAACACATGAAAAAGTTCTTCAGCTCTATCATGGTCAGTTTTCATGTTTGTATCATGGCTCAAAAACGCAAATCGAAGACAATACCACAACTCTGAGGACTGCTCTTAATGGAGGCACACAATACATAAGCAAGTACTTAACCATAACTTACTATAAATGTTCAAGCATAAGGCACATATCATCTGGCACCAGCCTGCAGTCAGCAAGTAAGAAGCAAACCTACATCACACCGGTCCTCTGTCTAGGACTTTGAATCTCATTCCTTGTTGGGTCAGGCCTAAGATGTAAGGACATCAAATGAGATGCTGTAATTATTTAACATTGGATGATGCAATATTGATGTTAGACTGATTATTGTAGTTTAGTTTACACTGGTTATCTGTCAAGGCCTTCAGTGTGGCTCAAGCTTAACCCTTTCAACCCAAGAAACCGATATATCGGTTTCATTACCCATGACGCATGGGAGCGCCGGGTTGAAAGGGTTAAGAAACCAGGATAACTGATGTTCCATTCATTGGAAAGGAAATTGCAATTTATTTAACTGAATGTCATTCGAACCTTCTTCTCTCAAAGCTGCAATCATTCCTTCTTTCTTGTCGAGCTGTTCACTGAGTCGTTCGGCAGCTGCCAAAGCCTCCAGTGTTTCATCCAGTTGCCTCTGAAAAATGAAACAAAATTAACAGAAATACACTGAACAGATCACTCGATAAACTAAATTCTCCATATCACAATATCTTAATACATATATTTTATGACTGCACTTGAGTAACACCATCACCTGATCACTATGTATAAGTCAATGGTGCTAAAGCAACAGTGCATGAAGTACTTGCTCCAGGTCCTTAGATGCCTTACATGGTAACCATCTTAGGGGAGGCTTAAACCCATTCTCTCCACATATATAAGGCAAGAATTCAATGAAGTCAAACATGTATCTAACATAGGCTGATGGCACTTCACACTGTTATGCTTGAAACTACTTGACTGTAAAGACCAGCTGATATACATACAGCCACTTCCAAGAGATGTGAAAATAATGAGTAACAGGCATTTACGGTAAAAGAAAGCAATCTCAACATTATCCTTTCCTTAGCCAATGGTCAAAAACTAAAAACCAGACATTAAAGCCATTCAGAATGGTTTTTGTTGGAAGAATATTTATTGTACCTGTTACACTGAATACTTTCACATATAGTGGTTCATCAATTCATCAAGTCATAATTCATTCAGTCATTAACCTGCAATATTGCACCAGTAGTAATTTACCAGTGATTCATATTAATTAATTTTCTCTTGTAACAAACTTTCAGTTATCATGACCTGCACATTGCAAATTCTAATCTATCTGTCTTTTACCTGTAGCTCTTCCAACTGTCGCCTCAGGTGTTGACTTTGAGCACGTTCTGCATCGAGGTCTCTCTTGTATCGTTCAATTTCGACCATCTGCTGGTGCTGCCTCTCTGCACAGAAACACAGACAACAGACAACAACAATGTATCATTGAAACAGGCTCTTGTGGAAGAACATGGTAACATGTTGCTGATTAGAATCATCCACCCTGCAGGACATACAGCTAACCATGCACTGCAGACTTCTTTGGACATCATCACCCCTCATCCTTGATCCAACATGGTCCACAGACTCTGAAGATAGTCAGCTGTCAATTCTGGATATCAATCCATCAGATTTGCAAGCATGCAGCAACTCACATTGATACCTGAGCAGTTTACCTGGTTATAAATTGTTTGTCATAAATGAAATTTTATACCATTTATGCTCTGAGGTTTGTGAAAGTCTAGCAGTTAGCATGATTGACTTCAGCTGGAAGGTTGGGTATTGAAATCCGAGCCAGGGCCTGGAGATGGCTCAACCTGAGGACCTAGAGAATTTGTCTCTGAGAAAACTGACCATAAACTGTATGAGGGAAGATCAAGCTTACAGGTAATGACGGGTCACTCACCCTTACAAGCGGAAGCTACGAAAATGAAGCTGTTAGCACTTCATTGCCATGGCTGCCTATCTGGGGTAGCTTAAGGGAAGGATCTTCTTCCTCTTAGGCTAGCATAGGTGGTGCTTTGGTAAGGTACTAAAGAGGCACTTTATTAAGTACCTAGTTGAGCAGGCACAGATGTTGAGGTATAGGATCTTTCAAATAAGTGCAGTTACATAAACAGCAATTCAACAACTGAACAGTCTGTGATGAACAGGCTGAACACTTATCTGGCAATTTCAAATGGTCACATGAGATCTGAACCCTAGACTCCCTGATGAAACTGAAGCATTGCCAATCTGCACAGACAGATAACTCACCAGCCTGGAACTGTTCCAGAACCATCTGGAGATTGGTCAGAGAACTGGCATAGCTGGTGATCGTTTCTTGGGCGTTTTCAAGCTGAAGCAAAGCGTTGTCTCGTTGGTTGGCGATTGCATGCAGCTGAATCTGAAGATTCTCCACCTGTCTACTAGCATCTGACCTACAGCACAAAGCCCTCAGGTATCAGATAACCGACAATATCAACAACAGTGGCACAAGTACGTGCCACATAAGGAATGCAATGTCATTATGTATCAACTGTTGTTGTGTGCAAGCTTGCTGTTTATGTCCTCTAACAAGAAAGGCCTCGCTCTGAATCTGTAATGGTCTTCTGGCCAGAGAATCTGAGAGCACCTTCTATCAACACCTGAAAACAGCACTACTCATTCATAAGAGCTTCTCATTTGATATATTTAAGAGAAGCAAATGAATGAATGAATTAAAGAATGAATGGATTTCAGACGACTGACCTGGCACTGACAATGGCTGCACTGGATGACAGTGCCCTTTCCTCAACTGTGGCCAGTCTATTCCTCAGCTCCTTTTCCCTCTCCTCAGCATCCAGAGCCTCACGTGTGTGTCCCTCTTCGATCACAAAAAGATGTCCTCTCAGGCGATCACACTCCTTAGCCAAGCGCTGCTCCTTCTCTCGAACACGGCCCAACTTCAAACATTCAGCAGAAATGAGTAAAAAAACGATATAAAGAGCTTTTCAAAGGTCTCTCTTCTGCATGGCTCTAACATTTCAGGAGAGCATTTTATCTCGACATTTGATAGCACCATATAAAACATATAAGCCATTCAGGGCCATGATCCAAGCCCACCCTAAACACTGCACCAAATTCTAATAATATGTGGATGCTGTGATAATCAAGTTGTTACCCTAAAGCTCCTCAAAATACACCTGTTGCCTATACATACATATCCACCAGTTGCTCTCCTTAATATTTCCATGATCACCATCCGCTTTACAACTAATCTACATCATAACCCCAAGAACAAATTCAATAAGAGGGATGTTAAGGTCAATGAAGGTAAGGAAATTTAAAGCAAAGTTGAGATTATGCAGGACTTCAGACACAAAGTCCTAAATGTTGTAGCTACACAAGCAACAATGACCAAACAACTGATAATCTGTCCATATTGCCTGCAGAGCTCAACAACATAATTTCATGTGATGCACGAAAATGAAAAAATACACTCAGATGTTTACAGTATGTACCTCATTTTTAAGCTCTGTGTTTTCAGCCTGGAACTGATGAATAGCAAGGTAGAGATGGTCACGATCCTGTTGCAGTAACTGTCCTTGGTTCTTCAGCATCTCAATCTCCCTCATCAGATGCTCGGTTTCAGCATTATCACTATCCGCCGCATTTTCACTGCGCTGCTGAACAACGCTCTCGAGCGATTTCACTTTCTCCTTCAGTGTCGCTATCTCAAGGTCCTTGTTGCTCACGGCAACAGTCATTGCATTGTTGGCCTGTCTGATGACCTGGACGTCAGCCATTAGACTATCACAGCGTTTGCGCAGTTCGTCCAATTCGTTCGTCAGCTCCGTGCGTTCGTCAGTCACACCCTGAAGTTGGAATGTAAGATTTTCGCACTGTTTTCTCAAACTGCTCAGCTCAGACTCCTTTGTGGAAACATTAGCCTCGGCCAGATGGAGTTTTACCATAAGCCGAGACATCTCCTGTTCCTTGGAATTCAGCTGCTGCTCCTTTTCATACAACAGTTGCTCACTCTTGTCTGAAAATCTTCCAAACTCAGCAAGCCGCTCGTCCCTCTCAGCCAGTGCTGCTTCGTAGCTCTGTCTCAAAGCCGTGATATTTGGAATCTCCGCAGTGGGAGGGAATGTGACGGGCGACTGATCCACCATGCCTGAACCATCCGTTTCATTTCTTCGTCTTTCTTGTGTATCACTGAAGTATCTTTCTGATTCAGCAAGCCTCTGCTTGTAGTTGGCCAGTTCGTTGAGTGCTTTGACAAGTGTCTTCTGCTTATCTTCATACTGCGCAGTGAGGTTCGAATAGTTGCGATCAAGCCTCTCTTTATGCTCCGTTAGCTCAGTGAGGAGTGAACTGAGTCGCTCAACCTCTGAATAGTATGACATGCTTTCCTCGTGCTTAACGTTGAGTGTGTTGATGATCTGATCGCGGTCGTTCTGGTAGGCCGTGATCTGTCGCTGGAGATCATCTCTTTCCTGGATTAATGTTGAGATCTGTTCAGTGGCCGCTTCAGATGACGAACTCTGAAGGACCTACATTAACCAACATTCCACAATTCAACATTGAAGACAAAATTTTCTGCAAAATAATTAATCATCGTGGACATATACAAACTCTGTTTACATTCTTTATACGTACATCACTGTGCTCATTCATTTTCTAACACCATGACAGCCTTCCTTCTTCTTGTCCATTCATTCTTCCTTGCTGGTATGGCAGATCTCAATTAATTCTAACCTGCCTAATATTCACCACAGTTTTATACCAAATTTGTTCTGCCCTGTAATGCAATTGGACATTCACATAGTACCTTTTCATGGACACTTTGCTATAGTTTTATAGGAGTTCTGTAGAGACCTTCCACTTAGTCTTACATAACCAAACTAACTCAACATTGTTATGTAACATGAGGCCAAAACAAAATAATAGTGTGTTTCCGGTAACCCGACCGACTCACTTTTTTGCCGCGACTCGGAAAATTTTGTAAAAAAAAATTTTTTTAACGGAAAATTAAAAAAAAATTTTTTTTTCTACTTCACATACATTAAGCCTTTGCATGCCGGTGATGCAGAATCGCGACATTATAGGTGCATTCACTGAAGCAGAGACGTTCGGAAACTAGCGGTCTTTCAATGGAAAGAATGGTGCCGTAAATTACAGCAATAAAAGGGCTAAAGTGTGGAGTTTGGGAGAGGGAGGTAATAGACCCGAAAGTGGTGGATTTTCTCAGGGTAATTTGACAGGGTTATTTCACAAATCTGACCGCCATATTCATTGTATCAGAAATACCTATTATCGTACGTGCCATTATAAAAGTAAAGCCTCCTAATAGCAATCAGCCTACTTAACAACCTCCGTAGCATTCTACTTTCGTAGCAAACAGCCTTCTTAGCAACCAAGCTTTGTAGCAAGCAGCCTCTATGTCAGCCTCATTAGCAACCAGTTTCAAAGTCAGACTTGGCCCCTTTAGCAACCGCCTTCCTTAGCAACAGTTATCCTTAGAAACTGTCCTGCTTAGCAACTGCCTTCATTAGCAACTAGTCTCCTTAACAACCAGTCTTCATAGCATCCAATCTTCGTAGCAAGCAGTCTCCTTAGCAGACGACATTAGGAACCATATTTCTTTCTATGCAGTGTTAATAATATTATAACAATAAATGGGCTCAATGTTTCCCATGGACAATTTACACACATGTATGATGTTGAGGAGATAACAGACACTGAAAAGTCAGCGATTTTCTCACGTTACCACCCATGCATATTTCCTAAAGAGCCGTTGTCTGCTACACGTTTATTGTTTAATGTACATAATCCATAATTCCTTCCCCACCCCTGCCCCTTCCATTTCACCTTGCAAGAAAAACGATATCAGCAAAAATGAAATAAATAAGATTGTTTTCTACAGCAGTTTGTAGGTATACATTCTGCAAAAAGGCATTTTTAATACTCGCATAGAAAATATATACTTTGGTACAGCATGTACCGCTGTGCATAAATGGGCAGTGGCATAATTTTGGGAAATCACTGCATAAAATTATTTTACCAAAATAAAATTATTTTCCTACCTACCTACCCAGTTTTTGTTAACTCTGTTACCGGAAACACACCATTATTTTTTTGGCCTGACTAGCATATTCCCGAATTCAAAAGTTGGAGATTAATGATATCAGTACCTGTAGAAGTGTAGAATTCTTTTCCTTCAGTGCTTCGATTTCTATTTCCCTATCCTTCACGAGCTGTGACAGTTTCTTGATGGCCTCCTTCTTCATGTCCATGTTGCTCATCTCCTGATTTCTTGCCATGTCCTGTGTGTCCTGCTGGAGCTTGGCAAGTGCTGCCTTGCCCGCCGAAACCACACTCATCAGTCGATGCACCTCACCCTTCAGCGAGCTGGCTTCCCTTGTCTTCTCATTCAGAATTGACATCATGTGCTCCTTTTCCGCTCGCAGGACCTGGACCTCAGTCTCAAGCTGGTGCACATTAGCAAGGACCGTGCTGCCGTACATGGACATGGACCGATCCTCAAGCAGACGCAGCATCGATGTGTATTTGCTGTTGAGGGTCTTGATCAGGTCATCCTGTTGTGAAACGGTCGTCTTCAGGCGAACAACGTTGTCATCAGCTGACGACTGCCTCCACACGGGAATATGCTTTCCATTCAACTCACAGTTCTGCAGATTGTCTCCACAAGTTTTAACTTCATTTTCATCTAACGTTTCCACTTCGTCTGTCATCTCACGTCCTTCTACGAAGCGCTTCATTTCCTGTGATTAATACAAACAACTTAAAACCACTATAAATATCTACCAATAACAATGATTTCATCAGGGTAAATTTGTAGGATAAATGGTCTATGTGAAATGTAGTCTACGTCATCCTACAAGATCTGTGTAATGTACTTTACACATTTTACTTTTCATCATTTAATGTATGTATGTATGTATGTATGAGCACTTGTTATAGCGCCCCTTCAAGATTTCTACTCAGAGGCGCTCCCGACTACAGCACGGACACTGAATCGGAGTTTCACGCCCGAAGCGCATGAGCAATTGCAAGTGAAGGACTTGCCCAGGATCCCTACGCGGCGGCTTGAGGTGGATTCGAAACCGCAACCCTCTGGCTACAAGGCACCGAACATACCCCTACACAACCGCGCCCCAATCTGTATAATCTGTATAAAATATAAAGCAATAATTATCTGTAAGTCAGAGACTTACATTTCTTTCATTTAGAACTGAGATCTCTGATTCCAAAGACTGAACTTTCTTTTGCAGTCCATCCACCATGCTCTTGTAGTTTTCCAGATCTTCATTTGTTTCATCCACATTAGCAACAAACCTCTTTTCAAAATTTTCTTGGGCTGACACAACACCAGTCACATGATCTTGGTGACTGGAAGCCAATTCCTTCCATTTCTGTGCATCTGCCTGCAGATTCTTAAAACTCTCCATGAGACTTAGGTGTTCCTCTTCAACTGCAGTCAGTCTTTCCACTTCCCCTTCATAGAGCTTCACCACAGATTCCACCTCTTCCTGCATTTCCTTTGCAGTCTTGGCCTCTTCTCTAACTCTGCGTAACTCTTCCTCCAGGCGGTTTTGTGCCTTTTCAGCGTCTTGAAGTGCTTTTTCAATGTGCTGAAGTGAAGCTGTTTTCTTGTCAAGTTGCTGTTCCAGCTCAATGCATTTCGCCTGCAATTTCCTAGTTTCTAAGTCACCATTGTTTTGTGGCATTGTTGAGTTTTGAACCCTGAGCATTTCAACTTCTGTAGCTAAATATTGCGCTTCTTCTTGCTTTGCAGCTAGACTGTTTTTAACACTTGTCAAGTCCTTCAACGAGGTAGCAACATCTATTTTGGCTGACTCAAGCTCACTCTTAAGCTGCTCAACTTGTTCGTCTGATCCAAATTGCAGCTGTTCTCTGGCCTTACTTGTCTCAAGGTATTTCAATTTTTCTTTAAGTTCTTGATTTTCCTGTTCTAATAGACCAGTAGCACATTGAAGTCTCGATAGTTCTGTTGTTTGTGAAATGGTTGTCTGTTCTAATTGTGAAACAGTTGCCTGCAATTGTTTCACCAAGGCTATGTTTGTGACAAGCTCCTTCTGCACTGCTGCATTTTCCACTTCCGCATCTTCCAACCTTCTCTTCAGCACAGTCTCCATTTCCACCAACTTCCTCAACGTCTCCTTGTTCTCATCAGCTTCCCTCAGCAGCTCCTCTTTCTGCTTTTCTGCATTGGTCAACTGCTGCTCAAGGCTGCTGATCTGCTGCTTCAGGGTTTCATTTGTTCGGAGGACATCTGCACGGGACTTCACTACCTGGTTCACTGCCTCTTGGTGACTGCAATCAAGCTCTTCCATGCTTTCTTCCAATGCCCGCTTCTCTGTTAGCAGCATATCCAACTCCTGTTTCTTTTCCTTCAAGAGTGCATCTTTCTGTGACTCCAGCTCCTTCACTTTCTCTTTCATATTCTCCAGCTCTTGTTCCAACATCTCTGAACTCCTTGTGCTCGGCAACATCTGAACCGACTCCTCTGGACCAGCCTGATTCAATGCCACTTTGTCCTCTAACCTTACGACTTGTGATGTTTGATCCAGTTGAACTGTGAGATCACTGATGTGTGACTCCTTGGCATTAAGCTGATCTTCCAGGTAGGCATATTCATTAGTCTTATGCAAAAGCTCAGCTTCAAGCTCTACCTGTCTTCTGTTAAATGATTCTGAAAAAGAAACAAACGAGACACAATATCTGATAATTATGTGACTTATTAACAACATTGGTTAACACCAGCAACAGATAAAAGATGAGGTTAAGTAATCCTATGTAGCAGCTGTTTGTATCCGAATTCTTGAGGAAAATGGTTTTCTATTACCTTATGAAAACTTACATCCTGTAGTAACCATTGGTGTAAAACTGTTCCTATCTAATACTTAATCCATATTCACAGCATTACATTGAAGCCCTTCATAACTCAGTGCAAACAAACATACTGTGCATATATCTAAGAATATATTTAGATATGCAAGCTAGTCTCTAATGGCTTAGTATGACCACTGGCAAAATTCTGTCTTACATTTCTGCATTCCAATCTAATTTCTTGCTTAAACTTGTCTAAGCTTCTTGTCTAAACAATTTGACAGTATCCTGGTAGGTTACTAAAGCAGTGAAAAATGGGCTGGTTAAAAAGGTAAATAAACAGCCGACACCAGTGAAATAAAACATAAAAACAGTTAAGTTTCACTCCCTGAAAATTATTAAAGAGCCAAACCTGTCAGATTCTTCAGCTCCAGTTCTAGCTTCCTCACCAGATGTCGCTGTTGTTCCAGTTCTGACATCAACTGTTCCTACATTGGAAATTATTTAGAAACAGCTCATCATAAGAATAAATCCTGTGGCTCTAACTGCATTTCATAAAGCAGGACATGCGTAAAGCGAAATGTGCTACCAACTACTAAAACACTCAGGCTGATCATCTGTTAGTAACATTTGTTAGTTCATATTTTGTGTGCACAAATAAATAAATCTATTACATAATTTCAAAGCATTAGTTGGAAAATAGCATCAATAGAGACAACAATTGTAACTTCTACTGTATAATCACACTATGCATAGCATGCAGTTCATACAGGTCGTTAGTTTTAACTAATCAGGTTATGATGATAATTTGAAAATAGTAGCGCTACTAGCAAGACAACCTAACTTAGTCCAAGGGTCTTAAACCACCAGATAGTGAAAGTCAATCACAGTGCATATTAACTTTTACTTACTTCTTCACAATTGTTAGTTACAACTTCAGTTCTAATATAATCAGTAATAGCTGTTAGCAAGAAGAATGTGACCATTAGTTCAAACTGTTAGTATGAAGCCAACCTTATCGAGCTCAAGTCTATCTCTGTCTGCCTCCAAATGAGCATTTTCACTGGCCAGTAGCTCCACCTGGTGGTCAAGCTTTTGAGCATGAACTTTGATGTCATCATCATCGTCATCATCACTGCCATCATCAGAATCTGCTTCACGCGGAGTGAAATGAACGTCATCTTCGTTCGGTTCTTGTCTTATGTTGACATTATGCTGCTTAGTTTCCATCAAACCCTGTCATCATCACCAGAAAACCAGTACCAGCCAATGTCACATCACTTATGGCAAGTGATCATCGCTCTATGTGCAGACAGATCCTACTATTTACTGGGCACTACGATAACAGAGATACAATAAAGATTAACATACATGCAATATACCCACACCATTAAGGATAAGCCCCTGCAGTGCATGCTGGACCTATGTTCATCACTTTAGCATTCATCACTTAATCATCCCATCGCCACCAAATGGCTGGTGTCAGGAACTGATGACAGTTATTTCATGATCTTAACATGCATCCTTAACCTCCTTGCCTGTTACAGCTACAAATTTGTCTAGATCAGAAATTCAGAATTCAGTACATATCAGCATCTGCAAAATTCCACTTCGTGGCATCCGATGATGTTCGTCCCCATCACTTTAATGATGAGCTGCATTGGTTTCCAGTCACTTTTAACACACTATTGTCATTAAAGTGTTAACTACTCGACACCAGCTACGTTGATCACCTGCATGACCATGATTTCTACGCAATTACGCCTTATTCCATTTGACAATGCTAGCAGGATATTATTATGAATCATAAACTCTTGTCTATCTCCCCTGTATGGTTAGCTATGTAATAAACTGCTTTTGGCACACCCTTTTGTAGCAATAGATAACCTTCTTCTACAACTATAACCATATATCTTGAGACATCTATACGAATCAATACAAGAAAACATGGATACTTTTCCAATAGGATGTCTTTCTGAACTACTACAGTATGTGTAACTTCTACAGTGCAGCTATGTAATTCATAACTTTAGTAAATCAATGAGTAACTGTTAGTACTGTTAGTCATGCAATTGCAGTGCCGCTTAAAAAAGAAAAAGCTGAGAGGGAAAGCTGAAAATCAGACTTCTATCTGTCCATTTATAATTACTGGTAACTGATTAACAAAGCAAAAGACAAAGCCCTTGACTACAACAGGTAACAAACAACAAAAACTGCAAATTATACATCGGAGGTAAACTTGTTTTGCAAAATGTATATGTGGAATATTTTGCTCACTACTATACAAACTTTATTGCATTTTGGCACCACATAAAATGCAAAAGATAGCACATTTATTCTAAAAAGGCTCATTTTGCTAAAAGCCATACTTGGAACTCAGTCTTATTCATGGGAGGTATATTGTTTACAAAATGTCACAGTGATTTCAAAAATTTCGTACGTATTTTTGTCACTGAAAGAACATGAGTTAAAAGATGGTTATGATGGAGCTCAATAAATGTTCAATTGCATTATTATACTAATAATATATTCAAAAATTCTTTCAGTAAGGTCCAACCTTTTTAAAAATCATGTGGCAATACTGCGTTAATCCTCCTCTAACTGAATGAAAATTTATTGCATTCTAGTATACAGGTTGAACATGTTCTGTAACTCTTAGTAAATGACACCAACACCACAAATACTCTATTCATATATTCACAGATCTCCCATTCTATCACAAATAAAGCATTTTAAAATTACAACAAAGCTTCAAAAGTTGACTAAAATATCTTTTAAATTCTGGGAACATGCATCTGAGAAGTTTCTATACAAGCACATAAACAAGTTTATTGCCTTTAATTGTTTTACCATTATCCAAAACAACTTTATGAGAAGTGCAAGGCATTTCTAGGTATTGTACATGTTTTATGGAATTAGTCAACTTTTGAGACTTTGTTGTCCTGCGGCACAAACTTTTAGTACACAAACTTTGTTTGTGACACAAACATGCTGTGTTGTTTGACTGCTGTATCCAACAACAAATATCATCTGTTAACCTCCCAACTTGTCTTGAAATCCAACAGCGAGGGGTTGAGCCTCCTCACTAGACTCTTCTCATGATATAGGCAATTGTACGTGTACTACTGACTCTCTCAGCATGCAGTAGGGTTTGGCACTTTCATGAGCTGCAAGTAATATCAAGCACCAGCCCAAGAGTTTGAGATTCACCTTGAGCCAGTTCAATAGCCAGGCCTTAAAAAGAGGAACTACTTCCTACCACCTCTAGATTCATACGAGAAATTTTCCTTCACCGAAAAAATATCAAGCATGTCTGTCAACTCTAACAACCCAAACAACTGAATTTGTTACTCATAGGAAATGAATTCTGATTGTGAAGGGCAAATACACAGGTCAAAACAAATAGATCGCAGAAAAATTCAGTCATGTATTGGAAACTATTGTCTTTTCAAAGCAGGTTTCTCTGGAAATGTTTACCTTTTCATCTTCCTTGATCACAGCCTGTTGCTTAGAATCAGTCTTAACGAAATGCTCTGGACCCTGGCAGCGACAGCAACATGTACATTTACATGGCAATACCTGGCTCGCTAACAACTTGATACATTGTAATGCAGTTGGTCATCTATATAGAACAACTACATAAAGTAACCCTTCAGTGGCTCTCAAAATGTTATCTAATTATGGTGAAGCAAAAGCAATCTCCGTGTGCAAGATTTTGATTTGAATTTCTGAGTCACCAAAAACCAGCTTGAGCATTCGCAACCTAAGCCTAAGGGAGAAACATCCCATAGCTTGACATTCCGACCACCATGAAACAGTAAGAAATTGGCATAAAAGAAATCACAACAAATACTCTTACAAACCAAAAAAAACTTGCTGCCAAACAAATTTATAAAGCAACCATAAACAAAGGTAGACCTAAAATCAGGCAAAATGCATATACAGTACACAAACTTAAATAAATAAAATTATTCATTGAATACAAAATAACAGCATAAATTAAAAAATTTAGAAAGCTGTAAATTTTTATGAATCATATAGAACAGCATGTATGAAATTGTATACCTAATTTACCATTTATAACTATAGAGAGTAGGAGCTTTTATAACCACTTGAACTGGAAAAGCAAAACTCATCATCAACATAAAATGTCAAAATGAAAGCATTCAAGTACAAAAATAAGAGAGGGAGAAAATAACAATAAGAGTCCACATACTATGTGCAGGATACAAAGTGAGAGAGACCTAAATTGACCAGGAGAAGCTCATGATAATAACTGGAATATATTTGTGAAAAAAGTTTTCAAGGGTTAAGCATAAAAAACTGGAATTAAGTTTGGAGTAGGCAAATGGTAAAGCTGAAATATATATCAAAGTGAATTGCTTTAAATTAGAACTTTTCTAAAACTATACCTTGAAATAAATTAAATCCTCTAAAAAGCTATAAAGTGAACATAATGTAATGCTTATCAGTCAGCAATATTCAAGCGGAATTGTCCACAATATCAAATCTATGAGTATTAGGTTGTTTACTTCTCTATGCATGTGCTAATCATGTGTTTGCAGCTATTTGGTGTGTCTAGCTGACATACAGCGATCAAATGCCTTGACTTGCAGGATGCGTCTAGCAGCCATACATCAAATGCTGCAGAGGTGGTCAGCTGATGCATAATTTGACATACATTGCATTCACATGGGAAACATGAAGCCTCATCATTGTGCAATAGCAGAAAGTTTGGAAAAATTCAAGCTAATGCAATAGCTATGAGTCATGTATTGGTTTAAACCAGTCTGATCGGCACTGCTGTTTTGGCAGGAAACAGCCTATAAAAGGCATTCCCAAATACATTGTTAAGAGAGCATAAACAGATTATGCTGATACTCTGAGTTAGAAATATCATTGACAGATTTGTGCATGTAGAAAATTTTATATCAAGCTCTGAAGTATTGTTGTCATTTAACTGTTTGTTAATTAATACCAAGTAAAAAAATCAAAAGCTGTGTGTCTTATCTTGAATAACCACTATATTACAAATCAGGTAAGTCGGCGGTTCAAAGCGTAATCAATCAACACTTCGGAATTTTCTACATACATTTTCAGAATAAAATTTGTAATATTCAGTCAATTCATTTTCAAGCATATTCTTCTGCAACTAAAATGGGTAAATCATAAACTTTTTAATTTCCATGTGTGCTAAACAAAAGGGAGAGTTCAAAGGGTGAAATGTGCCAACCTTGCGAGCCTGTACGATGCTGAGTTCACCCTCCTTCTCTCTCAGTTCTTCTCGAAGTTTCTTCAGCACACCTTCCAGGGCCTGTTTCTCCATCTGCCAGTCAGACTTGACTAGCTCAAACTGCTCCAGCTCTTGCTCATACTTTTCGATCTGACCTTGCAAAGCCTTCACCTGAAACACAGAAGGAAAGCATACTAGACAGTAGATATTGTTAGACAATGAATAGTTGAATACAATGTGTTCACTTTTAGACTTACCGGTAACACTAATTAGCGGCATTGTACGACTAGGACATTCCTATGTAAAACTACGCTTGCCATGAGGCACCCTAAACATCATCCTAAAAATCACAAACTTAACAGGAAATTTTATTTATTTATTTGGAACATTATGAGAAGGTGAGAGTTAAAAAATTAGATTTTTTTTCTGAGCCACCCTATTCTGGCCATGTAAATAGCTCCTGTTTGCAGTCATTACTTTTAACCATGAACACAATGCTGTAGTAGAATGTCATGCCAACTGCTTTGGATGTCGACGACATTAGGCCGATACAGCAGCTGAGCTCAGGTGGGAGGGACAGAATTGCTCTAGTTCATTTCAGTTCTACTACTAGTAAAGAAGTGTGGTTTCCATCTCTCAGGGCCATGCTGTACGCAACAATCCTATTAAGTTTACCGGCTTTGTGACAGCCTGCATGCAAGCAGAAGTCAATGCAGGGCTGCAAGCTGGCTGCAGCTGAGTCTTCTGCAATCAGATACAGGACTTGAATGAAATAATTGTCAGTTTATTAATACAAACATTCTATTTACACAGAATAGATAACAGTTTCCTATGAGGGTGTAGCACTCTACTAAACATATCACAGCAGACAGATTACCTGTTCATCCAAGTATTGGTTTTGATCACTCAGTTCTTCAAAGCTCGCAGAGTCATCAATGAAACCAGCTTTTAAGTCAGACGAACGAGATCTAACCCTAGAGGCAGCCACTGGAGTGCTTGACATAAAGCTAAGAAAAGAAATAAAGACAGATTTCACAAAATATGATAATCATAACTACACGAGAAACTAGTTATAACGGTCTTTTGCATGTCAAAAACTACATAACAAGACTGTTTTATAATGAGGGTAATTTTCCACACAAGAATTACATGTAAATATTGTATCCCTGTCTCTTCCATGTTATATCAGAATTTGAGTTATAACAAAGCAAGTTATAATAAATCTCCATTGTATACTAGGTGAATGGGTAAGACCAGAATTTTTTTACAATATTTCGGTATAGACTCTAACTGAACACTCTCGGTTTTTTTAACAAGTTCTGAGGCCTGCATGTTTAAAAAGCTGCATTATCTTAATGTCCTCAACTTAAGCGATTCATAAACATTAACTTCAATTTAAACTGTCAACTAATCAGACATTAGGTATACATAAGATAATCAAACTTACTTGCTGTGTATGGCTTGAGAATCGCAAGTATCCATCAAACCTATCAAAAATTACAAAGCAGTTCATCAGCATTTTCTTATCTCAATTATAGTACATCATCAAGTCATAACGCAGCTCTAGGGGCTACAGTCTTGTTGTACCTAAAGCAGCCTGTAACAAACAGTGATATCAGTTCACCCTCATTTGAGTGGATGACAGTTTCAATTCTCACTTCATAATATCTCGAGTGTGCAGATCCAAGACACCACAGGAGACTTACACAGTGGTAGAAGTAACACAAGAAACAAAGAAATAAGAAAAGGAATTAAAGGAAAAAGAAAGAAATAAGGATGAATAAAGGCAAAGAAGAACACACAAAAAATGAAAGAAAGAGTAAACAAGAACGAAGAAATGCAAGAAATAAATGAGAAGCAAGATATTAAATATGAAGAATATTTGATAACTGACTTGCACTTTTCAGCTGATTCAGCTCCTGATCCTGTTGAAGGAGATGCTGTTTGCATTCGTTGAGCTCTCTGACGAGTTCAGCTCGCTCTTCGGACCATTTGTCAACTTCAGTACTCGTCAACTTCTGCTTCGATAAATCCACTTGCCTTTCATTCAACAGCTGAAGATTTTACAGAACACGTATTTTAATGGCTTCTCAAATGTAATGTAAAGTCAGCAAATTTTTTCACATAACATGGAAACATTTAGTGATCAAATGCTGATAATTAAGAAGATGCAAATGAAATAATTAGACTATGGCATATTTTTTAGGAAGTGTTGTTAACAACTTTAACAACTAGTTTAATAAATACTTAACATACCTGTTCAATTTCTGAGTTCGCTTTATCCAGGTTTCTCTGTAATTCATCCACCCGTTCTGCTTTGATATGATCTGCAGCAAGAGTAAGTTCAAAGTCAAGTTGAAGCTCAGTACTTAACTGTCCAAATGCTGTAATCTCTTAAAAACTCTGGAAACATTATTGGCTGAAAACTGCAAAGAAAAACACTCTTTATACACTGTAGGATGTGATGGTCTGTAGCAAGTTCAAGGCTAAGAGTCGACTTCATGTCATTCAACAATTGAAGCTTTGAGCCTCGTAACAAGATCTCACACAATGACTGCGCACATGGTGTGAGCATAGAGTTGTGGGAAAGTACAGAATCTGAGTACTTGGATGTACTATTTGCCGAATCTGGGTATGAACCGAGTACCATTTGTTCCATATGCAAAGCTTTACATTTTTTCATGTAATAAAAAATTATCAAAATAAATTTTTTAAAGTAATAACTAACTAATACATTTCTCATATTAGAAATTAATAATCAATTAAATGGACTTGACTTCCGTTGTGGACTTTTACATTGTAATTTCTGGTGAATTATAAACAAAACAAAGTTTAATAACAAAGAATAACTTAAAACATTTATTTGCAACTATTTGTGTCTATAGCATTTGCCGAGGCAAATGCTATACACACGAGAAGGAAATGACTGCCTCTCCTCCATAAAGAGGAATGTGAAAGAAAATGTTCCTGGCATGCTTAGTACACCAGTAGACCATAAGACAGGCTTCAGTGAAGATAGTTGTATGCTTTTCCAATAAATCATCATGGCACACTGAATACGACATTGAACCACAATATGAGGTTGAGTGAAGACAGCTGCCTGTTGTGCTACCTGTAGTGTTCTGTGGTTGGTCTGTAGCCAATTTCTGTTGGAGTTGTTGTTGTAGCTGGTCAATGGCTACTTTGTGGCTTTTCTTCAAGGCTGACATCGTCTGTCGGTGCGCATCTTGCAGAGCCGACAACTCATGCTGATGTCGGTCGATCTCATCTGCCAACTGCCTCTGCAAATCCTGTCACACAAATATCCAAACAGAAATGGAAATTCAGCAGATCAAATAACCTCACACATAGTGATGTGAGGCAGAAAAATTGTCCGGAAAATTTCATATTTTTCCGGAAAATTTCCCGCGTTTTTTTCCGGAAAATTTCCTGATATTTTTCCATCAATATAATATTACTAAATAACAATTTAAATTTTAAATGCATAATAATGTTTAAACATCACTCACTCTAAACTGTCTTATGTAGTTATAACTGATATGTTTATTCAATATATGGCACTGTTAGAGCTTACTGTTCAGTGTGTTCACAAGGCTCAACAACGACAATACATTTAGGAATTAATTGGAATTAAACTTCACTGTTAATTTAGAAAAAATATTTCTTACGATTTAGTCTATTTTAGTTATGAAAATATGAGAAAAACACAGCAATTGATTCAGTAGTATTACAGACACCATTTTAATACTGCAACAGATTAATTCTTATGATTAATTCCTATGAGGCCGGCCTATAATACTATTATTTTATGTCTGAAAATATAATGTTATTGCCATTGCGGTCTGACACTAATCGACAGACCGCTTAATCTATTTTCAAATCTGCTTTCTTGGTAAGTGGCAAAAGAAGGTGTTTTTTAGTTTAGTTGTTTGTCTATGAGCTGTTGCCTTCTGTGAGTGGTGTATGGACTAAGACAAAGCCGACTAATAGCTGAGCATCTGACAAAATGTCAAATTGCCAGACAGTATATACTGATAGTTTATAACACCAACAACTTATCAAACAAGGCTATTCTAACCTGAACCGCTAATGAACAATCTTTAATGTTTATTTTAATTCTTTTAAAGGTGAATGTTGCCCACATTGACAAAAATACTGTAAATAAAAGGAACTTGAAAAACATAAATTTTCTAGTGTCGTCTCATACTGAAAATCTGAGTTAAATGTATTTTTCCGGTTCTGCGGAAAATTTCCGGAAAATTTCTGGAAAATTTCCGGAAAATTTTCCGAAAAATACTTTTCCGGAAAAGCTACATCACTACTCACACAGGCTCACAGCTCTTAAAATCAACTTAACACAAAACAAAGATCAGAAAAGTTCAGTGCTGTTATAATTTTGTAGCTTCACATACACACCATAAAAATAAACAATAGGAATATTAGAGGACAACATACATGTAGACCAAAATAAGTTGTTATTTAAACAATACTTAGTTATATTATGATCATTTAACAACTATTGTGTAGATACTTGTGGAAATGGAAGCAGTTAAGATAAAGTCTTAATCAATTTGAACTCTTTGCAAGTGATGGGCATAGTTATGGAGTACTACCTACATAAATTACAATTAGTATTAACATCGTCGTAGATTAAGTCACAGTTAGGTTTATAATTGAAACATTGCTTGTTTTACTCTTTGTCAATTTAATAATTCTATGCTATTCTCATTAGCTATAAAGAATGATTACAGATATCTGAGACTCTAGATGAGGAATCCTTGAATTGTTTTCAATCAGTGAAGAACCATCTTCTATCTTGGACTGAAAAAAACAACAGATGTTTAAGTCACTTTTGACTTTGATTTAAGCCAAGTTTAAATAAACTAGGTCTGTAATAACAAAATTGTTGTGTTATAACAGAGAAATATGCCTTCTGAAATTGCCATATATTTGCAACTAAAATCAAAACTGACAATTCAGGAAGCATAAAAATAAAATATTTTCTGAAATTTTGCTAACATCAAATTCTGAAGACATGCTCATTTCTGTGATGTTAATTAGGTGATGAGCATGGCAAAAGAACAAGAAATATTAGAAGATAAAGAAAGTCAGTATAAAAATGCGAGTACACAGCAATATTGACACATCTTGTAACGACATGGCTGTGTTAGGGCGCCATATAAATTGTCATTATTATTATTATCTAAGAATCCTGTGTTACGGCGCCATATAAATTGTCATTATTATTATTATCTAAGAATCCTATATACTCATCAAAAACATCAACCATGTGCACTTAAACAATACCATTAGTTTTAAACACAAAATATCAACAGTCATAAAACTTAAATTTAACTGGTCATCAGAGTTACAATCAAAGTGATTTAGACAGACTCAGGTAACCTAGATTAATAATAACACATGATTTACCTGGGCCCCAGAGTTGCGACGCCAATGTCCAACCTCAGCTTCTAATCGCCGAACTTCATTCCGAAGATGATTAATTTCATGCTGAGATGCTATGACATCATGAAAGTCTTCAAGACTCGCACCAAATTCTACAACAAAGTAATCAAAGCTTATAAAGGCAGGGTCCAATTTTGCATCTTGTATTTGAACTTTTGCACATGGTAAGCGATTTAAATAAATAAATAAAAATAACAAGTCAGCAAATAATAATTTTTCTCTAGCTAACACCTGTTTATAACCAGAAATAGTTTGATAAGTGTGGCTATGCCATCCCATCAGTTGACCCCAAACACATAAAACATATTCCAGGGCTATGTAAAATGTATCTGATGAACTCTTATATCGATCAATATATTAATATTTGAAACGTTAATGTCACATGCAGTTCAACACAAATAAATAAAAACAGAGACGCATCCAAGAATTTTTACAAAAAAGCTAACCTCTGTTGTGCTGAGCTTCCACTGCATTTGTGTGTGTTCTTGACAATTGCTGTTCAGGCATGAGTAACGTTGAATTGGAGAAATTCTCACAAATCTCTGCATGCCGCTGCTTCAGCTCCTTCACTTCTTTCTGACCAAACAACAAAAATTCAGCAACATACACTCAACAATTTACTCATGCAATCATAATCACCAAGTAGCTGACATCAAAATACTTCCATTTCTGTTGACAAAACTGTTTATCACAATGTCCTCTCACAGAGTGGCACCAGAAAAAGCGGTCCTAAGCACAACTAACTCCTTCAAATCTGGACTCAAGAGTTATTTGTTTTCTACGGCTTACCCTGTTAGCTGACTGTGAGGCGCCCTTGTAACAGCACAGCTGTGTTACGGCGCCATATAAATTGTCATTATTATTATTAACTAACATGACAACTACACTACTGGTAAATAAGTAGTCTTAATCTGCATCTGTCAAGAACACATCTGACTACATCTGACCACATCATTTTATCCATTTTGAGGACAAAGATATAGCGGAGGATAAGGACAGTTAGTGGGACATGGACAATTAGACAGACAGGCAGCTGGGTTTTGAGATGACTTAAAACTCAATCACAATAAAATTATAACCATTAAAAAGTGTAGAGGTAGCATTCATAACAACAAGAATTTCATTCTGATTTAACTAAATGCAGAAGTTGTGCCTGCAGCTCAACCTCTTTGAGATCGATGGCTGTTCTGTAGTCGCTGGCATTTGACTGCAACTGCAGCTCCTTTGACTGCAACTGTACGGTAAACTCATCAATCACGTACTTGAGACGGTCCAGCTATTCAATACAAATTAGCAGCAAACACATAAAATCATATACTTTCAAAACACCTAGTAGCAAATTCAGCCACACAGACAACTACAAACCCAGCCTGACTAACATTCATGATGACCACAGTGACAACCACAATGATCACCACAGTCACCTCTACCACGACCACCAACACCAAAAAGTGGTTGACTGACAAAGACAAAGCATTCATTAACAAAATTTCCAACTCCGTCTTGGTGAATCTTAAAACAGATTGTTCCATCAGAATCTGCAGAGATAAAGGACAAGCATGTGCTACAGTGTTCCAACTTTTATCAAAACAGCAGCCTAGCAGCTGGACACACTGTAACCCCTATCTGAACTTCTAATCATATAATTTTCTGAATCTCTCTGCAGAAATTTCTTCTAAGAGTATATTTCCACTTTTATATACCGGGTAGTTTAAAATACAGTGCCTTATGTCTTGAAAGAAATTTACGATAAAACAATTTAGCAAGTCAAGAATTTAAATACAAACATAAAGCATACACCATCCAGCCACCCCCCTCAACCCAATCATCCTCCAATCTCACTCTCTCCAGTCCGTCAGTAACTACCCACCTCAATTTCTCCAGTTCTCCTCTGGATATGCCACACTGCACCTCGACTCCGGAACGATCTACCCCACGAATTCTGTTTTCATTTCCCCCACCAATACCGCCACTCACCTACTGCCATCTGCCTCAGGCTCTTCTGTAATCACTCCAAACGCTTATCACTACAAACTTAAGTCCCACGTCGTCAAGAATTCCTACCTTAATCCATTCAATCCCTCACCTTCCAAGCTTTCTTGTGCTTATAACCCCTCTGTCACCACCAGAGCTTGTGAATAAGCTGGTGTCCTGCATTTAGCTTTAAAGTAGTGCTATAGAAATTTTGAGTTTATGATTATGAATACAATCACATACACACAAGAACTTAAACTATCTGTTTACCTCAGACCGCTGAGTGGTGCACACAAGTTCCAGTTCTTTAACACGAGACTTTGCAACACGTAACTCGGTGACATGATCTAAAACAAATAAAATTCTGCAATGGGCCATATTTCTTTTATGTGCCATCTGATTAACATTGGCATTACATGCTTAATTTTCTTCCTCGTATGATAAGAAAATTGTTATTGATGATACACCTATTATGGTACTTTACATCAGGTAAGTATCTGAGTGCATACATAGACCATCATATTACATGGAATGACCGTATTGCACATATTTAAAAAAAACTTGCCAAGAACATTGGTATATTATGCTGTATTGCTTACCCAAACTTAACCTGTTAAACCTATACTACTCCATAGGTACTATATTTCGCTACTAATCATGTTGAACTGAACTATAATTCTTTGACAGTAGGGCCTACAGTTTTCACTAAAATGTTCAGGACCAACATTATAGAAGAGTCTTCCATCTGACCTGACCAAGTTACCAACCCTCAGGAGTCACGTTATTTAAAGTTCTTTGAAACATAAACTAGTAAGTGTGCAATAATTGCTGTTTTTTCGCACTTAGCATTGTTCACTGTCAACATTTTCTGTTTAAATAATGGATAAATCTTCTGCGGCGGAAGATACCGCCACAAAATAAACAAAAATTTTACTTCTGCGGCTGTAACCTTTTGCGCATGCGTCACGCATGCGCCGCACATGCAACTTGTAAACATCTTAAAATGGCGGACGTGTGGCCAGTTCAAATCTTTCGCCGAGGATTTATCCTTGCTCAAATGCGTTACTTCCTATATATTGGCGTCGTGAGGGTCGGTTAGGGTCAGGTTAGGCGTCGTGAGTGTCGGTTAGGGTCAGGGTTAGAGTCGTTTTTAGATAAAATGTGAAAAAATTTCCGCCGCAGAATACGTTTTCGCGGGTTGCGTGGCGGCATTATCCGCCGCAGAAGTAAGTTTTCGCGGGTTGCGTGGCTGCATTTTCCGCCGCAGAAGCACCACGCTTAAATAATATGGTCTTCAAGCATTTGTGGAAGAGAAAAGGAGACAGAGAGAGAAGCTCTTGCCAAAGACAATCACGGAGGGCATTCCACAAGGCAGGGCCAACAACCACAAATCTGCAGTGCTGTGCGTTGGCAGTTTCGGTCTTAGGAATGTGTAGTTTAACGTCATAAATGACCACCATTGCATGGGTTTCAGAGTTGGTCGAATAAAAGTCCTGGTGCTCAATCTATATGGTGACACCAAGAGTTTTGATTTGTTGATAACGGGATTTTGGTTCCTGAAAGGTCAACCTATGAATGTGAAGGAAAGGACAGCACGCGCTGGTGTGCTACAAAACAAAGTGCCTCCCACTCATCTGTCCAAGTAAGAATCTAAGCTCTGTAATCTATCAAATAAATAACTTTTTCAAGATGTTTACCGTCTATTTCTTCGGTTCCCTCGGACAACACCTCCTTCGTGAAACTAGTTATCTGACCGGTCAGGCTCGTCAATCCACTTGGTAGCCACGACGACATTATCAAGATAACGTATTCCTTCTTTAAATGCCACAAAAGACCGTGTTTTAGTTTTGCTAGTGATGATTAGTGGCAGCTTCGGCTTTTCAACGATCTCCAAGCGATTTTCTTTTTACAGATCATCCATATTTATCAGACTGCGTGGCAGTAAAGCTTTCGCCAGGTGTCGCTGAACGCTTCAAGAAAATGGTATAGCGCCTGTTTTTAACATCTTTTAAGTGTATCATGACTATTAACTATTCTTAACATCTTTTAAGTGTATCATGACTATTATAAGTGCGTATACGTATGCACGCATAAAAAATTATGTGTAGGCTAAATGTAATTGTAATTAGCAGATATTATTGCGCCGGTGTCTAATGCACAAGGCATCAACCGTTCAGCCGAGAACGAAATGACACAAGCGACTGAGTACATCGTACAGACACAGGAAGAAAGTTCCAAAAAGTAGGTCCAGCAACTGACAAGGCTCGTTTGCCAAAAACAGTTCTTGATTTCGGAATGACAAGACAAATATGATGATATGACCACATTGAATAACGATAAGTATGGGGTAGGCCTATATGAACTGATTTTAAACATTGTGGTTGGCTAGAGCTTACAGTTTCATATACTATAATTATATGAGCAGTGATGGGCAAAATACTTTTCAAAAGTATTGTATTGTATTGTATTGTATCTAAAAGTTGGAGCCAAACCGATAGAGTACAAGCCTAACCGATAGAGTACAAGCCAAACCGATAGAATAGGACTACAAGCCAAACCTATGGAGCAGGTCAACAAGCCCAACCGATAGAGCACAAGAAAAACCGATAGAGTACAAGCCAAACAGACAGAGTACAAGCCAAACCGATAAAATAGGCCTACAAGCCAAACCTATGGAGTAGGTCAACAAACCCAACCAATAGAGTACAAGCCAAACCGATAGAGTACGAGCCAAACCGATAGAGTACGAGCCAAGCCGAAAGAGTACAAGATTACCCTATAGAGTACAAGCCAAACCGAGAGAGTACAAGCCAAGCCGATAGAGTACAAGCCAAACCAATAGAGTACAAGCCAAACTGATAAGTGCAAGCCAAACCGATAGAGTACAAGCCAAGCCGATAGAGTACAAGCCAAACCAATAGAGTACAAGCCAAACTGATAAGTGCAAGCCAAACCGATAGAGTACAAGACAAATCAATAGAGCGCAAGCCAAACCGATAGAGCACAAGCCACACCGATAGAGTACAACGCAAGACGATAGAGTACAAGATTAAGCAATACAGTACAAGTCTAACCGATAGAGTACAAGCCGATAGTGTATACAAGCTTAACCAAAAGATTGCATGTCTAACCGACAGAGTAGGCTTGTAATCTATCGGTTTGGCTTGTACTCTATTGGTTAGTCTTGTACTCTAAAGTCTTGGCTTGTACAATTTCGGTTTGGCTTGTACTCTATCGGTTAGGCTTGTACTCTATCTGGTACTCTATCGGTTTGTACCTCTATCGGTTGGCTTGTACTCTATCGGTTTGGCTTGTACTCTATCGGTTTGGCTTGTACTCTATCGGTTTGGCTTGTACTCTATCGGTTTGGCTTGTACTCTATCGGTTTACTCTATCGGTTCTTGTACTCTATCGGTTTGGCTTGTACTCTATCGGTTTGGCTTGTACTCTATCGGTTAGGCTTGTACTCTATCGGTTTGGCTTGTACTCTATCGGTTTGGCTTGTACTCTATCGGTTTGGCTTGTACTCTATCGGTTTGGCTTGTACTCTATCGGTTTGGCTTGTACTCTATCGGTTTGGCTTGTACTCTATCGGTTTGGCTTGTACTCTATCGGTTTGGCTTGTACTCTATTCGTTTGGCTTGTACTCTATCGGTTTGGCTTGTACTCTATCGGCTTTACTCTATCGGTTTGTACTCTATCGGTTTGGCTTGTACTCTATCGGTTTGGTTTGTACTCTATCGGTTTGGCTTGTACTCTATCGGTTTGGCTTGTACTCTATCGGTTTGGCTTGTACTCTATCGGTTTGGCTTGTACTCTATCGGTTTGGCTTGTACTCTATCGGTTTTGGCTTGTACTCTATCGGTTTGGCTTGTACTCTATCGGTTTGGCTTGTACTCTATCGGTTTGGCTTGTACTCTATCGGTTTGACTTGTTCTATCGGTTAGGCTTGTACTCTATCGGTTTCTATGTACTCCATCGGTTTGGCTTGTACTCTATCGGTTTGGCTTGTACTCTATCGGTTTGGCTTGTACTCTATCGGTTTGGCTTGTACTCTATCGGTTTGGCTTGTACTCTATCGGTTTGGCTTGTTCTCTATCGGTAGACTTGTACACTATTCGTTAGCCTTGTATTCTCGTTTATCGCTCTATTTGGCTTGTGCTCTATCGGTTTGGCTTGTACTCTATCGGTTAGGCTTGTACTCTATCGGTTTCGCTTTGTACTCTATCGGTTACACTTGTACTCTATCGGCTTGGCTTGTACTCTATCGGTTTGGCTTGTACTCTATCGGTTTGGCTTGTACTCTATCGGTTTGGCTTGTACTCTATCGGTTTGGCTTGTACTCTATCGGTTTGGCTTGTACTCTATCGGTTTGGCTTGTACTCTATCGGTTTGGCTTGTACTCTATCGGTTTGGCTTGTACTCTATCGGTTTGGCTTGTACTCTATCGGTTTGGCTTGTACTCTATCGGTTTGGCTTGTACTCTATCGGTTTGGCTTGTACTCTATCGGTTTGGCTTGTACTCTATCGGTTTGGCTTGTACTCTATCGGTTTGGCTTGTACTCTATCGGTTTGGCTTGTACTCTATCGGTTTGGCTTGTACTCTATCGGTTTGGCTTGTACTCTATCGGTTTGGCTTGTACTCTATCGGTTTGGCTTGTACTCTATCGGTTTGGCTTGTACTCTACTTGGCTATCGGTTTGGCTTGTACTCTATCGGTTGGACTTGTACTCTATCGGTTTGGCTTGTACTCTATCGGTTTGGCTTGTACTCTATCGGTTTGGCTTGTACTCTATCGGTTAGGCTTGTACTCTATCGGTTAGGCTTGTACTCTATCGGTTTGGCTTGTACTCTATCGGTTTGGCTTGTACTCTATCGGCTAGGCTTGTACTCTATCGGGTTAGGCTTGTACTCTATCGGCTTGGCTTGTACTCTATCGGTTAGTAGCCTTGTACTCTATCGGCTTGGCTTGTACTCTATCGGTTTGGCTTGTACTCTATCGGTTAGGCTTGTACTCTATCGGTTTGGCTTGTACTCTATTGGTTTGGCTTGTACTCATATGTATCTGGTTTGGCTTGTACTCTATCGGTTTGGCTTGTACTCTATCGGTTTGGCTTGTACTCTATCGGTTTGTCTTGTACTCTATCGGTTTGGCTTGTACTCTATCGGTTTGGCTTGTACTCTATCGGTTTGGCTTGTACTCTATCGGTTTGGCTTGTACTCTATCGGTTTGGTTTGTACTCTATCGGTTTGGCTTGTTCTCTATCGGTTTGGCTTGTACTCTATCGGTTAGGCTTGTACTCTATCGGTTTGGCTTGTACTCTATCGGTTTGGCTTGTACTCTATCGGTTTGGCTTGTACTCTATCGGTTTGGCTTGTACTCTATCGGTTTGGCTTGTACTCTATCGGTTTGGCTTGTACTCTATCGGTTTGGCTTGTTACTCTATCAGTTTGGCTTGTACACTCTATCGGGTTGGCTTGTACTCTATCGGTTTGGCTTGTACTCTATCGGTTTGGCTTGTACTCTATCGGTTTGGCTTGTACTCTATCGGTTTGGCTTGTTCTCTATCGGTTTGGCTTGTACTCTATCGGTTTGGCTTGTACTCTATCGGTTTGGCTTGTACTCTATCGGTTTGGCTTGTACTCCATCGGTTTGGCTTGTACTCTATCGGTTTGGCTTGTACTCTATCGGTTTGGCTTGTTCTCTATCGGTTTGGCTTGTACTCTATCGGTTTGGCTTGTACTCCATCGGTTTGGCTTGTTCTCTATCGGTTAAGCTTGTACTCTATCGGTTTGGCTTGTACTCCATCGGTTTGGTTTGTACTCTATCGGTTTGGCTTGTACTCTATCGGTTTGGCTTGTACTCTATCGGTTTGGCTTGTACTCTATCGGTTTGGCTTGTCGGTTTGGCTTGTTCTCTATCGGTTTGGCTTGCTTGTCTCTATCGGTTTGGCTTGTACTCTATCGGTTTGGCTATCGGGTTGGCTTGTACTCTATCGGTTTGGCTTGTTCTCTATCGGTTAGGCTTGTACTCTATCGGTTCGCTGGCTTGTACTCCATTGGTTTGGTTTGTACTCTATCGGGTTGGCTTGTACTCTATCGGTTTGGCTTGTTCTCTATCGGTTAGGCTTGTACTCTATCGGTTTGGCTTGTACTCTATCAGTTTGGCTTGTTCTCTATCGGTAGACTTGTACACTATTCTGTTAGCCTTGTACTCTATCGGTTTCGCTTGTTCTCTATCGGGTTGAGCTTGTACTCTATCGGTTTGGCTTGTACTCTATCGGTTAGGCTTGTACTCTAACGGTGTCGCTTAAACTTGTACTCTATTGGTTACACTTGTACTCTATCTTGGCTTATACTCTATCTGTTTGGCTTGTACTCTATCGGTTTGTCTTGTTCTCTATCGGTTAGGCTTGTACTCTATCGGTTTGGCTTGTACTCTATCGGTTTGGCTTGTACTCTATCGGTTTGGCTTGTTCTCTATCGGTTTGGCTTGTACTCTATCAGTTTGGCTTGTACTCTATCGGTTTTGGCTTGTACTCTATCGGTTTGGCTTGTACTCTAACGGTTTCGCTTGTACTCTATTGGTTTGGCTTGCACTCTATCGGTTTGGCTTGTACTCTATCGGTTTGGCTTGTACTTTATCGGTTTGGCTTGTATTCTACCGGTTGGGCTTGTACTCAATCGGTTTGGCTTGTACTCTATCGGTTCGCTAAACTTGTACTCTATCGGTTTCGCTTGTACTCTACCGGTTTCGCTTGTAGTCTCCCGGTTTGGCTTGTACTCTATCGGGCTTCAAACTTGTACTCTATTGGTTTGGCTTGTACTCTATCGGTTTGGCTTGTACTCTATCGGTTTGGCTTGTACTCTATCGGTTTTGACTTGTACTCTACCGGTTTGCTTGTACTCTACCGGTTTGGCTTGTACTCTATCGGCTGAGACTTGTACTCTATTGGTTTGGCTTGTATTCTACCGGTTTGCTTGTACTCAATCGGTTTGGCTTGTACTCTATCGGTTTGACTTATACTCTATCGGTTTGGCTTGTACTCTACCGGTTTGCTTGTACTCTATCGATTATGGCTTGTACTCTATCGGCTAGACTTGTACTCTATTCGGTTAGGCTTGTACTTCTATCGGCTTGGCTTGTACTCTATCGATTAGCTAGGCTTGTACTCTATCGGCTGTGACTTGTACTCTGTTGGTTAGGCTTGTACTCTATCGGCTTGGCTTGTACTCGATTAGTTTGGCTGTGTACACTATCGGCTAGCCTTGTACTCTATCGGTTAGGCTTGTACTTTATCGGTTAGTCTTGTACTCTATCGGTTTGTCTTGTACTCTATCGGTTCTTGGCTTGTACTCTATCCGGTTTGGCTTGTACTCTATCGGTTTGGCTTGTACTCTATCGGTTTGGCTTGTACTCTATCGGTTTGGCTTGTACTCTATCGGTTTGGCTTGTACTCTATCGGTTTGGCTTGTACTCTATCGGTTTTGGCTTGTACTCTATCGGTTTGGGGTTGTGTACTCTATCGGTTTTGGCTTGTACTCTATCGGTTTTGGCTTGTACTCTATCGGTTTGGCTTGTTCTCTATCGGTTTGGCTTGTACTCTATCGGTTTGGTTTGTACTCTATCGGTTTGGCTTGTACTCTATCGGTTTGGCTTGTTCTCTATCGGTTTGGCTTGTACTCTATCGGTTTGGCTTGTACTCTATCGGTTTGGCTTGTACTCTATCGGTTTCGCTTGTTCTCTATCAGTTTGGCTTGTCCTCTATCGGTTTGGCTTGTACTCTATCGGTTTGGCTTGTTCTCTATCGGTTTCGCTTGTACTCTATCGGTTAGGCTTGTACTCTATCGGTTTCGCTTGTACTCTATCGGTTTGGCTTGTGCTCTATCGGTTTGGCTTGTACTCTATCGGTTTGGCTTGTTCTCTATCGGTTTCGCTTGTACTCTATCGGTTTGGCTTGTACTCTATCGGTTTGGTTTGTTCTCTATCGGTTTGGCTTGTACTCTATCGGTTTGGCTTGTACTCTATCGGTTTGGCTTGTACTCTATCGGTTTGGTTTGTACTCTATCGGTTTGGCTTGTACTCTATCGGTTTGGCTTGTACTGCATCGGTTTTGGCTTGTACTCTAACGGTTTGGTTTGTACTCTATCGGTTTGGCTTGTACTCTATCGGTTTGGTTTGCCTTGTACTCTATCGGTTTGGCTTGTACTCTATCGGTTTGGCTTGTACTCTATCCGGTTTGGCTTGTACTCTATCAGTTTGGCTTGCGCTCTATCGGTTAGCCTTGTACTCTATCAGTTTGACGGCTTGTACTCTATCGGTTTGGCTTGTGCTCTATCGGTGTCGCTAAACTTGTACTCTATTGGTTAACCTTGTACTCTATCGGTTTCGCTTGTACTCTATTGGTTTGGCTTGTGCTCTATCGGTTTGGCTTGTACTCTATCGGTTAGGCTTGTTCTCTATCGTGTCGCTAAACTTGTACTCTATTGGTTAGCCTTGTATTCTATCGGCTTGGCTTGCACTCTATCGGGATGGCTTGTTCTCTATCGGTTTCGCTTGTACTTCTATCGGTTAGCCTTGTATTCTATCGGTTTCGCTTGCAACTCTATCGGGTTGGCTTGTGCTCTATCGGTTTGGCTTGTACTCCATCGGTTTGGCTTGTTGTTCTCTATCGGTTAAGCTTGTACTCTATCGGTTTGCACCCTTGTACTCCATCGGTTTGGTTTGTACTCCATCGGATTGGCTTGTTCTCTATCGGTTTGGCTTGTTCTCTATCGGTTAGGCTTGTACTCTACCTCGGTTTGGTTTGTACTCCATCGGATTGGCTTGTACTCTATCGGTTAAGCTTGTACTCTATCGGTTTGGCTTGTACTCCCTATCGGTTGGGTTTGTACTCCATCGGAATGACTTGTACTCTATCGGTTTGGCTTGTTCTCTATCGGTTGGGCTTGTACTCTATCGGTTTGGCTTGTACTCTATCGGTTTGGCTTGTTCTCTATCGGTTTGGCTTGTACACTATCGGTTTGGCTTGTACTCTATCGGTTTGGCTTGTACTCTATCGGTTTGGCTTGTATTCTATCGGTTTGGCTTGTACTCTATCGGTTAGGCTTGTACTCTATCGGTTTCGCTTGTTCTCTATCGGCATTGACTTTGTTCTCTATCGGTTTGGCTTGTACTCCATCGGTTTGGCTTGTACTCTATCAGTTTCGCTTGTACTCTATCGGTTTGGCTTGTACTCTAACGGTTTTGGTTTGTACTCCATCGGTTTGGCTTGTACTCTATCGGTTCCTGGCTTGTTCTCTATCGGTTAGGCTTGTACTCTATCGGTTTGGTTTGTACTCCATCGGTTTGGCTTGTACTCTCTATCGGTTTGGCTTGAACTCTATCGGTTTGGCTTGTACTCTATCGGTTTGGTTTGTACTCTATCGGTTTGGCTTTGTACTCTATCGGTTTGGCTTGTTCTCTATCGGTTGAAGCTTGTACTCTATTGGTTTGGCTTGTACTCTATCGGTTTGGCTTGTTCTCTATCGGTTTGGCTTGTTCTCTATCGGTTAGGCTTGTACTCTATCGGTTTGGCTTGTACTCTATCGGTTTGGCTGTGCTTGTACTCGGTTTGGTTCGTACCCTATCGGCTAGGCTTGTACTCTAACTGTGTCGCTAAACTTGTACTCTATCTATTACACTTGTTCTCTATCGGTTAGGCTTGTACTATCTTGGCTTGTACTCTATCGGATTGGCTTGTACTCTATCGGTTTGGCTTGTTCTCTATCGGTTGGGCTTGTACTCTATCGGTTTGGCTTGTACTCTATCGGTTTGGCTTGTACTCTATTGGCTTGGTACTCTTGTCATTCCGTACTCTATCGGTTTGGCTTGTACTCTATCGGTTTGGCTTGTAATTTATCGGTTTGGGCCTGTATCTTCGGTTTGGCTCTTGTACTCTAATGGCTTGGCCTGTACTCTATCGGATTGCTTACTCTATCGGTTTGGCTCATCGGATTCGCCTGCGCTCTATCAGTTTGGCCTGTACTCTATCGGTTTCGCCTGAACTCTATCGGTTTGGCCTGTTCTCTATCGGTTTGGCTTATGCTCTATCAGATTGGCCTGTACTCTAACAGTGTTGGATTGGTCCTCTATTAGTTAAGGCCTGCACTATATCGGCTTCGCCCGTATTCTATCTCGGTTTGACCTGAACTTTATCGTTATGGCCTGTCTTCTACCGGTTGGGCCTGTACTCAATCGGTTTGGCTTGTACTCTATCGGTTTGACCTGTAATTTCATCGGTTTCGCCTGTACTTCACCGGTTTGGCCTGTACTCTATCGATTAGGCCTGTACTCTACTGGCTAGACTTGTAGTTCATTGGTTTGGCTTGTGTACTACCGGTTGGGCCTGTACTTCATCGGTTTGGCCTGTACTTCATCGGTTTGACCTGTACTCTATCGGTTTCGCTTGTACTCTACCGGTTTGGCTTGTACTCTATTCGGTTTGGCTTGTACTCTCTCGGCTAGACTTGTACTCTATTGGTTAGGCTTGTACTCTATCGGCTTGGCTTGTACTCTATCGATTAGCTAGGCTTGTACACTATCGGCTAGACTTGTACTCTATCGGTTTGGCTTGTACTCTATCGGTTTGGCTTGTACTCTATCGGTTTGGCTTGTACTCTCTATCGGTTTGGCTTGTACTCTATCGGTTTGGCTTGTACTCTATCGGTTTGGCTTGTACTCTATCGGTTTGGCTTGTACTCTATCGGTTTGGCTTGTACTCTATCGGTTTGGCTTGTACTCTATCGGTTTGGCTTGTACTCTATCGGTTTGGCTTGTACTCTATCGGTTTGGCTTGTACTCTATCGGTTTGGCTTGTACTCTATCGGTTTGGCTTGTACTCTATCGGTTTGGCTTGTACTCTATCGGTTTGGCTTGTACTCTATCGGTTTGGCTTGTACTCTATCGGTTTGGCTTGTACTCTATCGGTTTGGCTTGTACTCTATCGGTTTGGCTTGTACTCTATCGGTTTGGCTTGTACTCTATCGTGTACTCTATCGGTTTGGCTTGTACTCTATCGGTTTGGCTTGTACTCTATCGGTTTGGCTTGTACTCTATCGGTTTGGCTTGTACTCTATCGGTTTGGCTTGTACTCTGTACTCTATCGGTTTGGCTTGTACTCTATCGGTTTGGCTTGTACTCTATCGGTTTGGCTTGTACTCTATCGGTTTGGCTTGTTGGCTTTGTACTCTATCGGTTTGGCTTGTACTCTATCGGTTTGGCTTGTACTCTATCGGTTTGGCTTGTACTCTATCGGTTTGGCTTGTACTCTATCGGTTTGGCTTGTACTCTATCGGTTTGGCTTGTACTCTATCGGTTTGGCTTGTACTCTATCGGTTTGGCTTGTACTCTATCGGTTTGGCTTGTACTCTATCGGTTTGGCTTGTACTCTATCGGTTTGGCTTGTACTCTATCGGTTTGGCTTGTACTCTATCGGTTTGGCTTGTACTCTATCGGTTTGGCTTGTACTCTATCGGTTTGGCTTGTACTCTATCGGTTTGGCTTGTACTCTATCGGTTTGGCTTGTACTCTATCGGTTTGGCTTGTACTCTATCGGTTTGGCTTGTACTCTATCGGTTTGGCTTGTACTCTATCGGTTTGGCTTGTACTCTATCGGTTTGGCTTGTACTCTATCGGTTTGGCTTGTACTCTATCGGTTTGGCTTGTACTCTATCGGTTTGGCTTGTACTCTATCGGTTTGGCTTGTACTCTATCGGTTTTGGCTTGTACTCTATCGGTTTGGCTTGTACTCTATCGGTTTGGCTTGTACTCTATCGGTTTGGCTTGTACTCTATCGGTTTGGCTTGTACTCTATCGGTTTGGCTTGTACTCTATCGGTTTGGCTTTGGCTTGTACTCTATCGGTTTGGCTTGTACTCTATCGGTTTGGCTTGTACTCTATCGGTTTGGCTTGTACTCTATCGGTTTGGCTTGTACTCTCTATCGGTTTGGCTTGTACTCTATCGGTTTGGCTTGTACTCTATCGGTTTGGCTTGTACTCTATCGGTTTGGCTTGTACTCTATCGGTTTGGCTTGTACTCTATCGGTTTGGCTTGTACTCTATCGGTTTGGCTTGTACTCTATCGGTTTGGCTTGTACTCTATCGGTTTGGCTTGTACTCTATCGGTTTGGCTTGTACTCTATCGGTTTGGCTTGTACTCTATCGGTTTGGCTTGTACTCTATCGGTTTGGCTTGTACTCTATCGGTTTGGCTTGTACTCTATCGGTTTGGCTTGTACTCTATCGGTTTGGCTTGTACTCTATCGGTTTGGCTTGTACTCTATCGGTTTGGCTTGTACTCTATCGGTTTGGCTTGTACTCTATCGGTTTGGCTTGTACTCTACTTTATCGGTTTGGCTTGTACTCTATCGGTTTGGCTTGTACTCTATCGGTTTGGCTTGTACTCTATCGGTTTGGCTTGTACTCTATCGGTTTGGCTTGTACTCTATCGGTTTGGCTTGTACTCTATCGGTTTGGCTTGTACTCTATCGGTTTGGCTTGTACTCTATCGGTTTGGCTTGTACTCTATCGGTTTGGCTTGTACTCTATCGGTTTATCGGTTTGGCCTGTACTCTATCGGTTTGGTTTGTACTCTATCGGTAGACTTGTACTCCATTCGTAAGTCTTGTACTCTATTGGTTAGGCTTGTACTCTATCGGCATGGCTTGTACTCTTATCGGTTTGCCAACCAGTCAGCCATGCAGTCAGTCACAGTCAGTATAAGCCAGCTAGTCAGTCAGTTCAAACTGATCAACAAACCAGCTAACAACCATCGAAGAAATATACCACATACTGAACAAACTAACCAACTGTATGCCGTCAATCAATCAATCAATCAGTTAGGCGATCCATCAATTAAGCAATCACTCGGCTATACTGTTCACGATGTTTCTGTTTGATGTTTCATGTTCAGATGTGTACACCACCTTGCTGTTATGCCCTCAACTGCACGCAGACTACCATGTAGTATATAGCTGGCTTTAGGCTCCTATGATATCCGTCGGCCCCTGTAGCCTATAATAAGCATCTTCTAGGCTACCTGTAGATATATATAGGACGAACACCTGTTACATCGGACATGTTTACAAATGCGATTGACAAGTTAACCAAAAACCTGTACAGAAGACATTCAGAAACACATTCTCAGTTGCTTTGTATCATCTCCCTCTGCATGACAAAGCAGCGTGGCTATGAAACGCAACAAGCAAGAAGCAATTTAGAATAGAATGCTTCCTTAGTGCTATACGACAGACTCAATGTAACAGTTTTATCTTCTTAAAGTTTGGTAATCGATTGAAATAAACGTACATATTTCGAAGAATGCATCAAACTATTAAAAAGACTCAGAGCAAGTAATTCGGCTTGAAAGCAAGAGTAGACCAGAGCTATTGCTATTCTACCGAATAGACCCCTCTAATAGTTCCTAATAAAACCCAACAGTCATATTTATGCTCATCAACTTCCCGCGGCTCAGATTCACACACTGCTGTGTACTTGACATTCTTTCTGTGTATTAAGACTTTCTTAATTACCGTAACGCAGGGATGGCCAACCCGCGGCCCGCGGGCCAAATGCGGCCCGCGGGCTGCTGATTGGCGGCCCGCACGGCCCTTTCTAAATAAATTTTTGTCTCATTTTGCAAGCCTACTTACTTGTCCGACTACTACAAAACTGCATAATAATGATGTCTAAAACACTAAAAGATTTAATATTGTAGTTCTAGTGACCTAATGTAGTCTTATCTGTTTTTATACATATTGTAAAATATGAAATAAACATTTGTATTTCTTTCGAGGCTGTGAGGACAAACATTTTGCGGCCCGCCGCGTGCTTACCAACAATCGTAGTGGCCCGTAGGCCAAAAAAGGTTGGCCACCCCTGCCGTAACGAAACAAAAAATGATGTTGTTGATCATGACGAGAATGACGGCATGATGATGCTATAAATGAAATAAATCGTAAGACACCGGAGTCGCAATTAAGCATTCAATTAAAAATAAACCACACTGAACGAGATGCAGTTATCTTTCTGGAAAAGATGAACAGGTTAATTTGATGAGTGCTACATAGCTTGTGTCTGGTTTAAAGATGGAGACGAGGAGGGAGGAAGAGCGAGAACCACAGCAGCGCAAGTTAACAGCGGAACTCAACCAGTTGAAGCACAGCTGTTCTCTCGTAGAGGTAACGCACACGCACGCACACACGTCTAAAGCGTCTGACATTTAGTTAATTCATACAGTGACAACGTTACATATGCATGGCTTAATTATTATTCGTGTATTTAGTAATTAACTGCTTAGTTAGCTATAGCTCGTTAAATTGTTAGTTGCTATGCCATACACATATTGTGCAAATATTTGTGCACGATTTTTGCATTTTAGTTAGTTATCTACTTTCTGTATCTGTGTTTTATTATGTTGTGAGCTGCCCGTTCGTGGCGAAATAAAGTTTATACATGTATATATAGCCTAGGTTTGTTCCAACTAGCGAACCAGGAATTACAGAAAATTGCAGATTGGTTCCAAAGTAACAAGTTATCATTAAATTTAAGTAAAACTAGCTACATTCTTTTTTGTTCACATAGGAAAAAAACTCCTTCCTTACAGGGCGTAATTCAAGTTGGCAACTTTCTAATTCCCCAAGTAATATCGGTTAAGTTTCTAGGTGTCCACTTGGATGAACACCTAACGTGGAATATTCATATATCTCACATAGCCTCTAAGATCTCAAAAAACGTGGGTATATTATCACGTATCGCGTATATAATATTATTACCTATCCGCTTACGGTTAAATCTGTAGCCTACTATTCACTCGTTCATCCCTACTTGTCATATTGCAATATGGTCTGGGCTTCCAATTATGCCTCTAGACTAAAAAGACTTGTCCTTCTGCAAAACAAAGCTGTTAGAATAATCTCAAGGTCGTTTACTTATGAGTCCACCGCTCAAATTTTCCATAAATTTAAAATTCCGAAACCTGAACAGATTAAACTTATCCAAATCTGTGAGTTTATGTTTAAATATAGGTCACATGCGCTGCCACCCACCTTCGATGGTTATTTTCACTGAACCTCAGAAATCCACCGTTACGAAGTAAGATCTGCTGCAAACTTCAGAGGGATCTCCACTCGCACCAACACACGAAAATTCTCTCTAAAAAACGCTGGCCCTGCATTATGGAATGGTCTCCCGCTCCAACTCAGAAACGTCCATAGTTTCCTTTTGTTTAAAAGCCAACTGCGCGTGTATATCTTTTCTCCGGTTATTTAAGTTTATTCTATGTGCACGTTAGTTAACTAGTTAAGATTTGTTCTTTGATAACGCACCCTTTGTTTCTTGTCTTTAAAAACAGAGACTTGTACATATTTCCTGACCACCTTATTACTTGTACTACTTTACTTTAGGGTGACCCTTGTCAGCGGGGCTTAGGCCCTTTTAGGACTCCCCCTTTGAACCAGCATCATCATTGTTTATCTTCTCTCTTGTAAAACTTTTGTTCAACTGGTTTCAATAAAAGTCGTGGTTATGGTTATATATACACTGTACTTTACATCACTACACATTACTATATTATTCTATACCATACTATGTTATACTTTACTGTACGTTACTATGCTAACCTATACTATACTGGACTCTGCTTACAGGAGACGCTGCTGCAGTTGACGGAACAGAAGTCTAGTCTCGTAAGTCAACTAAGGTCGGACGTCATCGATCTTGAGAAAGAGCGTCTGCTGTTGATGGAAGACTATCGAAAGGCAAGATATATTACCACTTTCTTCGAGGTCAGACGTCATATGATATAGTTCGAATGTGAACTGGTGTGTTTCAGGCAATATAGGTTCCATTGTTTTGACTATATTTCTCAAACAATGGTACACTGAGTACAGAAAGCGTCTGTTGAATATAGACTATAGGAACTCTCAAATATAGGACTCTAAAAAATTATTGCACGTTACAATCAATTTAACTGAATAAAAACATAATGTGTTTCAACCTTTAACCTTACAAAAAGCGTCTAAATGAACTTTCACTGATGTCAATAGCCTTAGGCGTATTGCATAATATCGCGATAAAAATGAACATTATATTTTTCAGGAAAAAAAGAAACTGTATTGTCTTCTGAACGGAAGTGGTGTTAATCTTGGCATCTCACCAACTAATCAACTGTCGCCTTTTAGTGCCAGTCCCTTACAAGCCTCGCACTACAAGTCCAAGGTTGGTAAGACAGGTTCAACAAAATGTAATCTGCAGAAGAGGGCCGGGCTACAACCTGGATACTGTCCTTTGCTATACGTGATTTAATATTATCTATTTCACTAGTACTGTATGATGATCGAAGTTGTTTAGCAGTTGCAAACGAGAATGAAAATGGGTCACTTAAGAATTTATTAAAAGAAATTTTGTTTTCTGTAATCGCAGAAGGTTCAACGTTAATGAAGTAATGACTGAATTTTTTGGCTATTTGTGACCGATTAGTAGTGTCGACATCAACCTAGATAAAGGTATCATATAGAAATCCCAGTTGTTAACGGATTCTTTATAGAATTAGAGTCTATATTCAAGAACTGTCAGTCGCAATACTGACAAAGCTGTAGAATTTGGTATTGGCATAAGCTGGGAGGCAAACAGCAAGTCTTGAAGTGCGCTGGTCCAGGAACTACCGTTCAAATGCCAGAGGAAATGAAAGACTCCCATTTGGCCCACTATGCCGTGGGAGCTTTAATGTTCTGCATTCGTATAATCACACAGTTTCACTATACATTGTAAATTGTAGGCTGCACAGAGAATTGAGGGAGCCGAATTCAATGAAGACGTAGATTGCTACGATGATTTTCTTCCACTGACGCCGTCATCAACGACAAGTGTTCTACAGAGGCTGCAAGAACTAGAACACAGAGATCCGGCATTACAAACATTCACAGAAAATAGTAAGATCGATTTATACAGAGTGAAAGGTCATTTAGAAAATCCTATGATCGAAATTGGGCGATAGCAGGGTTTATCATTCCTAAAGGTGTATGTATAACGGAGCAGTTCAACATTTGAATTTTGAACTGGGGTCAATAAAATTCTGTGAACAGATAAAGAATTTAAACTTATAAACACGAGCAAACCGTATGAACACAATGAACACAAACATTATAAACATGAACAATACGTGAACATATAAACAGCGTAAATACATAGGCCTGCCAATGCATAAACTATAGGGTCTATAAATAAAACGTTATGAGCAAACTATGGACACAAGCGGACTTAAAATAATGAAACATGATCAACATAATTAGACATGCAGCGTACCGTACTTGCAACGAATACTTTTCCTCTCTTGAAATTCATTTTGTTATTCATCTCTTAAGCCTAAGGCAAATCGTAATTTTCACAAAACGTGCTACGATTTGAACCGGTAAGTGAACAGTGTTAGTTCAGCAATTTCCTTCCATAGCATCAAAACACTTGTCGTAACGCGTCAAAGTATGATTATACTCTGATTGTATTATAATGGTTATATTATGAAGGATCTAAAGTTCTAAACAAGTCAGTTCATGCATACAACGGTGTATACACGAACAGAGGTTGCACCAAACCAGTGCATATTTTAACTGTATAACTACTGGGGCCTAAGTAGTTTTAGGATTTGCCCCAGTAGATTCAGAATTTGTCCCAGTAGTTTGGGTGATTTGTCCCATGTAATACTCTACTTTCTTCCTTACCTTGAGCAGTCAGGCCTTCTACCGCCCAGACAATCTGGCTTTAGAGCTCACCACTCAACTGAAACTGCTCTTCTCTCTCTTCTCTCTGACATCTATTCTGCTATGGATAAATCCCACGTTACTCTCTTAGCACTTTTTGATGCATCTTCAGCATTTGATATGGTAGATCATGATATTCTATTACATCGCCTTGAAATTTCCTTTGGTCTTAGTGGCCTTCCTCTTCTCTGGTTTCGCTCCTATCTTACTGATCGTACTCAAATGGTTATTCTAGGAGACTCTCGCACCTCATGGGTACCTGTTAAAGTTGGAGTCCCTCAAGGATCTGTGCTGGGTCCACTTCTTTATATCTTGTTTACAGCCGATATTCCTCTTCTCTTTGCTAAACACTCAGCCTCTGGTCACCTCTATGCTGATGTTGTCCAGGCCTTTGTTCATGGTCCCTCTTCTCATCAGCTTGCTCTTTCCCAATCTATTGAATCTCTTTCTGCTGATCTCAATTGTTGGATGTCCTCTAATCGTCTTTCACTCAAATCTTCCAAAACTCAATTGATCTGGCTTGGCACTCGCCAACAGTTAATTAAACTTGATTACGATTTACTTGCCAAGCAGTTCCCTCAATTTACTTTCTCGACAAATGTCCGTAACCTGGGTGTTACTCTTGACAGTACTCTTTCTTTCTCTGCACATATCTCTAATCTCTCTCGGTCCAGTTTTTATCACTTGCGGCGTCTACGTGCCATTCGACGATCTGTCTCCTCGCTGATTTTTTCTTCCATGGTTCATGCCTTTGTCTGTTCACGCATTGACTACTGTAACTCGTTACTTATGGGCCTACCAAAACTCCGCCTGGCTCCACTCCAATCAGTACTTAATTCTGCTGCTCGTTTAATTGCCCGCCTACCTCGTTTCTCCCATATTTCGACTTTCATGACTCAAGACCTTCATTGGCTTCCTCTAACTGCTCGAATTCAGTTTAAAATTCTTTTTCTTACGTGTAAAACGTTTTTAGGTCAAGCTCCACGCTACCTCTGTGATCTTATGAGACGGCCTATCTCAGCTACCTCTGGACGTCCTCTCCGCTCTTCTGACCATCATGACCTTCTAGTTCCGAGGTCTCGGACTGCCACAGCACAACATCGATGCCTATGCCTCCGTTGGACCTTTGCTGTGGAATGACCTCCCTGCTTTAACTCGTAATGCTGTAATGTTATCTGGGGGTACCACTGTTTCTGCTCGTTCTCTTAAAACTTTTCTTTTTCGAGGGGCCCTTCGCACTGGAAGCGCTTCTGATTAGGTTGTACTGCGAGAGGCGCTTTATAAGTCCATAAATAGCATAGAATAGAATAGAATAGAATAGTTTAGAATAATATTGAAAGTAGAATAGCAGACTTTGTCCCAGTAGTCCAAACCCGTTAAAATATGCACTGCACCAAACGCGGATGACTTGTGAATTCGAAACCGTTGTCTTATCTTTGTTGCAGAGGACCCTGGAGTCAGCGACGGAGACGACGACTTAGGAGTGGCAGACGACCAGAGCTTCCTGTCTTCGTCGTTTTCAGTCGACCGACTGAAGTCCTGGCTCGTCATGGATCAGTCGTCAGACTCTCAAATTAGATTCTTTTCCGGATCGGACGAAGGCGCTAGTGTCCGGAGTATGGAGGAGGATCTGGACCGGCTGTTGTTGCAAAAGTATATAGGTCTTCTGAAGAAACTCCAGACTGTGGTTAAGCCATTGTGATTTAGACTGCTGCCAGTCTGCTGGCTTGCATTAAACTAAGAGTAAAGCATAGGTCCCTTTAGCTCCAATATCCCTATAGGATATTGAAGCTAAAGGGAGACTCTCGTGTCCTACTGTTAGACCTTTGAGCAGACAATGGACGAATCCCATACATGCATACACTAATGGATCAATGTGTAGAACGATACACGTCTTTAGACTTACCTAATCTAATCCAGCAAAACTTAACATCAAATATTATTGTAGCGTATGCATGTAGTTAGAAACCTTGACTTTACAAAATGTGCTTCTTTCCCAGCTAAGCTGTGTCGGATTTTTTTCATGGTCTTTTAGTGCTGATCGATACTCCTTTGGTACCGGTTGCAGCAGCCAATCAAAGGAAGAGATGGATGGAAAAGACTTCATCGATCAATCGAACAACGATGGACGGCATTACGTGAAGAATCGACGATCATTGGCTGCTGAGGTTCAGAATCAAATCATTACACTAGTCAATCATATGTTAGGCCCTACTTCGTGATTTGTCTTGTCACCATGCTATAGTTAGCTAGAATCGTCATCAATTCATCATCATTAATTCATCATAAGTAATTCATCATCATCATCAAACCATCGTCATTAGTTCAGTTTCATCAATTCATCGCCAATACTTATTCAATATTCATCACCTATTTACCGTCATCACTGTATTCTCACGCCCACGTTGTTGGATGCATTTCTACCCAACCCTATCGGCCTAGTAACTGTTGTTGCTGTGGCTTATTAAATTATTTAGTCGTCATCATAAAGTTGGTGTGTCAATTCACTATCATCATATTGTTAACATCATTTCGTCATCATCACTTCACCTTCATCGTCGTCTTACGTCTAACAACAACGACACACATGATAAAGAAATCATCGGTTTATCGATATTTTCATTGTCACTTTCATTATCATTTGTACCATTACCATCATCATCGTCAGTGGCAGCAGTGATGGTTGTGCTTGGATAGGGTCTGATCAGTGGAGTGTGGAGATGGAGCCGTGCAGCAGCAGCAGCAGGTGCCCCTCCACCCGACAACCGATCATCACAACCGACGGACAATGGTCCAGCAACAGAGACAGTCGTCATGAGAACAAACCACAAAGTCCAGGTTAGATACGAATCCGTCAGCATCATTATCGTAATCATCACAACCATCAAAAGCCATCTTCTCCTCGATACTCTACGTGTTCATTATACTCATCATCGTCGTCATCATCATCATCACATCCATCACCGTGACCGTCTTCAACAATAATGTCATCATCTTTTTTGATTATGAAGATGATGATGAAGAAATTATGATGATGATGATGATGATGATGATGATGATGATGATGACGATGACGGTTATCTTGGCGATGTATTGATTATAGTTAAGATGATAATGGATCTAAAGGCAACAACGACTACAAGTTTAGCGTTTCTCTCTTGTTCCAGTCGCGTCCAATGACTCGTTATCTTCCGGTTCGTGGTTCCTGTGACCTTGACCTGCGCCAGTTCATCGAGTCGTCTGGTCATCGCGTCGACGGCAACCCACACATCCATCTGACTCCATCCATGTGCCGCGGTCACCTCGTCAAGATGGGAACGAAGTTTCGGCTGTGGCACAGGCGCTGGTTCGTCTTCGATCGGACGAGGCGCAGCGTCATCTACTACGCGGACCAGTCAGCGAAGAAGGTCCGAGGATGCGTCCTCTTCTCAGCCATCGAGGACGTCTTCGTCGACCACCTGAGGACAGTCCGAAGTCCCAGTCCGAAGCTGACCTTCTGCCTCAAGACGACCGTCAAGAACTTCTATCTGGTCGCACCCAGTCCAGAGGCAATGCGTATCTGGATAGACGTACTCTTTACGGGCGCCGAAGGATACCAGGGTTTCAGCTAACCGTTTGAAAGTCGCCGGTTCAACTGCAGTGGGTGCCAGATAGGTCGGGGGAGAGGAGGGGTTAAGCCCAGGTCAAATAGGTGAACAGCAGATGTGTTAGCCGTTCGGATGCCATGCAATTCATGGCGCTTTATAAATGCCCAGATGCAATACAAGACAACACAATACAATGTCAACTAATCCTAACCGCCTGCGTTGCATCTCAAAGATTTATACATAGAAAGCCTCAGTCTGAATCGCCTTCGCGTGTCATGTTGTGGATTAGATTCTGATGGGTCATCGGATCGCAGGAAGATGTTACGAATTTTCACCAACACTTACCTCCAGGTTATCTATCATTCGCGATTAGCACAGTTTGTGTCGGCTGTGTGGGTAGAGATTCTTGTTGTGAGGAACTTGTTCGACATCTGACACCCATTAAGTCATCGATTTAAGGAATGGGTGTAGAGGTACTTTTGATAAGACAGTTGAAAAAATTATGGCCTGCATATCATTCCCATCACTCTCATCACAACATTGACACCAGACATTATTGCAAAACGGTATGTAGTGTAGTGTAATACATGATTTATATAGTGTTTTTTAGAGTCACACACTCGGCCCCAGCGTGCACAACTCACTGAACCCTGCAGCCCCGGGGTCGGCCAAAGGCTAGAAGCAAGGGGGTCAATAAGAAGACGCAAGGAGGTCCAACCCCCCCCCCCAGGGCAAATCGGACCCTGGTTGAGGAGGAAAAAATGTTCGGAGGCGGAGTTTCGGAATTCGGATGGATTAAGGTACGAATTCTTGAAGAGGCGAAACTGTGGGGATCATAGGCCTAAGTAGGCTAGTGGAATTTAAGGGGAAAACGAACCCACGGAATTATTCCAATAGTTAATTAATATTATTAAATTTAAGTTTAAATCAAAGAGGAACGCATGTTGTTCAATGATTAGGCTACACATTTTGGTATACCAAAGTGTGTGACTCTAAAAAACACTATATAAATCATGTAGGGGCCGTCCATAAATGACGTCACGCTATTTTGGCCGATTTTTGACCCCCCTCTCCCATGTCACACTTCGTCACAAAAAGTCACACACCCCTGATAAATGACGTCACAAAGCTCTGACCCCCCTAAAACCAAATTTCCACTTGATAATAAAACATGTTTCAAATCCATTTATTGTCATTGTAATAAGTATTTAAAAATCTGATGGTGAAAAATATTTAGAATTATTAGAAAATTATTAATAATGGTGCCCGTATACATTAAAATAATCAAAAATTATGAAAATTTTAATACTCAAAATTAGTGCTGTTATTTTAAACTTAAAATGCTGTTAATTTAATTGTTAAATTTAATTACACAGACCTGATGTGACGTCACACTTCGCTGACCCCCCTCCCCATGTCACACATCGTCACAAATTTCCGACCCCCTCCCCCCCCCCTAGGTGCGTGACGTCATTTATGGACGGCCCCGTAAACATTTTGAATCGGGGTGCGTAGGTTTTCTCGCGTCCTCAGCGTCGTCGGTTAGGGTGAGGTTAGGCGTCGTGAGAGTCGGTTAGGGGCCGTCCATAAATGACGTCACGCACCTAGGGGAGGGGGTCGGAAATTTGTGACGATGTGTGACATGGGGAGGGGTCAGCGAAGTGTGACGTCACATCAGGTCTGTGTAATTAAATTTAACAATTAACAGCATTTTAAGTTTAAAATAACAGCACTAATTTTGAGTATTAAAATTTTCATAATTTTTTTGATTATTTTAATGTATACGGGCACCATTATTAATAATTTTCTAATAATTTAAATATTTTTCACCATCAGATTTTTAAATACTTATTACAATGACAATAAATGGGATTTGAAACATGTTTTATTATCAAGTGGAAATTTGGTTTTAGGGGGTCAGAGCTTTGTGACGTCATTTTTCAGGGGGGTGTGACTTTTTGTGACGAAGTGTGACATGGGGAGGGGGGTCAAAATCGGCCAAAATAGCGTGACGTCATTTATGGACGGCCCCTTAGGGTCAGAGTTAGTGTCGTTATTAGAAAACATGTTACATGCGGTAACACACTGTATCTAACTCGATCATTTCTCATAGCAGAAACGAGTTGGCTCCGGAAAATTGCAGTGATTTCAAGGCTACCGAAATTAGAAATGATGACATCAGACCATTATTTGGTATCCCAAAAAAAACTGCAAAAGGAAGTCGTTCAGCAAGACTCCTATGATTATTGGTCAGTGTAATATATCGCTTGTGGCCTTACCAAGTAGCTGCGCTACATAATTTTGCATATAGGGAGAATCACTGACCCGTGACGAAGTCGGCTGATTGGCTGCCCTGATAAGGGCGGGAAGAAGGAGTACAAAACAAGGGCATACTACGAGGCCAATCATCGTCGATATGACGGCGTGCGTGTTTTGGATTCCCACTCTAGATCCAACTTCCATTCCATCAAGAAATTTTTTCATCAATCCAGCTTCTATTGAATCGAAAACTTGCTTTCATCCATCCAACTTCTATTTACGGGAGAAATTATTTTGATCAATCCAGCTTCTATTTCATTGCACAGCATGGTAAAACTTGGTCCCTTTCTCAACTTCTGGATCTGCCAGTGGAAGCAAGAGAGGGAAAAAGGACGTCTGGGTAGAAGTGAATTGAATAGGGCTTGGCTGAAGTACTGAGCTTGAAGCCTTCCAATCCCAACCTTCCACAGATTACAAAGTGACCTATCAACCATCATGAAACACAAAGATATTGTAAAGCAATTCAGAAGTTTTAGCAGATAAATTTAATGCTGCAACACCAAACGCTGCAGAAACATTACTCTGAATTGCACATTTACCAGCAGTGCGGCGCCAGCTATAGGCCTACAATTTCAGTGGGTCGCATCAGGGTCATGGGAGTTACAGCAGGTCGAAGAAATTGATGTTTGAGTTTGACACATCAAGCAGCATAATCTCAACGTAAGCAGCATGACTTAGATATATAAAACAAAGAAAATTAATATTGAACGCTTGATCGCTTATAGCCCAGGAGGAGTACTCATGTAGAACATTCAAATTTCCACAAATTTCTGTCGCAACGGCGGCAAAGAATACTTAAGCATTTCGATTTTATAACACAAAGACTTCTACTGACATACATGTACTAGATAAAACATAAAAAAGTCGTTTAGATCTAATAATTGCAATAGTCATGTTATGGGATAGATGTTGATGTTTTAAATGTAAAGAACATATTAACAATTCCAAAGAATTTTATACAGCAGTAGGTAGTAAGTAGGCAAGTCATAAGGCAGGTCAAGAGTAAAATAGGCAGTTCAAATGACTTACCGCGACCCAGGGTGGCGCCGCCACTGCTAATCAGCAAAAAGTTTTTGGAAATTTCAGGCAACAAAAACAAGTTTATTAACTACATCACAATGTTAAACTTAGTATATATCAGATCAATTCTGCCCTCCAAAGCCAAAACGCAGTAACTCGAAAAAAATTTTTTTTCACTTTTTTGCATTTTTCCACTTAAGATGTAACTATCTTCGTGTTAAAAAATTGTCGAAGCTGTATTATCACTGGTTTCCGAGATTTAGTGTTGCCAAAACGCAGTAAGTCGGATATTTTTCACTCGATGCCAAGCCAAAACATAGTACTGCGTTGTAACCACAGTATTCTGCTGGTCCTACAAACGAATACCAAGCCAAAACGCAGTGCTGCGTTATGGCTTAGTAATAAGTCATCGTTTAGGCATTCTGTTTCCGGTTTTGTTTACAATTAATGAGCGTGAAACAAATTTATCAATCCGAATTAATCTGAAGTAAGTTATATAAAGCGTTGTTAATTGTAAAAGTTTTTAATTGTTGCAGTCGTGAATTATAATTACAGATTGTAAAACAGTCTGTTAATTAATATTTTCTATATTTTTACACGATGCTTGTATCACGGTTACTTGGGTTTGACTAATACACGGATGGGACAGATGGTTACTGAATTATTAGGTTTTTCTTTTACATGCAGTTTTAAGATATTTTACTCTAAGTAGTAGCCTAAGTCGAATTGTAGGCATGTTACAGACGCCCTGTTTTAAGTCATAAATTCAGACACCAATATCGCTTGATCAATTTAAAATGTAGGGGTCCATGTCGAACTTCACATGTAGGCCCTATTAATTATAGCCTACAAAGAGCATTAAGGCACTCTTCTCCAAGAACCATTGGTTTAAATTCCCTGCTTGTTTATCGATAACTGAATGAGATATTTCGCTAAGAGATTTCTGGTATGGAAGTTGTTACGAAGAGATTTTTAAATTAGGCCTATACCATTTGAACTAGATAAGATGTTTGAAAAATGTCTTACACTATATTTTGCTCAAATTTATTGCAGCCTTCAATGTTCTTTATTATAAAGGATAGATTGTAGCCTAACAGGAGAGCTGCCAAGATTTTGAGTCTGGCTTTAGAAAAGTGTGGACGAAACTTAGGCAAGGTCAGAAAACCGGAAAAAAGCTCACAAGCTTAAAAAACAGAAAATTAATTCTACCACAAATTACCCACGCCAACGTTCGACGACATATGCATTTTCAAAGTGAAAAAGTACCAAGAGTTTCTGAATACACCTCACTTTTAAGTTTGGGGAGTTAAGTTACCTAAAGTGACCTCTAAATGTGGAATGTTCAATTGTTTGTTTCAAATTAATTTTTTCAATGAACTTGATAAAACATTATTTTCGAAAACATTGTATTCTATCTGTAAATATCTGTAAGGCAACAGTGAATGACTATTATAATTTCCATGACAAAATCTAGTTAGAGTCCAATTTTTATAGCTAAAGTCAATATTTTTACAATAATTTTTTACTAATTGATGTTCAAATTGAAATTGATGTTCAAGTTGTTCAAGTTAAAACAAAGGCAGTTAATAATAATATAAGTCATAAAGTGCAATCCTTATTACCATTTCACGCTGAATAAAATTGATAAGCCCAAACGCAGTAATGTGTTTGGCTAGTTCAATTCCCATGAAAATGGGAATTTCATGCAAAGCCAAAACGCAGTACAAACGATTTTTGAGTATTTTGATCAAAAATGACTAATATTATAAAAAATTTACTTCAACAATAAAATACCCACAATTTAATACATTTTATGGTGTAAATTGTTTTTGGATTGAATAGATAAATTCCGAGATTTATCTAATAAACTTTCAAATCAACTTTGTGCAAAATATTGGTTTTCCGAGTTACTGCGTTTTGGCTTTTGAGGGCAGAATTATACACACATATTATATGAATATGTATCAGATATATGCCTTTTCAGAACCTTTCAAGGGCACCATGAAAACATGAGGAGTACTCATGGGCTGCATAATGATTTCCAGAAATGTATTTTATATATATGTATATAAATATATGTATAATTGTACATACATACTACATATATTTACAATGTGTCATATATACACATATACATATACAAGTAAAGGCGCTGAGTGGGGGGGGGATCAGCAGGTCTAGCCAGGAGTGACTAAAAATATGCTTCTTATCACAGGAAACATCTTCAGTCCTCTACAACTCAGTGAAAATCAAGACGACCATTTTCCAACTAAACAAATTTTTTTATCAACTTTTCTCACCCAACCAAAAATTAGCCACCAATAGTTGTGCCTCTGTGCCGATACCCTTTTATGTGAGCATATACCACAACAGTGCATTGGCGAAATGTATAAATCTTCTACAGCAACTTTAAGTTACAGTGTAGTGTCAAAGTAAATTGTTAAAATGTAACTTAAATAAATGTGTAACACAGAACTTGCCATAACAACAATTGGCCAAGCTGCCAAACTGAATACAATCCGTTCACTGACTGCTTAGTTTGAGCAGCAGGGCATGATTTAAAGAGCAGCAGAGCACGATTTAAATTAAGTTGAAAAATGCGTTCAAGTCTGGTAGCAGCAGGTACTAATGTTGCTACAACAATCACAGATACTTGAACACTATATGGCAAAAGTTCATAGCAAGCACACGAGATTGCAGAAAAAACAGTGTACAAAAGTTGAGGGTGGCCAAAAAATGTGGATGTTGGCTGCAGTGAGTATGAATCATCTGAACAATATGTGTATGGGACCACTATGATTATGTTGACAGACAGTTTCTTAGAAGTTAGAGTCCTAAAGCTTTCTATAAAGCTGGAAGCACAAGAGAAATGATACAGAGGAGGAGGATATTTGCTCTTGCAATAAAACGCAAATAACTGTGCCTAAGGGGTTATGAGATGGTTATGAGTCCACGGTTCAAGAAGATCTTCAAAGGTTGTGCAGGATGCTTCTGACATCCGAAATTGCAGCATTGCTTTGTCCGTTTAGTTGGTTAACTCTGTCCACCTTTAAAGCACAGACAAAAGAAAATCTTGTAAACTCAAAACACAAAAACCAATTACCCACTCTACCAATCCCTCACTTGCCAACTCACGTACCCACCAACAAAACTTCACTAATATACTTAAATCCAAATGTAGACCAAATATAAACTTGAGAGCTGCAGCTCGAGCTCTTCAGTTTGTCTCTTCCCCAGTTTCGCAAGAGACTCAAGTCTGTATTATTTGACAATGATTTCACCAGATTGGGTCGGGGCGCCACTCTTATATTGATGTGGCACTTCATAAATGTCAGATACAATGACAACCTCTTCATGCCACTACCTTCGTCAACCATATAAAATACCAAATTATAAAGAGACTGCATTACAATGAGTTCTTGCTCACAAGTTGAGTAACGTTGCTCTTGTTCTCAAAAGCATTAAAAATTAATTCTGATAATAATAATAATATTCGTTTATTCAGACACAAGTTGACATGGCCGCAGCTTGTTTGATTCTACAGCTGAGTTAAATCTGGGATCTATATCCTCAACTAACTTATACAATAGTTTTGATTCATACAGAATTAAGAGGTTCTCCTGACCAGCTATCACAAAACCACAATCAAACAAGATCAAGAGAAACCATGATAACAAAATCACAACAGGAGAAAACCAAGATCAACAAAACCACAAGACGTCAACATAAGTGCATCATTATTAGATAGTGATCATGACAGCAAATACATAAACAGATACTCACCAGCCAAGTCTTTCTCGTTGATGCAATAACCTGGTTCTGCAGTTTCACTGGCAACTCTGGGTTCATTCTGCTGGCCATCTGTTTCAGCAACCTTATCCTCGTCTGATTTATCACCTGTTGGTTCCGGAAGCTCAACCTCCGAAGCTGAAGAGATGTCATGCTGGATTTGTAGTTGCATGGTGTTTTGTGACTTGTCTATATTCAGCTGCAAAAAAATCCCCAAAATTATTTGCTATTTACTTCTTTGCTTTCACATAATTTATGCAGTTAAAGGTTTTTTAATGTATAATGTGATGTAAAACATTTTGCTGTATGTATATGGCTATTTATAAAGTACTTTTTAGAAAATATTATGTAATGCTTTAAACACACAAATGGAAACTACCAATTTATAAAAATAATAAAAAAATTGTATAAAAAGCACAAAAACTCACAAATCGGTTGCTAGTGGCAACACAGCTGCTGCATTCGGCATCTGCATTTATTTCCACATCGCACATCCCATCCACAGTGCTTTCATTGTCATCATCATCGTCATCATCGTCGACCAGGTGTAGCAGCTCCAAGGCCAGGCTGTGACCAAATTGCTCATCAGAAGCGACAACAAGATCTTGTTCTTCCATCCGATCATCTTCGGCTTTCATCCATTTGAGGGCCTTTAAAAAAATACACATACTGTACATGCAGTATGCCTACAACAAGGATTCAGTGTCTGCAGCAGTAAAACAAATTGATACAATAATAATGATAAATTACAATGGACAAAATAATAATGCCGCCTGCAGTCATCATCATCATCATCAATTCCTTCATTGGTGAAAAGTGACCTCAAGTGTTGCAGTTGAATGGATCCAAGGACAAACCCTTAAAGAGCAAAACTTCCATATGATTAAGGCTGCTTACTACACATTAGAAGTGAGATAGCCTTTAATGCAGCGATACGAGAAATGTATATTTCAGTGAAACTTGCTATTCAAACCATCACATACACTTTGGAGGTAAGAATACCTGAGGATAATTGTAAAAAAATAATATAATAATAGTAATAGTAATAACAAAACCTCTGAGAAATTTGTCAACGTAGCCCTAACAGAGTTCCAGAAATACAAGCTTTGAAAGTTAGATGGGTCAAAGCAAAGAAAGACGAAGACTGGAACCCTGACATCTGGGTTGACAGTATAGCATGCTAAACCATTAGATTATTGTGTACCCTAGTTCAGTAATTAAAATGCAGTAATCACACAGAATTCCAGTAAAAGATTTAAAAATGAAATAATAATAATGCTACATACATGTATTTCCATTTAAAAGCAAATGGGATTAAGAAGGTTCAACCAAAATATCAAACTCTATGACTTAAAAACTGGAAGGATTCATTTAAAACAGACTGAGATCTCAAGTGAAAGACACTTAATAACTTGGAAACAATTCTTACATTGTTGAGCTGGATAACTGTGTCATTCAACAATGAATTGTTGTTCATTGCAGTGGTACTGTGAGGGGTTGACAGAGAGCTGCCAGAGTCAACGCCTTCTGCATAATCAAATTCCCCCTTGAGATCAGTTTTCTCAAGTCCACCTACATGTGATCTTCCCGGCTCTTCAGAAGCACTGCATCCAACTGAAACCTGCAAGTTAAACACATGATCAAACCATCATTTTAGAACACAATACACCAACACTATTTTGTTTCTATTGTAACTGGTCTGTCAACCTGTCAGGAAATAAATGAATATATATGTGATGCCAGGGGTCAAAACCCGTTGCTTGTCGCTTCCTAAATACTGAGATAGAAGCTGAAATAGGCGAGAGGGGTCAACAATGTAGAATATTCTTCAATTCAGCAGTTGCCTGTGAATTTTCCACAACTTGCAAAGTAATCCGATTTTGATGCCGTTTGTTTTATTCGACACAGAATAGAGCCCTTTATTGCACTGCACAATTGCAGAATAATCAAGTAATGGTTGCTGAGGACTTTAATGACATGAATATTCCGAAACTTTTTATTCGATTGTCTCACTCTATACCAATGAAAGAATCAAACGCACATAACTTCAGTTAGAAAAAAGATATTTTTATTGTGTATAAAGTATTTTGAAGCAGATTAATTGTAGAATATGACTGAATAAAAAGGTCAGAAACCGACATGTGACGGGTTTTGACCCCTGGCGTCACAAATTTGTAGCTGTGTAGCCTATGCAAACATTGCCGCATGCAGCTGACAGTATAGGCCTAAGCCATAACTGTTATTTGATTGTCCTTCAAATGTATTGAGCATTTGCGTGTACTTGACTCAGTGGCTCTGTTTGTTGAACATTTTGCTTTTGAAAACTGTTGTGCATTCATTCATTCATTCATTCATTTCGGATATTTATATAGCGCCCCTTCAAGATTTCTACTCAGAGGCGCTCCCGACTACAGCGCGGACACTGAATCGGAGTTTCACGCCGAAGCGCATGAGCAATTGCGAGTGAAGGACTTGCCCAGGGTCCGTACGCGGCGGCTTGAGGTAGATTCAAACCCGCAACCCTCCGGCTGCAAAGCACCAAATATACCCCTTGAGGTAGATTCAAACCCGCAACCCTCCGGTTGCAAGGCACCGAACATACCTCTACACCACCGCGCCCCATGTGCATGCTACCCATCTGACCTCTGACCAGAGGCTTTGTCTCAGTGGGGCAAGCCGCAGGCCGCTAGACAACCATAATAGGGGTGGGAGATTTATATCGAGCGCGGTAACGCGAGCTCATAATTATGGTGACCATAATTATGAGCTATACCGCTCTCGTCATAATAGCGCCCACTGCGCTGATACTTGTATGACTGCCTTGGCTATGCCCTGGTTAAAAAATGTCCGGCGCCACCTCTGCCACGGTAATGCATCTAAGCATACAGCAACATGGGGTCAAACAGAAATGGATTTGGACCCTCTGGAATCCGACGCCTTAAAACAGATTTATACTCTGAGTAATTGATTTGGTGGTTATGTTTACAAGACCTTCATTCGGATGGAGTTTGCCGTGGAGCCTCCAAAGACTTATTAGGCAATATATAATGACCTTTATATTCAATTTCCACAACAGTGAGGTTTGAATGAAGAATTCTCTCAGTTTTATTTCATTAAAAACATGTGGGATTATAATGTTGATAACTCATTCTTAAATTGTGAATTTGTAAAATTCAATGATCATGATCATTCAAGATTTCAAGCGTCATCACTAGCGAATTAAAGACCAATGGCCTCCTTCAATGCTGATTCTACTTCAGTGAAAAGTCATATTCATAACATATTTCGTCCATTTGCTTCATAATAAAGATGCATCGAATTGTATTTTTTTCTCTAAGAGCCAATTCAGACAACACGGCAGTGATGACATTCGTACCACATGAGAAGTCAATGCAGTATCAATCGTTGAATCTTAACTAATAAATGATTATCAGTGACTCACTAATAATGAGCCACTAGTTGGGTAGTATGCCTTAACCTTTGCAGGACCAAGCGGGGTAAATAATTACCCCAGGGGTATTTGGATGTTGATTGCGGAGCAACTGTGGGGAGTTATAATTTGACGTTTCATGTGTTTACAAGTTAATACCCCAGACATATTCTGACACCATAACCACCTTGATGTCATGTTGTGGGGAAAAGATATTTGAGTCCAAAGTGTCATGGGGTAAATATTTACCCCGCTTGGTCCTCGACGTCGTTATTTTTTCGAACATAGGAAAAAAATATTTTTAAATATCTGAGCTCAGAAGTAACTTAAAATCATAAATAAAGTGTTGAATCTACCAAAGAATTAAGTTTTGATAGTAGCATAATTGTGGAGAGCCTACTTTCCAAGATGGCGGCCAATATGGCCGCCAAAACACAAAAATATGCATATCCCAGCTCATAGACAAGCTATAATAACAAGCGAAGTGTCGAATTTAGTATTTTCAAGGTCAGGGATTCGATCTGCCGTAACGGCAATAGTATGAGAGTGTTAATTTCCAAGATGGCGGCCAATATGGCCGCTAAAACACAAAACTATGTGTATCTCAGCTCACAGATAAGATACATTAACAAATGAAGTGTCAAATTTAGTATATTCAAGATCAAAGAATTGATTTATCGTAGTGGCAATAGTGTGTGAGTGTTACTTTTCAAGATGGCGGCAGTGCTGAAAGTGGTTTGAAAAAGTAGCCGGGTCTATTACGTAATAATATTCAGTGTTTTAGGGGAAAATTTAGGTTATCTTACAGGTTACAAAAATGAATGCCGGGTCGCAGACCCAGACAGACCCGGCTCACTTTCAGGCCTGGATGGCGGTCAATATGGCGCCAAAACACAGAAATTTGTTTATCTCAGCTCACATTTTGCTTTTAGCGGCCATATTGAACGCCATCTTGGATAGTAACGCTCCCATACTATTGCCACTATGATAAATCGATGCGTTGATCTTGAATGTATTAAATTTGACACTTCTTTTGTTATTTTAGCTAAACTTATAGCTGAAATATGCATGTTTTGTTTCTGCGGCCACAGTGGTCGCCATCTTGGATAGTATCATCCCGACACTTTTGCTACTGCGAAAAAACGACTGTTTGATAAAATTTGACACTTCATTTGCTATCGTAGCTTACCTTGAAATTATAAAATTTGACACTTCATCTGCTATCGTAGCTTACCTATCAGCTAAGATATTTATATCTGTGTTTTGGCGGCCATATTGGCCGCCATCTTGGAAAGAAACACTCGCACACTATTGGCACTACGAGAAATGGATTCCTTGATCTTAAAACTATTAAATTCGACACTTTATTTCTCACGGGAGCTTACCTATGAGGTGAGACATAAATATTTTGTCTTGGCGGCCATATTGGCCACCATTTTGGATAGTATCAATCTAACACTATTGCAACTACGAGGTATCAATTTCTTGATCTTGAAACTGTTAAATTTGATCCTTCATTTGTTATTGTAGCTTATTTTGATCTGAGATATAATTTTTTTTTGTTTTGGCGGCCATCTTGTCCGCCATCTTGGATAGTAGCATTCCTACACTATTGCTACTATGAAAAATCGATTGACTGACCTTAAAATAATTATATTCGACGCTTCATTTGTTACTGTAGCTTGCCTATGAGTTAAGATATGCATTTTGTGTGTTATGGCGGCCATATTGGCCGCCATCTTGGAAAATAACACTCGCACACTATTGGCACTGCAATAAATCGATTCGCTGACCTTGAATCTATTTAATTAGACACTCTATTTGTTATGGTAGCCTACCTATAAGCTGAGATAGACATTCATTTGTTTCAGCGGCCATATTGGCCGCCATCTTGGAAAATAACACTCCCACACTATTGGCACTACGAAAAATGGTATCCTTGGCCTTGAAACTATTAAATTCGACACTTCATTTGTTGCTGTAGCTTGCCTATGAGCTGAGCTATGCATTTTGTGTTTTATGGCGGCCATATTGGCCGCCATCTTGGAAAGTAACACTCGCACTCTATTGGCACTGCAATAAATCGATTCGGTGACCTTGAATCTATTTAATTCGACACTGTATTTGTTATGGTAACTTAACTATGAGCTGAGATATACATTTGTGTGTGTTTTGGCGGCCATATTGGCCGCCATCTTGAAAGTAACACTTGCACCCTATTGGCACTACAAGAAATGGATTCCTTGACCTTGACACTATTAAATTCGATACTTCATTTGTTATCGTAGCTTACCTGTGAGCTGAGATATTACAAATTGTGGTGGGGTAAAAAATTACCCCGCTTGGACCTCGACGTATCGTAAAATGTTTTGGTCCTGCGAAGGTTAAGCTTATCCTAAATAGCTCATATAGAAATGCGGCTGTGCCGTTAATCCTACCGTCATTAAGGTCAGGAGTTTTCCCAAAGCCTTGATCGGCTTGCAGACTTTGTGATGGCTGCATTGCGTCAGTCACTTCTGTACCACAACATACACAGAAATTCGCTTTGAAAATTTAAATTTTCTTATTGTAAGGACTACAAAAATTAGAAATAAAATACTATTAAAACTTTATCAAACAATAAAGAAAATATTTATAATGATCATGCTAATGAATAGATCACAAATAATTTAATCATAGTAATTGACATGCCTCTTGGAATGCCCAACCTGCTGCTCTCCGATAAGAGCCTCTTCCTCTAACTCCTATTCTTTTCTGCAAAAGACCGCCTTATTTCTTACTCGTTCTGGGATATCGGACAGGGAGTGCCACTATAAATGAGTTCGCCTTGAAGTGACGCTTTATAACAGCTCAATTATTATTACAAAATGAGAACAGACTTCAATTATATAAACCTTTAGGTCATTCTCTCGCTGAAAATAGCAGTTGCATTAGGTCAATACAATTGTAGCAGTGCAAACTGTTTGCATCACTTACCAGAGTAGACAACTTCTTCACATTGGCGCACGTCATCAAAATATTCGTTTTCATTCAGCGGTTCGTCGTCTGTTGTAAAAGCGCCAACAAATAAAATGTAAAATTGCTGGGAGCGTAAGGTTATGCAGGCCTAACTTGGAAGCCCTACTTGCTGGTCCCCGATGGACGTTTTTCGCTCTATCTCCTTTTCTTTTCCGCTGAAGACCGCACTATTTCCTGCGCTTAGCAATTGGTTTCACTAAAGAATAGACTTACTTAGAGTAGGGTGGGGCAAGAGCGGCCCCTTAAGCATTTCATCTAAATATCTACGAGTAGGTTACAGTATTGAAACAACAAACTATACCCTGTTACAGACCATCGAAGTGGCTCTGCAGGGTATACAAATTATTTCCAAAAAATAAATATGATTCTTTGGTATTAAACATTTTATGCAGGCCTTCAAAAAGCCACTCTTGCCCCACCGGTGGGGCAAGAGTGGCATGAACTGCCAGTCTTGCCCCAGTATTAAAACAAAAAAACTACACAAGTCTACATGAACAATTACTTCTGTAGAATACGATGACACTGCAATTTTATTTACAAAAACAAAACAGCAGAACATTCTTTAAAAACTTATAAGTATTTGCAAAATGAATAGACCCCCTAAGAATTTCAAAAAATAACATTTAAGAACTAAAAGTACATAAGCAATTTCTTCACGAAATCATAAACAACTTAGCTATTGCCGGTATTTCTGGTTTATTTTTTACTTACTATTTACTGCAAAATCCAAAACGCATTGTAAGATTTTGTCTCTTAAAAGTGTTTAGTCTACTTGGAAACAATTGAAGTGTCATCGACAAAAGTCACAAACGAAACATCTCCCCCCCGTGTAGTCTGTGCAGCTTTCGAGGCACCATCGCTTGCAGTTATAACATTTTATCAAGTCTTTTTTCTTCCTGATTGTCTTACTAAAACGTTCTAAACAGTACGGACACTCACAATCATCGTTATCTTTCATTCCAGATAAATTGGATTTCTTCTTTGAAGATAGTTTTCCTGCACTTGCTTGGCTGGGGTTCACTTGCTTCCTTTGCTTCACTTTACTTTTTTTGTCTTTAATGAGTTCTCTTCCAATGTTCTTTCTGCTATGTACTGCATCACTTGCTTCTTTAGCAATCTTTTTCTCTACCAGCAATGCTTTGAATGGCGATGCTGTAACAATTTTGGATTGCTGAGCTCTTCATTTCTGGGTTCTAGACGTACCGCTATGCCTTGTTCTTGGCTTCGGGGAAGCGACATCCAGGGGAATAAATTTTAAGTCAGTGGACTAGAGACTGTAGGATTGGTTGTGTCTTCCGGTGTGTTTGACGGTTTATCGAGCTACCAGCTATGGGTGTAGTTTTCCGGTATAAGCAGTCAGTGCAACGACAATGCTTGTTGCAGCACTTGAGGCAGCTGCAATTAGGTACTGTGTTTTGTAGTACACTATCAGCTGTGAATTTGGGTATTTGTGGAAGCAGTTGATACTGATCCCTCAAGAAGGGTGATATGGGGCAAGAGTGGCCGTCGATGGGGCAAGAGTAAGGCCATCTTGCCTCATTTGTAACGGCTACTCTTCAAAGGCATACCAATTCTTTTTCATTAATTACTAGTGACATCTTGCGAATTCATTGAAACTAATATGCTCAATCAATGCCTTTGTTATGTCTTTGCAAAAAACTTATCGAAAAATTTCGTATCAAAAACATTGATTTTATCCAAAATTATTACTAACCATTCCAGTTTTTACAGATTTTAGGTAAATAACAAATTCCTTACTTTCTGGTAGAATTTTGCAAGTAAATTTAACAAATTTTATGTCGTTCCAGCGGCCGATAAATGTCTTTCAACGTGACGTAGTTTAATCTCAACGCATGCGCAATGTTTTATGATAGGCTTCCGGTTATTCTTACCCCGCAGGCCGCTGTTGCCCCACTCTCCTCTACTAGTTCTAGGATATCCGACCGGGCGCGCCTCTTATGAGTTCGCTTTGAAGTGGCGCTTTATAAGTTTCTAATTATAATTACAATATGAGAACAGACTTAAATAATATTAACCTTTAAGCCGTTATGTCGCTGAAAATAACAGCTACGGGTACGTTAGTCATCGATTTTTAGCATAGGTCAATACAACTGTATCAGTGCAAACTCTGTATCACTTACCACAATCGACAACTTCTTCATATTGGCACACGTCTTCGAAATAAGCGTTTTCATTTAGCGGTTCGTCGCCTATTGTAAATAGCCAACAAATAAAATTATGTTAAATAGCTCAGAGCGTAAGGTCCATCCTTAGTTTCGTGAATTTTATAAAAACAAATGGTTGAAGCATGGATGTAGAGTCATGCTTGGTCTGAAAGACTGTTGCATCGCTTACATCTTACTGAAATATTCTATGACGTCTAATAAGTACACACCAAATCATATCCTGCATCATTTTAACAAAAACCCAGTTTCTTCAGAAGATTGGAAACACCAAAGGACTGAAAACGCACGTCAACACATAAAAAACCGACCGTAGAAAAGTTGTTTGCTATGAAACTTGATGCCCAATTTACAATATTAAATCATGTTTTACAGCAAGTCCATCTAAAATTAGTAGACCTAACTAGAAGATGCCTCTACCAGCCGAAAAATGACAGCCATCAGGGTTATTGGTAGACCCTACAGGTAAACTAATTCGTTTGTTCCTCGAAAAGACCAGAAGTGGACTCCTGAACTGTGTTAAAAATTCAATAGGCCTATATAAGATTGATTGAATACGTTTCTGAGTTTACTGGGCTGAATAATGATGTTCATGTTTATTATTTACTTAAATCTTTGAGAAGACTATGGCTCTGAGTGAGAAAGTAAAGTAGTCAATCATGTGATGGTCGTGTAAAGACCTTTCTATTGCGCTTGCTTACTCTGTACACTATTCTTGTCTTTTCTGTAGACTTTCCTTTTCATCACCAAGAAGACAAGGACCGCTGAGAACGCAGCAGCGAATATGGCCAAAGCAATCAGGGTATACGAAATGTTCGGTGGAGATGTCGCAGAAGTCGAATCCAACAAGGCTTATAAAGTATCAGAATCAACAGCAAAATCAATGTCAACAACAATCTCAACAACAATAGCAATAACCAATACAATATTAAGCTCAATGCAATATCAGTAATAGTACGGTTAGTATCACGTTTGTAAATTAAGTAAGCAAGTGTAGGCCCTATTAGGCCCTCTTTACTGAACCGGTTGCAGGAAATTCGCACTCTAGTGTATATGCATCAAGTGACATGTAACTCGGATTGCTGACACCCTTTCATTCTGCTTATTATCTTGCCTTCATCAAAAACCTGTTCTCGTGACAGTCGTGGATAGAGAACGATGTACGGTATGTTAAACCCAAAATGAATGATCATACTGAAAACTCCTAAATCAGCTGAATTACGACTAATATATTGTACATACATGGACAATTAGGCTAAGTGGTGTATTTTGTATTTTTATTGTTCTGTTCCGTCCACCTACACGATGTTACTGTTCAGGCTATCAAATGAGTAGGTCGAGACGTCATTGATACAAAAACATACTATCCCTCTATATAAAACCCCATCATATCATGCTGTTTAGCGTAGATGAAGACCTGGATGTCCTAATTGCGTTATGCCGTTTTGTTTTTGCTTTTGAGCTGTTACAAATTGCATGTGTGTTTACAATTTGGAGCAAATATTATTGACTGAAAACATGTGACAACAGCTTATTCTGTGTAAAAAGTGGGTCAGAGATAAACAGCTGCTTTGCGAAGCGAATGTAAAACTAGACTCTAAACTTTTTCGCCGAATCCGCTATATTGGCCTAAATGCAAAACAAAATAAACGAAGACTACTGACATCAATTTTTATCATGCAGTCAAATGGTGTCTAAAAATTTATATATCACCGTAGTTTCTGCTAATCGATTGCGTCACAAGTGAGCTTAGCTGTAATGAAAATATTTAAGATATTATCCAATTCTGCGAATCAGTTTGAATCACTGGCCTAATTCGGAATAGAAATGACAAAAAATTAAATTATTACAATCGATACTTTTATTTGAAATACTAAGCTTATGCTATGCAAATAACTGAAATAATTGAACTGCAGCATCATTAATAATGAAGGAAATTTGTGATGCGTTCTGAGAAAAGCGACCACAAGTCTCAAATGGCGTTAAGCAGTGATTCATAATCCTGGGTAATTTCTGATTAAAATGCAGAAAAAATGAACTTGATATCTTCATCCAAAGTATTTTTTAAACTTAATTTAGAACAGAACATGCGCAAATGACAGTTCTCGGATATTTCAGTTTAAACTTTCTGCTGAAAAAAATGAGAAATTACACCAAATTTTACTACATAATTCGTTATGAAATAGGAACTAAACAGAGCTCATTATGACAATTAATCACAGTATCATTTATTGTATACATGTGCACTATTCTCATGTAAAAAATAGTGCTACATTACAAAATTTATTATCTGCTAAAAAATATTTTGAAAGTGAGAATGGGTGCCACGAGACTTATGGTCCATTTTAAGCCATACACAAAGGTCATCATTTCAAGAATAAAATTTGAGATTTTTGAAAATTTTCTTTTATCAGTGCTTACCAGCCACATCAATGAATACGAAATCGCTCATAACTCATTTTCACCCGAACAGACCTATGCTTGCTTTAAAGCCAGTTTTCTCAGTAACTGTGGAGAGACTTGTGGGCCCTTTTCTCAGAACGCATCACATTTATGTACAGAGTCTACTAAGGCAGGTGTATACTCTGTGCAAATTATGTAGGCTCAAAACTGCATTTTAAGAAATTTATTTATGATTAGAAATGATTTATCAAAGCAGGAGTATTTAATAGACGCTTTATGATTTCAAAGTGGGTCAGTTTTGGTTCTTGGTTGTACTATATGATCAATTGAGGTTGCCTACATAACCAAAGGCTTCACAATGGTGTAAGCGGGAAAGCTGATGAATACAAAGCTTGTAAGTCTTACTTTTGGGCAGTGGCGATGTCCATGTGCAAGTGCTGACTGTCGTCTTACTGACGTCGTAGTCGATTTGAATGCTCTCGTTGAAGTATATCATGCAGGTGTAACTGACGCCATTTTTCGCCAACACTCTCAACGTATATGTTACAGTGACATTTGAAACTGTGACATTCTCGACTTGATCACGGATGATAGCTTCGTCGTTTTGCCTCCATTTAATCATTGGCACCCAGTTGCCTCTGTATCTCACAGTGCACTGCACTTCCATCCATTCGTTGTCGGTGGCCTCAGACGTTGTTTCGCAAGTTGGCTCGTTTTCTGGAGGTAATTCACGCCAAATAAAATACTTATAATAAGCTATATCCTATTACTTGCATACGAAGAATTCATTTTTATGTGTTCAATGAGTAATCATGTTGTCTCAAGATTCAAGAATTAAAGGATCGCGCATTCCCCTCCCTTAGCTTTGATGCATTTTAAGTTTTTGACTATAAAGAATACTTTCAAAGACACGCTACATAATGAGGACAATCAATCAAGCCAATAGGCCTATAATTAGGCCTATATAGATCACATTATATCTCAAACATTAATATATCTCATTTTCATGCGCATTTTCTTCCTCAGAATAATTGCTGCAAATGTAGCATTATTTAAACCATAGACATTTATTTTGTTAACACGGTATATTTGTAGCTAAATTGATTTTAAAAGTTCAAGAAACATTATCTAATGATCTGAACTACCAATTATGATTCTGGTGTTTAATTATGTTCACGGGTAAATATCGAGAAAGCATGTTCTCAAAAATGCATCACATTAAGCACTAAGCTTTGAATGTCGTGTTGAACTTTTCATTGGTGTTGGCATTGAAAACACAGCACATTGCACTTTGATATAGCAACGTATTTAAATGTGAGTTCAATGGCACATAATTCGTTAAAGAGAGATTTCAGTGGCATGGATTTTCGAATGACGAATGTGCGTATACTTTACCAAGGATGAGAAACTGGTGCAACTGAACAAAGCATTACTGACCCTCGGTGTTGAAAAATATATTCTGATATTGTTTATGTAGATCAATTTTGTCATTAGGCATTAACTGTAGGCGAGAAATGCCCTAAACTTTGCCTAGACTAAAATAGGTACATGCACTACATAAAGTATGCTATTTTCAAGGTGCCCATACCATGACATAAAGGCTTTTGAAATTTCGTTTGCACCTGGGTACCTTAGCCTATTCAGCTACTATTAATGAAAAACTGGAGTCCGCAAAGAAGATCGTAAACTCTGGATGAGAAGTTCAGACGGCCAGGGAGAGGGTTGGTCACCCGTACTCATATATGCGAAGACTAAGAAAGTGAAATCGTTAACACTTCACACCCATAGCCATCTCTCAGGCTAGCTTAAGGGATTGCGGCTGTTCTTCGTCTATTAAACCTGACAATTAGCCTGTATGACTTGTCAAATGAAACGTGAAGCGCACAACTCATGAAACATTTATTGCGGAATGACAGTAAGACTTATAACTAACCTAAGACAATCAGTTGTGCTGTTCTGTTGTATGATCGCTATAGCGCCTTCTTCCGTTACATTTACTCGGATCATACAAGTGTAGAGACCAGCATCGCTCAGTTGAGTCGAGTTAATGATAAGATCAACAGAACCATCGGAGAGTTTCCGAACATAAACGGATGTCATCTTGTTGTTATTAGCTCCGACTCCAAAACTGTATATAACAGCATCTTCGTCGGATCCAGTTGGTTTAAACACCCAGCTGTAAACATCCGAGCTGGAGTTCGGTCGGCATCTAAGTTCTATGCAGTTTCCTTGTAGTACAGCAGCATTGGTTGGAGCTACAGAACAGTCTATGTTCTGTGCAGCTGTAAATTTAAATAGTTTCACTTCAATATCAGAGAACCAGATCAGCATATTTACATTAGACAAAGATTTGTTTTCTAACGATCATCATGAAGATATTTTCAAGCGTTTGCTGTTACTCACCCAAAACGCTGTCATGTTTGTGTACCGATCCTCTCTCTCCGCACTTAGGATCTGGTTTGTGGATCCACCCTGTCAACACGATCCTCTAGGTTATCGTAAGGGTTCCATTCTAAGTCATCTGGTTAATATCATTTACACTGAAGACCTAAGCCGTCTTGTCTCCTTTTGGGAGTTGCTGTTCACCGGTATGCTGATGAAACTCAGGCATATATATCTACGTATAAGCCGCGTTCACTGTCTCCTTACCTGAGAAAATGTTCATGGCATCTGATGCGTGTAGCATATGAATATCGTTCAAACGCCTCTTTAATATGAAAAACTCAACTGATCTGTTTGGTAGCCACAGACAGCTGTGAATAGTATATTTTCATAACTTATAGCGTCACTTTCTCAACACCGCCTTCTACACTTCTGCTGGTGATCTCGTTTCACAGTAACTGTTGTCTGTTGATTAGAAATTAAGCTGCTTCTCCGAGCATGGGTGGACAGTAATAATAATATAATATAATATCTTTTCTTTAAAATCCTGACAAACGCACTGCGCTGTACATTTACATGTTATGCAATTGAAATCTTAACTACTAACAGAACAGACAGTTTGCAATACAACGGCGCTAATAGCAGCTTACAAAGCATATCCGCCCAACGGGGGCTCGAACTCGGTACCTCTCGGTCTCTGTGCCAGATGTTATCCAATGCGCCACGGGCCCCTTCCAGTATGTCTATAAACTGATAGATACGCACAATGCGCCACTCGCTGGCAAAGTCGCTTTGTCCTAAACTATGTGCTCAAATGCATTTGGGTGACTGTGGTGACGCTATTAAATGCAGGCCTGTATATTTCAAGAAACTTCCATACATTTTCAATGCAGCAGCTCAGCTAAATGATAGAATTCTTAACCTTGGTCATTATTATGTGTCAGATAGTTGACCTCTGTCGTCAAACTGCCTTCATTACTCTTGCTGTTAGGAATGCTGAGCCATCTGACCTCTATATTATGTTGACGAATGTTTATTAAGATGTTTATTTATTATTATATTAATTTATTGGTCCAAAATCAGAAAGTACACTGCTTCATACATGCAAATTTTATGTTCTTTACTGTATTTTCAACGCATAATTATACGCTTCAGAATTTGCACAGTTTTCGAGCTGCACTACACAAATGTTTATGACACCTAAAGACGATTACCACCGCAGCGACGAACCAAAATCTAATCTGCCCGAGACGAATGGTTATTGTGTCTATATAACCATGTTCTAAACCGTCTGTGTCTTCCACGCTCTGCGTTCTCTGTCGTCTATCGGATTGCTCTTCAGCTTCTTGGCACTCTCCTATCGCTAGAGTGAGAAGCTAAAGAACTTCTCGCCTCGCGACATAAGTCTTTTATAGTCTAGATACATCCTACCTCGATTTATGCGTGTCTGCCTAGTTATCCTATAATCACTGTCTTTACGCCCTACAGTCGTGTTACCATACCTATAAGAAACCTACGTATGCTGCTTCAATACCTGTAAACCCGCAGTTTGTGAGTTTGCCTATCTCGACGGTTCGCACTATTTTCAAAATCATAGTAAGTTATTTCAAGCGTTTTTCTGCTTGAATCTAGGAGCCACACTTTTCCGTTACTGGCTTCTGTGTAGCCCAGCTCCAAGAGTATGGATGACTTTTGCCTCTGACGTCTCTACTCTGGTGGTCGTATTGTTTTCTCTGATTAATTCCATGTCATCAGTGTCTACTAGGCCTACTCTCTGCCTATTTGATTGTTGCATTGAGCTAACTAATCCACTTCGTCTTGCCACCACATGTTCGGTCCGTGGGTCTAACTGTTGCTGAAACGGATACGGTCTCTCTGAAACCAAACTACAAAGTCAAATTCTCTGTGGATCTCTGAGCTATATTAGCTATATACCTTACCATGCGATTTTCAAGTCCTGCACCACGTCTCTGGCTCGGTCAGATATCTATAGCAACTTGAGAGAATGGCTGTTTTGTCTGCCTATGCGTAGACGAGCTGAATTTAAGATCATCATATTCGGAACTGCGATGCCAGGCAGATTGCATTTTCAATTACAAATTTAAATTCGCTTAGCGCCTCTTTAATAGTAACTTCTCGGAGGTGCTAAGAATATGCATAGTTAAGTGATCTAGTTAATTATTGTTAGTTAAGCTAGTTATTCTTATTTCTTTTTTCTGACAATGCTATTTGTGTATAGGCCTACTCAACCGTCATCCCTCTGCTAACATGGTACACGGGTATCCCTAACTTAGCGGGACTCCAGTCCCTTCTGGGTATCCTATTGTTTCCCTCAAAAGTTAATAAGATAATCATGATTGTGATCGGTCTGTTTTAAATTTCCAAACTAATGATCGGTGATTAATGATTATTCTGGATCACTACTTGTAAACTATTCTCCGGAAACAATAAAAGGATTGATTGATTGATAGCTAGCATAAATAGCCAACACACACTAATTAAAATCATTGCATTGATGTGGGTCTAACGTAATGTGCATTAAACTGCACCATATCACATCACGATACCTTATACATAGAACGAGAATTCGTGACTTCAGACTTTAACCTTCGTAATATGAACAGTCATTTTTAATATTCGTAAATATTCGTAAATATTCGTTGATAACGTCACTGTTTCCGCTTTGTTTACGAACATTTAATTCAAGAGTACTGAGAATAATGTGCAGTTTTGCGGCGCTGTACATAGTGCTGTGGTCCGTAAGCTGCATGGTATGCAACAGACTTCAAATTGCCACCAGTCATCCTAAAAGTGTACTGCCATGTAATTTGTTTGTACATGTGTAAGCACCCAACGAGTCTCCTAAACTTATGTTTCTGTTTGCTGGTCAATTTAATCTTATATACACCCTACTTCACATGTATGTAGGCCACCAACTACGTCATTGGCCCGATAGACGTCTCTCTACGATCTCTCTGTATACTCAAGTCAATCTATCTGTCTCTGCGGTCCCATTCTGAAATCCACGCGCCCATAATTATCATGTTCCAGTCTCACTTTCAAATGATGCGCTTATAGTGCTGAGTGCTAGGGAATAGCGGGAGCTGAGGCATAATTTGCGCCAAAAATGTGAATGTCGCATGATCGGCCCCGGCCCGCATAGTTTGAGACTTCGAACAATAAACCAAGTGAAGTTACTGATTATAAGATGACTAACTCTAATATATGCTGTTCTTATGCATATTTTGGCACTGATTTTTTAGAATTAATCCCGGATTTTGAAGAATTAAGAATTAAAAGCAGTTTTAATATTCGTCAATATTCGTCAAGTTTTAAAATTTTTAATATTCGTAATATGCGCATACGTTCTATGCCTTACATCACTTAATACCTTGTAATATACAGTCAATTTATACTAAGTGAACTTTAAGTAAGAGTAACATACTGATCTGAGAACAGGATATCAATACAGCCAACAGCAACACATCGTACGCCATGGAAGCTGAAGGAAACCCAACGAATCTCCTAAACTTATATTTCTGTTATCTGGTCAATTTAATCTTATATATACACTAAATTACATGTATGTAGGCCACCAACTACGTCATTGGCCGGATAGACGTCTCATAAAATTGCATACACAAACAATAATTTATTATTGTCCAGGCTTAACGATTATCACTCAAGGCCTTGTGCTAATTGTGCAGGCAGTATGGCCTAAGTCGGAAATGTTTGCTATTACATCCGCACTGTTAACTGTCATTTGCGATGGATATAGCAAATGACGCATTTTGACCATCTAATTTTATACTGATGCAGATGACCTGTATTGCATGTTTCAAAAGAATTGGGGCTTAATATCTGCTGTTTTATAATTATATGAGTCATTTGTATTGTTTCCGTCAGTGATTAAATTCAGCCGGATGCATAGGCCTACATATGTGGGTGTATGCACACATGCATGAATGTACAGTGTACAAATATGTTTTTATGAAATGCACACATGTAGCCTATGCATGCAAACATATACCGGTAAGCCTACGTACAGACACACGATACACGGATATTGGATTTCGTGAAATATTTAGTTCACTATCTATTTATTTATATAGCGAACACAAACAGAGAGGCCATTTTGCCTTTCAGAGATCCTGTGGCTTCACGATTGTTATTTATTAAGTAGCCTTTATTTGCATCTGCCATGGCAAGCATTGTACTGTATACAACAATAACACGTATAGGCCTATTTGAAATCAACTCCCTATTATAGGAGCAGATTCTATAGATATACATACACAGCTAAATGTAACTAAATATACATCGACTAACAAACCTACTTTTGAACAGTTTAGATTAAACTATTGGTAGCAGAGAGGGATAACCTCTCTCGCGAAGCGAGTACTTGTCATCAAGTAGAGGCGGCAAGAACCGATAAAGGCATTGGATTGGTCGAGGAACTGCGATTTCTCAAACAGCTTCCTGATGAGCCTGTCGCACCTACTTCATCGGAAATCTAACCCTTACGCAGGTCTTTCTTGCTGTCACGCGACCATTGATATTTAATAATTTGGCTATCATATTTTATACTCCTAGCTGGCTCTCTTGGCAAGATTGAGAGACTGCCTTTCTGTTTCTCCCCAATATGTGTAACGTTGCAGAAATGTTTCTATTACGTTTTACCAGATAGCCTGGTGGAAAGTAACAAACATGTCCAGTAGGCTATATACAGAAGAAAAAGAAGAAAGCAGTCCTTTAACTCAGCGCTGGAGCAGCCATGAGTATGAAGTGTTATCGAGTTCAATTTCCTTAGCCTCGGGCCCTCGACATATGAGGGCGAAAGGCGGTGAGGAAAGGGTTAGTAGCTAACACAATGATTACTTTCTATATTATGCTAGCGTTCTCCATATTTGTTAAAGATAGAATTCAAATGACTTTCTCTTTAACTAATTGAAAGTGATACTGTTTTATAGCGGACTTTTCCTTTTCCTTTTCACCTGTGCTTGGTTTTGTTTAACAGTCTATTAGCCAACAATTCGAGTTCAGAAAGGTGAGGCAAGTAGAACTGTTACTCATCATTATCTTAAAATTTAAGTTAAATTGCATGGGCCTAATTGGGACTCTTAAGCTGGACGCGGAAACAATTAGTTTATTCTTAAGATGCGCTATATAAACTGACAGGTAAAATAAAATACAATGCAATGTCATTATGATCAGTATCTCTCTATAAAATGTTTCAGGAAAGCGCCATTGAAGAAAGGAAAGAACGAATGCATTAATAAATGAATTAACGACCTAACGAATAAACGAATGTGTGAACCATCGTCAACAGACTAACTTACAGCTTCAAACGGATAAAACTTTTTAAATTTCTAAGATATGCATAATTTGTTTGAGAGTTTGAATAAAAAACCAAACCTTACGTCGACAAAGCATGAACTGATTGCTCTGAAATCGCTCTTCACAGTAAAGATTCCGTACATCGATTGCGAGTTTCGAGGGCATATAGACTTAGTTCGACGACTGGCGTTTGGTGTAGTATTTGCTTCTCAATACATCAAGGACCCTAATATCTGTTCGATTCTCTACCTTTCAATTTTGCATTATTCACTGAATTACTACATGCGAGATACGCAATAAAAGAGCAACTTTTTTAAATAGTTGTTACGATAAATACGGAATTGAAAATTTCACTTGATGCCCAAGGAGCGTGAACAAAATAGGGAAACGTATTAGTGCGCTTTATTCGATAGGACACAATTTAAAGACGAGCGTGTACCGAAAGTGACTGGGAAATTAATGCAGCTCGTCGTTAAAGTGTTAACATGCCACTGTACAATACCTAAAATTCAGAAGGCATAAGAGAAAGCAGCTTCTAAAGATATATCGGAGAGGCAGTTATAGGTAAGTCTTGTTAACGATTTCAATTCCTTAGCCTCGAACAAGAGGGCTGAAGACAGTTTTCTCTCTTCACTGTAACTTCCATGTCTATGCAACTAAATACTGCGATAAGCGCACTAATTTTAGTTGTTTTGCTTAGAGACGTCACCGCACCACAAACATTGGGATATTTTATCCACTGGAAAGAATTTTAAACCCGAACCACGGGCCTGAAGTAGAGTAAGATAACAATATACATATTCTAAAACAAACAAGTGAAAACATTCTTACATAAGCCAAGCAAACGTCAACAATTTAGATGCTTCATGCAGAATCACGTTACTTTATACTTCCTGTATTTAATATACGCCAAGAATAATGTAACAACTGAAGCAATGTTCTTTTTTGTAAAAATTCTATAGAGCTGTAAGATAGAGATTTACTATATTGTTGAGAATAATTGAATTATTTAGAAACACTTGAATATTATTAAATGAAAAAATTAAGATGGCATTGACAAAACACCTACATAATAAGGTTAATGAAAAAATAGTATTACAATACACATCTGCATTATAATTTAGTTCTATGCCTCAAAAGAAAAGCCTCAGCGCTTTGCAGTAAGCCTAGTCGACGGCATAAAGATTTTGCAGATCATGACTCAAAATCCTATAATAGCAATGACAATTTAACTTCTATTGATATCGGAGCAGTATTTTTTATTAATATCCCACATGTGAGCATCGTCTCTGGGAATATGTCCTATCAACTGCAAAGCCAAAAACTGGAATAATCAGCCAAAAGTTACAACGGTCATGGAGACTAAAACATTAAAACAGCTCAGTGCGTCAAACTTTAATAGTCTATGCCAAGATTTCCATGTACGCAGGTGATCTTTGATTCATAGTAATGGCATTCTCTTGTATGTTGTTCGTTACATCCAATTCTGCTTCATCAGTTAGAATTAAGTTACTGTAGAGGTGTAGGTGAGTCGTAATCCAGGACTGCACGTCCTCGTCAGTGGGTACCTGCTCATGTGCCATTCCAAACACCGTGGTGCCTCCTTGAATTGGCATTTTCGAGATTGATTCATATGGTCGGGATGGTTGAACGTTTGCTTTGTTCGTCGAAGGTTTACAATGTCGTACCGTTTGAGTTTCTAAATAAAAAATTTAGCTTAAGTAGGCTATATAAACTGGTAAATTTTAATAATTGTAATTTTAAAATCGTTCTCTTCAAGAATTCGTATTAAGAAATCATGAAGACATACTGAATATCAAACAATTAATATTGATATTTTTTATATTATTATTAATTCTCTTGCTATTGTTGTTACCATCATTGTTTTTATTATAATTATCATTCTATTTTAAAACTATAAATTATTCTTTCGCAAGAGAAATTATGTTATGGTGCGATAGACCATAATCCGGAAAATAATACCTCGTCTTGATTTCCGCACGATGATAACAGCAGTCGTAATGAATGCTGTAATGATTAGACCAGTGCCACAAAGAACTACGATGATTGAAGTCAATGGCCAATGGGTTGTGGCATCAGTTTTGTCGTCAGCTGAAAAAGGAAAAGGCAACAAATTGTAAAACATCTTAACGATGTGTTACAGTAAGTTTACGGACTATGGGGCATAATAAAATGTAAAGCAGAACTCTTGATTATCGTATAGAATTTAATATGTTCATTATCATTGTCGTCGTAGTCGTTGTCATCGTCATCGTCATCAACAACAACAGCCGCAGCATCATCATAGTCATCATCCCCGCAACCACCATCGTCGTTGTCTAAATATACGCCATGTTAATTGTCGCACTTTTTCGTTAACCGCCGGCAGACCGACAACTGTCTGATCTAAAGTTATCTACTGACTTCTCTGGTGTAGTAACCACAATGCATAAGAGTTAATATTTGCCCCTCATATAAATCGCCTCTGGTGATTCTTACTATCAGTTACGCCAGTTCCGCACTGTTGCTCGCTCACTTACTTCAGACTCTACCTCTATTATACTCATCCACTCTTTTATCACAGTCCGACTTGATTACTGTTGTTCACTCTATGTTGGCCTCCCAGCTGGTCGGTTGGGGTGCCTGAACCGGGTCCTGCGCTGTGCCGCACGCCTTTGCGGACGTATTCCAAAATTTGGCCACGTCTCAGGTTATATGCTGGATATGCTTCATTGGCTCCCCCTACTCCAGCGGATCTCGTATCGGATCATCGCTTTGGTCTGGCGGTCCTTGCTCGGCCTAGCCCCTGCCTATCTACGCGACCTCTGCTGCCCTACCTTGGGTGCTTCGGGTCGTCGCTCTCTCCGCTCCACTGAGCGGGGCGTGCTCATGGTCCCTTTTGCCCGCATAGCTACTAAGCAGAATCGAGCCTTATCAGTGGTTGGCCCATCCCTCTGGAACGGGCTCCCTTTGACGCTGCGCTTGCATCCCAGAATCCACTCTGAATCTTTCTATACTTGCCTCAAAACTGTCCTTTTCAGCCGTGCTGGGGTTGGGAGCGCTCCTGAGTAGTAACCTTGAAGGGGCGCTATATAAAACTTCGTAATGAATGAATGAATGAAAAAATAAAGCATCAATCGATGGTCGCTTTGAAATAGCAGTCAGTCATATATGTTAGAGAAGCCAGATCGAAGTTGTATAAGTCGTGGAAACCAGAAGTCAAGCTACAGTAGGTAAGCAAACTGAAGCAGACGAGTCTATAAGTTAAGTTGTGAATGACCTTTTGAGAACACAGAACATGCACAAGACTGGTAATTAAATTCCAAAGATTCAGATCAGCCACCGAAAACTAGTACGGTACTGTCTTGCTGCAAAGTGTAGCAAGAGCGAGGGTATCCGCTGATCGAGTGCAATATTTGCTTCCATGACGAGCGGTAAAGGAAAGGAAATGGGCCGGATGCTTCAAGTGCATTGCGTTGTAAGCTATAAAGCGGATACAAGTGTGACGTCGACGCTGAAGCTCTTGAAGCGTCATTTGATGATGAGGGTTTCGCGACAACTCGTCTACAGACTTTTCGTCTACCGACATTTTGTCTACAAGTGTATATGTATCCATTACGGCCAATCAACAGAGGCCACTTCCTTATAGTTTCCCTAAAACGCGCTATATATTCTCAGGAATCCAGCTTCTAATTACTGAAAAGATTATTTTCATCAATCCAACTTCTATTGAATGGAAGCTTAGTTTCATCCATCCATCCAGCTTGGTTTCCAGCTTCTATTTACGGGAAAAATTATTTCGATCAATCCCTGCAGCTTCTATTTCAACACAGGAATACTTTCATCAATCCCACTTCCATTTAGGGAAACAGTTTTTTCCATCAATCCAGTTTCCATTTTAAAGTGACAATATCAAATAACTTTGTAGACGAAATGTCGGTAGACGAAAAGTCTGTAGACGAATTATTGTCGTGAAACCGATGACGAGTGTTTGGCTGATCATTTTGCAAGACAGACTTCATAAATCATATTGAAAAAAGTCTATGACAGACACTAATAGATTACAACTATAATATTATATAGTGTTTGCCATACCATAAAGGCAAGTTTTTAATTTCAACCAGTTTTACAACCATACAATAAACCTGACGAAAGCAATTAATTATTATGCTTGTACATGTATTCTTATCATTTTATTATTATAGTTATTGCACATCCATAATTGCTCTCATTTTACTTGATGTATTCGCCGCTTTTGATACCGTTGATAATGATAAACTCCTTCACCTCCTGGAACACTAATTTGCAGCAGCTGTAAATAAACTTAAGCGCATAGACTACTTAGTCAGACGTATACTATGTGCAAAATTGTGCTTGTTTAAAAATGCATTAATTTTTATGAAATTTATTTATGATAAGAAATGATTTATCAAAACAGGCGTATTTAACAGTCGCATTACAATTTTAAAGGGGGTAGTTTTGATTCTTAGTTGTACTGTAACTGAACGGCAATGCAAGGTCAAAGAGCTTATTGTGGTACACAGCCGCAGGATTCGCAATGGTGTAAGAGGAAAGTAAAAGCAGATGAATTAAGATACAACGCTTTCAGGTCTAACTTTTGAGCAGTGGCGATGACCACGTGCAAGTGCTGACTGTCGTCTTACTGACATCGTAGTCGATTTGAATGTTCTCGTTGAAGTAAGCCATGCAGGTGCAACTGATGCCATTTCTCGCCAACACTCTCAGCCAGTGGTTAAATTCAGCCGGGTCGCGCCGGGTCTGAGATCCGGCACCTCGGATTTCAGAACCGGCACCCCTGATTTGAGACCCGCCACCTGCATTGTGAGACCCGCCACCCGAATTATGAGATCCGCCACCTAAAAAAAAATTAGACCCGCCACCTAAAATAAGATTAACCAATTCGTCAGCCTCACAGTGCGTTTCAATATTCACTAGCATCATAGAAAACTATTTAACCTACGTGTTTACTTAAGTCTCCCTCTCTCCTTCTCCCTCACTCTCTATCCGTCTGTATGTGTGCCTCCCAATAGGCCTATCAGATAACCAATTCGTCAGCCTCACATGTAGTGCGATTCAAAATTCACTAGCATCATAGAAAATGTCTTAGCCTGCGTGTTTACTTAAGTCGTACACTCTCCCTCTCCCTTCCTCTCTGTCTGTTTGTCTGTCGAGTTCAAATTAACGTATTATAACCGCTGCACGTTGGTAAACCGTGTTTCCGATTCCCGCTCTGTGTACAAAATAGGTCACAGTAGTTTCTTCATTAATGACTCACTTGAGGAAGACTTAGCTGGAATCGGTGTGAAAATAGGCTAGTACGTCCTTTGATTAGTCTTAGAAATCGCGCCTGTAGATAATGTCGAAAAGAAAGTTGGTCAACGTACATCAGCTGTCAGACGTAGTACAACGAAAGCTGAAAGATATCTTTGCACGCAAAAGGTCCTGTAAGAAGTGAGTTCTGTGTTTTACTGTTAGGGCATTAGCAAGGTAACTGGGGCTCTACCGGAATCGCCGAAACCCAATTCTGTGATCAATGATGATGAGTAACTGTTAGATGAAGTGATGAACTGACGATGCAATACAAAATTTTCCCAAAACTTGAAAAACAGTTGCAACCAAGCATTCTAAATCTAGAAACTAATCGTAATCGTAAACTTGATATTTCTAGAGCGCCCACAAAAGAGAAGTCGCGGGATCCAGCTTAATCACAGGTGCTTAATCAAAACAGAATCGATAGGCAGAGGGTCAAAATCCAGAGAGTCAGGTAGGCAGACAGTCAGACGACTAAGGTGGTGATGTTTAGAGTTGAATGACGAGGAAGGTGAGGGGAGGAGAAGGAATCGGGATAGGATTTGTGAAAAAGCAGTGTTTTCAGTTTTCAGTGGAAGACCTGTGGAGAGATAGCAAGAGGTGAGGTTTTGGTGAGTTCATAGGATGGATCGGATATTTGTCGTAGCACAGGCGGGAGTTTGTTCCATAGAGGCGGTACAGCTGTGGCTATGGAACGATTTTCAAATTTAAGCGATGAGGTGACGGAAGGGCGGCGCAGTGTGAGGGTGGAAGATGAACGGGTTGAACGAAGAGGTTGGACCGTGAACAACTGACGGAGATACGAGGGCTGGGAGGATTGAAGTGTGTTGTAGCCTGTAGGTGAGGGATAGGACTTTATATGCTATTCGTTCAGGAATTTTGAGCCAGTGGAGTGATTTCAGGACAGTGGTGATGTGGTGGTGCTTGGGGGCTTTGGTGACAGCACGGGCTAGGGCATTCTGAATAGCTTGGAGGCGGTTAATTTGGGTGATATCTGAGTCATTTTCCGGTAACGTGGTAAATTCAGAATTCAGCTGTCCCCGGTCATTTCTCGAAAAACTATACCTAGTCTGATTATGCTAAGTGTTGATATTAAAATGTATTTGACCAGTCAACAATTTCAGATATTTGAAAGTAATTTAAAGCAATAACGTCATTTATTAAAATTTATTTTCAATTTAAAATGTTCCACTCCGTTACTGTCCCTAGGCTCTAGTATTTATTGCTTTAGTCTGCAATTTCGAAATGATTTGTATTGAGCCAAAAAATTCACGCGTTTCTTATGTATTATATATTTGTGTATGTTTTAAAATACAACTTGGTGAACCGAAACTTCAGTATAATTAAAAGAAAATTTTTTTAAACTTGTCCCCAGGATTTGTGTATACTCCGTTACCACGTAAAAATTAATCTTGTATCTCAGAACCATTCAATTTTGTGGTCGAGCAACTAGACTCATAACTTCTATGTAATCTATGTAAGCTATTTATATCTTCACCAACGATATAAATGGTCCGTCAAATTTCTTACCAATTTTCATATATTTCGTACCAGATGTGTTTTTTAATTATACAGCCACTCCGTTACTGCATTTTTACAATGATTATGAATAAATTTAATTCCAATAATATTTGTAATATAACGCTTATGAGCAAAATAATTATTTGACCGACAATTGATGTGGACGCGTGAGTTATAATATGGTATTTACCGTGCTGCATCCCAAATTGTCTACTCCGTTACCTGTCCACTCCGTTAACATTTATTTGGTAGCGCATGGGACAGCTATGTAACGGAGTGGAAAAATTGTGCTCGACAATCGAAAGATAGTAACGGAGTGGACTTATTATAGGCTAAACGGTGTGGTATTTTGATGCTGTGAGCATATTTTTAAGACAATACCATAAATATTTTAGTGTTTTCTGTTTTTCCGATCACTGGGAATGATTGGCTCAAGTGATTTCTTTTCAGTTGTTTGGGCCAAAAAATGTATTCAACTTAACATTAATTGCTTCTATTTCCGTAACGGAGTGGACCTTTTTCTAAGTAAATGAAACTGTGATGGAATCAAACAATTATATGTATTCTAATTTCTTTTATTTCTATTTTATAAATATTAATACTAAAAACATATTGGCATGTCAAAATACATAACAGAAGCTGTACACGGTATAAAACAGATCTAATTTGTAGGCCTATACAGTAACGGAGTGGCTAAATATTTCAGTAAGGCTATTTTTTTCTACCAAAAACTTTTTACATTTACATATTAGTGCAAAACCAAATATATATTTGTGAAATAGGAACGTTCAAGATTTGTTCCAAAGAAATAAAAATTTATTTTCAAAAAAATTTTTTTTCCTTATTGAATTAGGGAATTTACTATGTTACCGGAAAATGACTCATCTATGTTGAGGAAAAGAGCATTGCAGTAATCTAATTTGGCGTGAACTATTGATGTGGCGAATGTAGATGCGGTTTTAAAGTCGAGTATAGGGCGGATTCTACGAAGGTCACGGATGTGCATGAGGCAAGAGCGGGAAAGATGGGTGATGTGATCGGAAAACCTAAGATTCTGGTCAAAAGTCACACCTAGGTTGCGGACAGGAGAATTTGCAATGAATGTGTGAGTGGATACAGAGTCAAGGTTGAGGGAAATAGAGGGATCTGGGATTTTCTTGAGTTTGCTCACGGAGGCCTATAAGAATGAATTCAGTTTTAGAGGGGGTTGAGGCACAACAAGTTTGAGGTTATCCAGGAGGAGATTTGTTTTACCACACGGAGAAGATGACCTATGGAGTCAGAGAAGCTGCTTGGAGAGAATGAGATGAATAATTTGGTGTTGTCAGCGTATAGGTGATGGTCAACCGAAGATGCTTTGATGAGTGAGCTGATTGGCGTAGTGTAAAGGATGAGCAATAGGGGCCCAAGAAGAACTAGTAGGGCCTACGGACTAGTCGTAAAATTTCCTGAATATTGAGCCTATAATTATTCTGAAAATATCCCGTCAAGTTATATCTGTTATTTTTATCCATCTAGTTTAACTTGTCAAGGATTTAGCTATCACTAATTCAAATTTCTGAAATGTTGTTCTAGGTGTCCCTAGTTAGCGGGATCTTGATCCCTTTGGGACTCCTCTTGCGGCCAATCCTGATATTTTGTGTTAAATGTTATGTGATTTTTATTTGACATGGCTTCAATAAAAGAGTTTTGATTGATTGATTGATTGATTGATTACGGAAATCTTGAATATATGTTTGTATTTTTGAGCCACAGGCTAAAAAGTCAAATCTTGCGACGACTAATTCGATCACTTACAATCATTCAATCGTCCTGAAACTTGGCAGATAGACTCGCCCTCGCAGACACTTCATTCTATAAAATTTCAGCTCCCCCAAAAAGGCTAGCTTATAGAATCGGGGACTCAACTTTTCGAATCGGGAATCGCAGCATTGCCATTGGCCGCAACAAAAACGGACGCGCTGCCTGATTAAACGCACGCTATGACGTAAAATGAACTCGGACTATATATTTGTAGAGGTAACTGCTTCATAAGACGCATTATAGGATACTAGATGGATATAGTAAAAAACTTTGTTTTTACGGGCTGTATTTTATTATTTAGCCTACTGAGCTCTTCAATGTGAAAGTAGGTCCTATAGGCCTACGTGGATTTCGCATAGGGTCTACTAATTTTTGGTATTATTTTGTTGTCAAGCGTTTTGTATGTTTTTGCATTGACCTGTCAATTAAAGCCTATATATAGTCCTCTGTAATATGTTATGCTAAATTTATACCCGATAATGTTTATTTCTTTTAAGTTAATGTTTATGCTTGCAATATAATCGATGATGTGCCGTGTTTCACGCATTTTGAATTTTATCTGAGTCTTTTTACACTAGAAATCGCCAGAAAAATTAAAAGTGTTGACAACTACTGTACGTAGGATACATACATATAGATCTATAGGCTACACATAAATATATCGGTTATAGATTCGCCAGTTAGGCTTAAGTTTTAAATTCGTAAAGACTTGGAGACCCGGCACCTCTGGATTAGCAATTTAGCCACTGCTCTCAGCGTAGATGTAACAGTGACATTTGAAACTGTGTCATTGTCGACTTGATCACGGATGATAGCCTCGTAGTTTTGCCTTCATTTAATCACTGGCGCCCAGTTGCCTCTGTAGCCCACAGTGCATTGCATCTCTATCCATTCATTGTCGCTGACCTCGGATGTTGCTTTGCAAGTTGGCTCGTTTTCTGGAGGTAATTCACGACAAATAAAATACTTATAGTAGGCCATATTCTTGTGACACTACGTCTAATAATTGCATATTAAGAATGCAGTTTTGACGCGTTCAGCGAGTAATCACGTTGTTTGAAGAGTTAAATGGATTCTTCTTACCATCCCTTAAGTTTGATACGTTTTAACTAAAAGAATGCTTTGAAGCATAACCATAACCATTAGTTCCATAACCACAAATTTTATTGCTTCAAGTTTCTTCATTTTATTGTTGCAAGATAGCATCATATCGTAAAGCAAGGTATTTCTAGACAAACCGAAAGCAAATGGAAAGAAACCCTTAAGGGACCGAAGTCTCTCTAGCACGGTTACCCAAGTACAGAAAGAGATAGCGACAGATTGTGTGTAGTACGCTCTCTGAAACCTCGCTTAGCCTCACTCTCAACATTATAATCCAATCCAATTTGCCCCATTAGAACTATACCTATAGTGCTGAATAATGCAGTATCTAAGTCTAAAGCTATAATAGCATAGTCTCTAGTACTATAACTGCATAATCATGCATTGATGCTACTTGCTGCGTTTTGACAGCAAGTTATGAAATAAACGAAAATACAATACAATACAACTAAGTGTTATATAGTTTAACTAGCTAACTAGGACTCAACAAATTAAAAGTCATAAGTGAGTGTGTGTCATCATCGATTAATATGACCTTTTCTATAAATCCTTCATGCAAGGCAGTTGTGCTTACAATAGCTGGGTGGGAATTAGGGATAGGTTGCCAACAAGTGGTAGTGGAGCTTGCGCTTGAATATAGAAATACAGGGAGAAATCTGGATGGTTAAAGGAAGAGTATTCAAAATCCTTGGGCCAGCGCTTCTGGTTGAGAATTTCCGAGTATTCGTTCTTATGGAAATTTCTCTAAAGTTGACAGAGGTTCTTACATTTTAAGGATTAAAACGGGATGCTAAGCTAAAGAAATCCGCAAAAGCTTCGGGCATTACATGTAGTTTGGTATATGATTTATGAGGGGCAAAAATATTGGTATCATCTGCAAAGCAGAGGAGAGGCATTTGGAAGGTTGTTAATGAAAAGTAAAAAAAGGAGGGGTTCAAGAATGGACCCTTGCGGTACCCTGAATTTCTTTATTTTTATTTTTAGATAAAGCATTATTGCAAAATACTTGTTGGGTTCTGTTATCCAGAGAGTTTTAAACCAGTCAAGAGCAATACCACGTACACCAATATTGTGGACTTTTACGAATTAGTATATTGTGATTTACTGTGTCAAACGCGTTTGCAATATCAATAAAGAGTCCAATGGCATAATTATTCACAACGATTCGAACAGCCAGGAAGCTAGGCTACACGGGAATCTCCTACAATACAGTACACAAATAAGTACCAGCTCAACAAATAAGACTGCAGTAGATTAGGCCTACGTGCAGTGGCTAGTTTACAGTTAGTACGAGAATCTTGAAACTGCCCAAGATTACTGAACTTAGTTAATAGTCTATAGTGCATACTACATATAAGTAAGTAAGTAAGTAAGTATATCCTTTATTGATCCAATTGCTAACCGCACTTTGGTGTACATTATGAAGTACATAATCACGAATATATCATCCTTATAATAAAAGTTTTGCGTGCAAGACTGTCTGCAACAGGTAGAATTCTGTCATGTTTACGTGGTTAAGGTTGGAAGCTTGGAGCCTCTTGGAAGGTTCTGTCACAGTTCAGCAGATGATAAAGAGAACAGTGAAACAAAACTACCCCAGTATATGACAATTATTACAAATGTCCGAACATTGTAAACGTGTTAGTCATTGTATCATGTTGTTCATTGTGTGAATAGCCCCCACAATTGTATGTAAATATTTCATAACCGAGTCAAGTCGAAAAAACAAGGATCGACTTGTCAAAACAAACGATAGACTCGACATTATCTAATGATCTGAATTACCAGTAATGATTCTGGTATTTAATTTTGTTCATGGGTGAATATCGAGAAAGAATGTTCCCAAAAATGTATGCTAACAACAATCACATTAATTTAGCAATGCATTTAAATGCGTCAAATTGTCAATGGCAGAAAAATGTTTGAAGCGAGAGTTCAGTGGTATGGATCTTCGAATGACGAATGTGTGTATACTTTACAAAGGATGAAAAACTGGTCCAAATGAAAAATCATTACCGACTCTCGGTGTTGAAACATATATTCTGATAATGTTTCTGTACTATAGTTAATAATTATATAGGAGTGGTAGATCAATTTTGTCATTTGGCATTTTATAGGCGAAAATGAGATAAAGCACGTCTTTGCGGAAATAGGTACACGCACTATTAATTGATTCGGGGATTTATATAGCGCCCCTTCAAGGACACTACCGAGAGGCGCTATAAAAGTAGGGGCCTATGTTATGTTCAAGGAAGCCATACCATGGCAGAAAGTTTTTTTAACTTTCGTCTACAATTGCGTACCATACCCAGCCTACTCAGCTATAGACAAATGAAGAAAACTGGAGACCGTAAAGAATACCGCAAGCTGTAGATGAAAAGATCAGACGGCAAAGGAAAGGGTTGCTCATCCATCATCATATACGAAGACTAAGAAATATGAAATCGTTTACATTGCATATCCATAGCCGCCTCTCAGACTGGCTTAAGGGGTTGCGGCTGTTCTTCGTTTAACCTAAAAAATTAACCTGTATGATTTGTCAAATGAAAAGTGAAGCGCATAACTCATGAAAACTGTATTGCTGAATTACAGTAAGACGTGTAACTACTAACCTAAGACAATCAGTTGTGCTGTCTTTTGTATGATCACTAGAGCGCCCTCTCCCGTTACATTCACACGAATCATACAAGTGTAGAGACCAGCATCGCTGAGTTGAGTCGAGTTAAAGAGAAGATCAACAGAACCATCCGAGAGTTTCCGAATATAAGAGGTTGTTATGTTGTTGTTATTAGATCCAACTCCAGAACTGTATATAACAACACCTTCGTCGGTTCCAGCTGGTTGAAACACCCAGCTGCAAACATCACCGCTTGAATTCGGTCGGCATCTCAGTTCTGTGCTGTTTCCTTGTAGTACAGCAGCATTGGTGGGAAGCAAAAAGTGACTGGACGACAGTGCTTCTATAAATTAAACAGAAGGGCTAAATGATAAGGCCTGATGCAAGGATCAATTACGTTGCCATAATGAAACCTCACATGTATTAACCGCAAAGTATCGTTCGCCATTTTAAAGGAAGTCAACTGAATTGAAAGCGGTCATCATCATCATCATCAGGATCCATGGGCCGAAGGCCCGTAGGTGTCCAACGCTTGCATCAGATCCATAGGCCGAGGCCTGTTAGGAGTCCAATGCTTGCATTGGATTTCATACGTATTTTTTCTTTACGAACGGAGTATCTGCACCCATCCGTTCGACCTTCGCACTTCTCTCTTAAAGAGAGTTCCAGGCTTAGGACTGGCTCTGATATCCACTATCTTGTGGTATCAGAGGCGGCGATGCCGCCCACGTTTGCCAGCTTTTTCAGGGTTCCTGCTGAGCCTGTCCACCTCGCGTAGCGCCCTAGGTGGTACTTCAGCCAAGACCTTCACCACTGATGGCATAGCCTCAGCAGGCACTCCCCTACTTACTGTTGCCACCCCTCACCACGTTGAGGTGTGAGTCGGACTTTGGGAGGGGGATTGAAAGCGGTACTGATTGCAAATAATAGAAACAATGAAACAGTTCATCATAATTATAGCTTCAACATAAAGCCCCTTATATTTTAAATCCAGAACTAATTACATCAAACTAGTAATCCAGAATCAACTCAACTTCAAAATTGACTTCCTAACTATTATTCTGCAATGCTGTATTAGACCTAATTCACATATTCTTAATCAAATTGTTGAAAGCTCTAAGTACCATGATATTAGTTATATATGTTCGTACTCTTTCTTTCAAGATATCTATAGGATATTCGTTGTTGCTGAATGACTACAGAATTAATGTTAATATAATGCTCTTCACCTTAATAATTATTGTAAGGCTCACAATAATAGGCTACATTGCAACGGTAATGCAGTATAGAAAGATATATACTTCAATGCAGTTCTCTGTCGCGTGTAAGGCGCTGCTGGACTAGTTCTTCCACACCTTGCCATAGTTTAAGTCAACAGGGTATCATGTGTCGGCCATAATGTCCAAGCGATTCCGCATAGGGCCTACTCCTTCATTTTGAGCATTTTGTTAAAATAAAGGTCGAATAGGCCTATCGCTAATCGCTTACCTAGTTTAAACCAACTGATAGCCAGAATAAGGCAGCACAACAGTTGCGCTGTAGACGTCATCTTTGTGACTCTTACAGCGTGTGACAGTTAGACTTAACGTTCAGTTAGCTGTAGTTTCGCTTTCAAGAAAAGTAATCATCAGATTGCATCCTGCTGATGTGTTTCCGTACAGCATTTTCATGATTGGCTTACTCAAACTACTGCTGGTTTACTCGACGTGTGGTTTTCGCAAGCAAAGAAGAAACTAGATTTGCGAACCAAGCAAAAGATAAAAGATAATGTGTTCATAATATTACAGGCCAACTGCTGCCAGCGAAATTTGATACCCACTTGCAATTCTCGCATATATATTTTAAAAAAATAAAGCAATTCTAGGGCAGCAGTAGTTTGATAGGTCCTAACGTTTATATAGAAAGAGTAGAACCGAATAAATGGACCCAATTCCTAGTGGATCCAAATGTTTGAATCGAATTGGGACCAAATAAAACTAACTCAAATTAAGATTAGGCCTACCAAAGCTAGGCAAGTCTAAATTAAGTTGATTCAGTTTGATGACAGGCAGAGTGCTATTGGTATGGGCATGCATGGGCAAGTTAGCAAGTGGGTATTTATGCTTGTATCTTTTGAGTTTATATGCCTACATGCATGTATGCATGTATCTGACTATTGATATAATCTTAATCCTAATTGTTTAACTCAAAATCTTTAAAGCGTTACTCTAAAGCTAAGAGGAGGACATCAGCTTATTCGTGAGCTGATATATCTTCTAGAATCGTTTAGAAAGTTAACTTTTCACGGCTATCCGTCCTATATCCGTATCATCCTATTAAATTTGTGTCAATGTCTTTTCCTTTTGTCTTTTCCGTATTTCGTAAAGCATATCTTTCATTTTTGTCCCTTAAATGCTTATTGTGATTGGAATAAAGTTGCTTCAGACTATAGACTTGTCAGTTGAGGACTTGAGGTAAACGCAAACGAGAAGATGATGAAAGCTGCAATAAGTTCCTCGCCTAAAATAGTAAGTTCTACTGGTTGTCTTTTTGTTTTGTTTTACGCAAAATTTAATTCACAATGGATTGGTGTTTAATAGTCCTAGAGATGTGTGCCTGCAATGCTAACTCGTTTTAGCTTAACTATTATAATAGGCCGAAACTCGGATAAGAAAATTGAAAGCGCAATAACACTTTCTTCATTTATTTTTCTAGTTATTATTGTACCGTCATCGTCACCATCATCTAGCCTACGACACCTACAACAAGACTTTCATAGTAACATTTTCCAAAAGCGTATATAAATCGAGATGTTTAGAAATTGAGACAATAACGGCTGACAGAGAAACGATGACAATAATTGTGCTTAATTAGGGTCGATTAGGCTTAGCAATAGATGAAAGTGATACAGAGCTCGAAGTATAGATAGATCATGTGCCGTAATATATATATATATATATGTGCATAGGCCTATATATATACAAATACATGTATATGTTACAGTGAATGTGTATTATCAAGGAATGTGTATAATACCCTGAAATTTTTAGGCTATAATTATGTATATCCTCTGATTCACTCGGGGAATGTATACATTCCCTGAAAAAACCAGGGTATATATACATATACCCTGAAATTTTCGAGTGATTTCTATACACTTACCCTGACTACAATAAAACATTAAGCCAGATTTCTATTCACATATCCTGAAAAATTTCAGGGTATGTGTAACATCTACTGTTACATTTCAACATATATACATATAGCCCTGAAAATGTCAGGGTATGTGTAACATTTACTGTTACATTTCACACTGTGTGATAGGCATCTGCCAAACCGGCAGATTACCTTAACCGCCACATCTTAACCGCGGTTCACAGAGCAATTTCTTCATCTTTGGAGAAGTCAGCATCCAGCAGAAGGTCGTTTTCTCTGAGTCTTATATTTGTTTCTGATTTGGTTCTGTTGCCACTTCACCTGACGCTGGAGAGTTGTCTATACGGTCGAAGTATAATCTGCATGACGTCAACTACTGAGTTGATGGGCAACCTCATAGCCGCGAGCTTTGTAGACAACGGACGATGAGCACAGTATTTGGTCAGATGATTTTGGTATACCATGATCAATTTGTGATGTCCACTAGGCATGGACTGCATATCAATCAGGTCCACTTGTCCACGTGAGCCATAGTCCGTCATCACTCGTTATGTTGGCGTACTTGACATCCAATACATCAATCAAACAGATGCACATGCGTCAAAGTTCTTGTGAAATGGAACAGTAAATGTTACACACACCCTGAAATTTTCAGAGTATGTGTATTCAAATCTGGCTTAATGTGTTATTGTAAAGCTTTTCAGGGTAAGTGTATAGAAATCACTCGAAAATTTCAGGGTATATGTATATACCCTGGTGTTTTCAGGGAATGTATACATTCCCCGAGTGAATCAGGGTATATACATATAACCTACAAATTTCAGGGTATATACACATTCCCTGATAATACACATTCACTGTAACATATATATATTCATATAAAATTATAGACATTGCATAATCAGAACACAACTCACCCACAACATAACTGAGCCTACTGAGGTAAATAAACTATAGGCCTGTACAAATCGTGAACGAAAGAAAACTGACGAGAATTATAATCTGCACACAAGTAGTAATGCGAGCTAGCTGGGATTTTGTCAGACAATTTCCATCTATATTTAGACCCGAAGTGATTATGCTGCGTAAGTTGCTGATGTTTGACTTTAATTAAGATCACTGCGATGTTCGCGACAATTAGAAGGTAAGAAATACATTTTTATCAAGAAAACTAAGAGAACTATATTATGTATATAGCCTATACATATATATTTATACATACACATGACCACGTCTAGTATAAATAGCCTGTAAGAAAAACAAAACAATAAATAGGCCTAGAACATGGGCGTCCGCAGGAATTTTTCTAGGGGGCGTAAACTTGTAAATATAGTTGTAAATAGTTTAGTCACATCACATGACTAAATAGGGTGTCGAAAGCAACCGATTCCTTCACCTGCTATACGCTCGCTCCCATCGTCGCATGGCTACCTCTCGATCCTCTGGCGCGGATCCCAACATGCGAAAATATTCATAGAAATTCATTGTCAAAAACTATTATGATAACTAAATTATATAGGACTGAAATCTGACCTTATTCTTAAAATAACAATTGCAATCGTCTGGGTTTTTGTCCAAACTGATTTATCACTCTATCTATAAATCCGTCTTTGTTGTCTGGCATTTTTGATGTACACTCATCATGCAGAGACCGAACTACGGCACTCAAATCTCTATTATTATTATAGGGGACCAGCAAGTAGGGCTTCCAAGTTAGGCCTGTATAACCTTACGCTCCCAGCTATTTTACATTTGATTTGTTGGCGATTTTTACAACAGGCGACGACCCGCTGAATGAAAACGATTATTTTGAAGACGTGCGCCAATGTGAAGAAGTTGTCGACTGTGGTAAGTGATGCAGACAGTTTGCACTGCTACAATTGTATTGACCTAATGCAACTGCTATTTTCAGCGAGAGAATGACCTAAAGGTTTATATAATTGAAGTATGTTCTCATCTTGTAATAATAATTGAAAAGTTATAAAGCGTCACTTCAAGGCGAACTCATAAGAGGCGCTCCCGGTCCGATATCCCAGAACGAGTAAGAAATAAGGCGGTCTTTAGCAGAAAAGAAAAGGAGTTAGAGGAAGAGGATCTTATCGGAGAGCAGCAGGTTGGGCATTGCAAGAGGCATATCAATTATTATGATTAAATTATTTGTGAGCTATTCATTAGCGTAACCATTATAAATATTTTCTTTATTGTTTGATAAAGTTTTAATAGTATTTTATTTCTAATTTGTGTAGTCCTTATAATAAGAAATTTTCAATTTTCAAAGCGCGTTTTTGTGTATGCTATGGTACAGAAGTGACTGACGCAATGCAGCCATCACAAAGTCTGCAAGCCGATCAAGGCTTTGAGAAAACTCCTGACTTTAATGACGGTAGGATTAACAGCAGCATTTCTATATGAGCTATTTAGGATAAGCTTAAGGCATACTACCCAAATAGTGGATCACTAATGATCATTTAAGATTCAACGATTGAAACTGCATTGACTTCTCATGTGGTACGAATGTCATCACTGCCGTGTTGTCTGAATTGGCTCTTAGAAAAAAAATACAATTCGATGAATCTTTATTATGATGCAAATGGACGAAATATGTTATGAATATGACTTTTCACTTAAGTTAAATCAGCATTGAATAGGAGGCCATTGGCCTTTAATTCGCTAGTGATGACGCTTGAACTCTTAAATGATCATGATCATTGAAGTTTACAAATTCACAATTTAAGAATGAGTTATCAGCATTATAATCCCACATGTATTTAATTAAATAAAATTGAGAGAATTCTTCTTTCAAACCTCACTGTTGTGGAAATTGAATGTAAATTGAATTAAATTTTGCCTAATAAGTCTTTGGAGGATCCACGGCAAACTCGATCCGAATGAAGGTCTTGTAAACATAACCAACGAATTAATTACTAAAAGTATAAATCTCTTCCAAGGCGTCGGATTCCAGATGGTCTAAATCCATTTTTGTTTGACCGCATGTCGCTGTAAATGTTTAGATGCATTAAAGTGGCAGAGGCGGCGCCAGACATTTTTTAACAAGGCAGTCATAGAAGTAACCATCGCAGTGGGCGATTTATGGCGAGAGCGGTAACGCGAGCTCATAATATTATTATGGTCAGTTGGTGACCATTATAAGCTGGCGTTACCGCGCTCGATATAACCCCTATTACTTTGTCTAGCGGCCTGCGGCTTGCCCCACTGGGACAAAGCCTCTGGTCAGGGGGTCAGATGGGTAGCATGCACAACAGTTTTCAAAAGCAAAATGTTCAACAAACAGAGCCACTGAGTCAAGTAGACGCAAATGCTCAATACTCGTATCATTAATCAGTTTAGGCCTATACTGTCAGCTGTATACGGCAATGTTTGGATACACAGCTACAAATTTGTCCACAACTTTGTCCAAATCCAATGAACGGGCTCTGGCAAAACTGCTACATCTAACAATCAATCATCGAGAATTGTACTTCTCAAGTGTGTCTTTATTAGCTTAAGGCAACTGAATGAGCGCTATGACTGCCATGGAATAGTGCATGCAATTAAAACTAGCCTGTTTAGTTCATAGAAGGCCTCATCAAATTGTGAACGAGTGATTGCAATCAGTTTATCACCTTCAAATGTTGGCACTGTCCCGTTTCGTTGTTTGCGTTCAATCATTCTTTTCAACTGTATCAATTCCAGATTTAGCCTACATCATCTATGTTGGCTTTGTAGTTGCATGCAAAAGTAACAAGAATTTCACCGTTTAAAAACTTGCACTGCATGGCAGTCTTGTGGCACGGCAACGACTGAGGAGAATGCTTTTTTACCAGGGCATTTATCCTGGCTTGCACTCCTGTAGTGCGGCTACTGTATGCTGGTGTTTACTGTTTGGTTTCAGAGAGGCCACCTGCAACTAAGAAAAATCTGTCAAGAGTTCAGAGAAATGGAAAAACAAGAGTAAGGAAAGCACCTTTTGAAGCATTTCTTAATGTCGCATGAGAACTTTAATACTTTCATGTAGGGCCAGAGTCGCTTTAGTTATAGTTCTTTCAGAGAATTCATTAAAAGCTCACAGAAAGAGTACAGATGATCATGAAGGTATTTTGTGACTTAGATAGCAGTATTTCCAAATAACTTAAGTGATGTTCTTGGTTTGCAGTTTCTTGGAGAAGACGGAACTGAATACCTAGATCTGAATGGCTTGAAAGAACAGAGACAGAACTCAGCATCCACTGAAGAACCACTCTACAGAGCTTCTAAATACGCAATAATTGATCACAATGTCAAGGTTTCTGATTTGCAGCCGTAGAGCTAGTAAAGATACACAATAAACAGTCTGTTATTATAATGTTTATGCAAGAAAACGGAATTGACAAAAGACTGTCTTTTTCATAAACGAACATTGCCTAGGACTGAAAAAGAACGCAGAAAGCAAATAATCAGCAACGCTGCAACAATATCTTGTATAGTATCAAAGAAAACTGCATGTAGATAAGGAGCTTCTTAAGGTCTTCTGTTTCTAATTATAAAATTTTATTCTTTCCTTAATTCTGCTTTATTTAGAAGACATTATTATATAAGATTTTATTTTAGCTTATGGCCATTCAATGTCAAATTGAAGTATGTTACGAAGATGTTCATATATGACATATGCAGAATTTTCCAATTACCCATTTCTTCAAGAAAATCTCCGACAAACGTATTGGTCTCGAGTTATTGTAGCTCACTTCTGGTTGGCATCAATGCGTCAATTAGATCCCTTGGCGTCAAGCATACTGAAACTCCAAAGACTTCAGAGCTCTTTGGCTAGAGCCATAACCATCACGTCAAAATATGAATATATAACTCCTTTACTTAAATACTTGCAATGGCTTCCTTTTCAAAAAGGATTTCTACCAATTGAGGTTCACAGTATGTAGATGATTGAGCCATGAATAACTGTAGTACTTAAAATCAATTCTTATTCCTCAGTTTCAATACTGTTCAACGAGATAATTTGATTGCCTTCTTTGGTTATAATATAGCTGCCCTTGGCCAACGAGCTTTTTCTTTTCCTAGATTTTGAAACTCTCTCTTGCTCTGTACGTTCTGCATGCTCAGTCGCTTATAAATGTAATTTCGTTCTCAACTTTATGGCTTATTTTTTTTTCAATACCATCCTCCATAGGTTGTCTATCTGTCCTAGTGGACTGATCTTCTGGATATTGGCCTGATAACCGTTTGTTTTGACTCGCCATTGGTTCATTTCGTGAATTAGAACTTGTGATGTCTTGTGTATTAGACACTGGCGCTATAGAAGCTGCATTCAACAGTCGCTTACTTCTCAATGACTTATCTCAGTCCTGATGATGATGGTCTGTTAAAGTGCATCCGAAATGTTCCATGGGATTTAGTTTTGTTTCTACTAGCACTTTTAACAGAAATAAAATTGAGAGTAAAAACTTTCCGTGGCATTTAAAGAAATCATCTCATGGAAGAGCAGTGTTGATTGCATCATCGAGGTAGATCCATAAACGATAATATGACGAAGTTGAGTTCTTTAATTCTTCACGGCATTGCTGTCCTTTTGCCTCATTTCTCGTATGAAAGGCAGGAACATGTCTGATCATCAATATTTACGTAGTCATCTCAGTAATGACTGTGATGATTCCGTAAATAGTGACAACTATTACAACATTTTTTTTCCTTATCTGAAGGACCCAGGTATTGACTCAATTTGTAGCTGCATCGTTGTTGGATATTTCTATGTTGCTATAGCAACTTTAGTAAAACAGTGGCTGATTCCGACGCCGTACAAACCACAATGAAACTAATAATGCAAAGTTACACTAAACACGAAAACAATTTGAGCGCGATAATTATTTAATTTTATCACAGACGCTGTAAGTGGATGTTAAGCCTGAAAACCGGCCATGCATAGCAAGCACATGGTTTAAACAAATTTACACAAGGTCATTATAATAAAACGTAGCCTATTCCTCTCTTCGCAAATTTGCAACTTATTCAATACAAAACTTATTCATGGAATAGTATAATAATAATAATAATAATAATAATAATAATAATAATAATAATAATAATAATAATAATAATAATAATAATAATTAATAATAATAATAATAATAATAATAATAATAATAATAATAATAATAATAATAATAATAATAATATCTTTCTTTAATGAAGCGCCTGACAAACGCACTTCGCTGTACATTTACATGTTATGATAATTAAACAATTCACAAGAACACAAATGACAGAATACATAAATCTTAACTACTAACAGAACAGACAACCTGCAATACACGGCGCTAATAGCAGCCTACAAAGCATGTCCGCCTACGGACTCGATCTCGGTACCTCTCCGTCTCTATGCCAGTGTGTTATCCAATGCGCTATCACTAACAAGCAGTGTTAATGATTACAGTTCAGTGAGTTCACAAAACCTCCACGCTACAATGGTGGCATGGATAAAATTAAGAATTATATAAAATTAGACTAATAACATGCAGTCCTGATAAGCATCATGAGTCATCAACATAATCGTCAATTTGAGCATAAAGTGAAAAACAGCGAAATAAATGCAGCATAATATTCTACATACACTTCAATAGTGTTATTTAAATGGGCTTATGTCAGGCTTTCCACCTCATCTATTTGCCCGTTTCATATTATAGCTGTAACTGACATTTTGTATAAAGCGTCACTTCAAGAATAGACTGATCACTGTAGCTTCTGACCCGAACGAGTGAAATTATTGCCAAATGATATAGACTTCGGGCTCTTGCGAAACTGTAGAAGGGACATATCGAGGACCTTGAGCCGCAGCTTTCGAGTAAGACAATTCCAGCTGATAGGTCCACCATAGGCAATGCATATTATCATTGAAGCACCTGATACATTATATAGATGTATATAGCCAATTGGAGTTTTAAAATTTAAGAGAAAAACTATAATAATTATTGAATGTTGATTACACCTGTGTAAACCTAGTCCAGTGGTTAAGCATAATTTAAGCAGAAGTTTAAAAAATTATAGTGCCTACACTCTTAAATTTGCAAAGTTAAATCAGCCGAATCCGCAGGCAACACAGCTAAGATTCATAGCTAAAAATTAGCTTACTAAGCCTTAGCTGATCCACGTCATTTTGCGTAGTTATCAGAGTGTACGTGATTTGCCTTAAATATCAAGCTGATTCTCCTATGCACGCTGTAGGTGGGTCAGCTACGCATGCTTAGCTGGATCTCGTAATTAGCGTTGTAGCGGGAGCTCTGGCTGCCTATGTAGGGTAACTACGCATGCTTAGTTGGATCTCGTAATTAGCGTTGTAGCGGGGCTCTGGTTGCCTATATAGGGTAGCTATGCAAGCGTAGTTGGCTTTTCATTATGCCTTGTTGCTTCTATGGTCGCCTGGAGGCTAGATGCTTTGTTGTTGTTGTTGCTGTTGTTGTTGCGTGTGTTGCTGTTGTCTTAGTTGTTGTTACTGCTGATGTGACGGTTTCCGTTCCAGTTATTGTGTGGTTGTAGTCGCGGTGTAAGTAGTAGTAGTTGTTGTTGCGTTGGTCACCCGTGTCCATACGGCCGAAGCTACTACTTCTGTTGGCATTTCTCGATCTTGAGCTGTAGTCGTTGTTGCGTTGATGATTCGCTGGTGGTCCATTGTTGAGTTGGAGGCGACGTGTAATGTGGCCTCCCTTGCTGTAGTCGTTGTAGTTGTTTTGGTGAGAGTTGTTGTAGAATCGCTGTCGTCGTTGGCTGTTAAGGGCTAGATTCGTATCCATAGACCTAGACTATTCCAGGCGCTGCTGATGTTAGACATAAGGGATAGGTATAATTCAGAAAAGGCTCTGGTTTTGAAACAAACTAGAGACTTTTCAAATTTTATTGTCGAGCATTCGACCTTTCGTCTACTCGACTTCGTCTGGAATGATGTGTCTAACAGTCTAACAACGCGATTTGATAGAGTTCAGTATTACAATTACATCGTGTATATAAATATATATAATCTTACGCCTATATCAGCGTTATATACATGAGTTCAACAAGCACATTATATATCTAAATATACGTCCTTATATATACATCACACAGTGGTCATCCTCTACAGATTGCCAGATGTTTAAGTGATTAGGGTGTTAATTGCCTCGTGGACGCTCGACCGGGGTTTGAAAATCGTGCAGCATATATTCCTTGATAGCCAATAGCCAATCAACGGTGTCCAAATCAGATGCAGATAACTGATGTCTGGCTATGTGGCGTTGTTAATGCAGCAAAGCCTCTTGGCGGGGCTTAATGGATGCCGATCATTGCTGCTAGCCAGCTAACTTGCATAGCTGATTATGTATACCTAAGTTGCGATGCTATTTCAACTAAGGGTCATAGCCTGCATAAGTATTTGGATAAGGTATAACGACAAACGCTTTGTGAAGACACGTTAGCGCATAGTCATTTTGAGTATGCCTAGCATCTAGGCATTCTTAGCAGAATTACCAAAGCGCAAGTTACCTCGTTCAGCTAAAGTTTGCTGACTAAACTAAATTTTCCCTTGAAATAGCAATTTTGCATAGTTCCATGAAGTTTATCATGACAACTAAGAAAAGCATAGCTGAGAAAACTCTGCAATTTTAAGAGTGTATGTTGGAACATGAAAGCAAATGTGGTTGTGCATTATTCAATTATTGCACTAAAATGTGAATGCCTAAGAAGAGTATACAGTAGGCCTATGTGGTGGTTCAAGTGATTTAATCAATTGTTCAATCGTCGGCAATCTAAGTAAATAAAATTGCAATAATCAACTTCTAAGCCACAGTTTGTTAAATCTCGACAAGCACCGATCAGACGACAACTGAAATCAAAAATAATCTTCTTCTGAAATATATGAGTTTGTTTGTATTTTGTATTGATTGTGTTCTACTTGTAGCAGAGCATTTCTCTGACACATGATACAAGTCTGTGTGTGATGTATATATGGAACTATGTATATATGCATGTATGACCTGTATGTATTTATATATGTATACGCACGCATGACGCAGGCATAGGCTGTATGTACTGATGAACAGATGGACGCACAGATGAATTGATGGATGGATAGATCTACATGTATGCATACATGTGTATACATGCAGATAGGCATATTACATTTATTTACATACTGCTAATATGAATATCGAAGACAACTGATGACGATTGCAGAATTACACAACAAATTCAATTTTATGCAGGTTGCAGCGGCATATAAAGCACATGAAATTCAGTCAAAAAGTGCAAATAATTATTAAATGCATCATGTTGTTTTAACCAGAGACCTGCGAAGCTTCAATATTCGATTCAAAAACGAATCGGACTGCAGTATTCGATTCGATACGAAAATTCCGTCATGATTCGAAACATTTTCGAATCATAACCCCTTGACACGCCTTGTTGCAACGTATTGTTTAAACCTAATACCCCGATTCGAAACTCGAATCGAATTACAACCTTTATAGGCCCTATCTCCCATTCGATTCGAGAATCGATTCTAATTCCAACAATTACCTCCCATTCGATTCGAGAATCGATTCGAATTCCAACATTTACCTCCCATTCGATTCGAGATTCGATTCGACTGAAAATTTGTAATTCGCAGGTCCCTAGTTTTAACGTCACAGAAAGTTTAGATGAAACACCGTTTCTAAATTAATTGCGCATTAATATTAAACCTACAAAGATACACATTCGTTTCAGACGAATTAGTAAAGCTATAAGGGTACATTCAAAGGTAGCCTACAAGTCGTATACACGTTCACAACCTTTTTGTAGTTTCCATGCAGTACACACAATGGCGACTGGTGGAATAGTCTAATCATAATCTTCGCTCACTACGATCGGGTCTAATTAATACCGACCATTTACTCTCACTGTGTGTCTATATACAAGCCAAAATAAAGAGAGGTCGTTGACGAATATCCACCCAAAAAGTGCGCTATGCGCAACAGATAGTGGAAAGACAAATGCAGAAGCTGATACGCGAAGTTATACTATGTACAAAGCAAAACAAGAATCATTTAAAACAATCAAGAAATGTGCTGTAGGTTAATTGTAATTTCATAGGCGTTTAGCTTCATTTAATAATAATAATTAAAGAAATAAAATTGTAAGCACACTAGATAGAAAAAGGCTCCCACCATTGTACACAATGGCTGCCTCACTTTCGACTCCGACTAAATTGTAAACGAACAACTTCCTCTTTCATGCGTAAGTTACAGACTGCATTAATAATTTCTTCTGTTTCAGTCTGCGTATTTATCGAAGTCTGCTTTCCATTCTCAATGACATATCAAATTTTATTTGGATTAAGGCCTGAATGCTGTTTGATTTCGAAGTCACCATTAATTAATGTATTTTACATTAGTTTTTACAAGTTCATTCATTCATTCGAGAATTTATATAGCGCCCCTTCAAGGAAACTACTCAGAGGCGCTCCAGACTCCAACGCGCCCAAAAAGAACAGTTTTGAGTTTAGTAAGGAAAGTTTCAGGCAGACTCCCAGGGTGTAGACGCAGCTCTAGAGGAAGACCATTCCAGATCATTGGGCCTGCCACAGAAAAAGCTCGGTTCTGCATTGGAACCATAAGAACTCCTTTTTCTCTCCTTTTTCTGCGGAGCGTAGGAGGCGACGCCCTGGGACAACCGAAATCAAACAGCAGAGCTCACGGAGGTAAGTTGGGGCGAGGTCTGGAGACAGCGCAAAACTAAGGCAGCTACCCTGTACTCGATGCGCTGGCAGATAGGGAGCCAGTGGAGGACCTCCAGCATGTAGCTGGAGACGTGTCCAACTGTCCATACTTTGGAATTTGCCCAATGAGTCGCGCTGCAGAGCGCAAGACTCGGTCCAAGCATGCTATGCGGCTAGATGGGAGGCCAAAGTAGAGCGATGAGCAATAGTCAAGACGAGCTGTTATGAAGGAATGCACTAGAGTAAGTTTGGCAGCAGACGTAAGCGAGCGGGTAACAGTACGAAGTTCATAAATTAGAAACCGCAAAACAATGAACGTGATTGGTGGTAAAAATAAAACTAGGCCTACTGGAAGAAACATTTTTCGACTTTCACTAGAAGACAGGAACGATCTGCAGCTTCTTCATACGGTCACCTGCTGCTTTGATATCGTTATTGTGGATCTGATCAAGGCCTCATTTGGTTACACAACCCTTATTGGTTGCGCAGGCTCGTCGTATTTGCACACAAATCTTCCTGTCTCTCCTTTGTTTCCTGCTGTTTCCAAGACACAAAAAGCATTAAGCCGAATCTTGTCTGCTGAACTCGAGTAGGCCTATACACGGTTCATAAATTAATATTAAATTTAAACCAATAACTATTTAATCGTCTCAGAGTAAGGGACTTCAGACAAAATGCAATTAAGACACAGTGTCATGAAAAGGGACTAAAGTGCTAATTAGGTGACTTGGTAGCGCGCGCTTGATATCGGTCGTTTCGTATCTATGGGTACACCAGCAAAGTCATTGAAGCCATTTGTGTTCTGTGTGCTCTTGTAATCTCACGTCAATTAAGCCATGCCTCCGTACTTTCAAGGATTCAGATAATTACGTCAATATTTAATGTCATCATTTCATAAATAAATAGCACAGTACCAGAAATAAAATGTATACAAGTTATTTGAATTTCTAAGTTATCCAAATATGCGAAATGTTGTCTTTATATACAGTAATCTCCGATTGACTGATAAACTGACTTATATTTCTCCATAATTTTTATCAAGTTTTATATAAGTAACAATTGTAAGGAGGCTTACAAGTTTTAATCAAAGTAAGCTAGTCTACACTCTATACTCGCAAAGTTTAGTTTTTAATAATTATGTTAGTTTATGTTAGTCAGCATGGACTTAGCCTATGTGGACTTTTGCTTACAATTTAAATTAAGAAAGATTTCAATATTTTTAATTTCTCAATTTCTTATTAAACAAAACATAAAAAAATAAAATAATTGTTGTAGATTAATGTTACTTAATTGGGTTGTTTGCTGATTAATTTACCAATTCTCTCATTCTCAGAATATATAGGATATGCGCTGCGATTACCACCTGACAAGGACAGAATCAATTCAAACTCTAGCCTCTGGTTAAGGCACTATCGGTGAGCTCAGCCCTGGCATATACGCAAGATTTGCTTGAACCAGTTATGAAACCCAGTCAGTCTCTTCCCTCGGCTGCTCGAGCAGATCTTAAAGTTCCTCCTCTCCATACCACAGCCCGAGAAAAACCACGCACTTTCCTGCATAGCTTCTTTCCACTGGAACAGCCTTCGCGTGATAATACGTACTAGTCCTTCAAACTTGGTTCAAATAACATCTGCATCTGGATTTTTCAAGAGCGCATTTTGTAGTATCAAACTACGCGAGTATCATGGGCAGAGCATAAGGCAAAATTATTAATGTCCGGACTAGCTTTGCTAACTGATTTAAACATCATAAACTAAAAAAATTACAATCGTTACCTTTTGATTTCTGGTGTCGTTTTCGTAGAAAAATGCCAACGACAAGGACACTGGCACACACTAGAACCAGAACCACTACCACAACCACTATGACCACTACTGATCCGGGTGCTAAACGGAATAAAATAATACAACTATTTAATAAGCAAGCTGGGGCAAGATTTAATGTAAGGTAATATAAGTTATTAATCACACATTTATATGGAGGCTCTACAAGATAAACTCATCAGAGATGCTCTCAATCAATCAATCAATATTCGTTTAATGAAAGATAATCAAGCTGACACAGCCGCAACTTAATGACAAGAAATAGAAAACACTTATCAGCTTGTTCAGAGGATACGGGGCCTACCTGTGGACCCGCCGGCAAACCCTCCCGGGGCCCTCTCATTAGATCTTAGTACATGTTCCTATAGAGGAACCGTGGTTATAAAGTTCCGGTCATCTTTCTGTGGCAGGGTAAACTCATGCTCCCGGGGTCGGCGGTTATAGGCTATATATATTTATTTATATATCTCGACCAATCGACAGAAACCCAGGATCGAACAAACTGGTTTTCAAGTGCTCGCGAAATAGAGGTCTATCAAGAAGTTCATGATTGTCGTAAGATGCTAACATTGCTAAGTAGCCCAATATAGCCAATGTATTTTTCATAGTCTAGTCAGTTCATTGAATTTCGTCGGTTACTGACATACCTTTTAAACTCTGCTTAGTTTACTTTCTCTAGCTATGTTAAGACCGACCTGTTCGGATCCCTTGTACAGTTATGCTCTTAGTGCTTTGATGGGTTCCTAAAATCCGCTTTGTAAGAGTCCATGCATACATCAATTGACGCAGTTATGCGTAGATTTAGTTGTCAAGTGATGTTGTCGTGATAATTATGATATAATCGTTACTGATGTAGTTGTAATTTATGCAGCTTTACATGGTTGTGATCTGTATGCTTTCTAAGTTCGTTTTACCCGACTCTGGTTGAGCATATTTCCCCTCGTAATTGACCTCCACCGGTTGGACTCTGCAGTTCACATCAGCCATCTGACAATCGGCTTCGCATCGGTATAAGCCTGGTTCAGCGATGAATATTTTCTGTTCTCTTGATACGGTTTCGTTGTTTCGGTCACCTCGAACCCACTTATACTGACATTCTCGGCTGCTGTTGACTGCACAAGTTACGCTACCAGGAGCCTTAATGGTCAACTGGCGTTTCTCAGCTCGAACATCTAAAACACAAACACATGAATTTTAAATACGACTGAAAGTAACTATCTTTCATTCTTCATTTATTAATAGTAGACCTATTTCCGCAGATTTGCGAGGTTGGTAGTTTTAAAAATATGAAACGCTTGAATTTTTAATCTGGACGTTGTTCATCATAGGACTCTATCCGTAATATATAGCAGTATAATTCAATTTGCTTACATGCTGCGTTGGTCTGGAATCTGGAGGACGAGATGTTGGAGATGGCCGTGCGGCAGGTGTCGTAGTCACTCATCGTCTGAGGATCGGTTCTAAAAACTAAAACGTATGTGACGTTTCCCGAAACCCTCTGCACATCCGTTGCGACGACCTCATCCATATTGTCACATTTGAATTCTGGGACGGCGTTTCCGGCGTATGACACTTGACACGTGACACGCATGTCTTCATGCTTCTTGGCATCGCAGTTGTTTTCTCCCATGTGCTCGCAAGAACATAATGGAGGAGAACCTGCAGACAGTTCAGTCAAATTCAAGATTGTTATAGTTAAAGGCAAAACTTTTGTCATAATATTGTCATGATCTACTGATACAGACATATGTATATATGTGTAGCGAAATGTGGACAAAATGACGATGACATTAGTCTAGTGTAAATGTAGATTTTTATATTTAGCTTGCTTGAACTAAAGGCAGACAAGGAGTTTGACTTTCTGATAATTAAGCAGTCGATGTCAGCAGTCATAATTGTTCCTTAGTCTTGCCTTTTCATGCAAGTGTGCCTATTTCAAGCTTACCCAAAATGACCACCTCCGCTTCACGTCTTTCCCCTTGACCCTCCCTGTCGATGCATCTGTACTTCCCTGAGTCTTCGAGCTGGACTCCAGTTATTTCCAAGTCGTATTGGCCTATCGCTTCATCTGTGATAATCTTGAAGCGACTGTCGTAGGGTGACGCAACCCCACCCCCAAAGTACACGAATTCTTTCCTACTTGCCCCACATCGCACGTGTTCCCAGTTAACCAAGTACGGTTCAGAGGTAGAACATGAAAGGCGAATCTTTTGGTTGGTTACTGCTTCAGTATTCTGAGGCCAAGACGTCAGACTTCCTTTTGCTACAACAAGGCAGAACCGGGCACACATTGGGTATAAAGATTAAAGCATCATTCGTATTTTAACATATTAATCAGTAGTGAGGTTTTATTGTCTCATCGTCTTATAGTAAACAGTATAGCTTGTTGTGGCGTTGCATAAATGTGCATTGTATTACTTTTGGCTAATTACATACTTCGTTACAGCATTGACAACTTGATCGCATGTCATATCGTCCTATACCTTATATTGCAACTTATCAAGTTTTCGCGTTTCAGATTTTGGAAACACGTGAACAATTACAGATGCAATTAACCCACAAAGTAACATCAGTAATTCAAGCTAAGCACTGAATATTAATAATATAATTGAACAGAAATCACTCTGCGTGCGTACGTGTATCTGTGGCGTAGTGTAACGCGGTTTCGCAAGATTCATTCGCCAGATGGCAGCACGCATTTCTGTTTCTGTGGCTGGAGGGGCAGGTGAGGGGAACGAGAGGTGGGCCAGCCACATAAGATCGCCGCGACAACCAAACACATCGGTAGGGGGCGCGCGAGCGCCGTATAGCGGCCAATTAACAAACACGCCAGAGTGCCAACACAGAGTCAACACGAGTCCAGCGTACCTGGACTCTACGCTGGACAGGAGGGAGAGGGAGTTTAGGAAACGGCGCGTGGAGGGGAAGGTATGGGAAGGGAGGGAGGGATGGAGGTAGGGAGGGGAGGGGTGGGGTGGGAGGGACGAAACGGGACGGGAGGGAGAGGAAGTGGAGGAAAGACGAGACACTGGACTGGAGGAGTGGAGGAAATGGGGCGTGGAGAGCAGGGGAGGGAGGGAGGGATGTAGGGAGGGAGGAGTGGGGTGGGACGGACGAAACGGGACGAGAGGGAGAGGGAGTGGAGGAAAGAGGAGACACTGGACGGGAGGGAGTGGAGGAAATGGGGCGTCGAGGGGAAGGGGAGTGAGGGAGTAAACACATTTTCTTTAAATTTCCTTTAACCGTCTTAGGACGGGTAAACATCTATAGGTTAATAATATAAACGCACAGAAATCTCTGTGACTGGCTGACTGCGTGCGTGCCTGGTCTGATGCGTGCTGCATGTTACGCTGTTTGCCTGTTATGCTATTTTCGCCTTCATTGCCTGAGACAATATGGCTTACGTTATTCACGTCATCGCAATAATTGCATACGTTGTCATAGAAACGCCAGATCATGACGTATGGTCCTTCTGCATTTCTATAAGGGGATGGGCATGGACTTCTGTACAATAGATTGCTATTATTAAGACGTCTGTGGGAGGCGGAGGGGAAGCGACGAGTCAGCCACACACGATCGCCGTGAGGGACTACGGGAGGGACGAACGGACGTAGGATGGAGGGAAGGAGGTACGAACGGCAGGGATGTACGGCAGGAAAGTACGGGGAGAGAGGGAGGGAGGGAGGGAGGGAAGGAAGGAGGGAGGAGGGAGGGAGGGAGGGAGGGAGGAAGACAGTGCAGAAGCAAGCGCGTTCGAACACTGCGTAAAGGTCGCTCGAGACAGGCGCAGCCAGTGAGTATTCACTGTTAGAGGTCGCTGGAGTCATATTGAAACCGCTAGGGGTCGCTCGAGCCAGGCGCAGCCAACGAGTACTCACTGTTAGAGGTCGCTGGAGGCAAAACGAAACCGCTATGGGTCGCTCGAAACTGGCGCAGCCATCACGAACTCACTGGTTGAAGTCGCAGTTAGCGTGTAGTCAACGCTATAGGTCTCAAGATTGATTTCTTTGTATCTCAGTATATTAACTCCGTCGCCAGGGGCGCTCAGTATCAAAGAGAGCACAGTTAGCAGAAGAGAGGCGGGGAGGGGAGTTGGAGATTTAAATTTAAACCGTCGCGTCGATTTAAATTTCCATGTAATGAAAGTCGGTAGGCGGCGCTGCTATGAAATTGCAAACAACCATGGATGACTCCTGCCCTGCTCAAGTCATGTCACAAGAAATCCAAGCTTTACCTGAAATATCTAAAAAATCCTACACCTGCTAACAAAGCTAAATTTGCTGCATATAGAAACAAATTCAAACAAATAAGGAGGGCAGCTGAAAGATTTTATTACACAAATAAATTTCTAGCCTGTGAAAATAATCTAAGGAAAACCTGGGCAGTAATAAAAAATCTAATAAACAAAAATGAAACCTTTCATAACCCTGACTCCTTTGTAATAGATGGTCTTGAAATTAAGAATAAAAAACTAATTGCACCAAGAATATTGAATATTTCACCGAAATAGGACCACAGCTAGCCACGCAAATTGGGAATAGTAAGTTTAATTACAAGAACTTTCTCAAGGAATCTTCCTCTAACTCAATGGGCATAGAATTAACTACACCGATGGAGGTAATTTCGCTTGCTGCATCAATCAAAGACACTCATTCTTGTGGTGAAGACGGAATTGATCCACAGGTAGCAAAGTTTAGAATTAAGGAAATATCGATACCCCTCGCACAAATGATTAATTGCTCCATTTTAGCTGGGAGTGTTCCAAATAAGCTAAAAATTGCAAAGGTGATACCCATTTTTAAGGCGGGAGAAACTAACAAATTTAATAACTATAGACCTGTATTAATACTACCCTATTTCTCTAAATATTTTGAAAAAATAATGCATCTGAGACTAACAAATTACTTAGCATCAAAAAGTACACTAACTAATAGTCAATATGGTTTTCGAACTGGCCACTCCACTTTCATGGCTCTACTAGAAATGCACTCAAAAATTACAGAGGCCATTGACAACAACTTGTTTTCGATCGGGATATTTTTTGACTTATCCAAAGCCTTCGACACTGTCGACCATAAAATTCTCATTAAAAAACTTGAGCACTATGGTGTCAGAGGGATAGGACTAGCATGGTTCTCTGACTATCTTCAAAACAGAAAGCAATATGTCTCATTTGATAACCACCTCTAGATGACACGAATGCATTTCTGTCTGATAAATCTCTTAAAACCTTGTACACCAGGGCAGGTAATGAATTAGAAAGTCTATCTGAATGGTTTAAAGCCAATAAATTATCCTTAAATTTATCCAAGACTAATTATATTATATTTAGATCTAAGAAGAAAATTCTCCCTGTCCTTGATTCTAGTATAAAAATTGATAACAAAGAAATTACTCAGGTCACTACTACAAAATTTTTAGGTGTATATGTTGATGAGCATTTAACGTTTAATGATCATGTCTCAATAATAGCCAAAAAGTGGCCAAAAACATAGGCATCATTTCTCGGATTCGACATGTATTACAGAGACCTATCCTGATGAACTTGTACAACACTCTCATTCTTCCTTACCTCTCCTATTGCAATATTGTATGGGCATCAAACTACCACTCACACCTGACACGACTTACAATATTACAGAAGCGTATTGTACGCATTATTTGTGGTCTTAAATACAATGAAAGCATTCGCACATACTTTAAGAAACTCAGAATAATGTCGTTGCTAAACATAAATAACATGCAGACTGGGATATTTATGTATAGATTTAAACATAGGCTATTACCAGAACAGTTTGCTAATAACTTCCAATTGAATTCAGATGTACATTGCTACTACACCAGATCCTATAATAAGTATCATAAAGTTTATGCACGAACCAAAACTCGACAGTTTTCAATTTCTTATCATGGACCATGTATATGGAATTCGCTGCCGATTCCTTTGACTAATGTGAAAACTTTAGCAATATTTAAAATGAAACTTAAACAGTATCTTATTGAACTGGAATAAATAAACTATAATGGATGTAGAAAACCACTGAAGACACTATGGCTGCTACTGAACATCTGTTCTACCTATACTTAGAAAACTAAGGAAAATGGGGCTCCCTGGCAGCGGAGCATTAGTGCTCCTTTAGGATAACCCTTTGACACTAGGAAACCGATTGTGTCATGGTAGACAACTTTGCTGTATATATAAATGATAATTGGACTGAAGTGATTATGTACTGACAGTACTGCTATATTTGTTTTGTGAAGAATTTGGTGTCAATAAAAAGTGTTGAATTTAATTGTTGTATGAAGCTTAAACAGTCGCAGAGATTCAAATTTGCGTGTAATGGAAGTCCGTAGATTACGCTGCTATCAACTTTTAGCCGTCGCGTGTGATGACCTTTGCCCGGCGCGATAGTCTGTTACCTTGTATGGGTCTGCGGGCCGCCGGTCATATATTTTAAGTGGCTCGCCCGCGCACCTTAAACTCAACCGTCTTAGGACGGGCAAACATCTAGTAACTAAATAAATATAAAGCTAAATCAATAAGTCCTTAATGCAAAAAATTAAAGCTACGATGGTTCATAGAGGTTCAGTGGCCTACAGCGATGCAGTCGCCATATATAGTGGTTTGCCTTTCTAGTAGGCCTACAGCTAACAAATCAAGCTCGCCCTTTGTCTCCTCTGTAGTTGTTTCTGACTCTACTGGTTACCTTTGATCTGCGTATGTTCAAAACACTTGAAATCGGCCATAGATATCAACAATAATAAGGAATTCAATCCATTTCTCATGAATATAAATGATATCAACAGAATGAATGTTGTGTTGCACAAAAGCACTTGTTGCATGATAGACTTGCTAACAGTGGTTTTTTGCCAGAATCGTGAATAGGGTCTACAGTAACTGTCATCTGCAGAGTTAACTTATTCCTTGGCAGGTAGCCTATTGTAGAACCAGCACGGTGGTGGTCTACGAACCTCAAAACTATAATTATTATTATACTAATATTACCATTTTGCACATCCTTTCACACTTAATTGAGGAACCAGTTTTTTCATAGAATGTTTTTGATGTTATTTGGCACGCACAGAGATTCGAATCGCAAACGCAGTGGTGAAAGGCCGACGCGTTTTTGCGCGATCCAAGCGTCAACACAATACAAAGATATGCATTTTCGAATTGTGCATTTATCTGTCAGACAAATTAGAAATGCAAAGGGCGATATTAAGTTTTTTATAATATCATTCTGTCAAAATGTTTAGACCCCTTGTTAAGTTGTGCATAGTACGCACATGTTTCGAAGTCTTCACTTATCAAGATTTATCTTACATGTATAAATATAATATATATATATATAATATAATAAATTGATTTGACTTGATTTGATTGAATATATTTACACTATATGTACCCTTCACATTTATAGCACCTGCACACATTGTTCAGGTATGGACCTCGACCAATCGGCTTAGATTACTTCGATTTCCAGTATTCAATATCATTTGTATGCTTACAAGATTAAATAAAACTTACATGGACTCGTAAAACAACTGATTAAAGAAACCAATAGTATCGAACAACGCTGATAGGATCCTGATATCATTATTTAGAGCATTTCGTTCATTTTAACGTTACTTCCTAAATGCCTTGCTTCAACAACTACGCACACATAGGCCTATAATAGACGATAGTCGACAATAATTTGCGGTGCTTTTTTCGACTATAGTAGACCTATTTTTAGCTGTGCTTTTCGCCTTTGGCTGAATAAGGGCATATATATTGTGCTTGAGCGTTTGTGTGGCTTGCCTTGGCCTATTGCAAGGACACAGACTTTCGCTTAGGTAGCACTGGATTCGATTATTATAGGCCTATTACTCTATAAGTTAATGTATCGCCTTTAAATACCGCCTTGTAAAACGCACAGTATAAAATTATGCAAAAAGATGTATAAATATATGGATCCCTTTCTGTAACTAGACACATTATCTTTCAAGAGAGACATTTGTTCAAACCGTTCTCGTCTCAGCATTTTTATGGTAAACTACAAAGACCTTTATAAAATTCGTTGCATGCACAGCTGACAATATATAAAAGATAGAACTTGATATTGTTTTTCAAGCTATTTGGGGGACACATGGGCTATTATACCACGCAGGTGATACGATTAAAAAAGCATAGTTATGCCTGCCATGGTCTCCGATTGGTTTGAGCGCTCGCCGTACATAGGGTAAGAGTCCAAATGTCGCATGAGACGGTTAATGTGTAGGCCTATTTACCTTGTTGAAAGCATTCACTAAGTGACACTAACGCTTGCTAAGCGACATCTATTGACATTGGTGCTTAGTGGATAGAGATATAATAAAGAAAGCTATGCATGCTTGAGCCGCTTTGCAAAAGCAATGATTAAGCAAGGAAAAAATATTTCCTGCGCATGAAACACTTTCTATCTGATATTTCGTTGCTCGATGCGTGATGTGGTTTAGACTTTAGACTATTCGTTATCCACTGAACCTGCAAGGAAAGGTTTTCGATGCTCTAGTAGTTTTTACATTTCAATTGTCCTGTAGCCAAATCTCTGACGACTACTGTACATTACTTTACCATGTCGTATGCTTAAATTGTCGCTGAATCTTTTTCCGATCTTAACTTAACACTTTATGTTTGTGGTTTCCTTTCTGTCAGTATTTCACTGCCCATCAAGAGTCCCTAGTTTTGTTAATATGGACCGGAGCCCCACCGTTGCCTGGTTCATCATAATAAAAGTCATAAGTGTCTGATATAAAAGCCTTTCTGACTTATGAAACTGTCAAGCACGCGGCTTGTTGCGGATGTCAAAGCTCAATGACCAGCTTGATTGATTACTACATGCTCCTTAAAAGGCGCGAAGTTTGCCTAGCTAGTATAGAGCCTATGTGTAATGTGAAACGATGCATCAGGTTATTGTTAGGGTCAGACTTTATCGCATACCACCCGCTGTACTAACTAGAACGAGTGTGCAATCGGTTGCAGGATACAACTCGTCTAAAAATTTATGCAGTAGGTCCTATAATTTACTACCGTAGGCCTTCGAACAAAATAATAACAAAGTTTAAAGTCTAGAGAATGTTCAAAGTAGGTCGTATGCATAAATTGACTAAAACAATTGGTGTCACCAGCATAGGCGTAGAGGAAATTTCAGTGGTTGAAAAAAGGCGCAAGCTTTTACTTCTACCCGAAACAAAAATGAATCCAGAATAATTGGCGTCATGCGTATGATGCGTGCGTGAGCTAAATAGGCTATGTATACTTGGACGGTAGACATATTATTTTTCCGGGAGATCGGGTTATCGTCTTTTTCTTCTCCCTCCTACTTCCTAATCCTCTTTCTCCTGTAAAACACGAACGCCCGAATTTGTTTTGGGGTGGGTTGGGGGGGGGGGCAAATGGCCCTCTGCCCTCCCGCCTCCAACGCCTATGATCACCAGTGTTTGGCGATATGTGGCCTTATATATGGCCCTAAAATCTGGAACAGTATCCCCAACGACATACGGTACCTAACTAGTTTTCACCTATTCAAACGTAGATTGCGTGCCTATTTGATTGCCAATGGTATGTACTAATAATATTGTGCGTGCTAGTTAACTAGTTAAGACTTGTTAAGGATTAAAAAATAGTAGAATTAACTAATTATTCGGTCTGCCACTCGAGTACAACAATGATGTAAGGGTGACCCTACTAGTCGGGACTTGTTCCCTTTGGGGTTCTCTGCACCCGTTGTTTTCCGACTATCATATTGTAATTATGATGATTGTATGCTTTGCTTTTGTTTGTTGGAAACAATAAAATTTATGGTTATGGTTATTATGGTTATATTAACTAATACACAATTGTATCCAACTGTGTGTTCTTGTTTTTCTAACAATTTCATTTTAGACTTATAATGTTTTGGGGTGGGGAGGCAAAGTCTGAGGTATTGTGTGACAGTAAACGAAACTATGGATACAACAGAAAATTCGTAAATCTTGAGGAATCAATCACTCTATAATAAGTTCTATCCTGCTGTTTGAAGTGATGCTACCTTACCTTAGACCTTAGTCCTTCCCGTGCAGGACTGCACATCGGGCAACGCAGTTTTTCCATTCTTCCCTGTCTTTCGCCACCTCGATAGCATCCTCCACGTCCACCGTCATCTCCAGGCATCTCAGGTCCTCTCGAACAGTTCCCATCCGAGAGGACCTGAGAAGTGATGTTAGATTTGCAATTACATTTTAAATTATAGATGGAAAATGGGCTAGTGGCGCTGGTAGCGGAACCAAAAGACCAGTTTAAATATTAGAAACAGAGCAAGCAGTATTTTCTTAGGTGGTGTTGGGTAAACAAGATATCTTGTAATATATGCTATCGATTACTGTTAAACTAACTTATGGCGTGAACGTCTTGTAAGTTATCAAACAATGTTTCACATTTAATCTGAAATAGTTCAAGGACTCTGAGATTTTAATTCAGTGAACAGTGTACTTCATGCTGTATAAGCCACACTAACGGTCGCTATCACCAGATTTGAGTGAGTGTATGGGCCACATTATTTATGTAGCAGAAAACAATTATGACAACCAAAATGAGCGCCCATACTTCCCAAACTTGAGATAGATTACCCGCAGAAGGTTTTGGAAGTGTTGAATATGAGTTTTTTGCAATAATTTCATACAAAAACTCAGATAGATCGTAGTAACAAGTGTTATTATGATGTAACTAGGTTACATTTAGTCTTCATCAACTGCTATAATTATCTATAAGCCTATACTTCATATGAATACACACATGTTGTTTACTTTAGATACTTTTACTTTCCCGTTTGAAGACCACTGCGAAATTGTTCTTTGTCGATACAATGTCCGGTTACAGTGTCGTCATAATGTATTTGTGAAGTGATGAAGAGGCCAACAAGATACTAAGTTTCATAGTCAGGAGTCTTGCTTTGTGACAGAGATGTGTCTAGAATTAAGCGTTTTGTGTATTTACTTGCTAACTGTTTTGGAAATGTTGTGCTCGCAATTTGGTGAGTTTGTGCTTTATCATGATTTGTAGAAGACCATAATTATGTTGCTATGTGGCAAGTGGCATAGCCTAAATCAGTCTGTAAGGTAGTATAAACTCTCCTGGGGTTGTGGACCGCATGTTGCATATCATTTTGGGTTGTATTTTGTGAGTCAGAATTTTGCAGGTTTGGTCCAATTATGCACCTATATCACACAACTGATTCGAGTTAAAACATCGTGAACAAAATGTGAGTCTATACTATACATCTCAACTTTTATTTCCTCTTTTTGCACACCCATTTTCTGGAATACGCCGAAGTTTCTTGATTGCTTTAAGTCTGTCCGTTACCATTCTATAACTGTTGGAAAAAATATGAAAAACAATCTGAATGATAGTTTCTTGGGTTATATTATACATTTAGCAAATTCGCAGATCGTATATTCACCGCTGAATGCAGCCGTTTTAAGTGGAGAACCAGTGGATATGAATTGCAGCGTAAATCCATATTCACATACGATCGTCTACTGCGGCTGGGAGTTTTTGCATCCTGGATCCATTGAAGAATTCACTATCTATACAACATCACTGGGAATCAATAAATCGGTTACATCTTTCGAGATGAGACACCGGTCAAGCAGCTCGTGTGACCTTGCTGCTAAGAAAGTCCAACTGAGGGACGCCGGTCTGTACATCTGCAACATTCGAGTCAACGGCTCCACGACTATTATGCAACACAGCGCACAGCTGATTGTGTTAGGTTAGTCATCATAGAAGTGACAGTTTCGTCTAGTCTAAGTCATTAAGATAAAGCTGATAAACTTACGAAAACTTCGACTGCAGTTTTCCTTAAGTTTCAGTTCACCATTAAATCATACCTCTGGACAATAATATTGTGAACCGCAGATAGCCTACCATGAAACACTCGTCTATCCTTGCACATTTGTTCTATCTCAATCACTTTGTATTCTCTTCTTCTTCTCTTTATTCCTTGTATATTGTGTTCACTTTGCGAAATACTTGGGCAAGGATATCATTTTAATTAAATGTCTTTCCGACTCTCCTCTGGCCTACTCTCTTCATCTAACAAATCTATTGTCCTCCTACCTCGTCTTCCTTATCCTCCCTCGCTTCTATCACTCGCTGCCATTACACCCGACGAGTTCATACTCACAACATTCGTGTCGGCAACCCCTATGATCCCATTGCATCTGACTTTCCGAATCTGCTCAGTCAACTTCATTCAGCATATCAACTCTCTACTCACGCAGAGAACCACACCTTGACCTCAAACTCGTATCTCAAACCAACAGCTCCCGACCATACTCCCAGCCAAATTTCCGTCGCGAACTCTTCACCATCGAGCGACCCCGCTCTACCCGATCCTCCTCCTATCTCACTCTATGCCACCCCCAGTCACTACTCGCCTCCAGTTCTCCAAACGAGCCATTGTCCACACTGCACCTCGACTCTGGAACGAATGATCTTCTGAATTCCGCACATTCTCAGTTCCTCCGACAATACCGCCACTCACCCACCGTCGTCTGCCTCAGGCTCCTCTACTCATCACCTTACAGGCTTTCCACTCCAACCTGAAGTCTCACCTCTTCAAGAATTCCTACCATGATCCATCTGATCCTCTGCCTTGAAAGCTTTCTCGTCCTCAACAAAATCCGTCGTAGCAGTCTACCTTAACTCTATCATCACTGGCAACCGGACTCCGACCTCCACTGGACATCGATCTCTAGACAACCCCTCTGATACGACGCAGCCCTCGTGAATAAGCTGGTGCTTTGCGCGTTACTTTAGAGTAGCGCTTTAGAACGTTATTATTGACTATTAGGATGTCTGTTTAGATTCCAACCCGAATTGTAGCAGAGGCGATGATGTCGAGAAACTTTGGTGCAGCGTGACTTATCGCGGCAACTGGGCACCTGCGATTGAATGGAGAAGAAGTGATGGACAAACAATTCCCGGAGCAATAAGTCGTGACGAATGACATGGAAACATCAACATCACTTTGAATTTTCCACTATATGACAACAGCACTTTGGGTTTTCTACTAGATGACAACAGAGATACAGAGCACACCTGTGTGATTCACTTTTCCACGTTTTCGGGGAACATTTCCATGACTGCAAGAAATATGCCTAGCCACAATTACACCTGTCCAAGTAAGTATTCATTTCTGAATAAGTTCACATCTTTGACGAAACCAAGTCATTGTAGAAATTTTCTCACCACTGAAATGAATGAACAATTTCATCATTGCAACTTTGAGTGCTTAAAACTTCGTAAACGCTGTTGAGATTCGTTTGTGTATGCATGTTCGCATGTATGCATGCAATGCATGGATGGATGTATGCATACATGTATTGACCAATGAGCATGTGCATATTAAGGCACATAGGCCTGTGCATACATGTAGGCCATTGTATGCACGAATCTGAAAATTCATGCATCGCATTCGAGGGAACATGACGTGGCAACCTAGCATAAGAAATAAGGACATGATTTATTTTTAAACCAGATGTTTGCTCATCTTAAGACGGTTTAAAAGCATTTGAACATGTGAAAAGATGCGTCGTCACGTGATATGTGATTGACGTCAGTCCTTTCCCTCTCCCCCGCCTCTCCCTCCATCCCTGCCCTCCGCCCATTTATTCGTCCGTCCGTCCCTCCATCCCTCCCCGTCCCTTCCACCCTGCCTACTCCGTCCTTCCATCCCTCCCTCCCTACCTCCAACCGTCCGTCCATATCTCCCATTTCTCCCGATGCGACATCCCTCTCTCCCTCCATCCCTCCTGCCTCCATCCGTCCCTCCGTCCCTACTTCCAACCGTCCGTCCATCTCCCTCTCTCTGTCCCTCCATTCCTCCCTCTCTACCTCCAAACCTCCGTCTATTCGCGACCGTTGTGTAAGATTTTTGTGTCGCCCCCTATCGAAACGGCTGTTACTCATCCGGGTATATGTTACAGGAATGTTGACTCTATTAAGACATTTCTCTTCTATAATTTATACTATTAATAATTCTAATATTCTATTCTTTCGCCAATTGCAGTGTCACTCGCAATTCCATTTACCTGTATATAAAAACACAGGGATGTGGTGCATTTAAAGTATCCTAACAATAGGCCTATAACATATTATCTACACAAGTGCATTTTAAGGAATTTCGAAGTTGTTGTTGAACGAGGTCAAATGTAGCAGTAGGTTTACGAATATGAATTGAATACTCTGTGTTTTTTCTATGATAATAGAGCCTCCAGATGCAACCACATCAAGCACTCCCATTGTACTGTCGACGTCAGAGAACACTTCAACGGAGAGTATTGCAGCTGGTCTGATGTCCTGTGTTGCAGTCGTGCTTACCGGGGTTCTTATTTGGGTGTCAGTCCTCAGATACAAGAAGAATCGCACTGGTAAGACGTTACCAAGGGATACAAGAACAACTTACACAGCTATCGATTTATCATTTCTATCGATCATCCGTTCTTCATTACCTCTAAACATTTGTGCATCAATAATTCTGTCTATTCATTCATCTGTCCATTCCACCATCCACTCTATCACTTCATTCCATTGAACACTGCCTAAACTCCATGTATTTCTGAATTTCAGATAGATCAAAGGAGCCTTCCATATTGCCCGTACCCGTTGCACCTGCTGCACCCGTGGCACCTATTGCACCACTTCAGCCTATAGCACCGGCTGTAAGTGTGGTATATACTGCACCCAGGACACAGGCTGCTAGCGTCTCACCTGCACAGATGAAACCTTCCCATCTTTCTGCTGATCAAAACCCGATGACGCAGAATGGCGGCATACAAGTCAGAAACAGTCACGAGGCTATCGTAATAGTAACTGTAAATTCCAAACTTCTGAAGCGCCACTCATAAACAAAGCACTGGACACCAGCTTATTCACGAGCGCTATTAAATGAGCAATGACGGTTGCCATTGAGCACAGGAATAAAACCCCAGGCGTATTAAAGTCAGAATTTATTATCTTGAATATCCATTACTTATACATAAATTGTAAGAGATATTTATGTTAGAATTTTCTTGAATATCCATTAATTATACATAAATTATGAGAGATATTTAGGTTACTCGGCTGCTTTATTGTGTCTTTGCTTACTGGTGCATTATTTTTCTTCTTTAAGTTCTCTGCCCTTCGGCAGGTTCCAACTTCCAATGACGCCACTCTTCTCTGTGCTGTGCTTTTTCCTTTAATTCGCTGTATCCGTCGGCCATCCATCCCAGCATCATCTGCCTCGGTCTTCCCCTCCCTCTTTTCCCTACCATTCTTCCTTCTATGATTTCTTTCAGGAGGGAGTCTCCTCTTAATACGTGCCCCACCCAGTTCTTCTGTCTTTCTCTTATTGTTGTTATTAGCGATCGTTTTTCATCAACCATTTGTAGTACCTCGTCATTCGTTATATGCTTAGTCCAGCTCACCTTCTCCATCCTTCTCCAGATCCACATCTCAAAAGCTTCTAATTTCTTTATCTCTTCTTTCCTGATGGTCCAGGTCTCTGACCCATACTATCACACTCCATACCAGTGTTTTGACCATTCTTTTCTTTAGGCTTTTAGGCATTATTCTAGGTGCTTTAGTTACTTACGAAGAAACAAATTTATGCCTTCCTGAAAAAATTAATAAATGAAAACTAGTATTTGATAAAGCAATTGTTCTTTTGTCTCGTACACTTGATGAGTTTAATAAAAGTGCAAAGAGAAATTAATTGAAAAAATAAGGAAAGTCTTAATTTCATATTACCGTCATTATACATGGAACACATGTAAGAATCATTCGTGGGGTACGCTATGGTGATTGGTTAGAGCGCTTGTCATGTGACGCGAGGTTTGAGCCTCCCTTTAAACGGTTGCTGTGTATAGTGTATATGGACCTGGAGCAAGTCCTGTACTCTCAATTACTTCGGCCATCAGACTCAGATTTACTGACCTCACACGCGTAATAAATGCAATTTACCAATACTATCAATAACAATGATGATAATAACAGTGAAGAACTGATATAATCGATGATAAGAACGATAAGTTGTACTATATGATTATTGTTATATATAGTCACATATTACTGAGTAAAAATCTGCTAAATGGCTGGATAATAAATGAGTAATGGTAGTTATTTCAAAACAATTAAGTTCTCTGTTGCCATCTGTAGGCCCTACTGCTTGTTAATAGGCGGCACTAATTAACGTGTTAACTTTAGGTTATTTCTTCCGGTGTCAATTATCGATACGATAGTGTTACAGTAGAAGTACACAGTGATTTGTCATTTTGCAGCGGTCAGGTGCAGATGGGACATCACCAAATCCGAGCAGGGACTCGATAAATCCAGAACAGCGAAGAGTCACTGTTCGTCGTCCTCAGTACGAAAGAGTTGAATACGCGTCCATTGACCACACAGTTCTGCTTCTACCTCCACCGCTACCTCGAAGATGAGGCGTAGAGAAACATACATTTCGATGGCGGTTCATTCACAAGCGAATGACTGGGTGCTTTTAGATATAGAATATACATGTATGTATATGCGAATGTAATACTGTGTAATAATAGTATGCATGCACGCCTGGCTTATGCACGTAAGCATTTGTATATTGGTCATCCTCTGTAGAGGTTGAGGTCGTTCCTTTCTGACCAAACCAGTCAGTGGTTTTTGTTCTATATCTGTTCAATCTGGTTTACGGTCTGCAGTCTTTGCACTTAACAAGTAAGCCACTCAAAATGAATATACCATACCTAAGCCCCTAGATGGAAAAATTCATAATTAGTAGAATGCAGAGGAAGCTTATTACTATCCATCCTAGATTGCATTCTTTGAATTTCTTTCAGAGTGCCTTGACAAGTCATTTGGTATTGTGGATTGTCCTCTCCATTGGTTTTGCGCATTTCTCTCAGATCGTGCCCTGTCAGTGGTGTGTCGTTCTACCAACTCAGGTTGGTCATCAGTCCCATTTGGGTTCCCACGGGATTCCATCCTGAGTCATCTGCTTTATATCCTTTATACTACAGATGACCTAATCCATGTTCCTTCATTCCTGTGAGTTGCTTCTCACCAGTATGCATACGATACTCAGGCACATAGTTATGGCCAAGCAGCTCTCACCTGAGGAAATGGTTGATAATTATGTCTAAGGCGCTTTGTCCTTGGATATCAGCCAATCTAATCCCCCGAAAAACGGCAACTGATCTGTTTTGGTAACCGTATGCAGCTTCAAAAGAAAGACTTGCATAACTAGACGTTATTGCCTTGTAAATGCTTTCTGCTAGACTTCGGTGCGTAACCTACATGTATGTGCGACAATGGACCAGGAAGTAATCTCGGAACATGTGAAGACAGTATGTGGAACATGCTTTGCTCATCTGCTCCCGATCAGCACTATACGCTACAAGCTGTCTGCCAAGGGTGCTTTTACCCTATAATGCATGATTTAATATGCACTATAGGGTGGATTATGTTAAAGCCATTTGGGCGAGCGTGCCTCTTTGTCGGGCTAAATAACTTTGATACGGTTTAAACGCTGCAGCTCGGTTAATGGGCCTGAAATTGTACCTAGTCTCATAAAAGGTCTGTAATGAGACCTGACAAGCAGCAGGTTATAAGCAGAGAACAGGCAGAAGTCCAAATAGGTGTCGATTGATTCTGACTCCGATTCGGACAGTGAACCTGATGTCGGCGATGCTGGTACTAATTCCGTTGGTGAAAGCGGAAACACCGAAGAGTTTAATACATACTGCTCGCTTTCTAAAACTTTCGGTGATAGTTTGGTGTGTTTTGCAAAACCAAAGCGGACTGTCGTTTCAGCGTAGCTAGTCACGTGATGACAACACTTAACACTGGAGATAGAGGTTACAGCTCTATAATATAGAGTATAGAACAAAATAGAGGTTCCGGCTCCGGTGTTAAGTGCCGTCATCGGATGATTACAAGTTGTTTCAGGAGTCGAATTTAACTGTACATAATGACAGCCATGCAAGGCGCCCATCTGTCCTACTGCTCATTTAACCAACGCCACCTAGCGAATGGACGAATGAGTGGACCTTTGGGAAGGTATACCGAGAATCGATTCCGAGTCCATGCTGGTCTTCTGCTCTTCGTGCCAGAGTGTTATCATGTTCACCTAAACGCCCCTCCCCAGCTCAGTACGATGCGACAGTTACTGAATTAGGGATACAGAACGACCACAGCAAAGCGGTACAAGATATTTTCCTGAGGTATTTTTCATCAGTTGACTTGACTAAATAGCTGCATATCTTAGAAACCTCAGCTTCGACTTGTTCGGCATATTTGTCTGCTCTCTGAGGCATCTTTCAGTTCAGTCTCTAAAGGACTGACATGGGACCAATGCAACGTTTCAACTTTTTGTTCGGCAGGCAACTTTTTCTGTTGTTCAATCAAAGCGCTTCAGTACGTTACTATTACATGTGTATTTAGCCTAATCCCTAAACTTCACATTGGCACGGGGGAAAACGGGCATGTTCGTACCCACGATGTTCCTACCCGTTGCCGACCTTACGTAATCAAGTCAGTATGTATGTATGTATGTATGTATGTATGTATGTATGTATGTATGTATGTATGTATGTATGTATGTATGTATGTATGTATGTATGTATGTATGTATGTATGTATGTATGTATGTATGTATGTATGTATGTATGTATGTATGTATGTATGTATGTATGTATGTATGTATGTATGTATGTCAGTGTGTGTATGTGTGTATATGTATGTAACAATGAATACTCAGAAGTTGAGTGGACACATTTATGCCAACTGCAAGAGTGGTGTATCCATAAGTTTTATTGTAAACACGACGTTAATAATGATATACAAACTGTACTAACTTGTTATTACATTACATCAATACAGTAGTTGAGGGCTAACACGAGACTCTGACATTTTGAATGCCAGTAACTAGTAAACACTGCTCGAAATGAATAACCAGCATCAGTATTAAAAGTGCAGAATTGGTTATAACTTTTGTACTACATTAATTCTTCTAAAATAAACTTGCAAAACTTTAATGCTAAATGATTAAATTCAAGCGTGAAATAAGTCATTAATGCATTGGATATAAATTTGCTTTCCAATTATTTTTATGTTAGAAAATTGCGGAACTTTTTCGATATAATCTATAAATTCCTTTGCAATAAACTCGTATAATTAAGTAATGTTGTAGGAAGTTGCTCAGGGCGTCGAATAAGAGAAAATCAGTGTGTAGCCTATATGAGTTACTTTCTATAGTATATATAATCTTCTCTAGGGTAGTCTACGAAAATTGTGGAGCATTCTGACGGCCAATTTTATTCATGAGTAATAAGGAAGAATAAAAGTAATCCTGGAGGACTAAGTGAATTGATACAGAAGCATCTATAAAATTATTGGTTTTCCAATTTCCTGTGACGAAGTTGTGTCGTGTCATCGTGATCGCTGGCATCGGCATTGGGAGAAAATGTTTGCATTTGCCGTGTGAACTGATTCTCAAGCACCGATTGGCTGGATTTGTCTCGTAGCAGTGGTTTGACGTCATCAGTGTTGTCATCGCTGTCGCTTTCCTCTGGATCTCTTTCAGGCGCAACACTAGAAAAACAATGGTTCATTTGTAGTCTTTCCAATGAATCACTGGCGAAAAGAAATGCAATTATATTTTGACCATTTCGCTAGATACTATAATTGTCTACGCCTATCAGAGCATCAGTGAAAGGTGACTTTTAATTTAGACGTTGATTTGGAATGTTCTAATACTAACAGCCACGTTTTTGAGCCCACATTGAACCATAGCTGATCACTTATTGCCACTAGCGGCACAAGTCGTACCCACTTTGGGCCCAATGAACTTGCCAATCTAGGTAGGGAGTTACGGAGATCTTTGGCGTACAATTGCGTAGTGGAACACTGGGCAGAACTACCTGTGGGTGCTCAGTTGTGATTTACTAGCCATGACCACAACTGACATCATTAAAATAAACCAAAATGAAAATATTACTGTTTTTACATGTACAAATCAATTACTCCTATTAAGAATCTTTCAAAGGAGTTCGATTGACTGTGTTGTTATGGCAACTGACAACATAGCAGACTTACGCTTCTGCAGATTGATTGTCTTCATAATCGATGCTGTGGACGTAGATAGCATCTCCTCTACCAATCAGGAACCGTCCAGCCTCACAGAACAGTCGAACCGGTCCATCGATGCTACCAGGACAACGCAGCACATCGATCAGGCACAGCTTCCGATCGAGTCGAATGATTCGTTCGTTCTTTCTATCGACCACGAGGACTCTACCGCTTCTGTCAATCGCTAGGTGGCGTGGTTGACTCAGGCGGATCAGTTCAGTGTCTTTACATGGTGCGTCGCTTTCACCACGTCTGTTCCCGAAGCTTCTGAGTATCTTCCCCTTCGCCGACACCTCACAGACCCTGTGCTCCTTGTCGTACTTGTCGCCATGGCTGACTATGAAAGTCCCTTTGGAAGTCCTGACGGCGTGCTGAGGTTCTCCGATGTTACCCTTAATCTGGAATGTTCGGAACGTGGTACCATCGGGCCTGTAGATCCTCAGCGTATTCGGCTTTTGAACCACCAGAACCCGACCTCCAGATATGACGGCTAGAGTGTAGGGTTCGCCCACCTTTGCCACCCAGGCGCTTATTTTCGCGTCCTTGTTCGATATCACCGGTCCTACCTCGACCTTCCAGACACAATCGTGACCTGAGTCGCTGATGTAGAGGCAGGAGTTCTTAGAACAGACGGCAACGTCGCGAGGGTCCTGGAGGCCTTCGAGGGTTATCTTCCCCAAGAACCTACATGGACTGGTCGCCTGGTAGACGACAATTTCCTTCTGTCCACGATGAACGACGTATAGACTGTCCCTGAGAATGGCCACTCCTGAGACCATGGGACCGTCCGTCGATATCTTCCACAAGAAACGGATTGTTGGACCTGTTTCAGAAATAATAGCATTCGCTTAAAATTAGCAGACGAAAACAATAGCGCAATTTCGAAGTAATATTTAAAACTGAACACCATACAATTTATTAATATTTTTAACTGATTAGTTCAAGTGTGCTACAGTGTTATCATCATCATCATCGTCGTCGTCATCATCATCATCATCATCGTCATCATCATCATCATCATCATCATCATCATCATCATCATCATCAACATCATCATCATCATCATCATCATCATCATCATCATCACCATAATCAACACCAAATATGACCTATCTATAATATCTAATTATCTAAGGTTATCAATGACATCAACGTCATCTTCGACAACCCCTCCTCCTCCTCCTCCTCCTCCTCCTCTTCGTCCTCCTCCTCCTCTTCCTCCTCCTCCTCCTCCTCTTCCTCCTCCTCCTCCTCCTCTTCCTCCTCCTCCTCTTCCTCCTCTTCCTCCTCTTCCTTCTCCTCCTCCTCCTCCTCCTCCTCCTCCTCCTCATCATAATTATCAGTCTCTTGTTCCTTGTCTTAAGTAGCTCTCACTCCACGTGTCTTAAAAACTCCGAAGACTTACAGAAAGGTCTGAAACGGCTATATCCCGTTCCATAGTTACTTCTTTTAAAGTATCAGTAACTCTGATGCAACAAAGTCCATATATAAGAATAGGAAAAAAACTTACATGGATCGGACGATGAAAGCAACATGCGATAGGCACAGGCGAAGGCGATTCCAATGGAGCTGACAACAATGATACCAGCGACAACGCAGACGATTATGATGACCACCTTCTTCGATATGTGCATTGGAGGAGGTTGCACGTCTAGAGGCTGCATCTCTTCTGATACAGATAAAGTAACGCATTTGAGTAAAACCTGAACTGATTATTATCAAACAATCCAAGTAGGCTAAGTGTTGAAGCTATCAGAAAACTATGCCAGCAAAGACTACGAAGAAGAAAATCAGTCCATTGAGCAGATCAATGAACTCAATCACTCAAATCTCTCTAGACTAACAATTCCGTTAAGTGTCACTAAGATTTTGCCTGCTCTCAATCGTGTCAATCCTGTCCTTCGACAACTCGCCTGTTCTTCCACCTAAAAGTATGAAGTCAGTGTATACTCAATCAAAGCTCAACTCTAAATGGGCGCAAGTGATGCAGAACTCTCAAATTGAACGAAGTAGAGAATCTCAAATCCTGCTGCACAATTACTGTAAACAACATTTTACGAGTTCCTTGCAATTCCTCTAAAGTCATTTAGATCTGGACAAAATTTTATCTTCTTCGGACTGAGGACTTCTAAGACGCCATTATGGTAATATAATGCACAAGATATCAATTGACTTTGAAAGCGCTGAGATTAGACGAGCGTAGATAACCTAGAATAGATATACCCAGACTCTTCTTGAGTTTGACCAACCGCTGAAAGCGACCCTCAACACTCGACTCCTGTGGATTTTATTTGACTAAAGGCTGGTTTATATCCTACACTGGTCTAACACTGGCGCAGTTTACATGAGCGATTTAAGCTCTAATTATTATACAGCATACCTATATGCTATTTAAATTTACATAATAATTGTATGCTGATTAATGTATTTTTGTCATGTGTTACTAATTCACATTCTAGTAAGAAGTTATCTTTCACCTGTACTAACCTTCTTCTTCTTCTGGTTCGAACCTTATCAGAAGAGGTCGCACGACGCATAAACTTCCGTTAATAGGACATTTAGCAAAACATTGATAGGTACCCGGAGTACGGATATCAATTGTCTGCCCTGGTACGTGTGTGTTTAAACTGCTTAAGCTCCAGAAGTAGCTACATGGCTGGCTACTATTTGCATGGCAGTTGAAGGAGTCCCTGCTGGCAATCGTGTATCTACTTGATGTGTCAAATACATCTGAAAGTGAATAGCACGTTAACTTCTGTATCTAAAGCCAGTAGGCTGTGTTAAAGAAGTAAGAAAAATAAAGCAAAATAACTAATACAAATAAACAATTGTTATTATATTCGAATAATTTTTTAAATTAAAAAATATCAAAATATTCAGGTAACAGAGATCACCAAATGTGACCCGTAGTAATATTTTTATCCTATGTCCATAGACGTAATGTTAACAGTGTGATTCTTAAAGCAGTGGTAAGTAACCCAAGCTACTTTCTGCCACACAAACTATGCCTAACTGAACTTACTTTGTCTAACCTTGAGATTCAGTTTTAATTTTTATAAGATAGATAGAGAGATAGACAGACAGATAGATAGACAGAGAGAGAGAGAGAGAGAGAGAGAGAGAGAGAGAGAGAGAGAGAGAGAGAGAGAGAGAGAAGACAGACAGATAGACAGACAGAGACAGGCAGACAGACAGAGAACACATGCAAATCAAGACTCTCTAGACCAACAGGTGGTTGTTCGCGGACCAGTTCAAGTCTGTGTTTAACCCGTCGACAAAACAGTTCTTAAATTCTTATTTATTGCAAACATTTATCTCAAATATGAGATGGTGTTTCGGAAATACGATTAATTTCAACCGTGGTAATGACAAATAGCGGCTTATAGAGTTATAGTTTAGTTTATGAATGAAACCTTCGAATTACTCATACTTTACGTCATCAAGCTCGCGATTCTGCTTTTTCAGCATTAGTGGTCCGCGAACGAGAATATTAAGAACTTTTAGAAACAACTGCTGCTGTCGAAAATAAACTCACATTCGACACTGGCCTTCACAGAATTTGCTGGAATATGAGCCAAGGATGTTCGACACAGTAACAGCTTTCTGTTCATCATGAAACTTGTTTTTGCCACGAAGCTATACACGGCCCGATCATCGTACACCGTGCTCGATACGGAGCCCCAATTCTCGAGCTTTCCCATCTCCAGGTTGCTGCACTCCATGGCAGGAGGAACACTGCCAGAAAATCCTACGGTGCATGTCAACCGGAAGTCTTCCTTCTTGATATCGCAGTCGTTTTCACCTACGACTTCATGGGCCTCACAAGTAGGTCTTGAGTCTGAAGTAGAGAAGTTTGGCATTGATTCAGGAGAAATGCAACGCTCTGGTTTAGATAAAACGGTTAGAAGCCCCGAAGAGAATTTAGAATTCTTTAGATCTAAATTGCGTAACGTGGGGAACTCTTCCCGATTAACAAAAATTGAGGCGTAGAGGATGAGGCGTTCATTCATTAGGCTATGTCCGTTATAATAACTCACTGCCACAGATACTGGAATAGTCCAGCAGCTGAAGCTGTAAAATATTTAAGTGATTTAAAATGAGAAGGAGTAAAGAATCACTGAACATCAAATTAAGTAGAAAATTGATGATGGTGTTATAATTATATGTATCCCGAGACACGCATTTATTGTATGTATCAACGATTTCATTATTATTATAAACGTGAGTAATAGCAACTGAGTTGGTTTCCAACCCAGACAAAAAATCTACAAAAATCTTCCAAAGCGTTGATTTATTATGATTACAAAATCAGTAAGTAGTTCGAGATCATTCCCAAGCATTACTTTATTGTTGGGCACTGGGATTATGAAACTTAACATTTCACAGTGGATTCCAATGATGGTTTTAGCCTCATCAAACTCTATTGTTGCATTAAGCAAAATGACCAGGTCGTAATTTTCTTTACATGTAGACGCCAATTGATCTGAAATAATTACCTAGGACAATCAACTCCGTCTTGTATTTCTGGCTGTCTTCAGTTGTTCGCGTGCATACGTATGTTCCAGAGTCTGTCCTCTGTACGGAGGAAACAATGAGGATGTAATCTCCAGTCACGTAATCCTGCTCCACCTTGAACCGTTTGTCGTATGGTTTAACCACATTACCGCTCACGTAGACGTCATTTGCCGCCTGTGAACCGACGGGTGTGTGTTTCCAGATGACGGTTTTATTATCGGTTGTGGAGCAACTGAGTCTAACTCCTTCTCCAACGACAGCTTCCTGGTGGTTGAACGCTGTGGATAATTCTCCATTTCCTGGAAATGACATTTGTTTAAAAGTTTAAACGTTTTACGATGAAAATTCTCCCTATTTTTTTAGCATTAACCTGACATACGCAGGACGAGAATGTGCTTAGTTGGTCCTAGGAGGTGAGTGTTAGAGCCTGCTTATCAAATCTCCTACGGTTATTCAAGCTTTGAAAGCGAATAGACTTTACTTCCTGTTGAACTATGACAAAGTTTAAGCCTGTAAGCATGACATTCCATGGATTTATTATATAAATGTCCAGGTGGAAACACTCATCGTGTTCCTTCGAGTGCTTTATAAATTTAGTCAGGGCAACAGTTTGTACTCTGGAAAATGTAAAGTGTTTAGGTCTACAACGGTTGAAATTGGCTTTCAACCGATTACAGAAAGGCTATTGATGAGAGAAGATTGGCCAATAAATTCACTGTCATATAATCGTAAAGACACCACTGTAGAAATATCTTACCGTGGGAAATCAACAATAAGACGAATAGAACACACGCAGAAGCATCCATGTTAAAATATTAATCAATACTTAGCACACCTAAATCAAATTAACATTTAAACACAGGATTACAGGTACTACGCTGCTAAGCATTCGACTGATTGTTTTCACTGTACCTTGCTGAATTAATGGAACTTTGATCAACGTCTTATCTAAAGTGGCTTTTATCCGTAGAGAGTATACGAGTCAGCGAACACCTACGATTGATAATCGATTGCATAAATTATAGATCTATATAATATATATATATATATATATATATATATATATATATCATATTTCTAGCTATCTTAATATATAATACTGCATTACGTGCCACGTCTATGAGTTAGATTACTCGCTGACTACATAATATTATGCTTCGAAAGACTGATCAACGCTTCCGTATTCTTAAGGCCTGTTGGACCTGCTGGTTCAGTGTTTGAAGTTATGTACCTCTTTAGTAAACTATGACATTGCGCGAGCTTAATGGTATATATAATGTTGCATGCAAGTTGTAAGACAGGTCTAAGCGTTTGGTGACGTTATACAATAAATTGCCAACTTACGAAGAACTGATTAGCTTACCCTACTTTACACAATCTTGAACATGACGATACATGTATCAAGTTTCACATATTTTATGTTTTATCCTAAATGCAAAGAGCGAGTATCAGTCATAGATTCATCTGCGAGCTTATAGTATCGGGGTCTGAAGATTATAGAGCTTATGTTTACTGGTCTCTTGAGTGTCGGTTAGGGTTGAATAGAGAAGTCTCTGGAGTGAGCATAGACTGAAGATAATAAGGTTGACTGAGAGCAGAGTCTAGTAAACAACTACAGTCTTGTACAGTCTTGAAAGTCATTCGCTTTTCTATTGGCAGCCAAAACAATGATTTTAGGAGCGGTGATACGCCTATAATAATAATATGTTCATATTTTGGAGTTCTAGTGATTGCTCTGTCTCACCAAGGTATCGTAAACTCTGAAGTTTCATCAGGTTAGCTTTCGAAATACCATTAAGAAGAGAATTGCAGCAGTCGATGGAACTGTAAACAAATCAGGGTAGAGAAGAGATTGTGACGTGTAATTCTACGAAAATCACTGATGTGATAGTGGACAGACCTGCACAAGTGCAGATGGATCTATTGCGGTCGCTGAATGACAAACTATAAATGGAGCACGGTCGTATTGCATTTACCCTTCACCTGGATCCGCTCTGAGCTGGTGCTCAGAGTTTGGCTCTTTGGTATACGGTTTCAGAAATTGCGCCATCGCGATTCCAATACAATAAACTCTTCACGTTTTAAATATGTCGCTAACTTTAAAAGCTATATTTGATAAAGTCAGAATTTCTCGAGGTATGCTTTTGCCTTACGATCAGCATAATGGCCGATAAAAGCCTTACCTTTTCACTCGCCAGATGTCCGACTTGATGCATAGGCAGTCTTCAGCCAAGTCGTTTCTCGCCTAATATGCAACTGTTCCTTCAACAGATGGCGTAGGGCTTATATATTTTTTAACTGAAGATGAAAACATGTTTCATAATATAACTTTTATATAAGTCTCAAAACGGTAAGGTTAGAAGCTTGATTTTTACCATGATGAACCGCTCAAAACGTGTTGCTGTTTATTATAATTATATAGCGTATAATGTTAAGGACAACCATCAGTCACTAGGAAAATTCAAAGGTGTGCTAACTAAGCACATGCTGTATGATCAAGCAGAATGATAAGATTCGAACCCATCATCAGGCGATTTCTCATCCAATCAGCTATCGTATCAAACAATATAGAAAATATAGACTTATTGTGTTTATTTCAAATTTCTCCCAACCCAAGCACTATGGCAGCTGCTCTGCTTCATTCCCTCTCTGTCTCTTTCCATCTGCTTCATTCCCTCTCTGTCACTTTCCATGTGTGTGCTTGTGCCACAGAAACCCATTGGATCGAACGATGGTCTTGTATTGCTGAGTGCACGGGTTCGAGCCTCGTCTGAAACGATTACTATATATACCAATCTCGTGCAAGTTGTCTACGTCGGATTTCTTCGGTGACCATGCAATGGAAATTTGTATCGGCTTCGACTAGAGTCAGCGGTCATTGTGCGGCTTCAAGGAAGTTTGGAGAAACGTGTGTTCGTAATAATAGTTGATATCTACTCTGGTTAGTGCTTGTCTCCTAGGGGATTCCTCCTTTTATGGTGCGGAAGTATGTTACATGCAAGGCGTTGTAAACGGTCATGACAGATGATCACATGGTCTGTAACAGGAGTCGAGTATTAACACGAAACACTGAGATTTCAAATGTTAAAACTGGTAAACACTGCTTGAAATGAATAACCAAAGTCAGTATTAAAAGAGCAAAATTGTTAATAACTCGAAAAATACTTCTAAAATAAGCTAGCGTGAAATAATAATGTCTAAAGGATATAACTTGCTTTCCAGTTTCTTATGGCGTTGTCTTAGAAAGATAAGAAACTTTTGATGGTCTATAAATTCCTCTGCAATAAACTCACGTAAATTATGTAATATTGGAAGAGGTTTCTCATGGCGTCGAATAAGAGAATGTCATTGTATCTATTAGTTGCTCTCTATAGTATATAGTGTCATTGAGCGCCTCTGAATTGGCAATCTGGTAGGGGCGCTATAACAAGTGTTCAAATACAATACAATACAATACAATAGGAAAATTGTGGAGCATTCTGATAGCTAATTTATTGTTGAGTAATAAGGAAGTATTAAAGTAATCCTGGAAGAGTAAGTGAATTGCTCAGAACATAGAATAAGATAATACAGAAGCGCCCATAAGTGATTTTCCAGTCTCCTCTGACGCAGGTTTGTCCTGTTATCGAAAACGCTTTCATCGGCAATGGGAGAAAATGTTCATTTGCCGTGTGAACTGATTCTCAAGCAACGATTGCCTAGGTTGGTTTCGTATCAGTGGTTTGACGTCATCAGTGTTGCCAATTTCCTCTGGATCTCTTTCAGGCGCAACACTGGAAAAAATAGTTCATTTTTTATTCTGTCCAATAAATCAATGGTGAAAAGAAATACAATATTTGTCCATTTCGGTACAGACTATTGCCTGTGGTTATCGCTGACTTTAATGTAGACTTTGATGTGATATATTTTAATCCCGACAGTCACGATTTTTGAGCCAACATTGGACCTATAACAGATCACTATAGTTTCCATTAGCGGCGCAAAGCGGATCCGTTCTGGACCCAGTGAACTTGCCAACCTAGAAAGGGAGTTACGGAGCTCTTTGGTATAAAGTTACGTTGTCGAACACTGGGCAGCACTACCTGTGGGGTACTTAGTTGTGATGTACTAGCCATGACCACAACTGACCTCATTAATAACATGCGGCCCGTGGGATGATTTTTCAAATTCTTTTCAACCGTATTAGGACGGGTAAACATCTAGTTAATAATAATGAGAACTTTAAATGTGGTCCTGACACATATGGATGGCATTTTGCGTTACTTTAAAACCACGGTTGTTTTTGGTTGTTATTCATTTTATGCTATAACTGTGTTATGCTATGTGATGTTCTGCTATGTTATTTTTGCGTCATGTTATAATTATGCTAGGCTATGTAGGCTAATGTGATAGGCGAGAGGTAGTGCATTAGGAACGTTGGAAAGACAGGGTGAACGAAAAAAGAATGCGAGTAGGCTAACAGAAAATACTAATTCCTGACTAAGATTCTGAAACCACCACTAAAAACTAAATATTAAGAAAGTTATGATGCTTCAATTATGACAATAATTGTTTAATTAAATTCCATGCCTATATAATAATCGCAATAATTCAGTCCATATATCTCGACGTTGTCATTTCACGAGCTTTGTGATGTCTGGTCTTGAGAAATTGGTTAACTACCACTCCAGCGAATAAACTTCAAGATTTCAACTTATGATCGTATAAAGAGGGAAAGTGTCGCATCAGTCATTGCTTTGTAGCCTAGCTGTTTAGAACTTTACACCGTAACGAGATCTTGGGCACATTTTCAGAGTTTAATCTTTTCTGCTGCTTTTTCGTCGCTCTCACTAACAGTTGCTGACGTTTCTGCCGTAGACCAGACTCATCGTGGAAATCAGAGTCACTGTCAGAAGATTTGTTTATCCTAAAACAACAGAGTCATTTGTTTGTCTGAGCTCGATATGATTCAACTGATAATTCACAGCTGGTCTGTCACGCGTGCAGCGCATGTGACAGGTTCCCAAAAGGAGCCATAATTTTTTTTAATCAAGTGTTTGCATATGTTCCAATGCTTTATTTTCACTAAAATTCGTCATCTCAGTCGTCATCGTCACGTTCCTAGATTTTGTCCTCTTAATCGTCCTAATAATGTTAATCGTTATCACTACCATTATCTTCATCGTCATCGTCAACTTTTTCCTCCCCTTCCTCCCAATCATCATTGTCATCATCGTCGTCATCTTCAACACCGTCATCGTCATCATTTTCCTAATCTGCATCATCGTTGTTATTATCATTATCTTAGTAGTCATCGTTGGTATCATCATCATCATTATCATCATATTTTTTCGTTTCCTATTGTCATCCTCAACATCGTCACATCGTCGTCACCGTTGTCATCATCTTCGTCATAATCTAATCATCGTCGTCTTCATGTTAGTCGTCGTCGTCGTCTTCGTCGTTGTCTGTTACTTCTTACTTGGTCTGATGTGCGCCCTGTAGTAGATGTCGTTTTCGGTGCCGTAGCTCGTGGTGATCCAAGCGGCTGAGGCACTGATTCCGGGCACATAAGAGTAGAAGGCATTGTTGTCATTGTAGGCAATGACGTTGGCCCTCTCCCATCCCGAATCGTCCAAGTCCCCGTTCATCCAACCGGAACTGTAGTTTCCGGTCACCATCCAAGTGCCGTCCGTTAGCAGGGCACCAGTGTCGTCCGATGCCAACAGAGAACCAAGCCCAACGTAGTTCGTGATATAGACAGACAGGAGTTGCGTTGAGTAGGGAATGTAGAAGGTGTTCGAAGAAGTGGACAGCACCAGACGCCTTCCATCGGCATATGCTTCGGCCAGTGTTTCATCCGCAGAAAATGTAATGGCTGTTTATTAAATGATCAACTCCCATGGATAAACACTCACTTTCACAGTAACATAAAGTATTCACAGCTAGCATTCATTCATTCATTTAAGAGATTTTATATAGCGCCCCTTCAAGATTATCTACTCAGAAGCGCTCCCGACTCAAAGAGAACGGTCTTCAGGTTAGAGAAGAATGTGGCTGCAAGGGGCTCTATGCATTAGGCGTAGATCCACAGGGAGCTCATTCCAGATTGCAGGGCCAGCAACAGAAAAGGCACGGCGCTGCATAATAGTTGTCCGTGACCGGGGAGCAAGAAGCTCAGCCTGCTTAGAGGAGCGGAGAGAACCACGGCGCTGGACGCTCAGGGTGGAGCAGCAGAGCTCCTGTAAGTAAACAGGGCCCACACCCGCGAGGCAGCGCCAAACCAAGGCAGAGATCCGGTAAGCGATCCGCTGCGGGAAAGGGAGCCAATGTAAGACATCCCGCATGTAATCACTGACATGGCCGAATCTTGCGATGCGGCCAATAAGGCGTGCCGCCGCTCGCATGACCCGAACCAAGCACCCAACCCGAGCCGCCGGAAGACCCACATAGAGGGCGCTGCAGTAATCAAGGCGAGAAACAATAAAAGGGTGGATAAGCGTTAAGGCAGCATTAGAGGTTAAAGAACGGAAGACCACTCTAAGCTGACGCAGCTGGTAGTAACAATCGCGGCATAGTAGGTTGATATGCCGCGTGAAGGTTAGTTCTTGGTCCAAAGTGACACCAAGGTCCCGGACAGAGGATGAGAAGGTAAACTGCGGGAACTCCTGGGCAAGGGCCTCCAGGTCAATCTTAGCAAGCTGATGGCGCGTGCCAAGCCAAATAAACTGGGTTTTAGAAGAGTTCAGACGTAGCCGATTAGAGGACATCCAGGCCTCCAGAGCCTCCATTGCCCGGCTCATGGACCGGACTGCGGTAATGGCTGCTGACGCAGGACAGTGCAAATACGCCTGCAGGTCATCCGCATAAGAATGGCTCAGCACAGAAACAGCGGCTAAGAGATGACCAAGATCAGCAGTATAGATAATGTATAAAAGAGGACCCAGCACAGAACCCTGTGGCAGTCCATACGGGGCAGGAACCCATGGAGTCCTGGTAGACCCGTGGACGACAGAGAAAGAACGGTCATGGAGGAAGGAACCAAGCCAGTCAAGAAGGTTTCCAGAAAGACCAAAAGAGGCAGACAGGCGCATAAGAAGGATACCGTGATCAACGGTATCAAAAGCGGCGCTCACATCAAATAGTGCTAAGAGGGCGACCTGTGACCTATCAATAGCCCTATAGATATCAGAGAGCAGACGAACTAACAGGGTTTCCGTGGAGTGGCCCTTACGAAAACCAGATTGAAAAGTCGGGAGCAAATTGTTCCTAACAAGATATGCAGTTAACTGAAAACTAACAATCTTCTCAATTATTTTAGAAAGAAATGATACGTTCGCGATAGGCTTAAAGTTGGCCGGATCAGACAAGTCCAGTCCTTCGCGTTTCGGAACATGGCTTGCAGAGACCTAAACAAGCTAACTAGCCTGAATGTCAAGATGCATGAATTATAGTAGAGTAGAGAAGTAGGCCTAATATCTATACTATCAAATAGAGAATAAATAAACAGATAGATAAAGATCTCTGATTTGAAGTGGCGCTATATATATATATATATATATATATATATATATATATATATATATATACTCCATTACGATTACGATTATACATTTGAACACCATGTAAATAGGCCTACCTCACAAACAAAACGCTGGTCATAGGATAACCTAAATGGTGTTATAGTTCATTAAGAACAAAAAGTAGGCCCTAATTAGGCTAGCCAATATAGTTACGGGTACACAGTTGCTCGATTACGGATCCACAAAATTAGGGTCCAACTCAACGCTTGAATCAGTACGGATTGATCCCACAGCGGGAGCTCGACGATTGGAGCGTCCACAGCTATAATTATATCAGATGGCTTTGTGAGAGCTTATCTAGGCCTATGGCATAGACAGACATGACTACACTAAATTTGACGCTGTTTCAAAAATAACGGCGCTATAAAAGTTCCGCTTTGGTCAGACTCAGACCTCATAACTTTCGTTTTTAACTTTAAGAGAACAAAACAATTGGCCTATTAAGTTGGAAATAATGGCTCTGGTGCGTAAACCTCATAATTACAATTTAATTTTCACTGTGTCTTCGTTGTCGGACTTCGTTGCTGCTTTTAAAGAGAAAATGACTTTCAGATAAAATGTATTAGAATGAAATTGAAGAACTAACCTCTCGGTGAAAGCTGGAAAAAACGGAGAGTTCTTGTTACATTAGCGTACACTTCATTTTAATGAGTCGCAGAACTCGCAATAGCTAAAGATCATCGACGTAGATGCTAAAGACGCTGAAACTGACGAGATATGTCAACCAAATCTTAAAACTTCTATATCACCGCTAAAATGAGGTGTGTAGCAACCTCTGGGATTATTGGTAGCTGCATTTAGACGCTCACAGAAACGTGACGGCTTCTGGAGACTTCTCCCTCCCGTGAACATGGAGAGCGCTCAGCAGGCACGCCGCTTCTGTTGCTGGCTGGCCTAGACTCTGGAACTCGCTTCCTGCAGACGTTCGCTCTGCAACGTCTACTCCGGCCGTCAGATCTCATCTAGAAACTCGTCATTTGCTGGACTCATTTCCCCGTAGGCTGTTTCCGTATCTTCTTGGATTCCCTTCTTGGCTTTCGACTGGACACGTCCTGCATGGAATTTAGTCTGCACAGGGATATTGCTCAGTAGCGACCGTCGACTCATGCCTGGAACATAATTAAAGTGGCGCTAGAGAAGTTCTTAGATTAGATTAGATTAAATCCTTTGGCCAACTTACCCTAGACGGTTTAAAGACGTCGATCATCTGTTATGATCTCTGGCTCAAATTCGCTTGGAGACGCTTAGGGCCTAATCCAAGCAGGACAAACTTAAGACAACATATCCTCTGGTCAACTATATAATTATTCTAATTGTTATTCCAGTTGTATGTCTGGTTATTATTAAGAAATGTTATTTTAAAAGTTATCCTTATTCCTATTAAAAACTAGGTTCATTGCGTTCAGTTGTGTCTCGTATATCATCGTATATCATCCTGATGTTCATACTCACTACACCAGAAACTTTAACTCTTATCGCCCCATATATGCACACACCAATACTCGCTTATTTTCCATAAAATCTGTTGGCTCCACAACCTGGAACATGCTTCCCTCTCACATACGTTGTGCCCCGCACCTACGACACTTTAAAAAAAATGCTGCATGCCTTCCTGATTAATGGAAATTAGCTTTAACCTACCCTGCCGGATATTCTTTTTCACTGTTAGTTAAGGTTTTCGTTTTTTCTTTATTTTCATACTGTTTTGAATTGTGTTTATCATGTACTGTGTACTATGTACTATACTGTTTGCATTACTGTATGAAACTTGATGTTGCACTGTTTGTCAAGGATTTAGCTATCACTAATTCAAATTTCTGAAATGTTGTTCTAGGTGTCCCTAGTTAGCGGGATCTTGATCCCTTTTGGGACTCCTCTTGCGGCCAATCCTGATATTTTGTGTTAAATGTTATGTGATTTTTTTTATTTGACATGGCTTCAATAAAAGAGTTTTGATTGATTGATTGATTGATTGATTGATTAAGAATGCTGCAATTGCTGTAAGGATCTCTCTTATATGAATTGAACAAATTTTTGCGGAAATAGTAAACATATGAGTCTAGCACAATGACGAGTTTGAAAACCATTTACCTGAACCTGATAGCCGTGACATTCTGGTACGATGGTGTAGGAAATTGGAGGACTGTTGTAAAAGAGTTGGCACTGCTTGCTGGACTCGAAGTAGTTGAAGTTGTAGCAGAATGGTTGGAGGAGGCACAGACTGGCGCATCGCAGCCGACCAGTGGCTCTCTCTGTCGACGAGGGAGCATCAGTGGCACACAGTGGTGAGAGGAGACCGTCTGCAGACGTAACCGCAGAAAAGACCCGCGAAGGCATCAACGCTTCGGATCCAACCAAAGGCCGAACTGAGCGAAAACTGCTGCAAAGAGTTGCCAGCATCATAAGAGGAACCTGCATTTTCATTTTAATCTACGACTTTCAGGATCGCTGCATGGGCAAAGTTCGCCTATGAACGGCTGTTAGCCTACTCAAGGCAATCTTCGACTTAAATTGACTGTTGATAATTAATCAATTACCCGTATTCTTCAAACCAAACAACTACTTTTTGTGTATAAGGAGGCTGACCACCACTACAGAAACCCCAGCCAGAACCTTAAGGACTACAACAGAAAACTCCGACTGTCAACCGAGGCTGTTGCTTCTCCGTCCTAGGATTCCTCAGCTTCGACTGTCCACTCCATGCATCGGTGCTGTCCAGGCTAATTTATAGAAAATCACGGTCATTGTGGCTAATACGAGCAAAAGTCTCTGAGTAGGTATATCCTGCGTCAGGCTGCATTAAAGCTAAAGTGCCAAAAGCAGACCGAAATTCAGCGTTTTCCTGTCAACAAATTTGAGTATGCGCTCCACAATTAGACGAACGTTCCGGCCAGGTCTCTTTTCTGTGTCATTCGTTCTATATATCACGCTCAGTAATTATGTTGAAAATAGATGGAGTTTCTTTAGCATGCAGTCGATTGCCTTTTGAAATAAAAATTCAGTACATGAATGTATATTATGAATGAATATGGTCTATTATTTGCCCATTACATCTATATATATATATTATATATATATATATTATATATATATATATATATATATATATATATATATATATATAGGGGCCACTGGGTTATGAGCTGCCGAGAAGTGGCCTTAGTGTCCTATTGTAGTCGACCGTGACTTTCAGCCGGTTCTCAGGACTCCGTTAATTTGTCTCCAGTTATCGATAGACACGCAAAATACAATCGAAACAGCCATTGATGTAGATACCTATAGGCTAATAGCATAACCTACATTTTGGTGAAAGACAGGCATTCGAAGCACGTCACACAGCTATAAATTACCCATATTTACTACATTTGTTCCTATCGATGGATGTGTGTACATGGGACCATTGGCGTATCCAGAGCTTCCCCAAAATTACGCAGATTCCAACCTCTCTGAGGGGAGGGGTCTGAATACCACACACTGCACTACATGCAAGATTCGAAAGAAAAAGACTCTAAGGCAGAGCCAGACAACGCTGTATAAACCATATAAATATGTATTGTATTGTTTGTATTGTATTTAGGAATTTATAAAGCGCCTCTCTTAGTAATACCCAATCAGAGGCGCTCTGATAAACATCACTTCGACGCTAAGGGAAACAATGGACTTGACAAATGACCGAGGAAATTGAGATAATTTATTCGTACCCATCGCCGCCAAATGGCTGGCGAAAGAAACTGATGATGGTGGTCGTGGTGATGATGATGATGATGATGATGATGATCCAATGCAGATACATGGCTTCTGACAATTTCAATGTGATGTACAAGCATGATTATCAAAAAAAATAGCAACAATTACGGTCAAATCTGAGACACTTAGGTTTACACATCCCTCACTTTTGACTGATAACAATTGTGTTTGCGTAACAAAAACCCACATAATTCCTCATATCAAAGTTGATGTGACTTCATCAAGTGATCATCTCATCGTTTGGGTTACTAATTTTCAGTTTCTGCAGGATTTTAAATTTGTACACCTCTTGCCAGCCTTAATGAATGGTTGACTCTGCTATGGCTGACAGACGTGGAGACCATAGATTCTTACATCTTGTTTTTAAAAACTATAAACCTACATAAATGAAGATTTACTAAACTGTGTGTTCGCCTATGTTTTGCGATCCGGTGCATAAAATCCACACTGTAAGTACAACGGTTGAAATTAACTGTCAACCGATTACAGAAAGGCTATTGATGAGAGAAGATTGGCCAATAAATTCACTGTCATATAATTATAATCGTAAAGACACCACTGTAGAAATATCTTACCGTGGGAAATTAACAATAAGACGAATAGAAAACACGCAGAAGCATCCATGTGAAAATATTAATCAATACTTAGCACACCTAAATCAAATTAACGTTTAAACACAGGGTTACAGGTATTACACTGCTAAGCATTCGACTGATTGTTTTCACTCTACCTTGCTGAATTAATGGAACTTTGATCAACGTCTTATCTAAAGTGGCTTTTATCCGTGGAGAGTATACGAGTCAGCGAACACCTACGATTGATAATCGATTGCATAAATTATATATAATATAGTTATTACATATATATATGCTCTCTGTTGCATATTTCTAGCTCAATTCTAAATGGCCAGTTTATCTTAATGTATAATACTGCATTACGTGCCACGCCTATGAGTTAGATTACTCGCTGACTAGCCTACATATTCTTCGAAAGACTGATCAACGCTTCCGTATTCTTAAGGCCTTTTGGACCTGCTGGTTCAGTGTTTGAAGATATGTACCTCCTTCAGTAAACTATGACATTGCTCGAGCTTAATGATATATAATGTTGCATGCAAGTTGTACGACAGGTCTAAGCGTTTGGTGACGTTATACAATAAATTGCCAACTTACGAAGAACTGATTAGCTTATCCTACTTTACACAATCTTGAACATGACGATACATGATACATCACGTTTCACACATTTTATGTTTTATCCTAATTGCAAAGGGCGAGTATCAGTCATAGATTCATCTGCGAGCTTATAGCATCGGGGGCTGAAGATTATAGAGCGTTTACTGGTCTCTTGAGTGTCAGTTAGGGTTGAATAGAGAAGTATTTGGAGTGAGCATAGACTGAAGCTAATAAGGTTGACTGGGAGCAGAGTCTAGTAAACAATTAGTACAGTCTTAAAAGTTATTCGCTTGCCATTGGCAGCCAAAACAATGATTTTTAGGAGCAATGAGAGGCCTATTATATGTTCATATTTTGGAGTTCTAGTGATTGTTCTATCTCATCAAGGTATAGTGGACTCTGAAGTTTCATCAGTTTGGCTTTCGAAATACCATTAAGAAGAGAAGTGTAGCAGTCGATGGGACTGTAAACAAATGCAAGGCAGAGAAGAGATTGTGACGTGTAATTCTACAAAAATCACTGATGTGATAGTGGACAGACCTGCTCATGGATCTAATGCGCTCGCTGAATGACAAACTATCAATGGAGCACGGTCGGATTGCATTTACCTTCACCTGGATCCAGAGGCGAAAATCTATACATAACTTTGGGGTGGGGCAGATTCTACGAGGGCCGGATTTTGGGGGGACAGAAGGGCTAAAGTCCAAACTTTGGGGGGACAGTCCCCCTCTGCCCCCCCCCATGATTTACGCCACTGCCTGGATCCGCTCTGAGCCGGTGCTCAGAGTTTGGCTCTTTGGTATACGGTTTGAGAAATTGCGCCATCGCGATTCCGATACAATTAACTATTCACGCTTTAAATACGTCGCTAACTTTAAAAGCTAATTGATGAAGTCTGTATTTCTCGAGGTATGCTTTTGCCTTACGATCAGCATAATGGCCGACAAAAGCCTTATCTTTTCACTCGCCAGATGTCCGACTTGAGGCATAGGCAGCCTTCAGCCAAGTCGTTTCTCTCCTAATACGCAACTGTTCCTTCAGCAGATGGCGTAGGGCTTATATATTTTTTAAACTGAAGATGAAAACATGTTTTGTAACATAAGTCTCAAAACGGTAAGGTTAGAAGCTTGATTTTTACCATGATGAACCGCTCAAAACGTCTTGCTGTTTATTATAATTATATAGCGTATATGTTATGGACAACCATCAGTCACTAGGAAAATTCAAAGGTGTGCTAACTAAGCACATGCTCTATGATCAAGCAGAATGATAAGATTCGAACCCATCATCAGACGACTGTTCATCCAATTAGCTATCGTATCAAGCAATATAGAAAATATAGACTTATCGTGTTTATTTCAAATTACTCCCAACCCAATCACCATGGCAGCAGCTCTGCTTCATTCCCTCTCTGTCTCTTTCCATGTGTGTGCTTGTGCCACAGAAACCCATTGGATTGAGCTCTGGTCTTGTAATGCTAAGTGCACGGGTTCGAGCCTCGTCTGAAACGATTACTATATGCTATATACCAATCTCGTGCAAGTTGTCTACGTTGGATTTCTTTGGTGACCAAGCAATGGAGATTGGTATCGGCTTCGGCTAGAGTCAGCGGTCATTGTGCGGCTTAAAGGAAGTTTGGAGAAACGTGTGTTCGTAATAATAGCTGATATCTACTCTGGTTAGTGCTTGTCTCCTATGGGTTTCCTCCTTTAATGGTGCGGGGGGTATGTTACATGCATGGCGTTGTAAACGGTCATGACAGATGACATGGTCTGTAACAGGAGTCGAGTATTAACACGAAACTCTGAGATTTCAAATGTTAAAACTGGTAAACACTGCTTGAAATGAATAACCAAACCAAAGTCAGTATTAAAATAGCAAAATTGTAAATAACTTTAATACTCGAAAAATACTTCTAAAATAAGCTAGCGTGAAATAATAATATCTAAAGGATATAACTTGCTTTCCAGTTTTCTATGGCGTTGTCTTAGAAAGATAAGAAACTTTTGATGGTCTATAAATTCCTCTGCAATAAACTCACGTAAATTATGCTATATTGGAAGAGGTTTCCCAAGGCGTCGAATAAGAGAATATCAATGTATCTATTAGTTGCTCTCTATAGTATATAGTGTTCTTGAGGGCAGTAAATTGTGGAGCATTCTGATAGCTCATTTATTGTTGAGTAATAAGGAAGTATTAAAGTAATCCTGGAAGAGTAAGTGGATTGCTCAGAACATAGAATAAGATAATACAGAAGCGCCCATAAGTGGTTTTCCAGTTTCCTCTGACGCAGGTTTGTCCTGTTATCGAAAACACTTTCATCGGCAATCGGAGAAAATGTTTGCATTTGTCGGGTGAACTGATTCCCAAGCAACGATTGCCTGGGTTGCTCTCGTATCATATCAGTGGTTTGACGTCATCAGTGTTGTCAATTTCCTCTGGATCTCTTTCAGGCGCAACACTGGAAAGAAATAGTTCATTTTTTATTCTTTCCAATAAATCAATGGTGAAAAGAAATACAATATTTGTCCATTTCGGTACAGACTATTGCCTGTGCTTATCGGTGAAAGGTAGTTTTAATGTAGACTTTGATGTGATATAATTATTTAATCCCGACCGTCACGATTTTTGAGCCAACATTGGACCTAGAACTGATCACTATAGTTTCCATTAGCGGCGCAAGGCGGATCCGCTCTGGGCCCAGTGAACTTGCCAACCTAGAAAGGGAGTTACGGAGCTCTTTGGTATAAAGTTGCGTTGTCGAACACTGGGCAGCACTACCTGTGGGGTGCTCAGTTGTGATGTACTAGCCATGACCACAACTGACGTCATTAAAACAAAAAAAAGAACAGATGTTTCTACATGTAAAAATCTGTTGCGCCTATGAAGAATCTTTCAAAGGAGTTGGACTCTGTTGTTATGGCAACTGACAACATAGCAGACTTACTCCTTGTCGTTCTTATCGCCATGGCTGACTATACGAAAGCCCCTTTGGAAGTCCTGACGGCGTGCTGTGGTTCTCCGATGTTACCTTTTATTTGGAATGTTCGGAACGTAGTGCCATCGGGCCTGTAGATCCTGAGCGTGTTCGGCCTTTGAACCACCTGAACCCGACCTCCAGTTATGACGGATAGAGTTTAGGGCTGTCGCTGTTGAAGTGTTGCTTTGTTGTCGGACCCGGAGCTACATAAATCGCCGCAGGTATTCACTAGTTGGGTATTAATTGCGATCAGTCTATGCATTTTTGGCTGCAAATTAAATTGAAACCGAGTAATACGTGGAACTAAGGGAGTTTACTCCAACAAGGTCAAGGTTGCATATAGTTAAATATACCTGAAACTGACATGTACATGATAATTGTCTAATAAGAAATCCTTACTGACTGCTCTACTCTGTCTGAGTGTTGTTGGTCTAACGTCTCTCGTTTATGTTGCACCCTGGAAGAAGCAGGGCTATTTCCCCTTCACCTCCATCTCCTCCTTCGTCGTCGATGGAAAAAGCTTTAGAGGTTATGACTTCTATACGGTCAAAGGCTAAAGAAACACAAAACGCCATACACTCAAATGCTAAAGAAACAACATAAGCGTTGACGAAAGTTATGTTGCGCTTAGATAGATTGGAAAGTTCGCCGTTGCTTCGGTTTGAACCTTGGACACAATTCCACTACCGAACCGGTTAACGTAGCCTACCATACCACTTGACCATCGGCCTCGAGGAACCTCCGAGTGAAACGATTGACGACCCGAAAGTTCCGATGTATTCTGATACCTTGAGACGGAGCGATCGCCTATCTCATAAGGCTAGAGTCCCTTTAAAAGAGTTAGAGTCGAATATTGTGGCCGCGGAGAATGCGTTTTGATTCGAACCTTAGACGCGCCACCTTTCCCTCGTCACTTTCCTCACCCACGACAACACAAAGCTCCCTCTGTCGATGAAACAATGTGGGCGACATCTGTTGAGTCGAGGGGCGGCGTAACAATATTTTAAACTGAACACGGTAAAATTCATTGCTATTTTTAAACTAATGTTGCGAAATTCGTAATTGCCGTGGCACTCTATGGGGCGCCGAAGTATTGTGTAACTATCAGCCTCTGTGATAATTGTGTTGGTGCAGTTTTAGACCGACACCTGTTGATTTGCCTTGATTTATTGCCTGTATTGACACCGAGAGAGCTGCACACTGCACCGGTGCCATTTTAAGAGATATACTGTGGTTTATATGTAGCACCAGTCGATGAAACTGCACCGGTGCCGATTTAAGATATCCCCTGTGGTGAGTAGGTAGCACCGGCTGGTAAGGTTGCACCGGTGCCCTTTTGAGATATTGCACCGGTGCCATTTCTAGTTGCACCCCATGGAAAAGGTGTTGGGGCACCAGGGTTTTCTGCACCTCTGATAGGTATATAAGGCAGGGGTTGGCCATGGGACAGTCAGTCTGGAGAAGACCGCCTGAAGATTCGGCCTCGAGCTTTGCATCGGCCTCGCAGTCTTGGTGGAGTCTGAAGAGGACCTGCCGTCGATCTACGGACCAGCCATCCGAGACGCTGTCGCTAGAGGGCTTGCTCGATGACACGACGGGGAAGCAGCTGTGCAGTTCTCTCGATGTCAAGTTGCCTGTTGATGTGATTCTGTCAATCGTCGATGAGAAGAACTATTAAAGCGGTGTTCTACGTGTGTGAGTGTGTCGCTGTTGATCATTCAAACCTCTCGATAGACCACGAGAGTCGGACCGGACAACCTTTGTTGAGGCCTGGGGTTTCGGCATCCTGGTAGAGCCTTGAACCACTCAGCAAAGAAGACGAACTAAGAGAGACGACCCCTGGTTTCCCGACACTAATTAGTTCAAGTATGCTACAGAGATATTATCGTCATCAGAAGCACCAACTATAACCTATCTATTATAATTATTTAAGGTTATCATTAGTATCAACGCTATATTTAGCTGCCTGTAACAAGTTGCGTCTGTTTCACGATTAAGCGAATATTGATTGATTGACTGAACGTCATCTTCGTCGTCGTCGACGTCCTCCTCCTCCTCCTCCTCCTCCTCATCATTATCGTCATAATTATCATTTAACCACCATCTCTATTGTTCTTATCCGACGTAGCACTCACTCCACAGGTCTAAAAACTCCGAAGACTTAAGCAAAGATCCGAAACGGCTATATCTCGTTCTATAGCTGCTCGTTTTAAATTATTACTAACTCTTATGAAACAAATTCCATAATGCATAAGAATAGGAATAAAACTTACATGGATCGGACGATGAGATCAACAAACGATTAGCACAGGCAAAGGCGATTCCAATGGAGCTGACAACAATTAAACCAACGACAACGCACACGATGATGATGATCATCGTCTTTGATATGTGCATTGGAGGAGGTTGCACGTCGAAAGGTTGCATCTCTTCTGATATAGATAAAGCACATTTGAGCAAAACAGTAAAATGCTTATTATCAAACAATCCGTTTAGGCTAAGTGTTGAAGTTATCAGAAAAAATGCCAGCAAAGACTATGACAAACAAAAGCAGTCAATTGAGCTAACACTTTGTGGCAGCCATGGCTATTAAGTGTTACTCGTAACACTTAGGCCTACTAGTAAGTGTTACGAGCGCGACTGAATGGCCATTGCTGTGAGCGACGATATAGAAATTAATAAATGCAATACAACATACAATACAATACTAACTTTTGTTTACTCTCAATCTATCAAAGAGAGGTCAAGCCTGTCGCTCGACGCCTCGCCAGTTCTTCCCACTAAAAGTGTGAAATCGCTATACTCAATCGAAGCTCTACTCTCAAGGGGAGCAAGTACAATATGACTGTAGGCCTAAAGCACATTTGATGAATTCGTTGCAATTACCCGAAAGTCATCTTCTTCGGACTGAGCACTTCTAAGACGGTGATATAATACACAAGATATGAGTCGACTTTGGAAGCGTCAAGATTAGATCACATTAGACAACGTAGCATAGCTACCCTGACTCTTCTTGCGTTTGACCGAGCGCTGAAAGCGACCTGCACTCTCTGTTCCTGTTAATTTAATTTGACGAAGGACCTGTTTATATCCTACATTGGTGTCTGTGGCGCAGTTTACATGTGCGATTTATGCTATAACTCCAAAGCAATATCGACATTTATGCTATCTAAATTTACATAATAATTGTAGGCTGATAAATGTTATTATCAGCTTCGTCAGCTTCGAGTGGTCTCTCGCTCTCTCTCTCATGATGCAGTTGTGGTCCTTGTTCATGCCTTTGTTACTAGTCGAATCATAGTTGTAAAAAACGGTACAAGCAAAATAAAAATCGAAATAAAACGTCGTTTTTTTCAAAATAATAAAAAACGGAAAAAAACGAGAAAAAAACGGTAAAGAAAATAATTTGACTTTGTTACATCTTTTCTGCCATTTCTAAATTAAAAACCTTGTTTACACAATTTAATTTTAATCAGCAAATAACATAACTTTATAAGTAAACACCAAGTAACATTAATCTACAACAATTATTTTCTTTTTCATAAGTTTGGTTTAATAAGAAATTGAGTTGTTAAAAATACTGAAATCTTTTTAAATTTGAGTGTAGGCCTACGTAGCCTAATCAAAAATTGTACTTACAATTTTGACTTAGGCCTATTATAAGAACGTAATAATATATTATGGAGTAATATCAGTCAGTTTATCAGATTACTGTGTACAAAGACAACATTTCGCATTTAGGATAACTTAGAAATTCAAATAACTTTTATAAATGTTATTTCCTGTTCTGTGCTTTTTATTTCTCAACTGACGACACTAAACAGTGACGTAAATTAGATGAATCCTTGAACGGACGGTGCAACGTAAGGGATATCAGACAAGAATAAAATTAAACAAATAATAACAGACAGTAAATAAATAAATAAAGTTTTTACATAAAAAATAAAAACGGAAAAAAAACGAGACGAGAAATAAAAACGAAAAAACGACGTTTTTTGGAAAATAATAAAAAACGAAAAAAACGTTTTTACAACTATGAGTCGAATTGACCACTGTTCATCACTACTTGCTGGCCTTCCCCTTGGTGTTTTGGGGCGACTAGATCGAGTTCTACGCTCGGCTGCTCGGCTTATTGGACGGCTTCCTAAGTACTCTCCTGTCTCTGCATACATGCGCGATGTGTTGCATTGGCTGCCTGTGTCTCAGCGGATCTCATATCGCATTGCTGCTCTGGTTTCTCGTTGTGTTCTTGGCTGCGCTCCATCTTACTTGCGTGATCTTTGCCGCCCAGTGTCTGATGTTCCAGCGCGTCGGGTGCTTCGCTCTGCGACGAGGGGTGAGTTCCTTGTTCCACGGACTCGCTTGGCTATTAGGCAGCGCCGTGCTTTCTCGGTTGTTGGCCCTTCCATCTGGAATGACCTACCACTTAAGCTCCGTTTTTTATTTTTACTTGTAAGCCATCTGACAGGGTTCTACAAGTCCCTCAAGTCTTTTTTCTTTAGTCGTGGCTGGGCCGGGAGCGCTCCTGAGTAGTTTCTTGAAGAGGCGCTATATAAATGCTCTGAATGAATGAATGAATGAATGAATGAATGAATTTTGTCATGTGTTACTAATTCACATATTACTAGGATGTTATCTTTCACGTGTACTAACCTTCTTCTTCCTCTGGTTCGAACCTTATCAGAAGAGGTCGCACGATGCACAGACTTCCGTTAATAGGACATTTAGCAAAACATTCATAGGTACCCGGAGTACGGATATCAATTGTCTGCCCTGGTACGTGTGTGTTTAAACTGCTTAAGCTCCAGAAGTAGCTACATGGCTGGCTACTATTCGCAAAGCAGTTGAAGGAGTCCCTGCTGGCAATCGTGTATCTTCTTGACGTGTCAAATACATCTGAAAGTGAATAGCATGATAACTGTATCTAAACTCTAAAGCCAGTAGGCTGTGTTGAGGAAGTAAGAAAAATAAAGCAAAAAGACTAATACAAATAAAAGTTTACTATATTTCGAATAAATCTTAAAAGAATGTAGCCTATACAGACATAAAAATAGGCCGGTAAGAGAGATCACCAAATGTGACCCAAAGTAATAGTTTTATCCGATTTCCATACAACGTACTACTAACAGTGCGATTCTTAGGCCAGTGGTGACTGAAGCTTCTCTCTGCCGCACAAACAATACCTGACTGAACTTACTTTATTTATCCTTAAGATTGCGATCAGATTCGCTCAGATTATAACTACGTCGGTAGTACAAAGCACTAGTGGATGATTAGATAATACACATTCATTCATTCATTCATTCATTCATTCAGAACATTTATATAGCGCCCCTTCAAGAAACTACTCAGAAGCGCTCCCAGCCCAGCCACGACTAAAGAAAAAAGACTTGAGGGACTTGTAGAACCCTGCCGGTTGGCTCACAAGTAAAGAGCGGAGCTTAAGCGGGAGGTCATTCCAGGTGGAAGGTCCCACAACCGAAAAAGCACGGCGCTGCTTAATAGCCAAGATGACTATAGCCAAGATGACTATAGCCAAGATGACTATAGCCAAGATGACTATAGCCAAGATGACTATAGCCAAGATGACTATTATTTACACATGTAAAGCAAGGCTCTCTAAACCAACAGTTCTTTAGAAAGAAAAAGAAAGACAAACAGAGACACAGACAGACAGACAGACAGACAGACAGACAGACAGACAGACAGACAGACTGTAAATCAAGGCTCTCTAGATCAACAGTTCTTAAGCTGGTAGGTAGTTCACGAAACCGCGGGAATCTAATAGGCTCAGCTCACCGTCATCAAAAATACTGCAATCCTTCAAATTCGAATTTATAGTAAACATGTATATATATCTATGTTATTTACACAGCGCCCCTTCAAGATAACTACTCAGAGGCGCTGTATGTAAAATATGAGATGATGCTTCGGAACTACGATTAATATACACCGTGATAACGACAAACAGCGGCTTAGTTTAGTTCAGTGACAAAACAATTTAATTCCTAATACTTTACGTTAAGACTGCGATTCTGCTGTTTTGCCATTAGAGGTCTGCAAACAAAAATATTAACCCTAGGGCTACCAAGCTTTTTTTGTAACACGGACTACCAAGGGGGGGTGGTTACCACCCCCCCTGGATTTCGTGTTTGGTTTCACATATCATAACTTGTAATATAGCAATGGATTCAGCATTCATTTCTGCACAGAATGGTATATTTAGTTGTACATTATGTGAATGCACCTCGAAATTACATCACTTTTAACAACGGAACCCATTAATTAGCAATATTGTATATTATTGCGTACATTTTGTACTTTTTGGATAAACAAATATAAGATTATGTGTGTTTTGAAACTAATCTATGTATAAAAGATACACAAAATCATCCCTACACATGTTTATATAGTATAAATGTACATCCATACATATATATCCATACATATATATCGGTTTACGTTGTAATGCTGTATTCGGCCATTTTCACACAGATTACGCATATTATTATTTATTTTGATCGCTTCCGGTATTCAAAAGACAAAGATGTAGGTATGCAAATGAAGCCCTTCATTCCCTCTAAAGAATGGTATCTTTGTTTCTCTTCCAGGAAGACAAATGAATACGCTACAGACAAAAAACTAAGGGGGAGTCCTTCCATTCAGCCATTTTCACGCATATTACGCGTATTATTATTTATTTTGAGCACTTCCGGTTGTCTCAAGTCAACTCAGTGACCATAGAAATGTAGCCCCACATTCCCTCTATAGAATGGTATAATTTGTGTCTCTTAATATTAAATGACGGATAAGATATAGTCGAAAATCTAGGGGGGTGGTATCCACCCCCCCTGGTGCCTCTGGTATATTGGGTATAACTTTTGAACGGTGTGAGATATCATCTCACATTTTACCTCAAAACGTGTGTAAATGAACCCCCTACAGCTACCTAAAAGGTCAAATTTTTATTCCATACGGAAAAAGTTTGAGATGGAAAAAACCTAGGGGGGGTGGCAACCACCCCCCCCCTTGGTAGCCCGAGGGTTAAGATCGTTTAGGAACAACTGCTGTCGAAAATAACACTCACATTTGACACTGGCCTTTACGGAATTTGCTGGAATGTGAGACAAAGATGTTCGACAAAGTAACAGCTTTTTGTTCATCATGAAACTTGTTTTTGCCACGAAGCTATACACGGCCCGATCATCGTAGACCGTGTTCGATACGGTGCCCCAATTCTCGAGCTTTCCCATCTCCAGGTTGCTGCACTCCATGGCAGGAGGAACACTGCCTGAAAATCCTACGGTGCACGTCAACCGGAAGTCTTCTTTCTTTAGTTTGCAGTCGTTTTCACCTATGACGTCATGGGCCTCACAAGTAGGTCTTGAGTCTAAAGTAGACAGTTTGGCATTGCTTCAGGTGAAATGCAACGCTCTGGTTTAGATAAAATGATTAAAAGCCCCGAAGAGAATTTATAATTCTCTGTATCTGAATTGCATACCGTGGAGAACTCTTTCCGATAAACAATAATTATTTGAAAAGACTTAGAGAATGAGAAGCATAGGCTCACTGCGACAGACACGGGGATAGTCTAGTACCTGAGGTATTAGCCTTTGAAAAATATTTCTTAGAAGGTGAAAAGAATCACTGATCAAGCAGAAAACCGATGATGACGTTATTTTATATATCTCCAGACATAAAGATACACGAATCAATAATTTCATATATTATTAACGTAGGCGTTCTCAACTAGAGCTGTACAGATTAAACGGCAATAATTTCATATATTATTAACGTAGGCGTTCTCAACTAGAGCTGTACAGATTAAACGGCCATACGCGTAATCGGGCCGATTATTAGAACAATCGGCATAATCGGGTATCGGCAGAAATAATCGGTTAATTGGTGCCGATGTCAAAATTGTGCTATAATTTAATAATTTTACTTGAATTATTGCATATTCCAAGTGTGGCAAACCCCGGTTCGTCTTTGACCAAAAGCGTGACACACCGGTCGGGGTAAGAGCACCAGGGATCGTAGGATGGGGGATTCTTCTCTCTCTTCTTCTTCGGGTACCAGGATGGTGAGCGAAATCCTCCCTTCTTCTTTTCCCTGTTCCTGTCCGCGCTGATCGACCTTTCCCGTCGGGCAAAGGGTTTTTCTTGAAGGCCACCGTTGATGCACTCTGACTAACTCAATGAGAAGAACGACTCGAAGACGTTTCAATGATGAAATTCTTATTAAAATCAATGTCAACTCGACGACAATCAATCACGATTTAACTGAACAGAACTGACTTACTGCAACTGTCACACTACTACAGCTGACTAACTGACAACTGACTCTAGAACTCACTTAACAACAACCCCGCAACTGACGCAGCTGATCCTAGAAAATGACCCGCAAACAAGCAAACACACGCCCTTATATAGCCCCTTAAAGAGCGCGAAACCCAGCCCAGGTCCCGGGGACCTAAGGGGGACTCAAGGGGGGACTTAAGGGGGACTTAAGGGGGGACTCAAAGGGGGACTTTAACATGCGTTTCCCATGCATTAGACAGGGGACTTAAGGGGGGACTCAAGGGGGACTTAAAGGGGGACTTGACTAGGTCAAGTGAGAAAGGCGGAGGAGAGGGGGACTTGACTGCGCTAAGAGAAAGCGGCTAACTTCAAAGGCACCCGACGGACGACAGGCGTCGGCGGAGGAGAGGGGGACTTGACTGCGCGAAGAGACAGCGGCTACTTCAAAGGCAGCCGAAGGCGCCGGGGTGGGAGAGGGGGACTTACAAGTCACACTTAACGAACCCAGGGGGGGGACTTCGAACCCCATGACCCTTCAATTTCGTTACACAAGTTTCTCATCGATTTTCATCTATCGTTTTGCGTCCCTTATTACTTAAGCATTTAAACATATCGTTAACAATTAACTTCCTAGATTAATTTAAACGTCCACCCTTATAGTTGTGACGATAGATTACTGGTTTATGTTTCGGAACTGAACATTTTGACTAAACAAATAATGAAATATTTGGTCTCATAAATTGGGTATTGGCAGTTTAATAATCGACTATAGGCCTACGCGGTATCGGTATCGGCAATTTAATAATCGGCTATACGCGGTATCGGCATAATCGGCAAAAAGCGATATCGGTACAGCTCTATTCTCAACTGTGTTGCTCTCTAACCCAGACAAAAGATCTACAAAAATATGGCCTACCGAAACGTTGTTCTATTATAATATACATGTATATGTGTGGTAAATCATTAAAAAATCAATAATTAGTTCGCGATCATTCGACAAAGATTATATTATTATTGGGCACTGGAATTATGAAAATTTATGCATGTCACAGTGGATCCCAAGCCGTTTTAAAATCTTTCATTAAAGGTTGCTGTTGCATTAGCTAAGTGACGAGGTTGTAATTTTCTTAATTTGTAAAATCATTACCTAGGACAATCAACTCCGTCTTGTATTTCTGACTGTCTCCAGCTGCTCGCATGCATACGTATGTTCCAGAGTCTGTCCTCTGTACTGAGGAAACAGTGAGGATGTAATCTCCAGTCACGTAATCCTGTTCCACCTTGAACCGTTTGTCGTATGGTTTAACCACATTTCCGCTCACGTAGACGTCGTTTGCCGCCTGTGAACCGACGGGTGTGTGTTTCCAGACGACGGTTTTATTATCGGTTGTGGAACAACTGAGTCTAACTCCTTCTCCAACGACAGCTTCCTGGTGACTGAACGCTGTGGACAATTCTCCATTTCCTGGAAATGACATTGGTTTAAAAGTTTAAACGCGTGACGATAAAAATTTAATTTTCAAATTTTTCAGCAAAAGCATGACATACGAAGGACATACGAAGGACGAGAATGTGTTTATTTGGTCCTATATACGCGTGTGTGAAAGCCTGCCAATCAAAACCCTCTGCGGTTATTCAAGCTTCAAAAGCGATGAAACGTTCATCCTTGTTGAACTATGACAACGGTTAAGCTGGTATATATTGCATTCCATAGATTTCTAACAAGATGCTCACATAAATGAAATTACCTATCTTAACCAATGAAGAGATAGATTGGCCAATAAATTTACTGTCATGATCGTAAAGAAACATCTTACCGTTGGAAATCAAGAATAAGACGAATAGAACACACGAAGAAGAATCCATCTAAGAATATTAATCAATACTTAGCACACCTAAGCCTGAATCAAATTAACGTTTAAACACAGGATTTCAGGTGTTAAACTGTGAAGCATTCGACTGATTGCTTTTGAATTAATAGAACTTTGATCAACGTCTTATCTGAAGTGGCTTAATCCGTGGAGCGAATACAAGTCAGGGAACACCTTCGAATGATAAGCGATTGTATACTTCTGGCTTCTTAAGGCCTTTTTGTACTTGATGGTTTGACGTAATGATGTCCCTCCTCGAGTAAAGCATATCATTGCATAATCTTATTGATATAGTGTTCCATGCAAGTTGTTATAGACAGGTCTAAGTGTTTCGTGATCTATTAACAATAAATCTAAAGCCAGTAGGCTGTGTTGAGGAAGTAAGAAATATTAAGCAAGAAGAATCGCTAACTTACGAGGAAATACTTAGCTTATCCTACTTTACACACTCTTGAACTTGACAATATTGTAGCTGTGTATCAGAAGCTCCTGCGTATTCAATGACTATTCATCATTCGGTCAATGGGAATAATTATGGTTTGTGTTAACATAATTATTCTTACTAACACAGTGGTTAAATTAAACCGTATCTCAGCCGGATTTGAGCTCCGCCACCTGATCTTAACCCTTTATAAGCGAGAAGCGCCCAGGGCAGGCACAGTTAATATAAATACATAATTATGTATAGGTAAGAGAAAGTAATCAAGAGTATAACATTGTTGAATTGAAATCAGTAAAAAAGTAAGTGGTGGCAATATATATGCCACTAGCTGTTTGGGCTACACGATGATGTGGCAACATACTTGCCACTAGCTGTTCATACACCCCAAATAACTGTAATCTGGTACCCTGTTCTGATTGTTTTTGCTAAAAAGGTTAAACAGTATCTGGTATACTGACATCTTGTGAATCCACATGCATTAAGTTAGTGGCAAAATACTGTACATTAGTTGTTTAGTATACCACATGAAAGTGATGTAGTGGCAAATATATTGCCTCTAGCTTATAAAGGGAGGTAATACGTCACCTAAAATTTAATGTGTTCTTGTTACAATTATACATTAGTCCAGCCTAGAAAGTTATTCGCTTTTCTATAGACAGCCAACGCAATGATTCTAAGAGCGGTGATATAATTATGTTCATATTTGACAGTTTTAGTGATAGCCAAGGTATCGTGGACTCTGAAGCTTCATCAAGTTAGCTTTCGTAATACCAGAAAGAAGTGAATTGTAGTAACTGTATATTAGTCGATGAGACTGCAAACCAGGGCATAATTCAAAGAAATCAGAGTAGAGAAGAGAATGTGGCGTCTAATCCTACGCAAATCACTGAAGTCATAGTGGACACTATATACCATGACAGACCAGCGTATGGATCTAATGAGTTTTCGGAATGGCAATATATTAAATGGAGCAGGGTCGGATTGCACTGCACCTGCTCCTCCCCCTCTCAGCTAGTGCACAACGTTTAGCTCTTTGGTATGGTTTCAGAAATCGTGCCTTCACGATTCCGATACTCTTCACGCTTTAAATACGCTGCTAATTTAAAAGCTGATGCTAAAGTCTGAATTACTCGAGGTCTGTTTTTGTCTTCAATTGAAGACTAAAATAAACCTCGAGTAATTCAGACTTTAGATGGCTGACAAAAACCTTACTTACCTTCTCACTCGCTAGATGTCCGACAGCCAAGTCGTTTCCAGCCCAATATCTGTATTCTGTAACAACTAACAGTCAAAAGTATGTACATGTAGATCCTACGCCATGTAGGATCTACATACATGTACCTTTGACTAAAGATAAAACATTAACGTCATATTAGTTTGAAAACGGTAGGGTACTTAGAAGCTTACTTTTTCCCATGAAGAGCCACTCAAAACGTGTTGCTGTTTATAATATTTATATAGCGCATATGTAAGGACAACCATCAGTCGGTAGGAGGAATCATTGGGTGTGCTAACTAAAACACATGCTGGATGGTCAAGCAGAATGACAAGATTCGAACCCGTCTGCAGACGATTGCTCATCCAATTGTATCAAGCAATATAGAAAATATAAACTTTTTGGAATCTGTTGGTTGGTTCCACGTGTTTGCATTGGCCGCCAGTGGTGACTCTTCTAGCTTACTGTGTTCTGTTTTGCTAACTGATGTAATATTTTCGTTCATAATGACACTCAACATCCTAATTGGCTAGAGCAGAGAGCGTCTATGGGCAGAGAAGAGGCGCTTGAAGAGGCGCTATATAAATGCTCAGAATGAATGAATGTTTCAACTTGCGCCCAACCCAAGCACCATGGCAGCTGCTCTGCTTCATTCCCTCTCAGTCTCTTTCCATCTGCTTCATTAGTCTCTGTCTCTTTCCATCTGCTTCATTCGCTCTCTGTCTCTTTCCATCTGCTTCATTCCCTCTCTGTCTCTTTCCATCTGCTTCATTCCCTCTCTGTCTCTTTCCATCTGCTTCATTCCCTCTCTGTCTCTTTCCATCTGCTTCATTCCCTCTCTGTCTCTTCCCATCTGCTTCATTCCCTCTCTGTCTCTTTCCATCTGCTTCATTCCCTCTCTGTCTCTTCCCATCTGCTTCATTCCCTCTCTGTCTCTTCCCATCTGCTTCATTCCCTCTCTGTCTCTTCCCATCTGCTTCATTCCCTCTCTGTCTCTTCCCATCTGCTTCATTCCCTCTCTGTCTCTTCCCATCTGCTTCATTCCCTCTCTGTCTCTTTCCATCTGCTTCATTCCCTCTCTGTCTCTTTCCATCTGCTTCATTCCTCTCTGTCTCTTTCCATCTGCTTCATTCCTCTCTGTCTCTTTCCATCTGCTTCATTCCCTCTCTGTCTCTTTCCATCTGCTTCATTCCCTCTCTGTCTCTTTCCATCTGCTTCATTCCCTCTCTGTCTCTTTCCATCTGCTTCATTCCCTCTCTGTCTCTTTCCATCTGCTTCATTCCTCTCTGTCTCTTTCCATCTGCTTCATTCCCTCTCTGTCTCTTTCCATCTGCTTCATTCCTCTCTGTCTCTTTCCATCTGCTTCATTCCCTCTCTGTCTCTTTCCATCTGCTTCATTCCCTCTCTGTCTCTTTCCATCTGCTTCATTCCTCTCTGTCTCTTTCCATCTGCTTCATTCCCTCTCTGTCTCTTTCCATCTGCTTCATTCCTCTCTGTCTCTTTCCATCTGCTTCATTCCCTCTCTGTCTCTTTCCATCTGCTTCATTCCCTCTCTGTCTCTTTCCATCTGCTTCATTCCCTCTCTGTCTCTTTCCATCTGCTTCATTCCCTCTCTGTCTCTTTCCATCTGCTTCATTCCCTCTCTGTCTCTTTCCATCTGCTTCATTCCCTCTCTGTCTCTTTCCATCTGCTTCATTCCCTCTCTGTCTCTTTCCATCTGCTTCATTCCCTCTCTGTCTCTTTCCATCTGCTTCATTCCCTCTCTGTCTCTTTCCATCTGCTTCATTCCCTCTCTGTCTCTTTCCATCTGCTTCATTCCTCTCTGTCTCTTTCCATCTGCTTCATTCCCTCTCTGTCTCTTTCCATCTGCTTCATTCCTCTCTGTCTCTTTCCATCTGCTTCATTCCCTCTCTGTCTCTTTCCATCTGCTTCATTCCCTCTCTGTCTCTTTCCATCTGCTTCATTCCCTCTCTGTCTCTTTCCATCTGCTTCATTCCTCTCTGTCTCTTTCCATCTGCTTCATTCCCTCTCTGTCTCTTTCCATCTGCTTCATTCCTCTCTGTCTCTTTCCATCTGCTTCATTCCCTCTCTGTCTCTTCCCATCTGCTTCATTCCTCTCTGTCTCTTTCCATCTGCTTCATTCCCTCTCTGTCTCTTTCCATCTGCTTCATTCCCTCTCTGTCTCTTTCCATCTGCTTCATTCCCTCTCTGTCTCTTTCCATCTGCTTCATTCCCTCTCTGTCTCTTCCCATCTGCTTCATTCCCTCTCTGTCTCTTTCCATCTGCTTCATTCCCTCTCTGTCTCTTTCCATCTGCTTCATTCCCTCTTTGTCTCTTCCCATCTGTGTGTGACACGGAAACCCATTGGATTGAGCGCTGGCCTTGTAATGCTGCGTGCACGGGTTCGAGCCTCGTCTGAAGCGATTATCATGTACCAATCTCGTGCAAGTTGACTACGTACGATTTTTTTCGGTGACCAAGCAATGGAAATTGGTATTGGCTTCAACTAAGGTCAGAGGTTATTGTGCGGCTTCGAGGAAGCTTGGAGAAAGGTGTGTAAATGTATACAGTTTTTCTATAGCGACCGTCTATTGCCTCGACCCGTCTGATTTTTCAATGAATTGATGAGATGCTTCACTACCGCTTGCACGTTTGAATAGGCGCCACGCCATTTAATATCCCCGTGCACGAACCCTGTTAGCCCAGCATGAGACGCAGTGTTCGTAAAAGTTGATCTCTGGTTAATGCTTGTCACCAAACATGACTTGTATACATGTCTGCCGTCATTGTGAATCGATTGCAATTTGCACGTCATTGACGTTGTCAACATCGCTATACATATGAAAAATGAAAGGGGATAACTCAGGCTTTTATTCTCCGTACTCCACTATACATCGATCTCTGATACGAAGCAGCGCTTGAAAATAAGCTGGTGCTTTGCTCTTGGCTTTATAGATTAACGCTGTAGCAATTTGGAGTTTTCGATTATGATTACCCTCCAGTTTTGTGGTAACTGGATCTTGATCTTCACACGGTCGATCTTTTTGACATGACACAGCGCTCGCTAAAAAGCTGATGCCATGAGCTTAGGTTTAGAGTAGCGTTTAAAGAATTCTCTAGTTTAAGATTACGTTTACAATGCGACACATTCGTACTTTACACCATGTCATAACGTGGTGATTTTCACAATGATAAATCTCTATAAACTGCAACAGATAACGAGAATATTCAGTTCATTTCTGGTTTAAAAGGTGACTTTTCAAAAAGTCGGATATGCCCGCGCTTGAGAAGGCACACAGCCGCGTAACTGCTGAATGACAATCACACGACATCATCAGCTGACCTTCTGCGGAGAGGGAGAAATGGCCACTTCCAACGATATAACACAAAACCCACGTAAACGGTTATCGAAGGATGAATTGTATTAAAAGAGTGAAAACTTATGTTAATATATGTGCTCATATCCACATTAATGCATATTTATTGCTCACAATGAACTTTTTCACACAGATTAGTAAAGCTGATAGCACAAAGTCCCACAAACGATTATATATAATATATTATAGTATATTAAAATATATTTTACTATTGAAGAATAACCAGGACCTAATAAGCCTGCAACAACTCTGACTTGATTAGCCTATAATATAGGCAGTAATGAACAATACCTTTCATTGTAGGGAATGTAGGTCCTACACATAATACATGTAGGCCTGTATAAGCCAAAAAACTATAGAATATTGGCAGTAGGGACCTACTAATCTAACAATATATAAGTTTATACAGAAGAGAGGCAACTAAGGGACTCCGCCACTACCCTACCTGTGGTAATGCCAGTCCCAAGCCTGGATAAAGGAGGAGGGTGACGCTAATCAGCTTTGTTATGACACAGTGTCGTTAAACAGTAACCAAGGCAACTAAGTAGCCGTACGTCATTTTCAGGTTTTACCCTGCTGGAGTCACACTGGAGTAACAAGATATTACTGCGTCCAAAATTTTGACACGATCAAGTGACATGTGTCTAAATTATATCGGGTCGGCGACCGCTGCTATCTTCTGCCTGCTGGGATCAGCGCTTAAGCACTCCACATCAAGCCCATAGTGTCTTCTCCGGTGTTTAACCGTCCTCCTGAAATAGTCTTCAATTCCACTTCCAAATTGCCTCATATGACTCTAGTTCAGCATACACTTTCTGCCTATCTTACAAAGTAGCCTACTTCCTTTGATCAGTTATGTAGCTATGTGCTGTGCTTTTGTGGGCACTAAAAGGCGCTATATCAAGTGTCTTGATTCGTATAAACACACGAACGCAGACGTCACCAAATTTTGGATGGTCTTTACCTTTTCCTGAAAAGTTTTCTTTTTAATCGTCACACACGTTTTATTACGGTGCTTAGTTTCCACAAATTTCATTACCTGTTTAGATTCCCATTTTTGGTGACCTTAGGTACGCCAAACTGTAAACGCTTAGGATTGAAAATGGGATGCCAAACGTACTTCTTCCCGCAGTTTCTCGTGGGGGCACACTGCCCACCTGCCTCTGTGGGTGGGCGGTCTTTGGCTGTAAGTTGCAACCTGCGAACGACGTGCTTTATTTAGCGTATGCCTCAACTCTCGCTAAAACGGCGGCCTGAGAATTGGGTCAAACTTCGCGGCAAGGCTGGCAAATCGACATCAGTCACACGTAGGCTAATTGAACTATAATCTCAGATACTTTACGCATCTGTTAGCGCTTCTGAAATTCTATATAGGAGATATATAAATGAATGCCTCATTTAATGTAAACTGTGCTGGTACAACAGTATTGTCGCGAGAAAGGTAGAAAGTACCAGGTACATGTAAATGAAGTGTCTGGTAACACAGCTTTTGTGATATCTGCAGCAGCACATTTATGCTTGATAAGTTGATTCCTGTAAAAAGTAGTCTCTCATATGCCATCGCCAAAAAGTCAAAAACTACGAATGCGTCGTTAAACATCAACTTGTAACTGTAATGGTAATAACAACTGAGAATTTATGAAGCGCCACTTCGAGACAACCTATCAGTGCCGCTCTCGATCCGATGTCCCAGAGTTAGTGCAATTCCTTTCGCATAGAATTCAATCCACGCATTAACCTATTTAGAGCACCGAACAGCTGAGCCGCAGCGTTAAAATAGACTGTAGCTGAATATCCCGAGAAAACCAGACCCTTCGTAAAACAGCATTGCCATAGCCAACCTTAGTGCATACGAAAGCACCCATCAGGGTCGTGGCAGCATGAGTTGCTAGGGCCGTAAAGTGCGAATCTAGCGCTGGTGGTAGAAGCACGTTTATCATTCTCCCTCATAATAATGCAGCACATAACTCTCAGTCATGCGCTTATTAGGATTGTGTACTATAATAATAATAGTAGGCCTACGCTACATTCTTAAAATGTTCCGAAACGGTCAAATCCTTGGTCCAAGGTCACACCCAGATGACGCTCAGAACAGACATCGGAGGGAAATGCTGCAGACAAGGCAAGTCCAGTTTGGGAATTTGCCCTCATTTCTGATGAGCTGGATTTTTCCAGGGTTCATCCAAAGGCGGCTGGAGAACATCCAGGCTCCTACCACCACCGATGTCTGAAGCATATGCTCCACTATAGTGATAGCCTCCACAACTTTGACATGGACGTACTTACCTGAATGTAATCAGAATACTAACAAGGTGTAGCCCCAAAAAGAAAGAACTAGATCGAAATCAACGGTGTAGTGGATGTAGAGTAGGGACTCAAAACTTCCTTGTCCAAGGTCACGCAAAATTCACACGATGGACAATTCAGATCATGTGGACGCAAAAATCACTGCCTGTGGTTATCTCAGATTGGGACATGTCACATATCCCACTATTAGACCATTCAGCCTGAATGAAAGAATAAAAAAGCAATCGAAACGAGGCCGGCCAGTGTCTCGCAGGATCGTTTATTGACAACCGATCGAATACGAAGTTCTACTGCTGGGCAACAGAGGCACTGGAGTCAGCGCAGCAGGGTCGCAAATTTATCTTAGAGTTTGGAAAGTTATAACGTAGAAATTGTATAGTAGCCTACTGATTGCTGTCTAGGCCACATACGCTTATATTGTCAAGCCATTAGCTGCGTATCTCTGCCTTCCTTCACTGCAAGACATTCGATTCTATCAAAGCTCTCTATAGTTACATTTGTATCCTTTGTTAACAGCCATGATTTTGAGAACATAGATTTCCTTGATTTCCTTTCGAGTAACTGAGAGCCCTGATTTTGTTTTTGTTGTTGCCTAGATAGCGCCACTATCATCACAGACGCGTCCTTGATCGATGGTATTAAGCGATGTGTCTGAAGGACCTGCAGTAGAGTTTTCAACATTATATATAAATGACTGCCATAAAAGTCGGCTGAGAACTTAACACATTTTGACGAGCGCTCGATCCATAATTGGCCCAATTAATTGTTTATTAACTACATAATGAACACTGCATAATCAGCTGGCCAAAAATCGTAAAATATTATCATATAATAATAAATCTTGGATTATGAAACTCGGTGCTGTGTTGTGCGAGATGAAGCATTGGTACACTACTCAGTTCTTAGGATTTTGACAATTTTCTATCAGCTGTTGAATCACGTACTGTGCATCCATCCACCGTCCAGTCAAACAATGGTCTTCATTGCCACTGTCTTACTAGGTCTCGGTCGTAACTAAACCCCGCCATGTCAAGCAATGTAACTTTACAGGAACGTTATCTGGTTCTAAACGTTCCTTCAAGTCTGTCTGAGTTGCGTCACTGCACTTTGCTTTCTACTTGTACAGTGTACACCCTTCCCAATGCGCTATTAATTCAACAAACCGCCCTGACTTTGGCTTTGGTTTGGTAAGTAATAATGATGACTTACCACACACAAGTTCATTAGACTCCAGTGCAATAGAAGTTACTAATAAATAAAAATAATAATCTGCATTTTTTACTCTGTTCTGTGCCTTGTGCCTACATTTTTGTAGCTGGTGGATCACAACCCCTCTAACCAACAGACAACAATGCTGACTTGTTAGGCCTATATAAAAGTATAATACATCGTTCAGCTAAGCCAGTTGTATACGAGTGCATGCTTGTAACTTTTCTAGCCATACTGGTGCTCAACATTTTGATTTTGGAGACAACAGTACTGGATGTGGGTAATTGGATCGTACATGACCTAACTTATGCACTAGATTGCTACACTTCTTTGTAGATTCACGAGTTAGAAGAAGAGCAGTCTCAAGCCCTGTGGTAGCCATGGGTACGAAGTGTTAGCGATTTCACTTTCTTAGTCTCGGCATATGAGGGCCGCAGAGGGCTGGTGGCCACTTCTCTACCTCACCGTCGCTTCTTCCCACCCACATTGTAGGTCAGTTTATACTCATTACAGATGAGTTTGCTAGGGGGAGCAGGAGAGGCAGAAATCTCAAACCAATTTCTGGCCTGGCGGGGGATTTGAACCCACGACCCCTCGACTGACAGTTCACCACGCTAACCACTACTACTGCCGAGAGTTCCGATGATTACAAAATGGAACACTTCAGTTTCGACCAGTGCGATTATCCTCTAAACTACTTCCTTTGTAGTATTTTACAGATAAGAACAATAAGTCAGAAATTGCGTAGATTACGATTATCAAGTGTTCATGATATTGCTCACAGGTGGTATGATGCTTTTAACTGGATCTTAAATGTATTCGTTAAGAGCTGTCCAATCAATGGCTCAAGTGTTTACTCACAGTTAACGTTAAGATGACAGCCGACTGCTAAAGTGCATGCAGAATAATTGCGGTGAGCCAATGAGCAGGGCATTATTATTGTTTGGTTCATTGGCTGACCAGAAAGCCGAACACATGCCACAACTTGTTCCTGGTAAATGTTAGTTACCATGTGAACTCTGCTCCTACATGTATATGTATACAAACTTTATAGCCTGAAGCGTAGCAGAAACTCAAACTCTAAGACATTATTCTTCCCTTTGATTTGTCAGTCGCGTGTGTCATCCAGCTGTTATTTCAAAGGGAAGTATTAAGATACGGTATATGCCAAACACTCAGAACAATATTTTTCAAAGCAAATACCATAAGCGTGGTCCATTTCTTCAGTGTTGATCGAATCACGTTTGGAAATTCAATGCACCGTCACCAGTCAAAATATATAAGGACAGCAACCTTCCAGCGATCACCAAATTGTGATAGCCAGTTGTCACTGTCACAATCTATTCGAATAACTTCTATAGCGCCGAGTTCGGACTCGTTAGGACTACGTCAAACGTCACCCAAGACGAACATAAGCACAATGGAATGACATGCTTCATAGGGATAGATTGTGTACAAAGATGACAACAGTCGCCGGTACTTGCAGATTATTATTTAGCATTTCATCGGGGATTAAGCATCTGTATGTTTACATAATGAATAAGTCGTACTGTTCGAATATAGTCAGTGCTTTTTATTATTACTAATTGTCATTAATTAGCAACTTCTATTGCGCCGGTGTCTAATGCACGAGGTATCAACCGATGGCACACCAAGACCAAGTTGTAATCAGGTCTATATCCATAAGAACAGTCCGCCAAAACAGAGAAACACTCTATTAGCATTTAGAACAGGCAAGACTTAACCTTCGCAGGACCAAGCGGGGTAAATAATTACCCCAGGGTATTTCGATGTTGATTGCGGAGCAACTGTGGGAGTTATAATTTGACGTTTCATGTGTTTACAAGTTAATACCCCAGACATATTCTGACACCATAACCACCTTGATGTCATGTTGTGGGGAAAAGATAGTTGAGTCCAAAGTGTCATGGGGTAAATATTTACCCCGCTTGGTCCTCGACGTCGTTATTTTTTCGAACATAGGAAAAAATATTTTTTAAATATATGAGCTCAAAAGTAGCTTAAAATCATAAATAAAGTGTTGAATCTACCGAAGAATTAAGTTTTGATAGTAGCATAATTGTGGAGAGTCTACTTTCCAAGATGGCGGCCAATATGGCCGCCAAAACACAAAAATATGCATATCCCAGCTCATAGACAAGCTATAATAACAAGCGAAGTGTCGAATTTAGTATTTTCAAGGTCAGGTATTCGATCTGTCGTAACGACAATAGTATGAGAGTGTTAATTTCCAAGATGGCGGCCAATATGGCCGCTAAAACACAAAACTATGTGTATCTCAGCTCACAGGTAATATACATTAACAAATGAAGTGTCAAATTTAGTATATTCAAGGTCAAGGAATTGACTTATCGTAGTGGCAATAGTGTGTGAGTGTTACTTTTCAAGATGGCGGTCAATATGGCGCCAAAAAAACAGAAATTTGTATATCTAAGCTCATATTTTGCTTTTGGCGGCCATATGGACGCCATCTTGGATAGTAACGCTCCCATACTATTGCCACTACGAGAAATCGATACGTTGATCTTGAATGTATTAAATTTGACACTTCTTTTGTTATTTTAGCTAAACTTAAAGCTGAAATATGCATGTTTTGTTTCTGCGGCCACATTGGTCGCCATCTTGGATAGTATCATCCCGACACTTTTGCTACTGCGAAAAAACGACCGTTTGACTTCGAAATTATAAAATTTGACACTTTATTTGCTATCGTAGCTTACCTATCAGCTAAGATATTTATATCTGTGTTTTGGCGGCCATATTGGCCGCCATCTTGGAAAGAAACACTCGCACACTATTGGCACTACGAGAAATGGATTCCTTGATCTTGAAACTATTAAAATCGACACTTTATTTCTTACGGTAGCTAACCTATGAGGTGAGACATAAATATTTTGTTTTGGCGGCCATATTGGCCGCCATTTTGGATAGTGTCAATCTAACACTATTGCAACTACGAGAAATCGATTTCTTGATCTTGAAACTATTAAATTTGATCCTTCATTTGTTATTGTAGCTTATTTTGATCTGAGATATACACATTTTTGTGTTTTGGCGGCCATCTTGTCCGCCATCTTGGATAGTAGCATTCCTACACTATTGCTACTATGTAAAATCGATTGACTGACCTTAAAATTATTAAATTCGACGCTTCATTTGTTACTGTAGCTTGCCTATGAGCTGAGATATGCATTTTGTGTGTTATGGCGGCCATATTGGCCGCCATCTTAGAAAGTAACACTCGCACACTATTGGCACTGCAATAAATCGATTCGATGACCTTGAATCTATTTAATTAGACACTCTATTTGTTATGGTAGCCTACCTATAAGCTGAGATAGACATTCATTTGTTTAAGCGGCCATATTGGCCGCCATCTTGGAAAATAACACTCGCACCTATTGGCACTACGAAAAATGGTATCCTTGGCCTTGAAACTATTAAATTCGACACTTCATTTGTTGCTGTAGCTTGCCTATGAGCTGAGATATGCATTTTGTGTTTTATGGCGGCCATATTGGCCGCCATCTTGGAAAGTAACACTCGCACACTATTGGCACTGCAATAAATCGATTCGGTGACCTTGAATCTATTTAATTAGACACTCTATTTGTTATGGTAACTTAACTATGAGCTGAGATATACATATTTGTGTGTTTTGGCGGCCATATTGGCCGCCATCTTGGAAAGTAACACTTGCACCCTATTGGCACTACAAGAAATGGATTCCTTGACCATGACACTATTAAATTCGATATTTCATTTGTTATTGTAGCTTACCTGTGAGCTGAGATATTAAAAATTTTGGTGGGGTAAAAAATTATCCCGCTTGGACCTCGATGTATCGTAAAATGTTTTGGTCCTGCGAAGGTTAAGCATAGAACGAAATGACTTAACGACTGATCAGTACGAACAGATAGGCTACAGGGAGAGCGTTCTAAAACCTAAGTCCAGCAACGGAAAGAGCAATACCCTGGTTGACACCATCCGGCGTAATTACATCCACTTCAACTTTAGATAATTGCAGACTGTTTCACTCCACCTCGCTCAATTAACAGCATTCTATTACCCACTGCTTCCTTTTCACACGATCCCCATACCAATGAAATCCATCTTAATCCACCCCATTCCACCGCATCCCAATCCTTCCCATTTCAGTCATTCAAAGTACGTCGCAAAAACGACTCCCACAGCGAACATGTCGTGAACGGTCATCTTGACACTGGCCATTCCATCTGTGGCCGTATCCCACAGTCCCCTACTGGCCACGTGACTTCCCTGTCCGTTGACCTTTCCGATGACGACGTACGCAACGACCTTGTAGCGGGTGTAGTGAAGTTCTTTGACCCGTGATTTAATTTCCTCCGTCATCAGACAGGCCATCTTGGCGCAACGCTTCGGGTCATAGGGTTCACCGTCTGCGAGGAAGAACCGCAGAACATCAGAGATGATCTTCTTCACTTTATCTTCGCTGAACCTCTCGTCACTCTTCGGTCCGAGAACGTAGCTGTTTTCCATGCGTAATCGTGGTCCCTGTACGGCGGTACTGCTCTTGTTACTGCCTAGGAGGTTGTCCTGCCGCCTGGTACGCCATTTAGCCATGCGACGCTTGATGTTCATCAGAGTACCAAGGCTCGGTACTGCACGATGACCGGAAGTAGACACATCGTCCCTGATGCTGGCTAACGTTCGGACCTCGGTTACGTTGATACCGCGCGTCATTTCCGGTTTTAGACTAACATCTGCCATCTAGTGGTTGCCAGTCTCTGCTATCAGTGGCGAAGACCTTGAAAATCAACCAGAAATCGTTACCTACGGAAAATACACCTATACAAATCATTTTAATTATATCCATCGATAATAGATAATCGACTAAAATCAATACAATAGTTGATCATGTATTGATTTTGATTAGCCACGCCCTCAATAAATAGTCTTAAATTCTCCCACGCAGGTCGAGCATGTATCCAGAGACATGGCCATATTTTGGTATGCGGCCAATAAGGCGGGCAGCAGTGCTATATAAATTCTATTTATTTTACGTTGAGATTACAATTGGCCTTTTTCACAAAATCTACATATTTGGCATTTTAATTTCATGCACACATCGGCAATGCACTTCACTGTAAAACAACTTAGGCCTATTATAAGGAATTAGCGTGCGTCGTTCACGTTCTAACAGATTGCCCATGGGCCCAATTATAAATCGCCCTCCTGTGACTTTAGTCCTCGAATGTTTAAATCCATGACCCAAACACGCTCATAACAATGCTTCATATAAAGTTTACCACACAATTGGAACACAAATGTAAATGAACATTAATATAGCGCCCATTCGAGATATCTACTCAGAGGTGTTCTCTGCTCTAGCCTATATGATATCAAATGTCATTACGAACGAAGTATTACATCAGTTAGCAAAACAGTGCACAGTAAGCTGATAGAGTCACCAGTGGCGGGCCCACGCACACGCGTGGAACCAACCAACGGATTCCCGTCGACAGCTGAAAATTGCATGGACGTTCAGAGTCTCTGGGCCAAGTAATAGAAGAAATTCCGCCCCCATTCAAATGCGGTTAACGTAGTATATTAATTATGACCTAGGCGAATCGCGCAGCGATGATGTAAATTCTCGCCCGATAAATATATAGAAAAATGTGCAGGGGGAGTTGAGGTCGTGTACGGTCGCTACAGAAAAACATGCACATTTACATTCGGACGTTTAATATTGTAAAGCATGGTGTACGGACATAATCCCCTGGACATAATCCCCTGGACATAATCCTCTGGGCATAATCCCACGGACATAATCCCACGGACATAATAATAATAATATAATGAAACAGAAATCTCCCTGCCGACGGACGGAGGGACGGACGGACGGAGGTAGGTAGGGAGGGAGAAGACTTGTGTTAATCATAGCACGAGAAGACACATCTCTTGACATTTTAAAATTGTTTTTAACCGTCTTAGGACGGGCAAACATCTAGTAATAATAATAATAATAACAGTGACAATTTATATGGCGCCGTAACACAGCCATGCCGTTACAAGGGCGCCTCACAGTCAACTAACAGCAGGGTAGGCCTTACAGAACAAATAAGTAAAAACCCACGGACTTAATCCCACGGACATAATCTCACGGACATAATCCCACGGACATAATCCCACGGACATAATTCCCGGACTGGCCGGACATAATCCCCACGCTAGGACATAGTCCCCCAGGCTAGGATATACTGTAGTCACCCAAGCTCAGCCAAGTAAGGTGGATAAATTTATACATTATATCCAATAACACTAATAAGAACATTTATTGATTCCACTGGACAAGTTTATAATAATTATACTAGTCGGCCCAATTTTGTCCAAAATTGTTACAAGCAACGGCAACGTAACAATTAGTCTAAGAGTACATCAAGTGTGTCTCATAGCTGTAGTGTACATTTTGGGCACAACATTTAAAATGTGTCCAAGTCCGTGCAACGTAGCCTCGATGGATTTAGTACCATCTCGCCGACCATTCGTTCATTGTAAATTTAATTTTAGAAGTGAACGACATTAACAAGACTTAAGTTAAGACCTAAACGACATTAACAAGTCTTAACTTTAGATCTAAATGACATTAACAAGTCTTAAGTCTGTGTACCTCGACGACATTAACGAGCTGACACAACAAACAAAAACTGGGCAGTTAAGGTTTATCAATTAACATAACATAACATAACATAACAAGGGTTTTAAGTGGTTCAGAAGACGTTTAGTCTGCATGTGTTAGAACCACTGTAATTAACCTGGAACATGATTAATAGCCCAATTTTCCTAGCTTCTCCTTAAAAGCTGTGATAGTGTCCACTGAGACAGTACTATCATCCAAACTATTCCACAAATCTACAACTCTTGAACTGAAGCATTTCTGCCCTAATGTCCCTTTTGGTTTCTTAAATAATTTATACCTATGTCCCCGAGTTGCCTTGTTTGGTGCTAATTCAAAAACTTCTCCTTCTGCACTGCCTCCTTTCCAGTAATAATCTTGTAGGCTTCAATTAGGTCTCCTCTGCTCCTCCTTCTTAATTAAATTAAATGCAGAAATAGGCTAATTGGACAGAAGGACATTATGTCCGGGGATTATGTCCTACGAAAAATAGGGGGCTATATCCGGTGGATTTTGTCCGGGGATATGTCCATGGGGATTATGTCTATGGGGATTATGTCCATGGGGATCCTGTCCGGGAGGATTATGTCCGGGGGATTAGACTATGTCCTACAACCGTATAAAGCATTCAAGAATTAGCTCACTAGAACGACAATACGTAATGTTTTGACATTTCTGATACAGTTAAAAATAATTGACAATAATATTAACCGATTCCTCCTCTAAGATTAAGATTCATCGCCCCTCCTTCTTCCAGACTTGGGACTGGCACTCTGTCAGTGCCAGCCCCAAGCCTGGAAGGAGGAGGAGGGCGACGATGATGATCTTTGTTATCACACAGTGTCGTTAAACTGAAAGTAGGGGCCTACTACTACTAACCGATTTCTCAGCAGCAATTTCATCCGCAGCCTGCACCACAGGCACTACTTAAAACAAGTCTAAACATGTGTTCTGTTGCAACCAATAAACTTACACTCTGGCTATCGCTATCATAATAGACCTATAGAGTAGACCTATGTAAAAGGCGGTCTCGCTTAATTCTGAGTTTAATCAACTTTAGTTTTCAACTGCATGTTCTCAGATTCGTGGATTTTTTCGACCAAGGCGCTGCAGATAATTAATCTAACTATAGACAGGTCGGCAGATATATGATCCAGTCTCAAGTGGTTCAAACCCTGCAATATGACGATAAATGGCAGACGGTTTCCAAAACAGAGCTCTCTAGAGTGGCTAAGGTTAAGTTTTTAGGGAGGTAAAGAAGCTCTTACGATTGCTTGGTAGCTATAGTGCTGTATTAGTTTTCTCAGAGACTGCGACCTGTATGCCTAATGAGAACTTCACTCTCACTCGCTCGTCCTCGTCCTCATTGAGATGCATTTCCATATTGATATCGATCTCGCCAGGGATATTTAACACATTGAGATTAACCTGCTCAGTAAAGGAGAGCCCTGGGGACACGACTTAGGTCTTGTGCATGGGACGTTCTTCTCGAGCTCCATAGTCCACCTCCTTCTCAGCCTGCAGTGACAAATTTGACCATAACCCAAATCAAGTCTTGGAGTCTCCGCAGATGACCAGTTGAGAGCGATCAGTGAGGCAAGACCGGAGTCAGAGAAGAGGAGAGCATACTCCGCGAGACGTTGCAGTAGAATGTCGTGGTCTACCATTTCAGAGGTGGCAGAGATATCGAAGAAAGCCAGCAGTATAAGTTGAGAAATATCAGCAGTAGAGTAGATGCCAGAAAGAGGGGAGAGCAGGAAAGTTTCAGTGGAGTGATGAGCCCTGAAACCTGATTGACTGGGTGGAAAAAGACCTGGCTGTTCAAGAAAAAGGGAGAAGCGCACACGTCAAAAGATGACCAGCTGATCCCAACCAACGACCCCAAAGAGATCAGCAATAAAGCGGGTTAGCACAGACTCTTTAAACTAGACCGTTGTTTACGTAAGAAAATAATTTACCACAGACATATCAGCTGATGTACACAATTTTCTCAACCTTCCTCAATACGAAAGACAGGTTAGATATCAGATCATAAATGACCGGGTCATCAGCATCCAGCCTTTAGAGTTTTACTATAGGCAAAATAAATGTCCGCTTCTAGAAGGTCGGGAAGGGTGCTGAAACACAACCCAAGAAAACGACAAAAATCATCCACAAAATTCTTAGCCAAGAATGGCGGCAGTGGGTCCAATTCCCACAACTTCGATACCAGCAGCTGATGAAGCTGATTTGGTACTAATTGACCTGGAGGTCAGGTCGGAGTACGGTGCCTTCAGAGGAACTGCGGAATGAGTTAATCTTCGAACGCACAAACTCCAAGTGCTCTGTTACTATAGCTGTAAATGAATTTTCTGCCAGGACTGTTCATCGAAGTCGAACGCTCGAGAATATCGGATAGAAAGAACGACTGAGTATTACCTTCTACCCGAACAAGCCATGCTTATGTTGCATGGATGCTGTGGATCCAGATCGCACCATCCTCACTCCTCAGGGCATATATACCTGTGTAAAGTCGCTTGAGTCGTCTGACATCTCAAAGGTCACGGCAGCTTCCGTCCAACTAAAGAGGAAGTGGTCTTTGCATGGTCTTAACTTATATACATAACATATGCTTACATGCATGCATACATGCTTATATACATATATATATACATACATGTATACATGCATACATGTATACACTTGTTCAATTGACGTTGTATTGCAAGCTGTCTGTTCTGTTAGTAGTTAAGATTTCAATTGCATAACATGTAAATGTACAGCGCAGTGCGTTTGTCAGGCGCTTAATAAAGAAAAGATATTATTATTATTATTATTATTACTTATTCATTCATATACATGCATACATGTACGTACGTACATACGTACATACATGCATGCATGCATACACAGATACTTGTATAGATACATACATGAACATATGCACACTTACTTACTGACATACATAAATCCATACATACTTACTTACTTGCATAAATCCATACATACTTACTTACTTACACAAATACATGCACACGCACGATGCTTATAACTCTAGATCGCACCCTGACTGCAGGCCTTGTTTCAACTCTAAACACCACCTACCTTAGCCGTCTGACTGTCCGCCTGCCAGACGTGTTGGATCTTGATCCTCTGCCTATAAATTCTGTTTTGATTGAGCGCCTGTGAATAAACTGGTTCCCGTTACTTCACTTTTTGGGCGCTGTAGAAATCATGAGATTACGATTACGATGTGTACAGGGCTCATAATGATTAACCAGCTGAAATACTTACAGCGTCTTTACAATTCAAGTCGCACGAGCAATAGCCTTAACGGAACTAAACGGGTGTACTTCGAAATAAGTTAACAGGTATTTATTCCTGCTGGTGGTCGATCACTTCACGCCATTGGTCGACTGCAAGCCGAGCACCTGGTCCCTCTACCGTCAGCTGTCAATGTATTCATGATTGATTTAATTCAGTCGGGATATACAGCTTAAGCGACTTCGCAGTAACAGGTGCACACCTGTTAGTAATTAACGATTTCATTTGCGGCCGATAGGTATAGGTCCACTTCATGTTTAGTTACGCTGATACGCAGTGAACCAAGTGGCCGCTCATGGTGAGGGCTTCAACTCCATAACAAAACAGCGTCAAGCAAGCAGTGCGATTGATACTGCCTGGTGGAAGGTTGGTTAGATAAAGAAGGGTGGTGTAAGAAAGGATAGAGCGATATTGATGTAAGGGGAAAAAAGATGAACAGAGAATTGAGAGAGCTACAGACACATGCAGAAAGACAGACGGTGAGAGGCAGACGAAGGGAGAGAAGGATATAATATAGTGTAAGACAGGTATACGGTAGAGTGAAGAAGAGATAAAGCGAATTACGGATCGATGAGTGAAGTAGGAAACGTTTCGAGCTAAGGACAGATAACATTGAAAGAGAGCAATTAACGGACAGACACATGAATGCATGCAAACAGACAAGCAGAGGCATGCAGATATAGACTATAGCAGAGACAAAAACGGCAGAAACCTAGAGAAACAAACAGAGACACGATTAAAGATAAAAATTGAAAGAAATTGAGAAAGGGAAACAAACAGCTAGGCATACAGGCACAGACAAAGACGTGTTCTGATAGATTTGCACAAGTACAAATGAACTGCATATTGACCTTAACTCACAATCCTTCGATTTGCTCAAGATATTATTCACCAAATCCCTTTGAAACACGTAGGCTACTCGTCTTGTAGGCCTATAATATGCCTGTGTATTCACAGCAACACTTCTATTCCTTTACCAAAACTATAAATTAAAATCAAGACAACGTCGAATTCATATAAAGCTCGAATTTCTTATTAATATTCTTAGCCAGCTACATGTATGCACGTAGCACAGACCATTTCTCACGCTTTGCATTAATAATGAGTACATAATATGTACTCGCGTACAAGTCGGTTCAAGTATCGACGCTGTAGTTGTAGGCCATATGCGTACAGAAATCCAAGAAGGCAAACACGTTTGAGCTTTACCCTGTCTGCAAGTGTTATTTACATGCTGTTTACATGGTATATATTACAGTGCTGTAATTAGCCAAGGGTGTTTGAGGACTGTATTTGAACAGCATCTGTGTGCGGACACTGCGGAGTAGCTTTATGTGATTATGTGCTTTTCCGTGAGGGTTTCGAAAATGAACCGGTTTCAAATTGCTTTTCAGTTGTTAAAATATGCGTGAAAACTCATGGCGTGTCACCAGTGACTACTTCTGACCATCGAACGACCTTTTGTCTGTATGTCTGTCAATAAGCGGACAGACACAGAAATACATGCAAACAGATAGAGACTATAGCAGAGACAGAAACAGAAAGCAGAAACCTAGCGAAACAGACAGAACAAGACAAAGAGAGAGACAATTAAAGAGGAAACTTGAAAGAAATGTCTGTCTGTCTGTCTGTCTGTCTGTCTGTCTGTCTGTTTGTCTGTCTGTCTGCTAAGGAACCGAGAAAGCAGACATTAAAATAGTTTGTCGTGTGCAACGATTACGAGCATCCCAATCCCCAACGGACTTACGACTACCCGTATAGCAGCATATATATAGAGTCAAATTGAAGTTTGTGTTACACAGATTGCTGCGAATTAGCACGGGACATTCGAAATAAGCATAAATCAGTGTGAGCCTATTCTATGCTGTATGCCTATGCTAAACGGAATCTGTGCACTGGGAGTAGTGAAGCAAGCAGAGGCATGTCTTAACCAGCGGCCAGAATAATTAGTCTAAAACTAAACCCAAACTATCGAATTACATCGCACAACTAGATCCAGATTCAGTGGCGGCGCCAGCATGGGGTTAAGGTGGGCTGAAGCCCCCCCACCTATCAGCGGCTCAGCCCCCCCCAAACAAAAGTGGGAAGTCACTGCCAATGCCAGAGAGGAGGGGAGAAAGGGAAGGAATTGAGGTTTTAGCCCCCCAAACCAGAAATCCTGGCGCCGCTACTGTCCAGATTCATGTTCGTGTCAATATCATGGTGGCTTCATGTCTGCCTCCCTGTCTGCCCCTCTGTCCGTCTGTCTGTCTCCTATTGGAAGTCTCCAAGTTATCTGTCTACCCGTCCGCATGCTTGTCTATATAATTATATCTGTCTGCCTAGGCTGTCTACCTACCAGTCCACCTACCTGTCTCGGCTGTCTGCTATCTGTTCGCCTAGCTAAGTAGCTTTTATACGCTATATTGTGGACCATAAACGAACACGAATCGTATTATATCGCCATCTAGCGACTGTGTTGTTCCAACATAATCGGCTAATTGACTTGTCTCTATAATGAGATGAGTCCTATGTGACTTCACCGGTAGCCCACCACTCGGTTTGTAAAATTTGTGTATTGTCATTTTGCTTTATTTTGTGGTGAATAAACTACTTACTTACTTACTTACTTACCTTATTTGGATTTCAGTGTAGATGTGCGTATTTTATATAATTAAGGCCTAGCGACCGTACTGTGTCATCGACCCTGCTCAGTTTTCAATGAGTTGATCGTGCCTGTCAGTTGTTCGTCTGTTTCTCCTTAGGTCTGTCCATAAGTCGGTCTACCTGTATAGAAATAACAATGCCTTTATTGAGCATCTTAGAGGCTATACATGTAGACAATCCTAATCGGATTGAATTACATTCCGATCAATTTAATGGCTGATGTAGTTATGATAAAATTGAGTACGTAATTTTTCTATTGGCCTTACGTGCTTTATTTTGTTCTTTTAAATTGATTAACATGCATGCAGGCTCGCTCTAGTATATATGCCTAAGTATATAAGTAAGAATGTATGTATACATGCATATTAGTAAGAAAGAAAGTAATCAAGCAAACAAGCATTTACAAGTTATGAAAACGAAGTAAAGATATCGAGAATGAATGGTTTGGCAGAACTGAGAGATGCGACGGCGGACAGAAGGAAATGGAGAGGCTTGATCATGACGGTCGCTAGAGTTCAAGGAACTGACAGCACAAGGTAACAAGGTGTCGGCCTCCGTTATCTTTACATCTTGGTTCCTACCCTGAAGGCCTACCTAAGACTCACACGCCCAGACTGACCTCTAATACGACTGACATTATAAGTTCCGGTCAGTCATTTTTGCGAAGAAAGAATTATCTCTTTACATAGCTACATTACTTCCTTTCGGTTGCTTAGAAACATCGTTGTCGTCGTCGTCAGTTCCTCCTACATCAGCCATTTGACGGCAATGAGTGTGAATAGAAATTTAATACGGATCTCAAATAATTGCGGTCTTTTGTCAAATCTTATATTTTCTCATGTTTTGTCAAGTCCTTTAATGTCTTTGTTTAGGCATAGATTGTCTTACTTAGCCTACTGAGATTGTCTATCCAGTGTAGCCATGGTCTTCATTTTGTTTCTCAAAATTTAATGTGCAAACATAGGCCTGCACTCAATCGTAGCCTAAGTGGTTAAGATAGTCAAAACAGATTTTTACTGAAGCCTGTATCAACATAACATTAACCTGAGCAGTATATGGTTCTGGGTCGTTTTGTTTATAGCAAGAACCACTTCGGCTGAAGTGCTAACATGACGACAGCAACCAGACAACCTCACAGATCACATGACTTTACAACGAATGCTCACTTTCACATTACATCATCATCAGTTGCTGACACCAGCCATTTGACGGCGATGGGTACGAATAAATAATATCCATTGTCCTCGGTCATTTGTCAAGTCCATTGCTCTCCTTATCTCCTTATCCAAGTGATGCTATGTCGTCATTTATATTAGCTATCCAGCATAGTCTTGGTCTGCTTTTGTTTCTTTTTCCTTCGAATCTTGCATGTAGTGCAATGCGTGGGATTCCGTCAACTCTCCACAAGTCCAAACCATCGGAGTCTTCGTTGAACGACTTTGTCTAGGAGAGTCGTTTGGATACAGTATAAATTGCCATTCAGACACTGTTGTATCAACTACATTGCAAATGTAGGCCTAATTCAATTATAATTGCAATCACATGCTCTTAAATGTATTTGAGTTACAATCACAACTACTTGATTGTGGAAGTAATTGAATTATAATTACGTTTTGATTGTAATTCAATTACCAATTAATTTTCAATTATTCCTTCAAAACTTGGCAAATGATTTAGAATTTATTTCTATGTCCAATGGGCCAATGGCTTGTAAATTGTAGACTAATCTACGTTTATTTGTATTGTAAGTTTGCCAGTAGGCCTTTCCGAAATACGGTTTACAATTATGAGCCATTAAAACAAGTTAACATAGAGTTTAGCTCTATAGCCTAGAAGTTTTTCAACATGATAGTCTGTTAGCTGATTGCACCTGGGTGAGTCAATTTGTCTATAGCAGTGCTAAAGAGACGCTCAACTGGAGCTGAAGAAGCTCTGCTAACTGTAGGCAGCAGCAGTAAGCTAGCTAAGAATGAGTTCGTGACTGCATGGATAGTCTGATAGTAGGCTAATAGTCAGGCCTTGCTTGCATTTGGGATCTAGATATCAAAGTGTCCTATAAGATTGTAGGAGGGGTGTAAGATAGAATAATGTTGACAATTAGGCCTATGTTGCCATGCAGTCATGATGCAGTACAGTTTATTCAATTAAACGGGTGGCCCAGGTCAACCCAGCAGGCTGGCATCTTTGCTGACTTTATCAAAGTAGACTAATTCGTAATTTACATTTCATTCAATTACAAATTACATGCAATATTGTAATTGAAATACAATTACAATTACTGGACTTAAAATGTAGACCATAATTCAATTACAATTAGTATAGAATTACATGTATTTCAATTACTGCACAACACTGCACTCAGACTTAGCCGAACACTGAGGAAGGAATCATATTAAATGGAAGGCTGGTAAATAATATCCAATTTGCTGATGACATTTCCGTCCTAACTAGAAGTGGACCATAATTATAGGATATTACAGATAGACGAAACCAGTGGAAGATTCGTTCACATTAGACCTAGCCTGCGTATTTGATTTGAGACCTAAAACACGGATACAGTAAAAAGCCATTCGCCGTTAACCACCTGTAACTTTATTGTTTTCGATGTCCAGTTAGGCCTATATAAGATCGGAAGCAGCGCAGTCCATAGCATCATTCACAAACGACTCACTATGACCACTCGAAAAAAACTAACAGATTGACCTTAGCCCTCCTGTCGCTTATTTTTTCCAGAATCAGCCACCAAAACGGCTGTACAGAAATCCCCAATTTAATCGTACTTCGGACGATCACGTGATAACATTAATAGGCCATGAATTTCACTTAATAGAATTTGAACTAGTTAAAGTTGGTGTGGAAATCTTTCAAACGTTGCAGCTATATATCTTTTTATAGTTCATTCGGTCTTTAAAATAGCTTGATTAGTAGTTATTTAATTTTACTCTATTGATAAATACATTCAAATACATTCAAAAGTTCAACTGAAATCAAATATTACGGGTTTTTACAATTTTCTTTGGCAGCAGAGTGTTTTTGTGCAACAGGGCGTCATCTAGCGAGTGAAGTACTAAACGCCCAGTAATAGGCCTAATAGTAGCGTCGTGGTTTTTCCTAGCACTGTTAGGTGAATATAGGCTATGAAAATACAAGTAATTGCCTATAACTTATGATATTTGAATAATTAAATTACGCTGTTCTTTCTACAGTTAAGTTGGAAACTCAATGACTGGTTTGACTTGACCTTTCCTTGACACTGAAACTAACCCAAAACAATTAGGGGCAAGCATTTAGTATAGGCCTAGGGGTGCGTAAGCTAACGGGCGTCGGACGGTATCTTTTGAAATGCTGCGCGGAAGGTACGATGTTTTCTAAAGATGACACTAACCCTAACCCTGACCCTAACCGACCCTCACGACGCGTAACCTGACCCTAACCGACTCTCACCACGCCTAAAATGGCGGGAGAAAATACACGCACCCTGATACCAAATGCTTGCCCAATTAGCCTGAATTAGGAATATAGTGAATATAATTTGATTGCATACCTACTGGTTAATAAGGTGATTCCCATGCTACAATTTCTGTTTTGAGCTAAGAAAACTCGGCGATTTGAATTACTCTGCTTGTAGGCTTATGAGATGTTAGGCCAAATTTAGGTAGGCCTACTTGTCGGTTTTACGACCCCCAAAATTCTTCATATATTAGGCCTATCTCATTTAAAATTCTTCATATTCGACGTTATTTTAATTCTTTGTTACGTCAGAGCTTATCTATTACGTCATAAACCTGAACTTTTCGTCATTGGAAAACATGGACGACACCAACCCTAACCCTGACCCTAACCGTCGACCCTCACGGCGCGTAACAACGAGGCATAACCTCAACATAACCAATATGGACTATAAAACTTGAAGTCGTGAGGGTCGGTTAGGGTCAGGGATAGGGTTAGTGTCGTCAGTGGCGTACCGTACGGGGGGCAGGTGGGGGCGAGTCGCCCCGGGCGGCACTTGAGCAGGGGCGGCAAACTAGGGTTGAAGAAAAATAAAAGGAGTGAATGCAGAAAAAAATTGAAAAAAGTATAAGAGAAAGTAATAAAAGTAGACAAAGAAGGAAGGAAAGGAAGAAAAATAATCCAATAAATAAGCATACAGTGGGGTAATGAGGGGCGGCTCCCGGGCGCAGGACAGGGCGGCTTCTGACAATTGTAGTATAGTGGATTTAGATTAGTAGATGAGCATGAGTCGTGCACGGGAGGAGAGGAATCTGTTAAAGAGAAGAGGGGAAAGCAAAAAAAAAGGTCATCAGAAATTTTGGCAGAAGTAATAAAGAAATGTTCCTGAAATTTCCAAAAATTATGTGCCAAGGGCGGCATTTTGGGCCGTCGCCCCGGGCGGCATTTAAGCTCCGTACGCCACTGAGTGTCGTCATTAGAAGACAGATATTAACTGTCGCGAACACATTCCTGTAGGCCTACAGTCTACAGAGGTCTCGTCTAGTTATAATTAAAGGATCTATTTTGGGGGTCGTAAAACCGACAAGCACCCAAATTTATTTATGCTACGCTTGCGTGATTGCTTGTTTATAAGCATAGTGCCATCAATTGTACCTACGGCATTGTGCTGAGACCTATAATAATTATATTGGCAAAAACACGCTGCTATTCTGAAACATCTTAATAGAAACTCATTTTATGCTACTTTTTAGTCCATTACGTGGAATGGACTTCCATAAACTGAATAATAATAAATTATTGTTTTACACAATAATTTGCTATGACGTCATGAAGGGCTGCCTTAATTCACCTACCTTGTAGGAGGTGATTGGTTACAGTAAGCGGTGTTGAAAGCAGAACATTTTATGTCCTGTCTAGGTACAGTTTTCGCGTAAAAGCGACAATATTTAAGCAACAATCTTGAACTTTTATTTGGCAATTTAATGTTCACAAATGCGGAAGTTTGGTTTTATTTCATTAAGTCAAAAGTTACAAGTAAATTCGCAGGATGTCGCTAGACATCTTGCTCGAAGCACTGAAACTTATACGTCCTACGACTTACGTTAAGCTTGAGCCTTAGGTAGGCCTAGCCTATGCCCTATAGGCCTAGCTATAGGCTATGGGCCAGCAGTGTGCGTACGCCTAAGCCTACTTTACTGTAGTCCATAATATTAATTAGCCTATCTACAAACATTATCTACTGCGAGTCTGCGGTTTTAAGGATCGAGAGTATCATTTTTCTTAATCCAACGAGAGTTAACTGCTACAATTCTATGCTTTAGCCTATGCTCTATTCCGATACGTAGGCTATGATAACGTGTGGAGAACAGAAATAGTTTTCCTTTGATATGAGGGCAGCTTCTGTAGGCCTCATTAAGGTTTTGAAAGTGAGTGACGAAGAAAGAGAAAAGTCCCGCTATCGAATAGACCCCCATGCAGAGCTGCAATGTGTACCCCATTTAGATCTATTATGGAAATACGACTGTTAAAGGTGTTTCACCGAAAATTGTGGTTTAGACTGTAATAACGAGAGGCCCAGCAATGTAATAATTTACGATGTGTAATTTAGCAATGGAGTAGGGAAGTAAATTATTGTCTCTTCAGGATTCCTACGCAGAGACTGTGCACGGGCCTATAATTATAACAGAGACTCAATGTCTGTATACAAGTCGGAGTTCTATCGGCTTAAAGAGCAGTGTGATTTCTCAATAGCTATATAGTCGAGGGAAAATCAAATCAAATCAAATCAAATAATTTATTTTGTAACCAAACCAAACCAAACAATCACTTTACAATTACAGAGTTGCAAAATACACAGACAATAGGAGAAAATCCATGGACAGACGAAAAACGTAGGCTGAAAAGGAACGTGGCTTTAAGGAGGTTAGATAGTCAGAACCAGTGGAAGAGAAAGATCTATAAAAAAAATTATGGCCATGCAGAAGCAAAATGTAGGCCTATCAGTGGCCAATATTCTGAGCCCGTCAGATGGTTAAGTTCCTTCCCTCTGACCATGGGTTACAGCAGTTTTCTAATTGTGCATGGAAGCCCTGAATGGGGAACTATACTCATGGGAGTCATAGGCCAAAATATGCAGTTGGTCAATCAGTATGCACTGATGAGGAAATGTTGCATCCCTCGTCAACATACCATTTGCGTCCAGTCCACAACCGATTTCGTCAGTCCTTACCATTTCATTCTCGTCTTTATAAGCTTACTTTTGCAATCAGACTCAGTCATCATCTATGGTGAGGTTCCTTTCCAATGTTGCCTTCTGTAATAAGATGATAATATTATGATAATTTTGCTATGGGCAACAAAGAAGTCACGAACCCCGGAACCGGTAAGGGACTAGATTCCTTGCAAAACAATTGTGATTTGGACTAATATCTGAATAATATTCGAAACAGTATTAAATTTGGAGGCTAAATGTACTTTCTTTTGTTTACACAGTAGCCTAGTAGCCACTTATAATCTTATTCCATAGCCTATATAATTAAGCGACGCACAATTATAGTCCCATTCCGTATATAGTCTGCAGTGCATGCACAGTCGCTTAGGTTTAGCCTACAGCTGAAAACAGACTATTTGAACAAACAGCACTGTAGTCAGCAAAAGGAAATCGCAAAGTGCTGCTCTAAAATAAATGGCTGAACAAACCACACATACAGCCTACAGTACATGTATATAGCCTTATCCTTTTGCTCGCAGAAGACGGAAGTAATTTTACTCCTATAGATCCTATAATTATAGGAACATAATGTTTGCGCGCGCTTATTATGTAGGCCTATCATCCTAAGTATAATTATAGTATGTTTATATTGGCATAGATAGATGTATGTTTATATAATGGACATTTATACAGCGCCTTACAAGAACCTCACGAAGGCGCTAGACGTAGCTAGCTATAGCTACCTAACAGTTCTAAACAAACTATATAAATTTTGAAAATGTTTTCTGAGCTGCATGTATGCGAAGCAATGTCACAAATTGTTTATGGAAGACTCCCAGTATGAAGGTCCAACGCATGAGGAGGCTCGGTGATGTACGGGAGCGTGGGACCATCAAGTCCCCACGAGCTGAAAAGCATAAAGAAGACGGGAACACAGAGCTCCGTGATCATCCTGATGTACTGTGGGTCCGCATCGATGTTCGGCGCATGGACATGATCTTGAATGTGACGCTGTCATCAACGCCAACGTGTCTCGCATATAGGCCTAAATCGAGATATGCGAGAATTTTGGCAGCTTAGCGACGTCTCGGGCGGCGCAGTCGAGGACGGACTGAAGCTGTCGTATCCGGAACTTTGGCAGACGCCGCAGACCCGCAAGGACACCGTTCGAGTAGTCCAGGACGGCCAGCACAAGGAGTGGAAAAGAGTTATAGCGGCGTCAAATGATAGATTTCGCCGTATTACACTAATCTGGCGTAGTTGATAGAAGCAAGACTTGCAGAGGGAATTGACATTTTCATCCATAGACAAGTCTTCATCCAGAAGCACTCCCAGGTCCTGGACAACGCGTTGTACCTTCCAGTTAGGAAATGCGTCTTCAATCGCCGCAATGTCAATCCTTGAACGTGCCTGTCCCGTGCCCTGCCATTCTGAATTCAGTTTTTCCGGGTTCAGCCTTAACCGGTTGGAGGACATCCAGGTCTGCACTTATTCGACGATTGCCTGGATTTTGACACACACGCCAGTGCGTCAGATGGGTCGCATGTCGAGTACACTTGGGCGTCATCGGCATATTGACGAACTCGGGCTCCAAGAGCACAGATGATCTTTGTCAAATCAGCTGTATTTAGCGTGTAGGCCCCTATAAAGCTGTGGCCCAAGGACAGAAGCCTGCGGGACACCGAATGTTACAGGCGCCCATGCTGAATTGCCGGAGCCAATATCCACCATCATTTTACGTCCACTGACGAAAGAACAGATCCGCTGAAAAGCCTGTCCGACAACTCCGGACAAGGTGCGGTGTCTGGTCAGCAGGATGACAGCGTCAAACGCTGCGCTTATATCCAGTGAAGTGTCCAGCAGCGTCGATGGCATCCTCTGGATTCCCTGGACTTAGACTGTACCGTTTAATTCAGAGACGCGGACGTTATATATCTTTAAATAATCTAATCAAATGTAATCCTATATCTGATTTCGATATAGGCCCCTAATCCGATCCGATCCAACCCTCGTCCAACCTCATCCTAATCTGATCTAATCATAATCAGGTGTAATTTAAACTAATTTTCAAATCTAATCTGAATTGATTTTACCGCCGTAACCCGATTCTATTCGATCCTATCCATTCTAATCTGATCTAACGCAATCTATCGACTATATCATCATATTCAAATTCTATCGTAATCTTAGACACCAAACTACTAAAGCGCTACTCGAATGCCAAGCGCGGGGCACCAGCTTATTCACGAGCGCTGCGTCGACTCTGAGGGGTTGTCCAAAGGGTAGTCAGAAGGAGCTAGGCCTAATCCGGTAACTCCGGTTGTCAGAGGGGCAAAGGGAGTAGACTCAGTAGAGTAAGCTAGCATTTAAGGTGGGGGTTTACGGACATTTGAACGACGGTCAATTGAACGGACGACACTAGAACGGCGACACTTTAACGGGAGACAGTTGAACAGGCCCGCCAGGCCGACATTTGAACGACGGTCAATTGAACGGATGATACTAGAACGGCGACACTTTAACGGGAGATAGTTCACAAGGTGCGGCGTTGTATAGTCTGTAAGTCTGTATACTCTGCATTGTGTACTCCTTGTATACTACTGTATACTAATGTTGAGCTTTTGAAGTCTTAGCTGATACTCAACCTAACGATATAGAACATCTCGATGAACTGATCTCCTTTTTCGAGCATACCTATATCTTCGCGGTCGCAGACAAAGAGGATTTTGAAACAACTACGGGTCGGCAATATACTCAGTTGCACTCTGGAATCAATACAACGCTGGAATGGATGGCATTGCTAGAACAACAAATTCAGTAGAAGGATGGCACTGTGGACTCCAGTCGCTGTTCTCATGTCACCATCCAACCGTACGGAACGTTTATGACAGGTCTCAAGAAAGACATGCAAATACAAATGACTAACTTCTTGCAAGGATCGACCGGAATGCTTTAGCCAAGCAATAAGAAATATCAAGAACTCGCCACCTGTATTTACGCTCAATTGCCTATTTGTCCCACAACTAAACAGAGAGTGTGGTACATGTCCAAGAAAGTGCTTGTTCAATTGCTTTAAATTTTATTAACTTTCTGGATAAATTGTTCACCGTCATCTGTTACCCGTTCAACTGTCGGCCGTTCAATAGTCTCACCGGTCATCTGATACACCGTTCTACAGTCGCCGTTCAAATGTCGCCCGTTCTTTTGACGCCCGTTCATATGTCACCCAACCAAGGTGGGTGTCGTTTAGGTCAAGAATAATTCCTGCCCTGATCTACCGCCTTCCAATCTCACTCGTCCTAAACGACACCCACCCCTCTTGGCAGCTCCTCTGCCTCCTCCTCCTCCTGTCTTCTGGCCGCCGAATTTTGTTCTTCATCCTTGCCATCTCTGGACAACTTCTTTGACAAGACGCAGTCACGCAGCGCTCTTGAATAAGCCGGTGCCCTGCGCCTCGCTTTTAAGTAGCGCTTTAGAATTCGGAGTTTGAGTTTACGATTACGATTGCCATTCATCGTCGTCCATCAGCATCGTAGCCGGGTGCCTGAAGGTGACAGGTCTCATGAATCTACACCAGATCCTCGTGAAAATTAATATGACCAGCAACTTCTCCTTCGGAGTCTCTCCGCGATAGTGACAGGGTACCAGCGTGATTCTGGTTAACGATAACGGTAACGAAAATGTTCGTTAACGAAAATTAAATGATTTTTCGTTAACGATAACTATAACTGTAATTAAAAATATAATTAACTATGACTATAACTATAACGAAAATAACACTTACGAAAATTCATCGTTATTTTCGTAAAAAAATAAAAATTGCAATATCCGCAAACATGAGAACGTGAAATAAGCTACTAGCCTACAGCCTATGTAAGAGCTACATGTATCTTCTGTAATAAATTAAAGGCTCTGGCCTGTGTTCGCCCCGGATTTTGGATTTGTGAATTAACCCAGTAGTAGAGGCGCATTTGAATACATTTAGTTATTTTGTAAATGTTTCTATAGCGACTGCGACACATGTTAACTATAGAGCAAATGCGAAAACATTAGTAGTCGTATAGTAATTTTGTACCGGAAGTCAAAATGTCTGTAAAGACCTTGAGCGGCCGCAAGCGTGAGAATGCTGTCTGGAGTCATTTCAAGAACGAATCAGTCACAAATAAAAGTTCTTGTATCATCAGCGGTGTTGGTGTTAATGATTGGAAGTTACGTGACGAGCTCATAGCGGGTAAAAACGCGACTAATCTGGGACTACTCAGTCATCTCAAGTGTCACAATCCACTTAAATACAAAGAAGTCCGCTCTGCGCTGCAGAGAGTGATATAGAAGGAGGCGTAGACCTATAGGAGGAAACTCGGCGACGACAATCAAAACTATTGTGCTGTCAAATTAGCACACTCAACTGTGTCAATGGCTGTACGTACGTTTCAACGTGTTTGGTGATTTTGCGGGCTTTACAACGTCTCTCTTTGTTTCTAGGTGTCATTATATAGAAATACTTATATGTGTCATGTAGGCCTATTTAATAAAAGTGCTTCAAATAGCCGTCATAATTAATCAATCAATAACCATGGGCTCAGTGCCCGTAGGTGTCCGATGCTTTCTTCATAATGTCTCTCCATTCGACTCTGTTCTGAGCCACGTGACAGTTTCTGCAGACCTGTTCCACACCATTCTTCAATGTCATCTGTCCATTCTCTATGCGGTCTGCCTCTTTCGTTCGTAGGCTACCCTCCATTATTCCAAACATTAGGGCCTTGATCTTTCTGTCCTCTTTCATTCTACAAATATGTCCGAACAATCCAAGTTTTCGCTGAATAACTTTCTGCATGTGGTTCTCGGTAATTCCCACTTTTTTTGTATACCTCTTCGTTGATTTCGGTAGCCGACTTGACGATCCAACCCCGATCGCTTGATTGGTTTCGCGGACCTTAATTGTTTGACCGGGCGACGTCCGAGCCGGTATGTACTTGCATCATTACTTTTTGACATCGGATTTCAATCGTCTTTGTTTTAATGCCAGAGTATCGACACCCATCTGGCAAACCTTCCTCCTTTATCCGGGCTTAGAACCGGCGCAGGGTGCTGCTGGCTTCCCGTGCTCCTGATGAAATATGTCATATTACGAAACTGAGGAATAATACATTCAGAGATCGATCGATCGAGTGTTGTTGCAGCTTAAATAATTATCGTAAGGGTAATTTATTCTTTATTTTTCACAGTGAAAACGATGATTAAAAACAGGACAGCAGATCACTATGGAATGGCTACGTACCTTCATCATCAGAATTGATGAACTTTAGCATCAAATGTATTCATGAAGCTGAATGTACCCTTTCTTCAAAGTCTTTCGAAGTGTAGGCCTAACGCGTCTTCATATGCACAGCTGCCGCGTCTTTAGGCAATTTCGCTTAGTCTTAGTGTAACTAAGTAGTAACTAAATAAAAAGCCAGCAACTATAACTATAACCATAACTACAATATAATACTAAATATAACTGTAACAATAACTAAATGGAAAACCATTAACTAAAACTATGCATGTAACTAAAATAAAATCTTTAAGGAGAATCACACTGCAGGGTCCATGGTCACACCATCGCTGCATGGTTACCACCAGCTGGGTACCCATAACTACATTCCGCCTGATTTACTACTAACTGGATGTTATTAGTTTTTCTCTATGTTTCCAGCACAGTCTCCCACCGGGATGTTCCGTTTTCATCGCCTCATATAATAGGCGGCATAGATTTTGTGTGACACGCGCACCTGTTTGCGATGGTTCTGGAAGAGAAGTGTAGGTTTTTTCCATGCTCGGTCATTATGAATTATTGTTTGCGGCTTCTCGCCAACGCAGTCTGCCCAGGTGAACCTGCAGCCTGTCGTCATTGGAGAGCACACAGTCAGCGGACAACGGATGCTTTCTACGATCGTAGCATGCATATTGTTCTTGTATCTGGCTCGCGCGTTGCTGTGTGCATCTTCTCGTACAAACTTCTTTACTCTGTTCGGTTCCCTGCGTTGACTTCTGTAAAATAAGATTGAAACTGGACTGCCTGACGGGGCCCTGACCTATAAAACCCTTACAACGAGCAATGCTACTGTCATGGGCGTATTTAGGGGCGGTTTTACGGGTTCAACCCCCCAAATAAGTACCCGAAAATGTTTTAGATGCTTTTACATGCAAAATACAAAAAACCTTTAGGCCCCAACTTTTCAGGGACGTAACTAGCGTTGGGCTTGGGGGGCTTAAGCCCCCCCAAACGAAGCCGAAGCCCCCCCAAAATAAATCAAGCCGTTGTATGCTTACGGCTAAAAATTCATTAATTCGTTTTAAAGGGGTCAAGCTAAACCCCAGAGCAGCTTCAGTGGCTGAATGCACAGTCAATGAGTCATCCTCCATATGAATTCCCTCCAAATTCTCAACATATCTAGTTTCAGCATTAGACAGGTCACGGACCCCTCATAGATAGGCTTAAACACATGTTACATTTCCATCATCATACTAGCAAGAATTGGGCTGGCATGCCATGAGTTTGTGGTATAAGGGCTTAGGGCTAGTGCAGTTGGCATTGAAGCCAAATCACACAGCGTTTTGAATAGACTATTTAACATATTGCAAGTGGCTTTCGGATTGGCATTTTTTAAGTAAGCCTTACATTGAGATCGTTATACAATGGGAAAGAAGCGCCTATCTTCCGGCTATGGCCCGATTATAGGAATGTTTGAGAAAATGGCAAAGAGGAAACTTGCAGCAGGTAAATCTGTTTCTGTAACTTTCGTAGCAGTGATGTTACTGTTTAACTAAAGTAGGCCTATGTGGTACTGTATGTAAGCCTATTTGGATGGATAGAGCTACTGAACTGCATAATTATATTAAAATAAATGCTGAGTGCTTGCTTAAAGTAATACAGTTAAAGCGTGCACATAGTGCCACATACATAATGTACCCTACATAATATTAAATTTGTCTGCTTCTGCTAAATGTGTATGTTTTCTATCTAAAATTTATATAACCTGATATGTTGACAATATGATTCATGAGAGGCAACACATTTCAATTTTTACCAATTGCACCGAAAACTATACACAGTGCATGAGCATCTATGAATGTGTTCAAAATTGTGATTAATATTTTATGTTTGTTATGTTATTTTTTGTCGGGAACAATAAATTGAATTGAATTGAAAATGACCTGGATACATTTTAACGCATATCATATCACCTGATTTCGTTTCAAATGTATGATCAAACTGTACTATCAAAAGAAGTATCATACTATGCAGGAGAATTATCAAGGGGCGAAGGCTCCATGACCTGTGACCAAGGGTTTTGCCCTTGGACCCACTCGGGGCACTGCTCCCCCAGGCATAACTTATAGGCTCGTATTATCCGCACTCGCAATGCTCAAGGCCATAGGCGCAACCACCCTATGGGACCCGTGGGACGCGTCCCCCAACTTTCGAACAGCTTGGGACCGTCCCCCAACTTTTGAAAATTGTGAGTTAGACAAGAGCCCAAAATGCAATCCATTTGGTATCAAATGCTCAAAATTGCGTCGGTTTCTGGGGCTCCGCCCCAGACCCCCATGAGGGAACTTACGACGCTCCCCATACCCTCTATAGTCGTTAGGAGCTTCTTGCCTTCCGCGATCTCTCCCCTCTGTGCCATTAATGCCAGTAGGCCTTAAGGCCTATAGTACAAGGCTCTGGCCTTGGACCTACTGATTTTGTCATAGCCATTTCTAGCCTTAAACCTAAATACAGTGAAAACCGTCTAATTAAATATGCCGACGATAGCTACTTGCTGGTCCCTGCTTCCTGCATTGACAGCACTCTTCCTGAACTTGACCATATCTCTAAGTGGGCATCCATTAGGAATCTTAAATTAAACCATGCTAAGACCACAGAAATGGTTGTCAAACGACCGAGGTCCAAACCTATTGCGGCATATTGCCCTCCCTCCTCTCATCCCTGGCATCGAGCGGGTCTAGGAGATGGTTATTTTGGGTGTCACCATCTCTGATGGGATTGGCTTTGGGGCACACATGGACAAAATATGCTGCAAAGCCCGAAAATCCATGTTCGGCTATGTGTTTTGGTCGCCCACGGTCACCACGGTCAACGTCTCTTTGACGTTGTTAGGGTTACTACCCTCGCACGGATACTTTATGCCTCCTCTGTTTGGTGGGGATTTGCCACTGTAGGGGAACGTAAACGCCTTAGGCTATTATAACGGTATTCTGAGAAAATTGACCCGTTCAGGCTTCTTCCCTGCCGATTTTCCTAGTTTTGACAAACACTGTTCTAGAGCTTATTCTACTCTTTTCCGTTCAATTGTCTTAAACCCTTGTCCGTCCAGTTTATTCATATTATAATAAAGTCACATTTTTCACAGGTCTAGATGGTTTAGGTACTTTTATATCGAAATCATCGGTGAAAAATTTGAGGTAAATTAAAGCCCAAAATGTACTCCATTTGGCATCATATGCTCAAAATTGCGTCGGCTTCTGGGGCTCCGCCCCAGACCCCGATGGGGGAGCTTACGACGCTCCCCCATACCCCCTAGTCGTTAGGGGCTTCTTGCCTTCGGCAATCGCAGCTTCGCGCCTTCGGCGCTCGCAATTCCACCTCCCCAACTCAGACATTCTAGTAGGTCCCCCAACTTCTGGACCGTGGTTAAGCCCCTGCTCAAGGCTTAAGCCCCCCCAAACGAAAATTCCTAGTTACGTCACTGCAACTTTTGCGACGATTTTCAATGGAAAACCCCCCGAAATCTTAAAACCCCCTCCGAAATTAATTTCTGGCTACGCCCATGCCTACTGCCAAACACTACAACCTCCTTGTACTCCCTTTATGCAGTCTGCGATATTCAGTTATATTTCGTTTGGGTGAGCCACGATGCAGCACTGTCACGGGTGGCTTTCCGGACTTCCATGTTGCTGCCTCAAGAAATGGAACCGAAATGGCTTGTAGGCAGTCTTAATTGTTGTCCTCAAGACCACGGTCATACGACAAATATCTACAGCGGATACGATTCTTGTTCAGTGGCGTAACGGGGGCAGGGGGCGGCCGCCCCCGGGCGCAGGACGGGGGGGGCAAAATTAGGTCTGAAAATGTGTTTTATTGTTAAAGAAATCAGGTAAAAATAGAAAAATAGTAAAAAAAGTAACTTTTTGTACGTGAGTCTGGGGGCGCGCGCGTACGGGCAAGGGGGCGCAAAATGATATTTGACAAGTTTCTTGTTGAAAAACAGTGAAAAAGCAAAAAAAAAAAAAAAAGTCATCAGAAATTTTTGCGGAACTGAGAAAAAATTTTCAGGAAATTCTTGCCCCCGGGCGCACGAACCCCTAGTTACGCCACTGTTCTTGTTGGGCAGGAAAAACCATCGGCAGCAGCAACAGTTAGGCCTATGCTGTATCTGGAAGACTTGTTTCAGAAGCCATAGGAGGATTTCGGAAGACTCACGATTTCGTCGATTTGTACGTTTACTTCCAGTGCTTGAAAGCTGCTGCGTGTGTCAGCACTTGTAGTAGTGCAGGCTATAAGTATTTTTCACATAGCAGAATTTTTATTAGGCCCGGCCACAGGGCACGTACTTTTGGTCAGAAAAATCTGAGTGAATTGGTTTTTATAAAATGCAGCAGGCATTTGGAACAATATTTCGCATGAAGGATTTTTGTTGGTAGGCCTAATGTAATGCAAATCTTCGAAAATTTCTCAGCGCCCACAAGAGCCATGTCGGGGAGACCAGCTTATTCACCGGCGCTATATCAAATCAAGTCCGGAATAGCCAAACACCTCTGTTCGTTTCGGTGCCAGGTAAAAATCCGGGTAGGTCAAGCCGAGGAGACAGCATATATGGTGCTACGGTGGCAATTGGTGATGATGGTGGTCGTGTGGTGGCGCAGGACTAGAATCAGGATAGGATATCGATGATCTTGAAGAGTTCAGTTTTCAGACGCGAGTGGAAAGCAGAAGAGGAGAGTGCAAATACGGAATTTTCTGCAATGTCTGCAGTTTGCATTTAGAGTAGTTTCGTTGAATAAATATAGAAGAATCATGTTTTCAGTCAAATAACGGGTTGTCCGACTCGACAATATTATTGTTAGAAAGGCATAGAAGTCTGGGTATGAATGTGATTTATCAAAGTCTTGGTCTTGAGGTTTAAAGTCTTCGTATTGGGTTTGGTCTTGAGACCAAAGGTCTTCGTCCTAGTCTAGAAGTCCTAATTAAGTCTTGGCCTTGGTCATGGTCTTCAGGTTTCAGGTCTTGACAACAATTAAGACTGCTTAATTGTAGGGCGTATACTTGTCAATGCCCAAGTCTAGTATCAAACAGCGTTTGAGTCTACTGCAAGTAGGGCCTACCTTCTTCCATTGCACTTACGTACGTGGTGGGGTGACTGACTATAATTATATTGGCCTGCACATGCGCGCCTTTTCGCTTCCTTCGGGAAGTTGATTGTTGCGGACCATAGCTCGGAGAGTCAACAGATCTTGCTATTCTGCCAATAGTTGGTCCACATATGTATCGATGACGTAATTATAGGCCTACCAATCGAGTGGTTAAAACCTGTTTGAAGTAGTTTCTCTAAAAATTATTGGATGTTTGGTGGTCATAAGCTGTGAAAATACTATTAGGCGGCAGGCCTGCAAAACTTCATCTTGCCTGCTTTTCTTTGCGGACGAGCTTCTGCTGTGTCCTGACTGTCCTGTGTTAAGCACATGCTGACTTTTGCTCGAGGTCTGTAGGCCTACTTCAATCCCGCAGCTGTGGCAGCGTGGCCTCTTTCCGCAGGAATGCTCGGTCATGCCTAAAATATTCATTTATAGGCCTACAGCTTTTGCTGCATCTAACCATGTGGCCGGGCATTGGCCATCATGGCCATGCACATGCTTTATTCTTATGCATCGTGTTACTCGTGAGAAATGTAAGTTTATATGTACATGTGCATGTAGGCCTACATGTATATCGTAATCGTAATCTTGATTTCTAGAACACACCACAAGCGAATTTGGACCCTATGTCTCGCGCAAGATCACCTGACTATATGTGACTATGTCAGAGAATTAATTAGTCTAGGCCTAATGGTGGTGTGCGTGTACAATATTATTGCCGCTCGAGCGGAATATCCCGGGCATGGCTGAATGGGCATGGGTCTTTTTATATATAATGCGCGTATACCGTATAGGCCTATACGTACCAGCCTGGCTGACCCCAACACTCTGCTGGGGCGCGGTAATATATATATAGTTGTCTATTGCCAAGTGATGGAGACTGCGGCATCTGATCAGTTCGCGTCAAACCGCTATTTTGCCAGGAACATGAGCAAACTGGCGGAGATCTTTAGAGCTCATTCCAAAGAGCTGCATGCATGGTGCAGCGTAGATCAGGGGTCTCCAAAGTACGGCCCGCGGGCCACATCCGGCCCGATAAGGCCTTTAATCTGGCCCGCGGAACTCTCCTCGAAGAAAGAAACTAAACTGGGAAAATTGCAAATTTTAACGCCGCTAGGCCTATACTCTGACATGCATATTGCCAAAATCCACGTCGCTGTTTGTAAGGCACTGTGCCTGATATGCAATGACACCATTGCAGAATTTGCAGTGCTTATAAAGAGTAACTTACAATATTCGAAGACATTATGAATCCAAGCATTCATCGCATTAGGCCAACTCACAATTCACTGGACAGCTGCGCACAGAGAAATTTTTTTCTTCGGAGTTTTGGCCCGTGGAGCTTTAGAAAGTCAGCAATGTGCCCCCCCGCTGGAAAACTTTGGAGACCTCTGGCGTAGATTAAGGCTCGAGCGCGGTTGCAAAATTTCAGAGAGGTGGAGGCCGAGGTAGAGAAAGAATTAGGGCCTAATTAAGTGATGAGGATAGGATCGGCTACAGAAATTTTGGGCCCATAGGCAGAGCAGTCACGGGCCTCTAAATTATCATTAGTCTTTATGAGAAACAATCAAAAAGACACAAATTTAAATAATAAAAGTATGTCTACGGGTACGACCTACGCCTATACAATATATTTTATGTTATAAAGTAGACTATGATTTTATTCAGTTGTTAATTTAACAAATTTAATTATCAAATTTATGCTTATGAAAAAGCAACTTTTCTGGATTTAGCTGCAGCAAAATCGTTTAGGCCTATAATATCCTCGAAGTTCAATGATTTTGCCAGATCGATATCGATCATAAACCTAGGCCTATTCGATTGCAAGAGTTGCAAGACCATTCAGTCTGCCTTGCTTCATAACAGATCGTTAAACACTTTTAATTTGCTTGAGCTTATAACATTTTTCATAAGTTCATTGAGGGCCCCGACCGGGCCCCTAAAAGTCGCCTGGTCCCTGACTCCCTGGGCATTTGCCCTCTGTCCCCTCTCGGCGGGCCTGGATGAAGGGTGGTGTGTAGACCTGGGTGGTTAGATGGCGAATAGCAGGCCAATGTAAGAGGTTTGAGAGGTTTGAAGGGTGTTGTATGTAAGAGATAAAATTGTTGTAGGCCTAAGTGATGCGGTCATCGACGGCCTTTTTAGCCAATGAAGTGAGAACTACAATGTATGCCCTACTCTGTCTAGCTCTGTATAGGGCCTATAGAATAGGCCTACCTTTGTAACCTGACTCAAAAAAGGATTCGATTCTTCCTGAAGGTGGTCACAGACGTAGCCGAATCTTTCGTGAATTTCGGCGTATACGCTGTACAGGAAGCGCAGGCCTACAGGCCAAATCCCACTCAAAACTGATCAGCAGCACGCTAATAATAATTATATTAAGAAATAATAATTTATTCATGAGTTCTGCCGACGCGATTAATTAAACATTTACGCGTACTTGATATTCATATGCTCTCGACCAATCATATTGCAGACTACGATCACGTGCGTTGTTATATGCGTAATGACCTGTCGCCATTTTCTATATACGATTTAGGGTCTAAGTTGAGTTTCGAATTGTTACGATGTCCAGAGTTGGTCAGCCTTGACCAGTCCATCCGCAGAAAGACGACGAAGGGACACCCTCGGAAAAGGTGGAACTGGCGTTCGGCCGACCTGTCTCGGCGAACGCTGCTGAAGGCTCGTATTTTGACGAGAGACCCACTGAACCTCGGGGGGAAAACTTTGGGCGAACATGCTATGTATTATTAGCTGTGTTTGGTTGTATCGTCTTAAGTTATTGTCGTCGTCCACACGTTCTCTCTTCTCGAAACGGTTTTCGACGAACAGCTTATGAACTTTGAGGGGACGCCAGGTGACCGCTGTAATTTTCTTGAGACGGATCATCTGGTTCCCTTGACTGAGCATTCTTTGGGCACTGTGTAAATGCAGAGCTTTACATTAGAGTACTATACTGACAGTGAATTGTCGATATAGGATGGCCGACAGCGGGTTCGACAGTGGACCTCCGTCGAAGAAGTCCAAGACTTCGTCCCCAACTTCAAGTATCACATCTTTTGATCATGAAACAGCAGGTAAATTGATGATTCAGCATTGCAGGGCAGTATTTCCAACTTAATCAAGGTTTCTTAATAAGGTGTTTAATACATACATTGTTTGTTGGCTTTAAGCAAGTCATGTATACGACTGAAAAAATTATTTTGAAATGTTTTATGGAATTCGAGCCTTTTTCATTTTCTGGAAATAGCCATCGAATCCTAAACTTATCGCAGGTTATGCTGGTGGAGGTTTAGTTTTGTTAATGCGTCACACTCTTCCTGCACCCTCACAAGTGAATTGACGAAGGTTCAGTTTCATAAATGGATTGCCTTAGAAGTATCAGAAAAATCGGGAGAGGGTAGACGTTTACATCAGCCCAGTGGCGGCCAAGCACAAAATAAACAATATGGCGAGACTAGGACAGAATAGAGTACTGCGGTCTCCCAGTCTACTACTTCCGCTCAAGTAAGTAAGTAATGGTTCACGGACATAATATTTAAGGTGAAAAATGAACTTTTATTATATGTGGAACAAATCATGACTTGTTCCGCATTGTCCTTTAACCTTTCATTTTGCACGCATCCACATTTTATCAACCATTTGTGTGTGCTATTAATTCACTTAATTCACTTTATTACTGAGCACTTAATTAAAAGGCAGTGGTGGACTGTGGGAGTTTGGAGCACTCTTCTATCTGAGTTTGGGTTGGCCATATTGTTTACAATGGTCATGTTTGCCACCAGACTGATGTAAACCTCTGCCTGGGATAGTTGTCTGGACCCATGTGTCAGTGATATAGTCGAGTCCACCTAAGCCGGGTCCGAGTCAAGTCCTAGTCCACCTAAGCCAATTCAAGTCAGAGTCTAGAGCTGCTCGAGTCCAAGTCGCAAAAGATCAAGTCCAAGTCAAAATCTGAGTCCTTCAACATCAAAATACACTGAAACACTCAATTTAATGGAATTGAAAAATAATAGCACAATTTATGCTGAAAGAATTAATGTTATTTGCTTAATTTATATATAAAAAAACCAAATTGGACAAAGTTTTTTTGATAACCTGGAACGATGGCTGTCAATTGACTTCAAAGAATCCCGAGAGGGCCGAGAGTTAGTCGACCTGATGCATGAATATGTCGATTCCGACTTTACCCATGGGAGGGGTGGTGCCAGGTGTGGGCAGTAATGGCTCTTTCTGGGTCTCCATCTAATAGCGAGCGCAGATGTTTCAGGTTGACCAGTTCCTTATGGCAGGGCCGTTTTAAGATCATCGTAGGCCCTAGGCACTCTTGCTTTCGTAGGCCCTACTGCCAGCTCCGAAATTCAAAACGCGGGAGATGACATTTGAAGGCATTATAAGTCAAAACGTTTCTTACTGGTGGGCTTATGACAACATTTTTCCAGCAAGTGGTGGGCCAGGGTGCCGAAGGCACCTGAGAAAATTTGGGTAGGGATCTGGGAGGTGGCTTATTGAGCCCGTCCCCAGAAAGTTTTTGCTAAGCTAAATCTTAATGATGCAGTTTTTTTATTAATTAATTAATTCATTCAGAGCATTTATATAGCGCCTCTTCAAGAAGCTACTCAGAAGCGCTCCCGGCCCAGCCACGACTAAAGATAGCATACAAACAGTCAAATTAGGTTCAGAAATCTTAACTTTGACCTTCATTGTCAGTTACAAACATCATATAAAACTCATTTAGCCTTAAAAATGACAATTTTAAACTTTTATTCTCATATTGTAGTCTTTAATCAATAGTCCGCGGGCCAGAAATAAATCATGGGCAGTCCAGAAATAGCCGCGAGGCGGCTCTGTGACACCCCTGTTATAAGTTATTTTGCTAATGCAAAGAGCTTTAAACTTCACATTGTATACTCTGTTGCACAGCTCAACTTAAGTTAATATCTTAGAGTTAAACTGTTTCAGTACAATTACAAAAAATATTAAATTAGAATTTGAAATTTCCCTTTTTTCATTTTCGCGTCAAATCAATCATTAAACTCATTTTTTCAATATCTCATTTTCGGACTTTCATAGGTCCCTGATAGGTCCCAGGCACAGTGCCTACTCTGCCTATAGGATAAAACGGCCCTGCCTTACAGCCATGGTGATAAAAGTCGTATTTTATCGTGAGTCAAAATTGTGACTTGGAAACCAAGTCAGCGAGTCAAATTTGAGTCCAGGGCCTTTGAGTCCAAGTCCGAGTCGTGACAATCCGAGTCCACAAAAAATCGATCTCAAGTCCTTGGTCGGACTCGAGTACTACATCACTGCCATGTTTATGAGCATGGTCTTAATTAGTCACTGACTAGGTAGTTCCTATGCCTAGACTAGATGTTCTATGACTAGTAGTCATCAACGAACAGTGTGCGTGAGGCTGACTAAATGCCACAGACTAGCATACATTTTGGGACTAAAATTGTTGATCAACAGAAGAACATTAAGGAGCCAAGAGGACCTAAGAAAGAAGTTGTAAGAGTTAGCCCTGTAACTTAGTTTCTTTATGTGAATTGGCTTATCCAAACAGAATGTGGTTATAATGTTTGTGAACGTGTTTATGTAATTTTTATTGAAGCCTACCCAGGTATATCAGTCTGTGTAAAGCATCAATTTATCAAGAAACAATAGGTTACTAATGAATATAAATTGTGAAAATCGGAATTCGTTCTTAAAATCACTTGGAAACGTACCGCATTTTTGGGGAATGATGCTGAAAAAATGGACGTGTGTTTTTCTTCCATGATCGATATGAAGTAGGGTTGTTAATATCGGTTTTTGGCAAACCAATTATCGGTTTTAGAAATCCGATTTTAAACCAATTATTGTTTTTTTATTGGCCTTACATAGAAAATTTAATATATTATTATATAATGCAAGTTACTGAAAACCGATAATCGTTACGTACTTTCTCTGTTTGTAAGCACATTTTCTATTCTTCCTGTGTGGAGCAGAGACTTGGACAGTCACCAAGGCTTCAACTGATGGGGCACAAAACCCCAGCTACAATCAAGTCAAAATCCCAGTCCATTGAGACACACACAGCCTGTCGTCAATAAGCAATTTGAAAGATATAAGTTTTAAGATCTACCCCGGTATATAAGTTTTAAGTTGAGAGTGAAATGACGAACTACTGAGCAGAATTAGCAGATGGTATATGCAAGGTGAGAATTCCAGAATTTAGGTCCAGCAGCCAAAAAACTCACCAATCGCAGTTATAGTTTAGGTATGACCATAGACAGTCTGATGAACGTGTTAAATAATGATAATTATGTCTGGGGAACAAGGACTGATTTTCAATACACCATGAGCCACTACTTTCAAGAGCGTAAGAGCTTCTGTGGAATTGCAGCAAAGAGTACCGGTAGCAGGTAGCATAATTCAGCATAATTCAGTAAACTAGTTCCCAGTTACACTGGGGAAAAAATGAATTAGTCGGAAACTGTTCGCTGTCATGCCACAATAGTAATATAAATTAGACTTCTGAAACATCATTTATGCTAGTTTTCCTACAGTGGCATGCTGGTAACAAATAACATCCAATGAATATCCTGTGTTACTTTAATTGGAGTTATAAAGTTATTTGTTAATAATTAATTGTAACAGTAGATCCATCATTTTGGCACTGATTATGCCATGTTAGTACTATTCTGCATCATGCAGTCCAATGTAAATTTTGGCATGATCTATTAGTTGAGTGAGTGCATTTTGTCATTCATTATTGGAAGAATTTGTGAAATTCTCTTAAGCTGCTGTGCAAAGTTGCATGTGTGCTTGTTAGATGCAAATAAAGGCTATTTATGTACTTAAATAAATGTATAGTTACAATGCAGAACGAATTTTTACTATATGTAAAAATATGTTGGATTTAGTAAATTGTGAAAAGAGTTGTTTTGCTTCTGTTAGATCTGAGTCGTCTTCTGAGCGAGTTCAATGATGAGCTGCCTGCCGAACTTGGAGATCCAATCCTTCCTCCCCGGATGATGATGATGGATGGAGGGCGAAAATTGGAGGATACTTTGCAGAATAATCGTCACCTTTCAGCACTTCTTGGCATGGACATACCGATGCCTCGAGGAGCAGTGGCAGTCGAAATTCCGCGGATGCCCTCCAACCCCTCGGGATTAACTAGCACAGAATTGAACCGGCCGGGTGGGACAGTAAACTGGTCAGTGCGTCCACCCTTGAACATGCATCCCTATGGAATTTCTCTACCCAACCAGACTTCTACAGACCCTCTGCAAGACCTACCCCCACCAGCAGAATTTGTAACTGGTATGAACAACTTTGCTAGTGGACCAGGGCCACTCCAATTTGCACCAGGTCTTGTCAGGAACCAGGGTTACCAAAATACCCGAATGATGTATAATGGAACAGGACACATGATGCATATGGCAAAAATGAGAATGCCACGCCCTCCAGGAACCGGTTTTGGTGCCACAGCTAGCAGTGCAAACATTCTGGCACTTGGTGGAGGTGCTGCTGCTGGCAATGTGCTAGGACTTGGTGCTCGTGCTGGTCTTCTGGGTGGTGATAAGTTGGCAAATGAGCAGATGACTAATGGAGCCCATTCTCAGCCATCTAGTGAACTGCAGAAGACCTTTGGTGCTGGAATGACAGTTGCCATGTCTCAGGGCTACACTTCTGCTGATGCCAGAAATGGCGCAGTTTCTGATACAAGTGGTGTAGTTGCTGCAACTGACGCTGTGCGACCGGTGTTGTCAAGAGCACCTGGTCGTATTCCAGGAAACCCGCCACTGGGAAAAACGGTATGCAGCTTACCACTTCACAGTTCTAAACTAAAACAAATTCCGACTTTGATAAATTTGAAGACGGTGGTAAAACAACTTTTGAGTTAACAAATGCCTCTGTAAGTGATGTTGTGTTGCTGAAGCTCAGACTTCTTGTGGTACACAGTTACTGTCATGCATACAAAGGTAATATGTTAATGTTTCAGGATGGTGCTCATGGATTATGTTTACAACTATGTAAATTAATTATAAAATAGGTTTTCGGGAAATGTGATGAATGAAAATTAAGGTGATATTGCTTTGGCATCTTCCTTTAGGAAGATTTCAGTGCCTTTCTGAGGTATGTATACATTCAATTCAATTCAATTTATTTTCCTGTAACCAACAACATATTTAACAATTATGGCAGTGTACATTCAATGACGTTCCGGTTACCAAGTGGAGGACCCTGAAGGGATTGACGATCCCGCTAAATAGGGCCACCCAGGTAATGAAATAAAAAGTTCAGATAACACATGACAGCAAGCTTACTTTCGGAGACAGGAATTAAAACAAAAAATTAGGATAACTTAACTAATAGAACTTAACTAAACACCCATAGCAGTAAATAGCATTCATTCAAATGTCTAGATGTATCAGATAGTGGCGTAATTTTTTCTTAAATATTTGTAAAGTAGTCAATTGTCGGATCCATAGGGGAATATTGTTCCAAACCTTAGCCCCAGCGAATTTAATGGAAAACAGTCGAGTATTTGTGTGGGCAAAGGGCTGTCGATACAACTTGGAGCTTCTAGTAAGATAGGAATGAATTTCAGAGGTAAGGAGGAAGAGTTTATGGTATATAGCTGGCAATAGATTGTGCTCATACCGATACATGAATTCGCCTATTTGCGCTATCCTAATCTGTTCAACAGTTAGGATTTTAAATTCAAGAAACGACTTGCTGGTGTGAGATCCGTAGGAAGTGCCAGCAATGAATCGGACAGCTCGCTTTTGGAGGATGGTCAGCCTTTGCAGGTTTGACTTGTATGTAGAGGCCCAGATTAAGTTACAATAACCAAGGTAGGGATATATCAGCGAGTAATAAAGCGTTAACCGAACCTTGGGTGGCAGAAGATAGGAGGCACGATACATGTGTCCTACTGTCCTGTGCAGAGGACTATTTTGGTAAATTTTCACTTTTGGTGAAAGTCCTCTATTGCATCCCATTAACTATGAGCCATAAAAGCAACTGCCAAAAAATGTATCAATATTGAGAACTTTACCCCAGCATACTGTGGCACTGCCTTTTCTAAATAACCTCATTTGTGCAAGTGTTTACCAGCATGTGTGTGCTTTTTTGGTCTTGTATTATTGCTAGATATTGCCATAATTGCACTAAACTTGATGAAAGTTACTTGTAGCATAGCGTTTTATGACACCATTCCAGAATATTTTAATATTCTATCCATCTGTCGGAAATAGTTGCTGGCGATATACAATAAAGATGCTGTTGTTCACTAACATTGTTTCTGTGCACTACACTTGTGCTAAAATATGTATTTTTGTGATGTGATATTATAGCCTGCACAGAAGTGCAATTTGAACTTTTAACTGATATTCAAAGTTTAGAATGCTAAATAGTATCCCAGCATTACAAGTTGCAAAATTTTACATTTATTTATTGCAATATTGGATGGGTTTCGTGAGCAAATGAGTGCTTTATATTAGGTTCCGTCACTACAAGAAGGTTGAAAACCACTGTATATGATGCACTCTTCTAAGGCTATTATTAAATAGCTGCATATCTTCTTTTGAAACCTTAACACTGAGAAATGCCTGTCTGCATTGTCAACTAGGTTGCCATGTCGCCAGTTACTACATCAACAACGTCATCCGATGCAGTTCCGGTGAACAACAGCACTGAGAAGCAACGCCTCATTCAGCAGCAACTGGTGCTGATTTTTCATGCACACAAGTGCCAAAGGCGAGAGCAGGCAAATGGTATACACCAGCCACCGTGTCCTCTGCCCCAGTGCCAGCCTATGAAAAATGTTTTAAGACACATGGTAACTTGTACAGATGGGAGATCTTGTCGAGGTATGTATGTGTGTCTTGTGCAGTGGCTAGTTTGGCAAATTTTCATTATTGGTGAAAATCCTCTGTTGCATTCTGTTAGCTTTGGGCCATGAAAACAATTGCAAAAACTATTAATTTTGAGAACTTTACCAGGGCTGATTATTGCCTTTTCTAGATAACCTTATTTGTGTTAGTGTTCACCACCATGTGTGAGCTTTTTGTTATTGTATTAAAGCTAGATAGGGCTATCATTCACAATCTCTTGCATACAACTAGATGATGCACGCTTCTACTGCTATTATTAAATAGACGCATATATCTTGTTTTTCTTTATTTAAGTCCTCAGGTTTCATAACCTGTTGGCGTTATCACAAGCCTCACTACTTTTTGACATTGGGTTCTATTCTGTGCCAATGGGCTCAGCATATGCACTTCCATCTTATACCAATCCCGGACATCATCCAAGTGTTCTGTACAAGTTTGTTTTTTAAACTTCCATTATAGCTGTTTTGAACTGGATGCTAAGCTAAAGCACTTGTTTGTGTACATGTTTAGGTATTTGTGTCTGCATGTTGTATGCTGCTAAGCAACTGTACATACTCTAGACCATGTGTACTCATAAGCTTTTCAAGTGTTTCTTATAGGAATGTGCATTTTTTCTGCATTATAAAGAGTGATTTAGGTGCATGCACAAAATTAGTTGCATATGCATTTATAAACCATTTAACTTGAACATACATGCTCATTTGATTATGCTTATTCGTTCCCAATGAATTGTTTTAGTTCCACACTGTGCGTCATCACGGCAGATCATCGCTCACTGGAGGAACTGCCCTCGACCCGATTGCCCCATTTGCGCCCCTCTTAAGAATGGCACCCTACGACGAATGATGCCATCCTCCGCAACACCGGTGCCAGCTGCTCCAACTGATGCCAACCCAGTCTACGAGGGTTTCAGCCCAAAGCATGCAACCGCAGTCCACCCACCGGCGATAAGCACTGATGCATCTGGGAGCCAGATCAGTCTAGGAAGCATTGGTTCTAGTGCTGTGAGCATCAGCGCCGCATATGGTGGATTAATAAGTATCCAGTCTAGCTTAGGGGAGGAGGACGTGGCTCCAATCCCTGGACAAGACTGGCGTCTCTCAGTTACCCAAGACCTGAGGAATCACCTTGTCCACAAGCTGTGAGTAAAGTCAGATAGTTTTGAAACAATAGTAAATAAGTAAAATTTGACACGAAGAAAGGTTAATTGAACTGTACATTTTTTATCAGTATGGCAGTCAGCATGATGGATATGTATGCCACATGAAATATTAAATTTGCCTGTCATATGTGAAAAATTCAACAACAACAAAAATGTTAGACTCGTTCAAAATTCAATTCTAAATAAATTTTGTGTTACACTCTAACTCTCTTTATTGGTTGATGAGATGTAACGGTTTTGCCATAAGGGTGTGAAATGGATCAAAACCCTAACTATATCTGGCTGGGACTAGAACAAAGGGTAAAAGTATCTGGCTAAAGTGATGATCATGATGTCACAGTGAAGGTGACTGTAAAATGGATTTTGTTGCAATTTTATGAGGTTGATGAAGTGACTGTGGCATATATGATTCCATTATATTTTAAAAGAGACTGAGTAAAGAATGGAGATTGGAATGAATTTAGCACTTGATTTTATCGAATGTAAGATAATTGTTGTTAATTGTTTTTTTCTTAGGCTGAAATTGATGTAAATGATGTTATGACTATTATGATTGCAGTGTTGATTTTATGGACATGTGATTGATTATTAGGGTGCAAGCGATCTTTCCCACACATGAACCTACTGCCCTGAGAGATCCGCGCATGAGTAACCTTGTACGTTATGCGAAGAAAGTGGAGGGCGACATGTACGAGAAGGCAAGAAGCCGGGTATGTTCAACAGTGGTGATAACAATAATAACGAATATGTTATGAAGGTGATAGCACTGATAGTATTGGTGCTGTCACTTATATTGAAAATGGGGAAGTAAATCTGATCTTTATTGTAAAGTTGAAAATCAATTCGCATTTGAGTGGCTTAGTGGCAAATGGCTAATGCTTTTGCCTTTCACCTCACCTGATGTTTTAATCAAAGAACACGCTTATGAAAATTTACCTGTTTGTCATTAGTAAGAAATGTATCGCAGAAAAAAGTTGATTGTTTGATTGCTGCAATCATGGGTGTGTGCTTATTCATAAGATCTCTCAAACTTCTGATGACCATTATAAATAGCAGCTCATGAATAATTATTATCGAACAATAATTTGCGTTGCCTTACGTGATGTGCTCGAGATTATGCTTGAATTGACTCGTATAGAGCTTTCAAGAGTAGCCTCAGCTGCACACATCCATGTGAATTCCACAAAACAGTCTTCACTTTCACATGTATTTTGGTGCTAGAATTTGAAATTAGGTGTTAGTACCATAGGTGTTTTGTGAACAAATTGGTTGCCATCTAAACCTGTAGCCATGATTCCCATTTTGACATGGTGGATTTTCTTTGCCAGGAGGATTACTATCATCTGCTGGCAGAAAAAATTTACAAAATCCAAAAAGAGTTAGAACAGAAGAAGTTAAGGCGTATCATTGACCAGAACGGCATAAAGGTTGCAACTTCAAGAGCAGCGATGAGTGACTCCTCGTTGGGCCCACCTCTTGGGCGACCATTCGCCTTTCCAATGTCTTCACCTTCGTCACCGCCATTTGTTTTTACAGGTGAGATGCTGTTTACTTGAATTCTTTATGACTTAAGTTATAATGTGAATTCTAGTGTAACACAGTTAGGGATTTGATTATCAAATTTGATTAAGCTATAGAAAACAACTGCATCGTAGTGAACCTTGCTGCAAGCATGGTTCTTGTATATCTCCCAAGGGTTGCTTCATCACGAAATGCTTATGTATTTCATTTGATAAATCTAGACACTTTTTTGTGCTCAATTCCTGTTTGTTTAATTAAATAATTGGCAGCTTTTGTGTTTAAGCCATGCAACCTATGATATGAATTGTCTCTGATATTGTATTTACCTTGATTATAAACTACTCTTTTCACTGCTTATTCTCATGTTAGCACGTCTATCATTCAACAAGCCTCTGAGATTGACTGGATTTGTGCATATGCCTTATGAGTGATTGCCTTATAAATGAATGATTTTAATAGCGCCATAAGTTTCTGAGATTAGGTCAGTTTGGATGTAAGAAAGGTGTTGCTAAGTTCTGCAGAATTGGTGTTACGCATGTGTGCATCTCAGCTTTGCTTCGAGTACCAGAGTGATTACCATAACTTAGGATTTTCAACGTGTTTTCTTCAATAATAACTGCACAATTAAGTTTTGGTGCTTCAGACAAGAAATCAAAATCAATTTGCCCTAATGCATAGTGTACATGTCCATGTGTAAATGGCTAGCTCTTTGATTTGTCAAGAAAAGATTGAGCCAGGAATATAATATTAAAAAGGCATTATTCTGCAAAACATGGCACAAAGTTTGACTGCCTGTCCGTCATTCGAATTGAATTGACCGAGCGAATTCTCTGAAGCAAAGCTTAACTGAACAACAGATGTTTTTCATAGCTGCAAGCAGTAATTTGGAAACAACAACCAAAGTGATGGCTGAAGCTGTAACAAAGAGAAAACACATTTTCAGATGAGAACTTATAAAACATTGCTTGAAGATATTTAATCAGATGGCCTCTCAGGCTCTCAAGATAAAATAATGATATGAAGCTGTTTGGAGATCCATTTGGAACTGATCTGCCTGATGTTCCAGAAACATTGCATCACCTTATAACATTTTACAGACAATGTGTATCCCGTGAGGCTTGTCCAATCTTCCACTTAGGTACATCGCACTATTTTGCAGTACATATTGCGAACAGCTTAAAATCTCTAGAATGATAAATATTAAAACACACTCAAATTTTCTTGTTGGCCCCCAAAATTAGCAATGTAGCTCTTCACCCAAAAAGGTTGGACACCTCTGAACTACACTGATGACAAGAAATGAAATTGAGTGAAGTTTCTGAATTTGACTAGACTTGCTTTATACCAGATGGTTTGAATTGTCCCAGACATGACTGAATTGACTGATAATCGTAATTCCAGTGGAACATTGTAAGACAGTGATCCTCAAACATTTTGGACAAAGGGCCAAAACCAGCTGTTGAGTAAACTCTTTATTATAATATATTATCCATGGAATACATAAAATTAAGTTAAAGCTTTTCAAATATCAAAATAAAATCATGTTTCTACTAATAAATTTTAATGTAATGGAAAAATTCATGTCAATTGGAAAAATTACTGTGCACCGTCCATAATTCAATAGGCTTACGTGGCCCTTACAGCGCCCAGCAATTATTGAAACTTAGAAGCTGTTCTGGTTTTTATTTTGGTAAAATATGAGTATTGGTTGCTTCATGCACTTCGTTTTTTGCTATGAAATTATTTCTTAGATCTGATCCAGCTGGATATGAGTGGGAGCTTGTGTAAAGTTGTTCCAAATTACAATTTTTTTAACAATGAGCAAACAGAAGTCACATAATAATAATAATAATAATATCTTTTCTTTAATAAGCGCCTGACAAACGCACTGCGCTGTACATTTACATGTTATGCAATTTAAATCTTAACTACTAACAGAACAGACAGCTTGCAATACCGGCTAACCATTCTGTCCTAGCACAGACATATATTTCTCTTTCTATTATCAGTTGAATTTACAACTAGCACTTTTCATTTTTTCACCACATTTGATACTATGCCCATAATTGAGGATATTTTTTAATAATATTTAATGACTATTTGAGTAAAATGTATAGAATCGCTAAAATGATTCTTCTATTACACATCGGATATTATGTAGGATGACTTCGTGGCTGGAGCCCTTAAAATAGATATTTATCACTCTGCTCTTACTAGTTTATGAAAGAATTCTCCGCATGGTATTGAGCTATTATTTGGCTGAGAATTAAAATTCAGATATTTATAAGACAACCGAGAGCCAACAGGAATAAAAATAATGAGGTCTTATACAAAATGGCCACAAATTTTTCATCAGTGAGAAGGTTTAACGGGCCACATAAATAACTAGCTGGCGGGCCACGTTTGACCCATGGGCCACAGTTTGGGAACCACTGTTGTAAGAACTTTGGAGCTACTTTGTTTTTCAGTGATTCATTGGATGCTTATGTTTTGAGATGAATTTTTATGATTTTAGGAGACAAAAATACCAGATTGATGCCACTGCTTCAAGGTCCTCACCCCTCGTCCAGCGCCAGCGCCTTGCTTGATGCTAACGTGTCCTCGCCCTCTCTGTCCAGGCTAAATGATTCATCTGGTCTCCAGCAGAATGGCAATCTTTTCAACATGGTTTCAGAAGGAGGACCAAATCAATCCAGACCTGGCATGAACTTGCCGCCCTACCACTCTCAAGACACTCAGCCAGGCTCTGCCCAGGTAGGTACTGAATGAGTATAATAATTTAAACCTCAGATCCATCTCCTTCGACTTGTCCATAGGCTACTTTGGTACGCTTTTGGTTGATATTTTGTGATATAGGCAGCACAGTTGAGAACCATTCTGTTAAATCATGATTTTATGTGGTCGGTTTGGGAGTACCTCTGAGAAGTCCCTATGAAGTTGTGCTGTATAAATGTGCATTGTTCCCAGATTTAGAAGTTACTTATCCTAACTATTCAGCTTTGTTGTTATTGCATTTGCACTGCAATTTCTCATATGTGATATAATTATGACAATTTGTGAAATGAGTACAGTAATTTCACAACCATTTTGTTTTACACGATGACCTTTACACTTGGCTCACTTAAATGCCATATATCTCTCAAGAGAATACTTTTGCAACTGGATTTAAATTTAAAATAAGTGAGTGATTTCGACATTTGCTCTGACATTATTGTGAATGCAGTTTTTATCATGTGTAGGAGGTTACTTCATATACTGTTGATCTAGCAAGTTAAACGAATGTACTTTTAGCATGAAGACGTTGCTCAAAATGCGTTAGCTTCTCGTCAGGTGGATTCAATGCAACAGCTCACCAATGTTCTGTCAAAACGACGTCAAGAGGTCAGTTTTTCTGAACTGGTTTGAGTACACCAAGAGGCAAATTGCATTGGGTGCCTAGCTGACTTGTACTCTGAAAACCATCATGTGCAAGTGTTAGTTCAATGGTATTGTTGGCTACTGAGGAGTTTCCTTTGAGGTGGATTTATATCTGGGTACATTTGCAATTACATTACAGCTTACTGACCTGTACATCATGATGTAATATGTAGTTGTGATGTAATAACCTGGCCTTTTGTCTCCAAGAAATATTGTGCGTTGTTAGGCATATGTGCTTCAGCTGAAAAGTTCTAAGAATCCACAGACTTCCTTTTAGTATCCTTTTCCTTATGGTATACTGTGACTTTGACAGTGGGTAGAGGTTGAGCCTGACCTTGCGTTGTTGTAGTGTCCTGGCTTGCCCTCGACTGCTGTTACGTCTACAGTTCAGATTAGATCAGATTGGAAGGAAATTATAAAACATGGGGTTTGACGTGAGATGGAGAAATTAGCCATAAAGCCCTTTACCATATGATGTTGTGGATGATGGGACTAAGAAGAAACTGGTCATACTGGGCAAAGGAAACCACTCTCAGTTGTGGGGAATGTCTTTTTAATTTTGAAACAGTCATCTGCTCATATTCGTGAAGACAACTGATACAGTTTAATGGTTTATGCTATTGTAAACTGTGGGTTAACCTTGAATAATGTCAAAGCAATGAAGCTTAAAGTTTAATATACATTTGTATTGTATTGAGTATTTAGATGTTTTTAACTTCGTATCTGCTAGAACTTGTTCGCTGTTAAATTGCAGATGGAGATGATGGAAAAGTTTCAGTTACAAAGCGATCTGATGTCTACAGCTCCTCAGGCAACGACGTCCGTCCGCCAGTCTGTTCCCAGTGGAGTCTGGGGTACAAGCAGCGCAAGCTTTACATATAGCCAGGCCTGGGACAGGGCTGAGAAGGTGGGGCCAAATGCCCGGAATGATGCTTCTTACCTTGGGTGTGACCAGTTTTTCTCACCAGGTAGTGCAACACTTGTTCCAGGGTCAGAGTCTCTGAACCAGCTGACAGGAAGCCACCTTGCCGATGATCCATTTGGCTTTGAACCGATGTCAATGCCTTCACTGTCATCTTCTGTCAAAGTTGACATCAAACATGAAGATATAACCGACGACGAAATGGCAATGAAGTCCGAGTCGGTTGAAAATCATAATGTTGCTGATGCCCCAGACACATCGTCGTCAAAGATGGACACCCTAGATATGAATGTTGAGATCAAAGCCGAGTTGAAGAACGAAGACTATAATTTCTCAAAAGTCCATGTAAAGTCTGAGGCTTCAGCTAAATCAGAGGCTGCTGTGAAGTTGGAGACAGAGATTAAATCCGAGTTGCAGGTGAAGTCTGAGACACCAGATGATAATGGGGTGAAGCCAGATGCAGAGGGGGCAGCTGAACCTTCGGGGATATCTGAACTGAAGAAGGAATCCTCGGATGCCAGTCAGACTGGAGATGCTTCGGATAAAGTTATTTGTAGAACGGGCAAGAAAAGTAAGTATGGTTTTTCAAAATTAATTATTACTATTAGTTCACATTATTTTATTACTATAATAAAAAATTATTATTATTGATATTATTTTTATTATTTATTACTACTTTTCTCATCTCTTCTTATTATTATTGGTTTATTATTTTAAGTTGGTAAGCAATCAAAGGTGATGCATAATATTCAACCCAGGTGGAAGAAACTGTATATATGTAATGAAATGTCTTTAACTTGTCAGTATCTTGAAAGAGAAAGAATGCTGAGGAGCTGTTATACATTTAACCTGAGGTCAAATGTATTCCCAGAGGAAAGGAATGATTGTCCAGAAACTGTTAATGGCATCTGAAGAGCTATATATCATCTAGTTCTGACCTTGAAGAAATAATATTATTTATATTTATTTGTATTTCCAATTGATGAATTTATCTTAAAACTATGGGGAACTTGACAAGATTTGCCTTTAATTGTTGACAAAAGAAGAGAAAGAAAATGTCTTGTCAGACTGATGTTTGTGAATTCTTCAGAAATTAACTGTGAAGTCAGTAGTCTTCATTTATAAGAATTTTGCTGCCAACTCTTGCAATAGGCAAAAATGAAAATGATGAATTCTCCATTTGGAGGACTCTTAATGCTGTGTGTGGGAGCCATATCAAATGATCATATATAGACTGTTATAATGAGATTGTTTTGCAATGTATTTATGACCATTTTATGTAAGCATTTCCATAGTAAAGTAGAGATTCTGGTGTATAATGATCACCATAACTAGTTATAATGTCAGATGTCTTGGGGAGCCATTGAAGCATCTGCTGATTTTAGGCTGTGTATTATTAAATGGTGCAAATGAAATAAAATTGCAGTTTGGACATCAGAGGAACTGGAGCAGGCATTCATGCCACTCCTCAACAAACTGTGCTCCATTGAACCGGAAGCTGTACCATTCAGGGCACCAGTCGACCCAGTGGCTCTCTGCATTCCGGTTAATATTCACTTGCTTCTGTTTATATACTACTAGTTTTTGGTAAGTCACCAGAAATTGGAAGGCATTTTGTCGTGCAACTTAAATGCAGTCAGACATGTGATCTATTCAAACCAGATTTATGATGGTTTTTTGTTGTACAAATGACAAAAAATAAGTTATCATTTATGTACAGTGAATGTTCTTTGTTACCACATGCTTTGTCTATGAACATTTTGGCTACGTTAGAGTCTGCTTTTGGCAGTTGTTACTTTCACAAATGTACATATTGAAGTAGAGTACCTGTACTGAATATTTAACTGTTTATAACTTCAAATCTTCTAGAACTAGTTCACTGTTAAATTTCAGATGGAGATGATATTTGGAATCCTAGGCTGACAGTTGTTTTGTTTTATTTGTAACAGGATTATTTTCAAATTGTAAAGAAGCCAATGGATTTGTCTTTAATTCGCTCAAAACTTGAGTCTGGTGCGTACAGTGACCCATGGAATTTCATTGACGACATCATGCTGATGTTTGACAATGCTTGGTTGTACAATCGCAAAACATCAAAAGTTTATAAGTACTGTACAAAGGTAAGAATCATTTCAGATGAGATTCCAGTCAACTCTATCAAATGCTTTTTCATAATCCATGAAGCATATATATACATCCTGACCATTCTGGCAATTCCTGTCTGTTAGTGCTCTTAAGGTTCCTTGCTTTGTCCCATGACATCTCTGATCTTGCCTACAGAATAGGACGATTATGTAAGAATTTTATTCTATTATTTTCTATAATATGGTTGTAGCATTTTTCATGAAATTTGTGTAGTCTTTGTATGGATTTTATAAAACACTTTGAATTCTGTGTTTAACAGTTTTGAACGGTTTTCTAGCTTTATGTGTGCTTCTGTGCTTGTCAGCTTGCTGAAGTGTTTGAAAGTGAGGTGGACCCTGTGATGCAGTCTCTTGGATTCTGTTGTGGTAGGCGTTTTGTCTTTACGCCTCAAGTCCTCTGCTGCTTTGGCAAACAACTCTGTGTCATCCCTCGTGATTCCACCTACTACAACTATCTTGACAGGTACGCCTTTAACTATAGCATTTACAGATGTGACACAGTTAATGGCTTGCTAATGACGCATTTAATCAGTGTGACACCCAAGTATAAGTGTGTAACAAAACATATGATATTTTCAATATATTAGTTTAGCTATTCCAATAGGCATATCATAGATTCAGTTTTGATATATGATAGTCTATACATGTGATGTATGACAGTCTTCAGACTTTGATTATGCCAATGGGTACTGGGTAGGCTAAATGTTCAGGATATAAAAAGTGTCCTGTTGTTGAAATACTGTGGTTGTACTTGCCATGGGGCTGAGCTGTTTCTATAATAGGATGTAAAATATGTGTATTAAGTTTACCTATCACCAGATTTACTTTGCTTGAGGTTTGGTTTATAGGTCGTATGCACGCACACATGCAGTCATACATGTAAACAACTGTAATGTCTTTGCAGATACATCTACTGTGAGAAATGCTTTAACGAACTTCCAGGTGATGAAATCGAAATTCTTGATGATCCTTCAAATCCTGGCCTGTAAGTGAACGACTCTTTCGTCTAATGTTCTTTATAGTCTTACTAGTATGTGTTATATTGTGCTATTGAAATATATGTGTTATATTGTGCTATTGAAATATATGTGTTATATTGTGCTATTGAAATATATGGCAGCTGTGATAAAGAGATTGGAAGCAGATTGGGAAAAGCCAATGCCACATTTGGAAGGTTGAACAATATATGGAAGAACAAAGGACTCAGTCTGACAACAAAAACAAGATTGTACAGAGCTTTGGTATTGACAGCGTTGCTGTATGGGGCAGAGACATGGTCTATGACAAAAGTCAATATGAAGAAACTGGAGGCGGCACATCATCGTTGGCTGAGAAGATTACTGAAGATCACTTGGAGGGATAAGGTCAGAAATGAGGAAGTAAGAAGGAGAACATCCATGGAGAAACTGGAAGACATGCTGAAGAAGATGCGGTTACGTTGGTTGGGGCACATACATAGATCGGGAGAGGAGAGAACGCTAAGGCAGGCACTGGATTGGACTCCGTCGGGATGGAGAAGAGGGCGAGGAAGACCCAGAAAGACTTGGAGAAGCACGATCACTCAGGATCTGGAAGGCGGCGGAATGACGTGGGACGATGCTATGCTGGCCGCGGAAGACAGGATAACGTGGAGAGGCTGTGTCGCCCGATGCGCTGCCAGCGCGAGGAAGGACTAAGGTCTAAGGAAATATATGGTATGCCTTATAGACTGAGGCATTGTCTGCTATTTTTAGCAATTCCAGTTACTAATGTTACAAGTGGCATTCATTATAATGGAATACTAGATTATGTAAAGTTAGATTTCAATGCATATATAATATTTATCACATAGTCATTGTGAGATGACTTTGTTGCAAAATAGGTTTTCCCTTTAATATTTTCAGACCGTTTCAGAATTGTGCTTGATAATTTGCACAATGTTTTTTGTATATTGCAGTAAAATAAAAAAGGAAAAATTTGTGAAAGAGAAAAATGACAAGCTTGACCTTGAACCGTAAGTTTTCATGTGTTTCTTTCATGTTGGCAGTTAGATTTGTGAGAAAATTATGAATAGAAATAAATATTCCTGAGTACTTGCGTTAGTGGATTTGCAGGTTCAAATGTCTCCTTTGCAGGGTCACTGTTTAGGGAATTTCTATAAGTTCCTAATCCACTATTGCTAGACTGTTAACCCTTCTAATTTATGATGACCTTTTGTATATTAACATTGTATATGTTTGTTAGCAGATTTATGATTATGTTTCCCTACAGTTTTGAAAATCTGTTTTTGTATCCGACTAAAATCAGATTCTGCGTTTTTGTAGACTTGTTGACTGCTTGGATTGTGGGCGACGTATGCACAAGATCTGTGTTCAGCACTTGGAACAGATATGGACAGCTGGTTTCATTTGTGACCCCTGCCGTAAGGTCTCGGGCCAAAAGAAGAAGGAGAATAAGTACACTGCCAGACGTGAGTGTTCAGCCATGAAGTTATTATAAATGTTCAACTCTATTTCTTAATGCTTAACTGTTGACTAGCGTTAGTGGTTACTTCAACTAAACTATTGATATACATTAATGATTGCTTATAACTGTAGACTAGGTTTAGTGATTACTTCATCTCCGTTTTATATATGCATTAGTGATTACTTTGTGTTTAGCTGTACACTAGCTTAAGTGACTACTTTTTACTTAATTGTAGCCTAGCTTTGATGATTACTTTGTGCTTAGCAGTAAACTAGCTTAGTGATTACTTTGTACTTGAACGTAGGCTTGCTTGAGTGATTATTTTGTGCTTAACTGTAGACTAGTGTCATTGGAATAGGTGTGTAAGAAATAAATGAGCAATTAATTACCATATCCTAATTTTCGAACAGGACTGCCACCAACCAAACTTGGTTCATACTTGGAGAATCGTATTAACTCGCTGCTGAAGCGCAAAGCGGCTGGTGCTGGCGATGTGACTGTCCGCGTCCTTTCCAGCTACGATAAGGCTGTGGAGGTGAAGCCCGCAATGAAGGCCCGGTTTGTTGACTCTGGTCAGATGTCGGAAACTTTTCCATACAGAGTCAAAGCCATATTTGCGTTCGAAGAAATTGATGGCGTCGACGTCTGCTTCTTTGGAATGCACGTTCAAGAATATGGCTCCGACTGCCCTACGAGCAATGCCAGGTGAGTAAAACTAACTCCCTTCTGGAGTATATAACACCACTATGTAACACTGCTGTCTACTGACTCATCATCAATTGAGGCGCCTAGTGACTGCATAAAGGACTTGTTCTAGGGTGATGTGGGACAACCATCATAGTGAAGGCTCAAACCCATGTCTCAACTGCAGAGCTTGGTCAACCATTCGATCACTGTATAACGTGTAACCTGTGGATGTCTTATTCTACCCTACTTCTGTGTGTGTATTTACAAATTCATATTACTCACAGCTGAATTGAAACAAGCAACTGGTTATGTATTAATTTTCCTGTCTTGTATATTCTATCCAATCTGATGTGATGTGTTTCCTCAGAGCCTTCTGGAAGTGCTTCATTAACATTTAAAAGTGGTTAATTTACTTTTGCTATCTCTTTTTATCCATGTTAGGCAGCGCCTGACTCTAATGAAGTATGACCTTTGTTCTTTCTGAGTTTGCTTTTTGTACAGCACCAAATTGTTCACTATTTGTAAACCATGATGTGTTGTATTTTGGATCAGTAAAAGGTTTAATGATGATGACTATGATTATGAAGCCTGCGATGCAACTTCGAGTGAAGTTTTGTGAAGCTTGCATTATACTTCTGCTGAGTTATTTGTAATATGTGTCTACATATACAGTGCTTTTGCATCAGCATGCTATGAAGAGTGCGACAGTATAATTTCTAATGCAGACTTTTTTGTTATGTTATTTTGAATTGTTTTGCTTGTGTTATTAGACGTGTTTACATTGCCTACCTGGACAGTGTAAACTTCTTTCAACCACGTCAGTTCAGGACTACAGTTTACCATGAACTCCTCATTGGTTACATGGACTATGTTAAAACCTTGGGGTCAGTATACAGTTTTAATCTTCTTGTGGACTATCAATCAATCAATCAATCAATTAAAATTTATATGGCTCCCCTTCAAGATCCCTACTCAGGATTTAATCCCAACCCAGGCCATGCAGAAAAAAGCCCTCTAGCCAACTCAGCTACAACGAGTACACTGACCGTACACTGTTGGTGGGAAGATGAGACGGTGAGGGAGAGGATTGGCCACCGTCCCTAATATGCCGAAGCTAGGAAAATGAAGTTGCTAACACTTCATACCCATTGCTGCCTCAGGACTAGCTGGTTAAGCTAGTCCTTTATAAGCGAGTGGCAATATATGTACCGTTACATGCGGTATACTAAGCAACTAATGTACAGTATTTTTCCACTAACCTAATGCATGTGGATTCACAAGATGTCACTACCAGATACTGTTTAACACAAAAACTTTATATAACGTTATATCATTTTTTACATAATGAAGACTTCAGCGATGTCTAGTGTGGTATGAACAGCTAGTGGCAAGTACGTTGCCACGTCATGTGTAACCCAAACAGCTAGTGGCATATCCACTGGTGGCAATATATGTGCCACTAGCTGTTTGGGCCCACCACTTACTTTTTTACTGATTTCAATTCAACAATATTATACACTTGATTACTTTCTCTTACCTATACATAATATGTATTTATTTTAACTGTGCCTGCCTGGGCGCTTCTCGCTTATAAAGGGTTAAGGGACTGCTCTTCTTCTTCGTTTTGTTCTATTTATTCTTGTTTGACCCACAGTTGTCATGTAGCACCGTGTAATATATTTCTTTTAAATTCATTTTATATAAGTTTTCATTTGTATATCCTTTTGAGATACCTAAGCAGACTCACTGTAACATGACAATGCTCTGTGTTGTTGGCAGATACCAGATGGCACATATCTGGGCTTGTCCTCCAAGCGAAGGAGATGACTACATCTTCTATTGCCATCCGCCAGACATGAGGATCCCAAAACCAAAGCGTCTGCAGGAGTGGTATCGTAAGATGCTTGACAAAGCAATATGCGACCGAGTGATCTTTGACTACAAGGCAAGTTGCAAATAGGCTTTTTGTATCATGCTTTTATCTGACCCTGTGCTAGTTTTCTGTATCCCTCTTGGCTGTTCTTATTTCTTCCATTGACTGCTTTCTCCAGGCAAGTGGATATCATTGTGAAATGTGCTATTTTTTACATCTTACTGCAAAAGTTCAGGCAATAAATAAATCATTATTATGCAGTTGCTGAGTTGTAGCCCTGCCGTTTGAAGGTTATTTTGGCTATAGCACACGCAGAATAGCAGCTATGCAGCTGCCATGCAACTTTTCAAGCCAATGTTGGGAACTGAAGAGGGAAGTCCATAATGTGCAAGTCATGATGTCTGCTTGGCAGTATAAAAGTATATTAAAAGAAACTATATGAGAAAATTAAACAACAAGGGGAACAGCACAGAATCATTTGTTCTTCTTAGTTGAGAAATTACTTTGTAGAATGGTCTCAAACTAATGTAATGTATTGTATTGTAATGAGATATTTATAGTACTTGCATGAGCCATGCTGGGTTATTGTTGCAACAGAATATAAGAATTTATCATATGATTGTCATTGATTTTTTAACTTGTTTACAATACTCTTTTTTGACCTCTTATTGCTATTATTATTATTAATGATGTTGTTTGTGTAAAGCATCTGTTGGATCTGATTGTCTAATGCTAAGTGGAGCAAAGATGTGGTCAGATTATAATAGATTTGACTAAGAATAGCCTGGTATTTCAAGAAAGAGAAAATACAATACCATAAATGAATTATGAACACATAGCTCTGGTCATCACCCTGCAAAATGGCCCTTAAAAGTGAGAATTTTCCATCTTCATCACGAAAATATATAATTATATTGGTAATGTAGCAGCAAAACTTGTTGATCCCCATACTTCATGTAAAGATCCCTAAGCTGTGTGATTCTGCGCTTACCATTAGTGGTATGCGAACAACATCAAGTTATTGCCAGTCCATAGCTTAGAATAATATAAGAACCACTGCATAAAAGTGATGAATTTTGCACTATGTAATTGGCATGATGTAAGATTACTTTGAAAATTACATGGTAAAATGTTGCTGAGTTGGTTGCTTTAATAAATCATGTTGCTTTTTATTAGCAGGTTTTACATTACTTGTGTATTGCAATGGTGGAATGTTACTTAACCAAGTTGTTTGTTTTGATGATAGGACATTTTGAAGGATGCCTTAGATAATGATATCCAATGCGTCACAGAGCTGCCTTACTTTGAGGGTGACTTCTGGCCTAACATCCTTGAAGAAAATATCAAAGAGCTGAATCAGGAGGAAATGGAAAAGCGCAAAAGGGAGGAAGAAGAGGCAGCCGCAGACACAGATGATGGAGAAGCCGTTGATGGAAACGTGGCCGAGGTGAGTTAGAGCGTTTGATATCGGTCAGTGGTCAGTGGATGAATTGGTTGGTGTCAGAATGAGTATTTTCAGTTTGCCGTACTTAGTATTACTGGTTACTAGATATTGTGCTTTTGTCATCCCAGTGCTGCTGTATGGATCCGAGTGCTGGTGCATGCGCAGAGAGGATGAGAGGAGATTGCTGGTGGCGGAAATGAGCTGGCTGCGAAGAATACTGGGCAGAAGTAGGAGAGACAAGATCCGAAATGAGGTTACCCGAGAAGAGCTGGGACAGAGGGAGACAGTGGTGGATAAGATCAGGAAAAGGAGGCTCACATGGTTCGGGCATGTGACGAGAATGAACGACAAAAGGCTTCCAGCCGCGGCTCTGTATGGACATGTGGAGGGAACACGAAGTCGAGGAAGACAAAGAAAGACCTGGATGGACAATATAATGGAGGATTTGAGGGCACAAAACATGGACATGAGGGAAGCCATGGATAAAATCAGAGACAGAAAGATTTGGAGATGTCATGTTAAGGACTCATCGTTGGCGCACGCCTGACGGAGGAGAGAGAAGAAGAAGATATTGTGTTTCATTAGTAAAGAGACCAGTCCTTAGAGAGCTGGCTAGGTGGCAGATCTGAGGTCATGCTGCTGTGTGACCTTGTATGCCAATAAGTTCATGACAATGATAATCAGTGATTGGTACATGGCTGAAACGTACGATTTGTGAATAACGATTGACTTGTCAATTGTACGTTGATTGTGAATATCAACAGATTCATGTGTTGTGATTGACTTACTGAGTAATTGACTTTACAGAAAGCACAGGTCAACTCCAGGTCATTTGAACAGAGACTGCGATGCATACATGTGACAAAACTGTTACAAACATTTAGAGGCTAGTTTCAGCAGTTTCAAAAATGTCTTACGATGCAATTATTTAGATCGGTTAGACAATAGACAGCCATGTGTGCAGCATTAAAAAGTTTCTCTGGTTTATTTCATTAGCTGATTTTTTAATTGCTTTTCACTGACTGACTGATTGCGTGATTGCATTTCACTTGTTGAATGATTTATTGATCTAATCTGACGGATCGAGGATTGATTGGTTGCAGTTGCAGACGGTTGCTGGAAAGAAGAAAGACCAGAAGAGTGGGAAGTCCAAGAAGAAGAATCCTAAGACTAAGAAGCTGTCATCGCGCAAAAGCAAGTCGAGCCTCACGCAAGGCGGCAGCGACCTATCAACCAAAATTCTTGCAAGCATGGAAAAGCACAAGGAGGTAAGTTGGATAGTATTTAGATATTTACACTAAGATACGGAGCAGTAGGAAACAAGATAGTGTCAAAATCTTAGGCTCTTACATAGAGAAGAGGTATTTTAGTTGGTATTACCTTGAGACTACACAAGCAGAACATGTTGAGTTGTGCTGCTTATGTGCCATGACAGGAAGTCAGTAGTCCTTGTAATTGTAACATTATAGCCTGCAACCCCGGCCTCATGATTTCACTTTACTGGCTAGGGATGATCGAAATTTCATACCTAGAGTACATTATGGCGTATTAAGCTAAACGATCATTTTCTTTAGCAATAGGACTCAGTCATTGATACATTCCTTACCCTCTTAGCTATTTGACTATTATTTTTGTCTGATCAGTATCTAAGCTGTTGATTTTGTAACCTTGTTGTGTTTGTGTCAACGAGTTTGTGAAATAAAGGAATAGTAGTAGTAGTAGTAACAGATATACTTGAGAATAAGTCAGCTTTGAGAATAAGTCATCTCCTAAATTTGGGGATGGGTAATTTAGAAAATGTATTGACCCCAACATAAGTCTTGGCTGTAAATCGCGCGTGAAAGATTTTTCAAATCACGTACAAAGCACATTCTATACTTTTACAGCATTACTAAATGAATAGAATTTTTGTGCACAATTCTATAAATTAAATAATTTATTTTAAGTTTTTTCTTGTATGTGTGGAGTTTGTGCTTTTTGTAGTTCAAGAAATTCATGAAATTGCCTATATCACCACTATGGCGGAAACAATTGTAGAGCATGGACTGTTGAGTGTAGCGTAGAGTCATCATAGTTTCTTAGGATAGCACCAGTACATAACCTGAGATCAATTAACGTGCTGTACAGAAACATGTTGTTTAACAGTCTGTATCAGCTGTTCAAAACTGCCTTAAGTCGTGCAGAGGGCAGTACATTTCCAGAGCAAGGGAACTTAATACATATAGCTGCACATGTCTCCAACCCCACAGCTACCTGCAACTGTAACTGCTCAAGATGAATTGTGGTATTTGTGCCCTTGCCTCTCACTGCCAGCCTACTTAACACCAGCAGAGGGTTAGCTGCCATCTCAACCAAGGTTACAACCACTGTGTACCCAGACAATTGGCAGTTCAATCCAGGTACTTTTGCACTTTAGAATAATGTCTTGAAACAGTAGATATTAATCTAGCCAGAAATATAAATTATTTAATGTTAAGTCATAATCACTTTACCCATAACTAGACAGCAGTGTGACCCTTCTAAGTAATTGGACTAATCTGATAGCAGGCTACAGTGCAAGTGCTTTTATACTAGACAGCCTATGTCTTGGAGCATTCTAGCCACTCTTAAGGCTTATGTAAATCATTTGATTTTAGTGTGGCCCTTTTGACCCACGGTCGTGGTGTCTTCAGAACCCAATGACTACACATGAACGGTTCCACACTGTATTAGTTTAATAGCGTCATTCTGTGACTATGAATCGAAATGAAATGGAAGCTATGCGTGTGCAGTTTGATGAATATGAAGCTATCATTGTTTAGATTTTAAGATTGTTAGTGTTTAGAATCTGAGGCAGATTTACATTCTTAAACATTCTTCACTGCAGGTATTCTTCGTCATCCGCCTGCAGCCGAAGCCACCGGAAACGGAGCTGCCAGACATCAAGGATCCGGATCCTCTGATGAGCAATGAGTTGATGGATGGTCGCGACCCTCTTCTGACGATGGCTCGTGACAAACACCTCGAGTTCTCATCGCTGCGACGTGCCAAGTTCTCAACAATAGCACTACTGCATGAACTACACATGCAGACCAAGGACAACTTCATCTACACGTGTAACAACTGCAAAGCTAGCGTTGAAACGCGCTACCACTGTCTCGTTTGTGAGGTAAGTTTATAGCTGTAAAGTACTTTGCCGGTAATGCATGGTTTGTCATGTATTCTAAAGTCTGTTTTATAACATATATATATATATATATATATATATATGTGGCCTCAAAATTAGAGCATGACCACATGAAAGAACTCGGACAATGTGTAGCATATCTTGAGTTGCACCTTTTAAAATCTGTCGGATAGCCATCAGCATACAAATGATCGCAAAGTAAATGTCAATTCTGATGATGATATGCCACTGTATGTATAAGTAAGAGTTATATTTGAAATTATTCTGATCTGTTTGTTACCTACAGTCATATCCCAGTGCAAGATTCAGCCTTCGGATACTGATAAGTTGATGATATTGTGATGTTCTTTGCTTTCCAGGACTTTGACCTGTGTGTTGCATGCTTCCGTAAGATCCAGCATCCACATCGAATGACGAAGCTTGGCCTTGACCTGGATGATGGTGGCCAAGGTGACACGAAGCCACAGAATCCTCAAGAGGCTCGACGCCAGAAAATCCAGAATTACGTACAAGTGCTCGAGCATTCCTGCATATGTCGTGACGCCAATTGTACACTGGCAAGCTGCCGAAACATGCGCAAAGCGCTTGCTATCCATCCAAAGGAATGCCGGCGCAGGAACCGCAGTGGTTGCGCCACATGCAAACAGCTGTTCACACTTTGTTGCTACCATGCCAAGGGCTGCCGTGAGAAGCGTTGTCTTGTGCCATTCTGCCAGAACATCAAGCAGAACATGGAGAAACAGCGCCAGAAGGAACGCCTGCAGCAGCAAATGATGATGAGGCGCCGAGTTGCCCTTATGCATCGTGCCGAGGACATTGGTCAGGTTGGCCCTAGCAGTCTTGAGCCAGTTCGAACAATGCCACCACTTCCCGCTTATGATAGTACACTCATGGGCAATGGAAAGACTGGAAAGTCGCCGCCAATGTTGAGCAATGAAGCCATGTTCCACCCTAACGAAATTCAGGGTGGGATGCATCCATATGCTTCACAGTCACTCTCCGAATTTTTGCCCTCGGCTCAACCATGCAATCAGGTTGTAGATGGTGGGTGGGGACAGCCTCGTGACGCTGGGCAATTTGCCCCACAGGATGCATTCTGCCATATTCCAGGTTTTCGCGGAAAGACGGAACCAGTGATCGAGGGAATGAAGTCATCAACCCCCAGCGGCCCTACATCGACCGAACGATTGACAGGCTCTGAGGACAAGCAAAAGTTAGTCGCCTTCCTTAAAGCAAATCCACGACTTATGGCGGATGTCATCAAAAAGGTACTTGTTTGAATTTGTTATTTGTTTCAAAACTTTTTGTGTTCTATATAATAAAATATGTTTCCCTAATCTTGTTTAAGTGCCTTTTTTAATATATATAATCTAACCTAATCTTGTGACTATTGCTGTTATTGTAATGCACAAGATATCAATTGCTGGTACTGTAATGCATAAAAAATGAAATGTTTAAATAATGAAACTTTAGTTAAAAAACTGCAATCTCTTGGAGAAAACTGATCAAAATGTGTATCTATTGCTATTGGCTCATCAGTATACTTACTGCAATTGCCAGGTGACAGCTAATAGGTTTGCCATTCAACTTTTTGTCTGAGATTTTAATGCTGCTGTGAGTCATGTGAAATTGATAGTTTATTGAGCCCCAAACTGATAAAGGTTATGATGGCTATTGAGCTGGTAAAGAAAAGGTTTCAGTGTTAGTCTGCCTGTCTTGTCTCATCGGACTGACCCTTGGAATTGGCCAGATTATAGATCTAATCTAATCTAATCTGAACATTTGTAAAGCGCTTCTCACAGCAGAGCTATTCAGAAGCGCTCTCAGCGTGACAGGCCCGAGAAAAGAGAAAGGTCTTTAAGCAGCGAAGAGATGCCAGTGAAATCCCTCCAGAATCCTGCTACGAATTGCAGGGGAAGGTCATTCCATATTGATGGACCCACTACAGCGAAAGCCCGATGCTGGGTTAATGAGGTTCGCGACCGAGGTACGAAAAGATCAAGCCGGTCAGCAGAACGAAGAGGGCGAGAAGAACGTGCAGATAGTGGCTTACACATTAAGTCACAAAGGTACCTAGGAGCCAAGCCCTGCTGGGACTTAGTAACTAGGAGCAGGATCTTGTACTTGATTCTAGCCGAGAGAGGGAGCCAGTGAAGATCATTAGTCATGTAAGTGGAGATGTGAGAGTACCGAGGAAGACGTGCAATAAGTCTGGCTGCAGCGTTTAAGACAGATTGCACAGAGGACAGGCGAACCTTAGGAAGCCCAATTAGTACAGAGTTACAATAATCAATGCGTGAGGAGACAAAGGCATGAACCATGGTTGTAAACACTTTGGAGGACACCGATCTTCTAATGGCTCTAAGTCGCCTCAGTTGGTAGTAACAAGAGCGGGTCAGGAGAGATAGGTGGCCAGTAAATGTCAAAGCGCTATCAAGTGTGACACCCAGGTCACGAACACTGGAGGAAAAGGTAAAGTCTGGGAATAATGAGGCCAACAATTGGAAATCAAGTTTTTGTAACTGTTGTTTGGTACCGAACCAGATCAGTTGAGTCTTTGAGGGATTGAGGTTAAGTCTGTTTGCTGTCAAAATCTTAGAGCATGATCTTATGATAGATAGATTATAGATATGTTTTTTAGAATGTCATTCATTGATTCCTAGTCCATTGTTATGATAATGCTATAAGATCATGCTCTAAGATTTTGATTTTGGTGGTCTGGGTGTGGGAGTGTCTTGTTTTCATTGGCGTTGCTATATCAAAGGCATGAAATATTTTGTAAGATGTGGTCGATTAGATCAGGTTCGATGTTGTGACTTGTTGCATTTAGTCCAATCTTGTGTGTGTCCTGCTTCTATTGAGTATGTTGCACTCCTTAAAAGCCATCTTTGGTCTGCTTAGCTCCTACTGAAGTGAAGACATTTTGTTTTAGGTTCGTCAACAGGATGCCGTTAATCAGCAGATGAAGCATCAGCAGATGCATATGATGTCAGCCTCAGGAGCCCAGTCAATGGCAATGATGGACGGACCTATGAGGAATCCCATGGCACCAATGACAAATTTCCCAATGCAGCAGCAGCAGGGGCTTACCATGGGGCCAGGACGCCAGATGATGCCACCCCAGATGAAGATGATGCCTAACGGGGACCATGGGAACATGCTGCAGCAGTCACAGATTCTCGAATACCAGCAGCATCAGCAGCAGCAACAACAGCAACAACAGATGCAGCAACAACATATGATTCCCCAAGGCTATGATGGCTACCCGCCCGGGCCATCCATGGCGCCTTCTCAGCCTCATATGGGGTTCTCAATGCCAGGCCCCACAATGACCCAGGACTATATGGCCAACCGTATGGCAAGTCGGATGCCATTCTCCCAACCGCCCCGACATATCCACCCTTCGCTGATGAACCACCAGATTCACCGCCAACCACACCCCTCGCTCATGGGGTACCCAATGTCCCAGGATATGATGGGAGGGCCCCAGGGTCTCCAACAACAGCAGATGGCAGACCCATCGTCAGTCATGTGTTCATTGCCGTCTGCGTCGCCACTTTCCACGTCTAGTCCACGCCCCGTCAGCAACTGTTCCCCATCACCCCATCACCTCCCGCCTCACTACATGAACAAAGTATTAACACATTCCACTGATGCTGGCAGTGGAGGGACCGGCGGAGGACCGGTTCCAAGGACAGGGTCTGTGGGGCTCCAGCCAAACGCATCTGGCCCGACTCAGTTGTGTCCAGATGGGTCATCAGTGCGACAACTTTCGTTCAGTCCAAGTGGCAAAAATTCAGAAATGCCGAGTGCATCTCTCTCAAGACCGCCTGAACTTGGTGAGCCGATGCCGTTTTCTGTAGCAAATTCATTTTCGCATTTCCTCGATCGAAAGTGAAAAGACTGCTGCCACCAATCCACTGCTATCACAGGCTCAACGTCAAACAGACCTGGCATCATGTGCCTGGCATGATACTAATGTGTCCTGACGACTTGGAGCATTAATTTGCTCGTTCACTCGCTGCTCAGAAGACGATGTCACCCAAACGATGTTCACCAGTTGAATAATCTGCACGGACGTTGACACTGAGAACTGAATACTTGGAGGAAGTGCCGAGAATGAACGAAGCTGAGCGCAAGAGCCTTGAGGAAGTGCCTCTTGGATATGCCTAGGGAAATATCAAGTGCCTGGAGGAGATGCCTTGTGGAAATGCCACGTGGACTGCCGCTGAAAGGAAATGTGTTCAGCATATTCATAGTAGAACCTTGAGTCACAGGGAACCCAGGCAAAAGCACCGGAAGAAGGTGGACGCTACATGGAGGAGGCTGCAAGGGCCACTTTGGGGCTACCAAAATAAATGACTGTCAGTCCGACTTGAGCGGATTTTGTATATATCATTCAGTGAAAAAGTTACTTTTACATTTTTATGACTTGATACAGTTCACAATTGTCATGATTGAGATGTGGTACTCTTTGATCCAGATGGTTTATGGTGACCATAGGTCTTGTCAAGTTGAAATGATTGCAAGAGAGAGAATTATTTAATTTAATTGCTTACCGAATGTTTCTATACCGTGCTTGTGGACTGTTGATTGTGTGTTGATGATGTTGGGTGCAGATGGTCATCATACCAAAGGACTGGTTCGTTTTGCATTGTCTTACTTGAAACCTCGTTGTACAGTAATCAAACTCTTGTAGTTAGCGCTCGTCGTTCATTTGTTATGATTCTGTTGGGCATCAAAGCGTGACTTGATTAGCTGATGTTCTGATTGATTCTCCCTGCAACAACATACATCTATCTTCTTCTGAACTGACTTTGCTGTGCAGTTCTGTTCGCTGCAGTGTTTCAGTGTTGGTTTCACCCACAGGCTGCGTTGCAGTTGCCCGGTTGTTACCCGAGTACAGACAAGGTCACAGCAGATTCAGAACACTTGGGATGGGTTAGTGGATCAGAATTCGTAGGATGCCTAGCATTTGACTTGTTTAGCGGTAGTAAATCTGTAGATGCTGGTGTAATGAAAAGAAAGTTAAGGCCCGGTGTTGGTAAGTTGCTAGGTCGGAATTTCAAACAACAGCTCTCCCAAGCACAGGAAAAATAACGTAAACCAATTACGTGACATTGTGGGATATAAGCTCTCTATCCAGCTATGAAAATCTGGTATATGATTATGAACTTATTTGGCCATAGTGTGCATTGCTGATGTCTTTGGTTTTGCTGTTTCATTAGAATTTCTTTGAGTGAATGTTAATATGCGGACAACACACTGAAAATTCAGTTCTTGTGCATAATGTACATCTGTATGACCAGCGCCATATTACTTTGTCAGACCTGGAAAAGTTGTTGCTAATGGGAGTATCCTAAGCTGGCACATAAGTGCAACTTGGTATATTATGTGGGCAATCTCCTTGTGTCATTATCTTCATTGTTAACAAGCTATTGGAAGTAGATGAGCTTGGATGGTCTCAGATGAAGTAATAGCTAAATATACATTTATTTTTGCACTGTTCTGGTGTTGTCTTTGCTGTGAAAGAAATACACAAGTTTTATGATAACTTTACATTGCTTTACACTTTTTTAGTCTGGTGCAAATTTTTTACATTGTTAGTTGTTTTGGAGTCGATGAATTCCAACTGTAATGGCATGTTCTCAGTTTCTCTCTAGAGACAGATTTGTGCACCACATTTAGATCCCATATTTAATAGTTTTTAAAATGAGAAGGTTGCACTGAGAATGCATGCTGCTATGACAGGCACTTACAGAAGTATGTACTTCTTCAATTGTTGGGCTGTGCATTATTGTCTGAATATTTAATTTCAGATTGCTGGTTATGACTGTCTAGAATACATGTTGTTTTCTGCATGTATAGAAGCTACATTTTTAAAGACTGGGTCGTCGCAAAATATAAAGCGCTTGTTCAAATTCAGTGCATTGTTGAACTTATGAGACTTGACAAGTCAGGATTGAGTTTAAGGATGTGTTGTACTTTAAATGATCCCTTGAAGTTTTAGTGGTTTATCTCAAAGACCCGGTGTTCAGTATGTTGTGCATGCTTTTGGGTATCATTTTTGGGGTTGGTGATTAGGCTGTTAGCGTTGTTTGAATATGTCGTGTTGTTGCAGTATGTTTTTGATTGTTTTCGAAAGGGTGATATTTTACCTACCAGCGCATTCTGATCATCTTATTTAGGAATACTGTGATGCTTGTTGAAAGCGATTTCATCATCAGGCAATTACAGAAATTCAGGGAGTTCTCAAAAAGTTCTGTCAGGTAGTGAATTGGAGTGATGAAATTTCAAGAGCTGCTGCAAAATGATGTTGCTGCTGCAAAATGATGTTACAAGTATTACAATTCCCCTCATGTGTGGGTGTGTTTGTAAATGCATCATGATATCTATTGTAGATATTTACAAGTGTAATGGAAAGTTATTTCATTAGAGTTTGTTGTTAAAGACTGACATATCTGCTGCCCCCATTAATTTGTTGAGATTCCACTTAAATTGAATACCTTCTCATTAATTAAATATTTAACTTGGAAGATAATTTTATCTGTATTATTGACAAAACGATATTGTGATATGGGGGTAATTTTCAGATAGGGAGGAGTGTAGCATGAATGCACTTTTGATCATTTTTGTCTTTTCCATTTTTCTTTTAAAATTTATTATCTGAATTTTGCCAATGGAACTGTGAATATTTTGTGTTGTACAGAGAAAAGCTCATGTGCTGTGGATTGTATCATAACTGTATAAATTTGTAAATGCCAAGTTTTTCTGAAATCTGTTACGTTTGTTTGGTTGTGTTGTTTGGAAAGCTGGAAGCGACAAAATTATGTTCTTACTTGGAGATTCTTTGAACTTCACCAAACCTTCAAGTGGTGTGTTATAGTAAAGCTGAGTAAGTTCATTTTACTGGGGTCACCACTTGACCACGTATGGTCAGAGGAACTGGGCTGGTACTTGGCTGATGAAGAAATGCCGTTAGAAGCAAATTCATTTAATTGCTGTGGTGCCATTTTAAAATTTCTTTTATTTAAAAGTTGGCTTGATTAAAAAACAGCAACTATCCTAACATAAAAATCTGAGTTTCAGCAGATAATTTCAATGATGAGGTTTTCTTGCTGTTGGTATTATGAGAACTAGCATAACACTTAGGTTGAAGCAGATATCAGCTGTATGAAATTCTTAAGTAAAGTTGGTTACATTTTATGTAGAACCCTGCAGGACAGTTTTCTATAGCTATTGCTGCAGATTAAATTTCATGACTTTTCAGGATCATTGTCTGTAGATTTATATTATATATACCTAGAAATAATTATCCTGGGTCATATATGTGTCATTTTAGAAAAATTACAGTTGAGTTGTCTAGGAAATCAGTCTTTGTCCTAAGTAAATTCATAAAGTTATGTTGAAATTGCTGTTAATTGAAGATTAGCAAGGATTTTGAATGACAGGAAAAGATGGATGAAGATACTTCATAGAAAACGCTATGAACATCTGAGCAATGGCATATGAAAATTCAGTTGGATACAGTCGAGTGCTAACCTTAATGTGTATGTTGCTGGTTCAGACCCTGCCTGGCGCATGTTCACTGTACTAGGATCATCTTGAAATCCTCAGTGTTCAGTGGGTTAACAGCGCTATTAATTGACTCCTTGATGATGATGAGACTGGCATGACATCGTGGACTTAATTAATTCAGACTAGTAGTCCACTAGAAGGAGCTGTTTAAGAGGTTCGTAAAAGGCACTATATAAATGTTTATATACACTTATACATGCAGATGTAGTTACTGGTCTCTGTAGGATGGTAAAGCAGAACTTGTTTGGAGAGAATAATATGCTAATTATTATAAGTACATGCCTAAGGTTCGTGTTTTACACAGCTAGCATAATTCACTACTTTGCGACCTCACACAGCCCATATTGTAGTTTCTTCAGTTTTGTGCGTTCCTTAAATGATTCAAGTGACACCAACCGACTGCCAAAATAATGACTGCCAGCTCTGTGGATTAGGTTGTTACAATATTTCTGGGAAGCTGTTCAAATCCATTCCATTGTTTCAAATCCAAACCATCCCTTAAAGTTTTATAAAATTCTGCACCAGTGTCCTGCATATGAAAAATTATTTATGGAAAATGCATCAAACTGATAAATAACAATGTCTATTTATTTATCTCTATGATTATATATCCACAATAATAAAATGAACCCACGTGTTTGAAGATTTGGTGAATTTCCTGTTGAAAGATCTATGATGATATTATTGGCTGGTGCCATTGTGACAAGACTATTAAATGGTGTGCCGTATGGTCAAGTTTTCTTTGAGGATTCTGAGAAATTTGGTATATAAAAGTATATATGTAGTGGCTCAATGGGCACCCACAGGTTTGTGAGTTGGTGTCCTTCTTAACAAATCTTGCCATTTTCAACAAAACAGTAATGAAGTTGTTTATTTTGGCGATTTATCAAAAGATTGTGACTCAATATGTGCTGTTATACAGAAGTTCACGTGTGACATTTGCTTTTAATTATTTACACTGAAACTAGTTTTGGTGACCTTAGACTTTTATAGGCAAGGCCAAGTGCGTGACTGTTTTACGGCTGATGTGTCCTTATGGGTAAAGTTTAATCTAAGATTGTGTGCTAAAATCTTAACTGCTGTCGTCTGCCTGAAACCCTGCATATTGTCACCATCTGGGCCTAAGTTAATTTTCTTAATATTGGCCTTAGAAAGTCTTGGAAGACTTGCAGCTTACATCATTGTGTTTATTGCACAATGCCTATTGCCAGTCAGTCAGTGAGGTGACTGAACAACAGTGTCTGGGTTCAGACTGTAATGAAAGTGCTCTGTTGCATAATGTGGGTTGCACAATCACAGAATGCTTTGGTGTTGGCCCATAGCCTCTGCATTCTGGATTCACATTCCGGTACATCATATGAAATTGTCTTCAAGCTGTATAAGATGTAAGAAGAGGTTGTGCAGTTATTGGCTGCTGTTGTCATGTCTGTGCTTCAGCTTAAATATCTTTCCAGCCCACAACCACCCCCCAGACAGCCATGTTGAGCTGGCCAGCATTATACATCTGGTGTCATCTGGTGAACAGCTGTGGGACTGACTAACTTGGCTGCCGGGATGAGTTGAGGACTAACATAGGGATGTTATAAAGGGGACATTAAAGTATTCTTATCATAACGAGGTCTCATCATTTAACAGAAGTTTTAAAAGTATAATGTGATGGTCAGTTACTTTGGCACCTGATTAGCTTTTGAAAGCGCCTTGTTTGCAGCTTGAGTTTGTAAGTCAAAGTTGTTATCAGAGCAGTATTTTTTAGCATTGTCGAGCAAAATTCCTCCTGCAGTCTTTGAAAGCCACCTTCAAATTCTCTCATTTCCTTGAACGTAAAAGGTTAGACCTTGACCAGTATATTTCCATTTACTTTGGAGAAAAATCACGTATAACATTTCCAACTTTACCGAGTGACACATTTTCCATGTATTGTTCCATCTGATGGAAAGCAAGATTGGAAGGAAGACAATTCTTATCAAGCTAAGCCACTGGAGAGCTGAATTTCTCTGTGTGGTAAATGCTTTGGGCATAGCCTTTATAATCTTGTTGAGAACTAAAGAATTCTTCTTCCATAAGGCATTTGGTAGGCAACTTGAGAATGCAAGAGAAGTCCAATGCACTAAACTGAGACTTGTTAGGCAGTAGACACCTTTTGTCTCGATATTTGCACATTACAGTGTTGTCTGATTACTGAAAATCATTAGAAATTACACTTGAAGGGTCTAACCTTTTCTGTTTTTCAATTGATTGCTTCAGGGTTTTTATTCATTGATAATTTTTATTCTATAGTCTCCTGAAGTTAGTGGCTTTAAAAAGAAGTTGATCCAAGTTCATTTTTTTCAGTATTTTTAAGAGTTGATGATTATGTCTGTTATTTTTTACCTAGATTTGTTAGGAATCTACGTGTCGTAGAATACCATTTTTGATTCAGTGACTTGCTTTTAACAAGTTAGCTCATTTAAACCAGTTTGAGTTTGAATGGTTGTTATTACTTAACCCACATGGTTTGTATAAGCAGTTTGGGTTTGACCAAACCCATGCACTTGAAAGAACCAGTTGAACTGGTTAGTTACTCTCATTCAAAGTAGATTGGGTGTGCTGTGTTGGGTAACCCTGTCGGTACTTGTATATTATCATAGCTCTATGAATTTTAAAAATACACGGTGGTCCAATAAAAGCATACGTTCCATTGTCAGTAATTTTGATGATAGAAGTAAATTATGTTGATTCATTTTTATTGGGCTGCAGTGTAGTTTATGATGACTGAGCAGTGCAGATTTGCAGAGAGCAAAATCTGTGTGGACAATTTTGATTGATTGTAAAATAAGTCTTCTTTTGTATATTATTCTTGTTTACTGTATGTAACCAGATTGTGTGAAGAAATACTGACGTAATCTTCCAGTCTTGTTTGCTTTTGTTTTACCAAGTGCCTTGTATATCAATTTCACGTGACGGGCCCGCAGTTAAAAAAGCGGACATGTTAGCGACTTGGCGAGCATATCGACCTTGTTATGTATTAAGCTAGTACTAGTGGTATGGTGAGTTCTGAAAAAGGCTCTATATAAAAATCCTCCATGCATACAAAAATGTGGTGTACATGTACGTATGTTCCAAATGTTTAATTATATTTATGGTCGCCAGAGCCATTGACAGCCCTGCCATACATTTTAATATGAGGAATAATAATAATAATAAGAAGATTTATATAGGGCTGTAGGAAAGCACCTTAGGGGAATTGCAGTTAGACGTACCTTGTTGCTTACCCGATATGTAGTATCCATGATTCAGCCGATATCTTTGGGTGGAAAGGCCGTTGACGTCTATTTACATTTCTCGCAGTACCTGGTCCCCATGGCAGTTTTTTGCGGTGCATTTAATGAACTTATGAATCACTATATTATATATATAATTATATAATAATATAGTGATTCATAAGTTCTTACTCTTGCTCCTCATCTCCATTGTCTTAGTCACAATTGCTTTTACCAGTTGCGCCAGCTTCGCACTGTCGCACGCTCACTGACTCTCCGTGCTGCAACCACTTTTATTGCATTCCTTTGTGCTCGACTTGACTTCTGTTCTTCTCTTTACTCCGGCCTACCGTCTGGTCGGCTGGCGTGCCTCGACCCGGTACTCCGCTCTACCCAAATTCGGTCAAGTCTGAGATGTCTGTAATTATGTGCTGGAACCCTACGCTGGCTCCCTATCCGCCAGCGCATTGTGTACAGGATCGCCTCTCTGGTGTGGCGTGGGCCTTGCCCAACCTATCTGCGGGACCTCTGTCGTCCCGTATCGGGCACCCAGGGTTGTCTCTCCCTTCGCTCCTCTGGGAGGCGGGTGCTCATAGTCCCATTTGCCCGCACAGCTACCATGCAAAATCGTGCTTTCCAAGTGACCGTCTGGAATGGGCTGCCCTTGGAATTGCGCCTGCTTCCAAGAACACTGACACGTTCTATACTAACCAGTTCTTTTTGCTTTTTGGCCGTGCTTAAGTCGGGAGCACCTCTGAGTAGTTCCCTTGAAGAGGTCCTATATAAATCTAATGAATATATATATATATATATATATATATATATATATATATATATATATATATATATATATATATATATATATATAGAGAGAGAGAGAGAGAGAGAGAGAGAGAGAGAGAGAGAGAGTATAAATCTCCTGAATATATATATATATATATATATATATATATATATATATATATATATACAGAGACACAGACAGACAGACAGATCGAGACAGAAACTAGGGCGGGCTATCGCATAGAATTTAAGGTGAGTTGTTAATACGTTGAACGGCATTCAATAGATGGCGCTGTTTTAGGCGGTTCATGTCTAATAATGGTTTACGTGCTTCGCAGTCGTTTCAGATATTATGCTTCGATTTTTCCCCAAGACCAGATCAATGATTTTAAAAATGTATGTTTATGAAATGTAACATGAATCACTGAAATGCAGGTATTCGAATGCTGCGTCAAAAAGAACAGCTTCTTCACTGGTGCTTAGCTTTAAGAAGTCTGCAAGAGAATGATGGTTGGGTCAGTTTCAGTGCCAGAGTTTAATTCCAGAGGTTAAACCAAGAGAACCAGTGAGGTGCTAAGGCTGGAAATGTTTTATAAGTTTTTGGTGTATGAATGGACATACAAAAGAATCTGGATAAGACCGTCAGTTTTCAGGTATAAGCTAGCTAGAAAGCAAAAGCGACAACCTACTAGACTTAGCAAAACAGTCAGCCATTATAAGACAAGCACGGGATTGACAGTTTGCCGTTATTAGAGATCATCTACCACACCCGCTGCCGCCAAATTGTGGGTTGACTGCAGAAACTGATGATGACCACGACAATGGTGATGATGACGATTATGGGTCATGCGGTGGGTGTGTCTAGCCAGTCATGTGCCACAATGGCTGGTAAAGCTATTGGGTTCTGGCATATGGTGTTTCTTGTGGAGATATAGGTCCAACACCCCCACCTCACGGGGTTAGTCCGTGACTTAAGCGCTAAATAAACTAGGCTACTGAAGCGTATGTCTGTTTCGGAGCTGAGCTGGTCGTCTGCCAAATGTCCGCTAGAACAATTGTTTCAAAGTCCTGCTCGGCGCATGTGATCGACTTCGATCGAACACAGTCCTCCACATCTAAACAGCTCTGCCGCCGCGGTCGCCCCACCCCCACCGCCACCCATCCTAACCAACCGTCTTCAACCCGTCCTCTATCCAAAGCCCGGCCTCACGCGCCTAGGCCAGAGTGCGCGGGTATGGACTCGGTTAAGAGCGCTCGTAAGTCATCGGCTCAGCCCGGCTAAGGAACGGGCTAAGTGCAGTCGGAGATGTGGCCAGGGCTTATTACCTCAGCTGGAAAAACGGCAGCCCGATTCCGCTGTTCTACGCCTCCCAGAGGATAGGGTTCTTTTAAAACGCTACAACGGGGTTGGAGAGCTAACCCACTTTCCTGGGAATGATTAGGCCTAACAACGTGGATGCTGGGTTTAGAAATAAAGATAGAGGATTGGGGGAGGAGGGCTGTAAAGTCATGTGCACTTCGATTTACACTTTGCCTGTCCTCATGAGGGCAAAACACTTGAAAACAGAAAACGCAGCATAACATGTATGGCACGATAAACACAAAATAGGCTCAATCGAATCAATTAAGTAAAATGGTCTCATCGTCATGGTTTCAGCAGAATAAACAGATTAATCGACACCATGTAGGCCGTCTTGGCAAGTTGTGCTCTCACGATTGATTCTCTTCGTCACCACGCAGAGGCATATTATATATAGGCCTATAATATATATATATATATATATTATATATATATATATATATAATCCTAAGAAAACATATATAAACCATTCCCCGTAAGTCCCACTTCGGCATCTGCGAGAATGTAAGACCAGATTTAGGTGCAATTTAGGCCTAGGCTACTTGTTTCAACAGAGCCTACAATTTCAGAGGTCAATGTAGAAATTAGCCTAATGGACTTCAGGCCCAAAGTTATCTTCGGAAATACAAAGCCAAATCAAACAAGCAGATGATTAAAGGTTTTGTCAATTTTTTCTTGTTTCTATAATACAAAATAAATGTTAATATTTTAGCCTAACAGTTATAAATTTTATTCAACATTTATATGCTCCAAATGAATAAAAAGCTATACTTTTCTTCGTCACGTGACTGGACTTATTTTTAGCAACAGATGAAGACCGAGACAAAAGTAGTTGGAGGAATTGAATCTCACCCTATATCAACCAAACGGTCAGATACAATCCTCCACTGCTCTTGATCCGGATTGTGTGCATTCAAAACATTAGTCATTACACTTAAATCTTAACCTGAATGCTAACATCATTACACCTAAAATACTTGTTCGCACTTTAGGCCTATAATGAAACTTAACACATTAAGCTTGCCGGTGCCGTGACGTTGCATATTAATACCGAAAAATTATAGCCTTTAGGGAAATACCATGACATTTGAATCCCCTTAAGTAGCCTATTGAATCATGTTGAAATCGTTACATAGCAGGTCTAAGCCTATTGAATAAGTAAGTCTTATTTGGCAATAACCTCACACTCGACATACAGAAATTTGATGTAACCCACCTTGAATTTAAACAATTCGCCACCCAGATAAAATGGCTACCGTATGGCCGATTCCGCCATAATTTTTACTGCAAGTAGCTCATTATTTTCTTGAAAGTGTGCCACTTACAAACAATACATACACCCATTGTTCCGCGTAACTCGTTTATCAACACTTACTTTTCTGTACATATTAAAAAATGACGCCGCCTAAAATGCCAAAAAACTAAGCCCGATATTCTTACGAAATGCACGTCACAGCTCTCCGCTTGAGGTTATGCGCCAGCTTTTCTCGTGCGACATTCAACTTTCTGCGAAGCCGTAGGATCACCGAGACCATCAGACCAAACAACGCCTACCACCACCACAACCATCTGTTAGATTTAGAATCGTCTGCCGGATACTAAGTCCGCAGAAATCCGACACTCTTTAAAATCGTCCGATACGCTTCGACTTTGGACGCATTGTATATCGCATGTCGCACGGCCCGACTTGTGCTCTCTCTCTCTCTCTCTCTCTTCGTAGGCTGGCCGTAGGCATGCCCTGCCTAGGCAGAGCCACCCGAACGAACGGGCAAGTCCGCGGTATAGGCTGCCAGCCTGGCCGTGAAGGTCAAGTCCCGGACCAAACGCCGCTCAGCAGAATGAGCAGATGCACCAATTCGGACGTGGCCAGTTCAATGTAGCAGATTCAAAGATTACTTACAATGAAAAGACGGGTTTATGTTGTGAGGAGGCTCTTTTTAAGAACAGATCACTTGTGTACGCTCGTTGAACTCTGTACGTATACGGGTGCACGCTTTGTGCACGCTCGAAGTGTACGGCCGACTCTTCTTCTAAGCAGATGTCAGGCTGGGTGTAAAGAACACACAAGGGTCAAAATACGACCACTTGTCGACTGACATGCCGGGCACAAACGCCGGCCATTTTGCCTCCCGCAGATACCGAGAAACGAGAAGTGGCGAGGAGGGGAAGGCGTGGGCTAATCCAGAGATGGCCAGCCTAACTGGTAGTGTCTGTTTAGCGCCGCCCTCCTCCTTTATTCAGGCTTGAGACTGGCACCACCTAAAAACGGAATCGTCGGTGTTACCAGCATAATTGATTGGTCTCGTGGTTATGGACTTGAGTTTGATGTTTAACGTTCAAAGGCCAGCGTTTTATCTAATGTAAACAGCATACATGTACACAGTATACAACTTTTAAATTATATAAAACAGGTATTACAATACATAGGTCGATGCGTATAGAAGAGCAATTTGTATACGGCACTGCATACACGTCGTCCTCATGCAAATGACGTCTACATGAAAATGTGCTGCTCTAGCAGGACACTAAGTATTGATAAAACTTTACTGTATAGGCCATTTGATTAGGTCGTACTGTGAGAGGCACTTTAGAAATCCGTAGATACAATACAATACCAAACAATACAATATATGTGTTAAAACACAACATATAGCGCCTTTTAAGTATCTCAAAATGTTCTGCACACACGACTGTCTATACATGATATAACAAACATTTTAATGACGTTTTGATAATTGATACAGTTTTAACGTGTGCATTGTGCAGAGTTTGATGAAACAATGCGTGTAGGCCTATGCCTTGGAAGACTGTTTCAGAAGGACTGAACAACACAGGACAAGGACGATGGGCTCCAGTTGATGTTTGGCAACGCGGCACTTTCATATCCCTGTGGCTAGAAGAGCGTAAAATTCGCCTACCATGCAAACTTATCAAATTAAAAGATTCGAGCCCTGGGGAACACCGAAATTAATTGCACGCATAGTAGAAAAGGCACCATTGCAGCAAACAAGTTGCAAGCGATTTTTGAAATAGCTAGTAAGTGAACCAGTTAAGCTGAGTACTTGGTATACCATAAACATTTAATTTCCTTAGTAAAATACTATGCTCCACCGTATCAAACGCCTTGGCTAGGTCAAGATTCAAGAAAAAAACTCCCAGAGAGTATTCATTATTCTCAATTGCATTCGATATCTTATCTTGCATGCTCAAGACACACACAGTGTAAAACTCTCTGATGTATGTCGTCGCAGCGCGTACGATGCGCGGAGTCCCAGGCTCTCAGCAAGAGAATCTTGAAAGTAACTAGCTCCGCAACAGGAATCCAGCCAGCACAGTGTTTATCACACATACATGTATTCGTACACATGGTAACAATTTGCCACCACTTTGGCAGCACAGTTGAAAAGGGACTGCAGCTGGTTGGTTAACCGTAGCTTTGGCAGGCCTGTAAGAAGGGAATTACAGTAATCAAGGAGCGTCAAAATGATCGAGTAGGCTAAACGAGGGTCGTTAAAGCAATAAACAGGTTATGCTGTATATTATGGTGCTAAGGAGTGTTTATGACAGGCATTTATATACTCTTACTCCTATAATTATGCACAGAACCTAAGGATCCAGCCTCCAGGCCTGCTGATTCACAATACTTAATATGCAGCATAGTGGGAAAATGTCTATAGCGCATCTATGGACTTGAAGAAGATTGTTATAAATAGGGCCTACACGCAGACGGTTGAAAACGCTGCAAACACTAACACAAACACAGGCCCAAACACACACTCGAAGCAACTCGCAAGTCTTCATTTCGTGTTGGAAGCGATGCTAAGGATTTCAGATTTCACTTGAGGCTGTACTATAGGATACACTAATCAAATTAAATTAATATAGGTGGACGTATACACGTGAGTGCAACTTTAAATGGATTCCAATTACTTAGAGAGTTACTTATTACATAGTTACTTATACAGCGCTCGTGAATAAGCTGGTGCCCTGCGCTTGGCTTTCGAGTGGCGCTTTAGAAATTTGGAGATTACGATTACGATTAGAGTATATCACAGTCTCTACTACGTATAACTGCTAGGTGCAGGTAAGTTAAGCAGCATTAAGGCCAGTTAGTAGGCCTACTTAGAAGGGCCAAATGATATGCTACCAGATCAGGGCCGCATTAAGGCTAGTGCGGGCTCGGGTGCTGTGATTATCTTCAACCACCTGTCATCACTCACATAATATCATAGTTGTAAAAAACGTTTTTTTCGTTTTTTATTCTTGTCCAAAAAACGTCGTTTTTTCGTTTTTTATTTTTCGTCACGTTTTTTTCCGTTTTTTATTTTTTATGTAACTTTATTTATTTAGTCTTCTGTCTGTTATTATTTGTTTAATTTTATTTTTGTCTGATATCCCTTACATTGTCTCCCTCTCTTCAAGGATTCATCTAGTTTAAGTCACTATGTAGTGTCATCAGTTGAGAAATAAACAGCACAGTACAAGACATACAATTTATAAATGTTATTTGAATTTCTAAGTTATCAAAAATGCGAAATGTTGTCTTTGTACACAGTAATGTCTGATTAACTGATAAACTGACTGATATTACTCCATATTAAGTTCTTATATAAGTCAGAATTGTAAGTACAATTTTTAATTAATCCTCTATACTTACAAAGTTTATTTTTTTATTGTTTATGTCAGCATGGACCTATGTGGACCTATGTATACAATTTAAATTTGAAAAGATTTCAATATTTTTTAATTTCTCAATTTCTTATTAAACCAAACTTATGAAAAAGAAAATAATTGTTGAAGATTAATGTTACTTGGTATTTACTAATAAAGGTAGGCCTATGTTATTTGCTAATTAAAATTAAATTGTGTAAACAAGGTTTTTAATTTTAAAATGCAGTAAAAGATGTAGCCAAGTCATATTATTTTCTTTATCGTTTTTTTAACGTTTTTTTCGTTTTTTATTTTTTGGAATAAAACGACGTTTTTTTCCGTTTTTTATTTTGATTTGATCGTTTTTAACAACTATGCATAATATTATAAAATGAGGGTCCCTCAAAACTGTGAGCCCGGATGCTGCAGCACCCTTAGACCCCCCCCCTTAATGCGGGCCTGTACCGGATACCCATTCATTCCCCATCGTTTTGGGTTCGGTGAATGAGTACCACTGGATGCGTGTACATTGTACTCATTGTTCATGGAATCGATTCGAATAAATTTGATTTGATTTGATTTGAATTGCTTGCGAACTAGCTATGCAATGGGTACAATGACCGTAGAAGCCGAACACTTGAGTTACTTCGTGTGTGTGTTTGTGCGTGTTTTTTTTAACGCTTGCAGTGGGGCGGGGAGATGGTTGAATGGTAACACGCTGGCGCGAAGGTCAGGGACGCGGGTTCGATGCCCGCTGACCCCATTGGGTTGGCTCAGTCTTCCGTTCCCTAGGGGTGACTGTAAAATGAGTATTGGGACGGATGGCGCGTTCCAGGTCGCCATACTCAGTTACATTCGACTCATGTTGAGCTTGTTATCATCTGTTACTACTATAGCATGTAATCTTATTGCTTATACTTGTCAGTTTGAATTAATAAACGATTATTATTATTATTATTATTATTATTATTATTATTATTATTATTATTATTATTATTATTATTATTATTATTATTATTATTCGGTGATCCTAATGCCTAGGTCTTTTCAACCTCTTTTCTTTTCCTATATTAATGTATTTAACCTGTTTGTACTGAGCTGCGGTTTGCCAGCCTGATTGGTTATAATAAACGAAGATATATATATTATTATTATTATTATCATCATCATTATTATTATTATTATCAATATTATATATAACTACTGGGACAAATGTCCCAGTAGGTTTAGGATATGTCCCAGTAGTTTTGGTGATTTGTCCCAGGTAATACTCTACTTTCAATGTTAGTTTCCAATAACATTGAAAGTAGTGTAGCAGTCTTTGTCCCAGTAATCCAAATCCGTTAAAATATGCACTGCGATCAAGTAATTGCAATTGTAATTCAATTACATTTACAAGCATGTAATTGCAATTATAACAGAATTACATTTGCAATGTAATTGATACAACGCTGGTCGTTGTATGACATAGCGGACGAATTTTTTATTGCTCGCTTTGTTAAGCAAATATTGTTGGGTACGAGTCTTCCAAGACGTCTGTAGTACAAGAACACTTAGCTAATCCTTAAAACGGATTTGCTTAACACAGTGGTTTGATGTTGCGTCGTTACTTAGACAGTAGTAAAGCTCGTTACATAGTAGTAAAGCTCCCATCGTGGAACACAAGGGAGGTACTCATTTCCTACCATTAAGTCCTTGACGCGAAAGTGGTCCCTGCAGTTCAGCGCAAGATTGACCGTTATCTTTCCAGCTTCTTTTGCCGGTAGGCCTATATACCAGATCCTATTGCTTGGTGACAGAGGTTGTTTGAACAACTTGCCCACGATCGGCAAAAGTCCGCTAACAAGAATTACCCCATAATCGTTGGCTTAGAGATTGAGTAGGCCTATACTACCGTCTACCGAATGAACAACTGCACCGCAGTCATTGTATGTGTCTCAATATAGATCTACGTAGAAATACACAACTAGTTGTGAAAAAAGAGCTGCGGGGGTCAAAATTTTGTAGATTACCAGTAACCAAAGTACACGAAGGCAGGTCAAAGTCTGATGTTGCTTACATGTTGCAAACGGAACAAGCGACAACTCATGAGATATTTTTTTTGCCTGACACGCCCTCCCCAACATGTTTTCAGTTACTTCGCTGAGGTTATTAGCAGAAGAGTTGTGGGTTTGAACCCCCTCATCTCCGGACAACTAAAACACTGCGACGATATACTAGTATCATATATAGTGTAGCATAAGCTGTTTACGATTCGTACTGACGCGGTTGTATTGAGGATTGGGCTATGAGCTGGTTTTAACCGTCTGTGCTGATAGAGGTTTTATTATCGCGGATAATTTGTGACACTTGTTCTACTATTTCAACTGGTCCGATGGATCGAGGACCGAAATAAAACGGTTTAAGATCGGAGCACATGACGCTTGAAACAATACGATAACAAACTCCACGCTCAAGGGCCATTTAAACGTCGACCAGGTCGTTAGCCGTGTTTGCACAACTCCATCATAAGATAGACAGACTGATAGAGCAATATTTACGGCATTAGTGTCGTGTCTGAACATGCTGGCAAATAATACAGGTATGCAGATGTGATTGATATAGGGAAGTCACCTTAGAAAAATGGTGCACGTTTCTGCTCGTCTAAACGAATTTAGCCTGTGGAAAAGTTTCAATGGACAATTGGACATGTTTAGTAAGCCAACAGATGAGACCGGTTGATTTCTGGATGAAGCACATCGACTTCAGCAAATCAACTTGCTTGCTTACGCCCTTACTTACTCTTATTTTAGTCCTTAAGTCTTATTTGGGTCTTTCTCTGAAGTACCTTTGTGATCTCATTCTTCGCCCCTCTCTGCCACTTCGCTGCATCCCTCTTCGATCCTCTGGTCGGCTTGACCTCCTTGTTCCCCGTGCCAGGACTGTGATGGCTCAATCCAGATCCTTCACCTGCATAGGTCCTTCTCTGCGGAATGGACTTCCTCCACCAGTCCGCTCCGCCATCCTTTCTGGTAGTCTGTCTTCATCTTTTACTAAACTAATCCTGCATTTTCCCTCGGGGTTGCTCGCACTGGGAGCGCTTCTGAAAGGCTTTTGCTGAGAGAAGTGCTTTACAAATGGCCAAATACAATACAATACTCGTTTTAATTATTTAATTGTTAGTATAATGCTATATGCTGAAGAATAATAATCCGAGAAATTCTAATGAGATTTAGTAAATCTGTCGATGGTCGTTAGCCTACTAATCAAAATCGGTGGGAATGCAAACTTTCAGGATGAGTCCTGGTTCAGATCCAAGTTGGAAATCACAAAAGACAACCGCTGTAGCCGTCTACGAAAGGTTCTACCAGGAATCTTTGATTTATTTAATTATTTACAACGCTTATTATGCGCACGAAGTCAGTAAACAGGAATGGGCGGGCGGGTGAGTGTTAAATAGGGGTCACGACGATGAAGCATGCAGAGGTCAGAATAAAAGTGAGTCTTGATAATTGAGTTAAATGTTGTTGCTGAGTTGGAAATTCGCACCATTTCTGATAAACAATTGCGAATATATACAGTAAAGAAGCATTTAAGCTGATGACATGTGATCATACAATTGTCCTGACCCTGGCATTCATACCAACACCACTCAGAACGAAACCAGTGAATATCACGAAGCGTTGATATGAGGTGCATGAGAGCGACTGGTCGGTGTGTGTATGGAAAGTGCCGAGCATGCGTTGTGACAACAACTGCAGCATTGCTTGGCAGTGACAGAGAGTGCCGATAGGTGCACTTTTATGCACTATAGTTGGCAGAAGTCATTCGTTGTGTAGTCAACAACAGGGGCATCCATTCCATGCAAATACGTTCAAGAACTAACACCAGAGTCTTAACATGCAGGTATATGCATAGATATATGGTTGATTCAAGCAGGTATAAAGCTTACTCAAGGAGGTACATTATAGGAGATACATAATCAAGGGCGTAAATATTTAGAAGTAGACTGACGGAAGTTAACGCATGGGAAGAATGGCAGAGTCAAGGAGGTACATAGAAAGTGGAGGTTCTTAAGAGACGGTACACGTAGGCCTATAGGTTTGTGGTAGATCCAAAAGTCGGTCCATTGTCGGTTTACATCCGCTAAAACTGGGGTAACTGGTATGTTCATTATAGTGTTCTTCATTAAGTCCAAACCCCTGTCAGTTCGCCTTCCATCTGATTTCAAAATCTCCATCCTGGAGTGTCTCAACAGGCGTCTCATAAACGCGTTTTATTGCATTACATAAACCACATTACAACAAGCTCATCCCACGTAAAGTTATACTGTATAAATTATTCTTACGTTAGCTTAGCGTACTTCGGGTATTTTAAGTTAGTTTGCGTTACTCTTAAGAGGTACTTATAAAAGGCGCTGCATTATATAAGTGTCTACATAAATAAATACATACAAACATGCTTGCTTGCATGCATGGATACATACACACGTACACATACATGCATACCTACATACATACATACATACATACATACATACATACATACGTACGTACGTACATACATACATACATACATACATACATACGTACATACATACGTACACACATAGAAGCAATGAAGCATACATACAACATCTACACAAACTTTAAATGAACCTACTTAAAATAGTTTAACTCATTTTGGTTTTTTACTTAAAATTTGGTTCACGTACATTAAACTGCGTCCTACTTCATTCATTCATTCATTCATTCATTCAGAGCATTTATATAGCGCCTCTTCAAGAAGCTACTCAGAAGCGCTCCCGGCCCAGCCACGACTAAAGAAAAAAGACTTGAGGGACTTGTAGAACCCTGCTGGTTGGCTCACAAGTAAAGAGCGGAGCTTAAGCGGGAGGTCATTCCAGGTGGAAGGTCCCACAACCGAAAAAGCACGGCGCTGCTTAATAGCCAAGCGTGCCCGTGGAACTAGAAGCTCACCCCTCGTCGTAGAACGAAGCGCCCGACGCGCTGCAACGTCGGACACTGGGCGGCAAAGATCACGCAAGTAAGATGGAGCACAGCCAAGAACGCAGCGAGAAACCACAGCAGCAGTGCGGTATGAGATCCGCTGAGAGATAGGCAGCCAGTGCAACACATCACGTATGTATGCAGAGACAGGAGAGAACTTAGGAAGTCGTCCAATGAGACGAGCAGCCGAGCGTAGGAACTCTATCTAGTCGCCCCAGAACCCCAAGAGGAAGGCCAGCAAGTAGGGAGCAACAGTTGTCAATTCGACTGGTAACAAAGGTGTGAACAAGCACCACGACCGCATCATGAGAGAGAGAGCGAGAGACCACTCGAAGCTGACGAAGCTGATAATAACAACTTCGTGCAACCAGGTTCACATGTTGAGACAAAGTAAGCTCAGAGTCAAGAGTAAGCCCCAGATCACGAACTGTGACGGAAAAGGTTATGTGAGGAAAGAGCAAGGTAAGTTGGGAAAAGTCGATACCCTGAAGTTGCCTACGGCCACCCAGCCAAATAAGTTGTGTTGTAGAGGGATTTAAGAGTAGCCGATTGGAGGCCATCCAAGAAGAGAGGACATCCATAGTCAGACACATCTGGCTTACAGTAGCCACCACATCCGCCGAATGGGTGTGGATGTATAGGTTTGCACATCATCGGCAAATAGTTGGTGCAGGTACTTAAGTTAATGTTTGTTACTATACAGACTCCATCAGTCCCACTAAAATTGACTCAAGTAGGATGTAAGTACTTTTAATGCAAAATACATTTACGAATTTTAACGACGAAGAGATCATTCATTATACGCAAAACATTTAGACAAGAAGAAGAAATTGTTATAAAAAATATACAACTCGAACGAACAAATGTAAGAACGAACACTCGTAGCAGTTAGCACAGTTACATAGCAGTTAACAACTTAACACACGGGAATGTCATAACATATTTCAAGAATATAATAACAAATCGAAAATTTGGCATTATGTATTAGGCCTGCACGCTGCAGATTATTGCATATACAGTTTCCTATACATTGCTCAAGTGTAATGTCTTAATTCGGTGTCACATTGGCCAGTCCTAATGCTGTGAGAGAGAAATTGTCATGAGTACTAGGCCTATATTACACACTAATCTGGTATTGGATTGATTTTTAATTCAAAGGTAATAAGAGCCAATTTAATAATTATTAAACTTGAGGAGCCTTTTCGAAATTCGTTCAAAAACTGTAAAATTAACTGTCGAAAGTATCCCGGATTGTTGATTTTGATAATCACTAGGCCTTTGCTAAAGGAATAAGGCCTAGTGATTATCTTCACTGCTGGAAAGATCAACTTACCATGGTATGCCAGTTTAAAGTAGCAGATCGGGTTTTAGAATCGCATCGTACTTTTAAAAGTGCTAGCACCATAGGCACCAATGATTGCTCTTAGGCTTAACTGGCTTGTACTAGGATCTATTCACGCCTATACCAGTGATTTCTGTAGCGCCCTTATCGTTGTGCGCAAGGCATCGGTGGTCGCTTTAAAATGAAACCGGTTTCCATTATAAACCTTTGGAGATGCCAAATACAAAGCACAGAAGCAAGCAGTGGCTTATGACGGAATTTTGTAGGAATTCGTCTAAGCACACTCTGTGAGTGTGTGCGACATTTGAATGTGGTAAGAGATCATTCAGACACTTTGTCTGTGAGCTTTGTAATCGCACAAGTTAGTGTCTGTTATTTGCGGACATTACGGAGAGAAAATACAAAGGGAGAGAGAACGATAATAAAAAAAACTTATATTAAGAACCTTGTTCTAACTGATGGGGTGGTTGCATTTCTCTTTACGACCCTCATGATGTAATACGTAGTTTATGCACAGCTTTTCCAAGATATTTACTGCGAGAGTCAGCTTGAAATTGTATGAAGCCAAGCCACTTTAATCAGCAATCCTCAACTGGATCCTCCAACGCAAGCGGACAACCTATAGTCATGTGTATGTGTTATATATTTGTGCATTTATTTAGCGCCGCTCACAACCTTTCAAAGGCCTAAGTCGTCCTGCTAATAGCGTGCGTGCATTGTTGGTGTTTTGTATACACATATAAAACAAATTATTTTGTGAAGCTTATAGCTACGTCACCTTGAGCTTTGGTTGATGATTAATATGCTTCTGCATCGCAAACATTTAAGTTTGAACTAGGCCTAACTGCTCGTATTTTCAGATTCTAAATTCTTGAGTTAGATTTCAATAACTCGATGTTATTTTGGTCACATTTGGAGCTGTGAGAGAGAAATTGCCATTTGCCATTATGTAAATTTAATCCGGTGCGAAATTAATTGTTTTGTTATTTAGATGTAGTCAGCGTGGGGACACCTGTTGGACCCCGCTTGAATTTCTATTGAGTTGATAGTGTTATGGAATGTTGATTTTACATATTTCAGAGATTGGGCGAAAAACCTGAATTTTTATGAGTTGACTGAAAATTTAGCACTTAAATGGGAAGAATCGATTTGAATTCTTAGGGGTCTCAGGGCTGCTTAGGCTGTTTAGTATAAACCAGTGGATGAAATCACCTGAATTTCTATGAACCTGGGTCTATTTCTGTCCGGTTCTGCTGTTGCGTTTCTTGTCGAGCATCAGTTTGCCAAGAAACCTGATCAGAGGCAGTTTGCTGCCGAAATCTTTTCTTGGTCTGCCGCTGGCGACATCTTTCGAATGTTCCGGCTTATCAGCGCCAGTGGGTAAATCCGGTTGACCGTCTAAAGGGTCGGGCTTACCAGTGGAGTAACCAAACCGATTACAGACGGGGTTACTATCCACGATTACAGATACCTTAGGGCCCTCGGTAGTGTTCGCCACAGCTGCTCCCGCTGCGCTTTGGTGTTCCAGTCCCTGGTCGTCGTGGTCGTGCAGTGCTTTCATCGAGTGCAGAAGCAGGAGCTTCTGGCGAGTCTGACCGGTAGAGCCAGCTCGCGATGGTGTCGTGTGGACTGGTTGTTCCTTGATGTTTGTCGTCTCTCGATCCTGCTGGCATCTCCTGGCCAGCGTCGCCTGGTAGAGGAATAGGTCTTCTGGAAGGTTCTCCGGTTGGATCAGACCATCGTTCAGAAGCTGCTGCATGTGGACCAGTTCGTCTACCGAGTAGCTCTTCTTGCTCTCCAGCATCGCCAGTCTCTTTTCGCGAATCGTCATTCCGACGAACGAATGACCTCCTGACCCCGGAGCCTGGTGTTGGCGGCGGTAGAGGACGTCCCCCTCCGTGTCCTTGACGTCGTCTGCACCTGTGTCGCAGGACACGCTCTTCTGTTGAGCAAACATCCCCCGTCGGTCCGCTCTGTTCGTCGACCTTTCCGTCGCCCTCGTCAGCCACGTCAGGCAACTGCGCGGTTCTGCTACACTGTGGCACTTGACCAAGTGGACTGCTCCAGCAAGGGCATTCCTCCCGTCAGGACCCCTCACCAGCCGCTTCTCCGGCGATTTCCTTCGCCACGTCACGACACCGTCCGACACAAGTTCTCCGAATTCATCCGCATATTCTTGTTTGCAGATGGTATTCTCCTCGCTCTTTCGCGTCCTCTCCGATGGCTCAGCGGAATTGCTGACCTCGACGAAATGAGGTCGAGCAGCAGCTGGACGCGAAGACTTTCGTTCTTGTGCTGTACTTCTGTCCGACTGACCAGCTCTCTCTTTCTCCACCTGAGAATCTCTGTCTTGCAGCGCTTGGCAGCCTTTGTCCTTTTCTGCATGGCAGCCGTTCCTATCATTCTCTTTTTGGATCAATTTTTCCAAGTCTCCATGCAGATTTCTCGTTCCATCTGCTACCAAAGCCTTAGCTTTCCATTGGCCTGTGTCTTTGGTCGGACTTTTTCGTTTCATCCGATCGCCCGTAGTCTGAACCTCTTGGCGGGACATTTCCAAGGCCTGTGTGCGGCCGGCAGGCCTTTGATCTCTCTGCTTGTTCTGTACTGGCTCCATTGTCTTCACCTCTGCCTGCGGTCTCACTGACGTTGGTTTTCTTGGGTCATTACCTACCCTACTATCGCCCGCAATCGGTTTTCCCTCAAAACGATGACCTGATGCGCAGGTGACAGAATTTTTGCCTGTATGTTTTTCAACCATGACTTTGAATTTCTGCTTCGGCTCTTCTTTGAAAGGTCTTTCAAGCGTGGCTTTGGATCTGTCCGTCACTTCCACCCTGACCGGTTTTTCCTGTGCGGATTTCAATCTCTCGGTGGTCTCATCTTTGGTGTATCGTTCGTGTTTGTCCTTCGACCGTTCCACGTGTTCTTCTTTTCCGAGTCTCTGACTAGAAATAATTCGCACGTCAAGCGTGTCCGTCCTGGGATCGCCAGCCGGAGACGGTGTGGGCCTGGCTCTCAATTCCAGTTTCACCGACTTTTGCGTCGTCTGGACATCTTCACTGAAACGTTGCTGGTCTTGTCTCCTGACATCTCGAAGCCTCTGCGCTCTTGGTGACACCTCTCCTCTAGTCGGACTCTTCCTGGCACCATAAGATTTGTAGTCTTCCGCCGTCACCTCGGGTACCAGACTCTTCTGACTGTAACAGGAATACACAGAAGCAGCAAGGCCCTTGACATCCGGACTCAGTCGACGTTCACGAGATGGCTGTAAGGACGCCTGTTCGCAGGACAGCGAGCGCTGGTTACTGAACCCCTGCCTGCGCCCAGCTGCCCCAGTCGTACCAGCTGCAACAGCGCAGACTCGGGTAGCTTCTACAGTGGCTGTATAAGGCGTTAAGTCGGTGGCTCCAACACGCAAGGCCATCGCGCGTTTTGGCCTTGCCGGTTCAATTTCGAATTCCTCGATCTCGTTCTCGTCGAAATAGTCCCGCATCCGGTTGATCTTGACGACCGGTTGGTAGACGATCGGGGCGCTGCCGTGCTTCCGCTCAGAAACGGAAGTGGCGGAGTCGACTTTGTCTTGAGCAACCTTGGAGTACTGGTTCACTTCGTAGGAGAAGCTCTTCTGACCGGCGAAGCAGCGGCGCTTGTTTCGCGTGGACGAGTCAGAGGGACCTGGCGACATCTGGGGCGAATCGAGTTGACCGTACGAGATGCGTATCTCCGGTGGCTGGGAGTGAGAGGATGCCACTGCTTCAGTAGCCGAAGGAAGCAGGTCCACCAGTTCGTTGTAGCAGCACACCTGGTTGATATGTTTTTCCAGTTCCGGGCCTTGAATGGGAAGCTGCGGAAGGAGTCTCCCGCGGGACTTGGGCGCCTGAAGCGACGATGCGGCGACCGTTGGCTCTGACTGCTTCCGATGGCAGGCCGTGTCCATCATGGTCTGCTGACTCGGCACCTCGCATGAGAAACTCTTCTGATCGGAAAAGGCGGCACGTTTGTCACGGTGCGACAGCTCCTTCATCCCGACAACCGTCGCAGGACCCCGTTGCGTTGGAGACAGACCTCCTTCGCGGGCAACCACTTTTAGCCGCTGGGATCCGATCGGGGGCGTCTCGACGGTCAGCTGCCTACGCGGTGCGGGGCGGCTCTGGATGGGGTCTGCCTCTTGCAACCGGACGAAGTGCTTCCTGGAGGCTGTCATTGAGAGCATCGGGTTCCTAGAAGATAGATTATAAGCGTCCCGATCCATCATCTCCTGTGGTCGACGTACGGCATCGTCCATCCATCCCGCCTGCTGTTCATAGTCGTCCAGAGATCGGCTCTTACGCTGCTGCTGCAACCGCTGTCTCTTGTCCTTCACCGTTGGGCTGCTGCTGCTGTTTGTCTCCTCGCATCTCCATCCTGGCGTCGTCTGCGGCGGAAACTGACCGTCGCCCTTGCTCGAACTCGTGCTCTCCTCCAGACTCGAATCGAGCGAGTGGCTTCTTCTTTCCTGTCTGATCCACGCCTTCCTCCCACTCGCCCCCTCTCCAGCCCTCCCTGTTGCTCCTTCACCAGGCGGCGGCGGCGGCGACGGAGGCGACGGCTTCGACCCGTCGTCTGCCGCCGTGGCCTTCGACCTCTGAAGCGACGGTTTGTCGCCGCAGCTGGGTCGGACGTCGGCCACTTCGTAGGACTCGTACGAGGACCCGCTGTCCATCTGGAACATGGAGGGCGGAGGGCGGAGTCGCGCTCGGTAGGCGTTGGGCTTTGGAGCGGCCGACAGCGGGACGACGAGGACCTTCCGTCGATCGTCGACCGGAGACCACATTCCGGATCGCCAGGAGAAGTCGAAGGACCGACTCTTCTGCTTCTGGCGGATCCAGACCTTGCGACGGTCGGACGGAGCCGTCTGGTCCACCGGGACGCCCATTCGTACGTCTATAAACAGCAACGAAACACGGATTCAGCGACATTCCTTACAAGCAACTTCTCTCTGTTCAAGAGCAGAAAATTCTGTTAGACGGGATTAAACAAGAAATGTGCTGTCCAGCAATGAAAGCAGGTGCTTTGGCGACAGCGCATTTATATTTATTCAATTAATTAGACACGTAATCTCGATAAAAAGATGATGGCTGTTTATTTGTTTATTTATTTATTTAATCCATCCTACCATCGGACAATCAATCTATTCAAGCTATCTACTTGACACTCCATCAATAAAATGTAGGCCCTATATGAAAACAGCTGCATTCTGAAGGCCACGTGGGTCACTGGAATAGAACAATTCCCAGTTAATTTGTAACCAAGTGGCATAAAGAACGTAACCTACGAAGTCAGGTAAATGTTCTATTAAGGTAATGTTACTTTAAGGCACGTAACTGTGCTTCTTGTGCCTTAGGTATATAATAATTTATGCATATCGCCTCACGTGTGAGACATTCTAAAAGGCGTTCACTTAGTCGAGAACATTTGACGCAGAAAAGCTTGATACATTTTTGTGAGGCCTTCAACTTGTTTTTTTCACTTCCTCTTACATCGTTCAGCTCCGAAAAGCTCAGTTTGTTGGCGTTGAAAAAAGACAGTTCCAGGCGCCGCTGCTATTGGGACTTGCAAGTTGAAAGGGAATTAGTGTAAATTCTCCCAAAAAGTACTATAGACTCACAGAAGCCGGTTGTGCTGCTTGTGCGTGTGAGAAGGCAAAAGCCGACTCTGCTCGGCTGAAGATGGCGGCCAGGCATTGGCTTACTGCAACTTGTAGCCGTCGATGGTCAGAGCAGGACAGCAGCTGCTGCTGGCACGATGCACCGACGCAGTAATGGACGGCAAGCTGCGTAATTGGAGTCGGGGTTATGGATCCCGTGGGGCATCGGCTACCCTGGGCAAATACCCCATTCACGTGCCCATCAGCAGGCACGGGGCCAAGGGAGCGATGAATTAATGCAATGGGGTGACTGAGAGAAGAACAACGTAGAACAGGAACTGCATCGACCTGAGAATGTCATGAACGGACGGTGGGATGAAATTGGAAAAGAAGATTAGCGCACGCAAGCGGGTGATTACTATGTCAATTTCTTTCAATATATCGATATGTGTATCAGTGAATAATATATGTATGTAGCCTAAACATATGTACTTGTATACGAATATGCACATACAATTATACACATATATATATAACCTACATACCTGCCTACATACACGTGCATACATACATACATACATGCATACATGCATACATACATACGTGCATGCTATGCATACATAAATACTTACATGCATACATGCATATACATACATGCATGCGTACATACATTCATGCACACGTTACATGCATACACGCATGCGTACATACATGTATACCTTCATACATACATGCATACATACATACATACATACACCAAATGCACAGCAGTGAACCAATTGCACACACACACACACACACACATATATATATATATATATATATATATATATACATATATATTTGATATACCGGGTACGGAATGCAATTTGAAAGGGAAATGGGGGAATATCCTGTCGTCAATAATATTCACATTGTGCTACCGCTGGGATGCTATTTCCAATTCATTAACCTTCTCACCAAAGGTCATTCCACACGTCTCCCAACTACAAATTGCACTGCGGAATGTCTTGTAATTTTTTTATCCAGACTATAAGCACACTAGGATCAATTTTCTCTAGTATTTTAAGCCACAGCTTGCAATTGGAATTCGCACTTTATGAACCCGTGGTTGCTACTCGGAAACCCACACATGCTAAGTATATAGATGAATACAAAGTGCCTAAGTTAATGAAAATCTACACCTTTTTCAACAGCGATCGTATGGCCTAAAGCCCTAGGCTCCGCTAATTTTCAAAACAGTTAATTGATCGTGTTAGATCCTTCACAACCGCTATTCGTTTGGCTGGGTGCCATGCCATTTAAGGTCCCCGTGTACCACCGAGGTTCAAATATCTGAAATAAGCCACCTTTGGTAGGCGAACCGTCATCCTCACACAGAGGAGCATGGGACTTAGGCATCGAAAGGTGGTTCAGTTTACATACCTATACTAATATAATTGATGTTAAAGTTCATTAAGGTAAGAGTTAATCTATAATAAAATGGTTCTCGATTAAGCAGTGACGCCATCACTGACGAATTCTCAGCCACAAACTAAAAGCTCAGCTAACGGAGCTACGCGTGCTCGCATAAGTAGGCCCTAGGCATGCAGGCCTAAGCGTCCCATGCACTTACATGCATTGTAGGCCTACACGTACAAACGGAGTACTCCTCCAACTAGACTATCTGGGTGTAAAGTCAGTAATCTATGGAAATGATCTCTCACAATGTTTCATTCAGAATTAAAACTGCGTAAACGCAGGACTCTCATAACAGATAAAAATCTGTAGGCTTAGGCAAGGCTCCGTAGGGCCAAAAGAATATCGTCGGGGGGCCGGACGTTGGACAACCCTGCTCTAAAATCAGTCTCAAAAGTAATCCGAGTCGGGAACTATCTATCTTCGCCCCATAAGCGATTTGCACCGCGTCGTCCTCGGTCGCTCAACATATCAATGCCGAGACTATTATAAGCGGGCACAATCGAACGCTATACTAAAAGGAGGTCGGTAAGGGCAGTGACGTGCTTTGAGTGTCGGCTGTATGGCAGTTATTAGCCGAGGTTTTGACGGTCTGGGGTTCATTGTCTCGTCATTGTCTGGCCGTCTGTCACTCAGTGGCCAACGAGAATAATAAAGAACTGACGCATATGCAGTGTCGGTCTGAGGATATTTCGGGCCCTGTGCAGAGTATATTGTGTGGGCCCTCTATGACACGAGTCTAATTGTTTTTCATTGCTAATCGTCACGACGATTCTGGGATATAGGGCCTAGAGGCAGTGTGATTCTCCTTACAGATTTTATTTTAGTTATAGTTACAGTTATAGTTAATGGTTTTTTATTTTAGTTATAGTTATAGTTATAGTTAGTATTATTTTTTAGTTATAGTTATAGTTATAGTTAATGGATTTTGATTTTAGTTAATTTTAGTTACTACTTAGTTACAATAATTACGGCTATAAGCAAAATTGTGCGTATTAACACGCTGTTTCACAATTTGCTCAGAGCTTTGAAAGCCTTTGAAGTTTGAAGCATGAGTGCATTCAGCTTCGTGAATACACGAGTTTCCAAAGTAACTGACAAATTGCATAATAAAAATATCGCATTTTTCGTTCTCATTTATGTCGAATCGTCCATATTGAACTTCCTATTTTTATTTTTTGTATTAACGAAAATAAAGATGAATTTTCGTTATTGTTATTTTCGTTATAGTTATAGTTATAGTTAATGATATTTTTTAGTTATAGTTATAGTTATCGTTAACGAAATCATTTTATTTTCGTTAACGAACATTTTCGTTATCGTTATCGTTAACGAGAATCACACTGCCTAGAGGAAGTTAAAATATTATAGCGCCAATATATTTTTAAAGAAACTAAACTGTTGGTACCATTTGACTTTCATTTTATTGACAAAAGAGAAAATTTAATCGAAACCATAATATTATTATTATTAGGGTGTAGGCTATTGTTCATGTTAATTTTCTCACATTTTGGGGCTACCTAAAATTAATTTGCGGGCCCTGGGCGAGTCGACAGTTCGAAGACCCATCGATTGACGTTATTAGAAGTCGTCGACTGTTGCATTGGGATGCGTAAGTATTGTGTGGTGCAGGCCTATATGGTGTTGAGTCTGTGAGTGTGGGCTGACCTTCGCCTGTCTTGACCTTGATTGCCTGTTCTTCATCTGAATCCTCGTTCTCTTCGTCCTTCTCCGTTTCCGACGGAGATAGGTCTCCACAAGAGTAGCTTCTCTGGTGCAGAAACGACACCTTCTTTCGCTCTGTGTTAGCTACAAAACAGCAGAACAACAACCAAATTGATGACATCATGTCACATTGCGCTACATGTGTGGTGTAATAATACAGGTGGCGCCGCCAGGCGTGTTTACGGCCAGTTAGATATTCATTTGTTCAGCGATATCTGGATGTCAATAAAAGCGCTATATTAAATGTACACATGTACATGTATAGACTAAATCTCGCACTTCCACGAATTCATCTTGTTTAATGACATTGTTTATAGTTCAGACCGACGAAAAGTGCAATATAAATGCAGAGATAAAAGAAAAACGTCGATGCGCTATAAGTATATGACCCTGCAGAAGCTCGTACAAAGCGAGTTCGAGGTCGATTATCATTTTTTCAGCTTCGGTAAAAAGAAACATGACCACAGTTGCATTGCTACGACAGGATGCATGGCACATTCAAAATAGATTTATGCTAGAAAGGATATGCCACCATAGTGTAGGCCTAATAATTATCTTTTTAATCAGATACTTTAATCGCTGTAATTTTTGAATTCATATCAATGCACGCGATGTCTTCAATTGTTTGTGAACTGTGATATGCATACTGCGAATGCAATTCTATTTTTTCACTGTTGCGCGGAATCCAGCGCGCGTTGGTATCGGAAATCTCCACGACGTCATCGGGCTGTTTTCGATTGACGGGTGGGTCTTCCATGCTTTTTGCGCGAATTTTCTGTGACGCAGAATCACTGAGTTATCATACACTTGTGTTACTTGTCATTGTTCGCGCTCAATGACTGACGTTAACAGTGACCTTTGACTTTGAAGGAAATGGCCAATAAAGGCGGTCGAAAATGTATTGTTAGGACAGTGAGAAAATACTTCATAGAGATAATAATATATATAATATTATCTTTTCTTTAATCAAGCGCCTGACAAACGCACTGCGCTGTACATTTACATGTTATGACAATTAAACAATTCACAAGAACACAAATGACAGAAGACATAAATCTTTAACTACTAACAGAACAGACAGCCTGCAATACACGGATCTAACAGCAGCCTACAAAGCATGTCCGCCTGCGGATATCGAACTCGGTACCTCTCGCTCTCTATGCCAGTGTGTTATCCAATGCGCTGTCATGCACTCGGTTGACAGTTTGATTTATAGATTTCGTTGATAGATTGGTTGTTTATAAAACTTTATTTCGAACTTTGGTGTACTGTTGTCATTGAATAGGCCATTTACGATAAGAGTACTATTACTGATCAAGATAGGAAAACAACGAATAGGTCTCTGGTTATAGCGGGAACATGCTTGCTATATTGGTTCAGACCAACCCTTACAATTAAATTGGTGACAATCACCCCAAGCTTAAATATAACAAAATTCTCAGTTATTTTTAATCTCAATAACTCGGCCTAGAACCAAAACACCTCAGATATCACATGCTATCCAAATTAACTACTACCCGATATATAGACCTAAGTTTCGAAGCTTGACTTAGTCAATTTTAAGCGTAGACCCCTTGATAATAGTTGCTATGGCAATAAGAAGCAACCGAATGGACTCCGGTCTCCTGCTGTTGCTGATACTATTTCGACTGCACGACCAAGAATTCTATTAACTTTGGTCATTGACAGACATTAAAGATAAGGGCAAGCACTATTACTAATGAAATGAAGATAGGAAACAACGAATAGGTCACTAGTTATAGCAGTAGCATCCTCGCTTCTGGTTCAGACCAATCATCACCATTAAATTGGTGACAATCACCCGAAGCTTACATGAATTCTTTTCTCAGTTATTTTTATCTCGACAACTCGGCCCCAGAACTAAAACACCTCACATACCAGATGCCTTCCCACTGCTGCCTGATATAATTATATAGGCCTAAGTTTTCGAGGCTTGGCATAGTTAATTTAAACGTATAGACCCCTTGATAATAGTTGCTGTGGCAATAAGAAGCAACAGCATATATATGGCAATAAGAAGCAACAGCATAGACTCCGACCTCCTGCTGTCGCTGATACTATTTGGACTGCACGACCAAGAATTCTATTAACACTGGCCAATTGATCGGAAATTACTTCAACAGGGAGTCATACCACTGCCGCGCCACGGTGCGGCATAATGACGCGACTACACACAACACCGAAGATTAAAACGACCCCCAGAGGTCGCTACCTACATGAAATATTCACGATTCGTAGACTTGGACGAAAGACGTTGCCACTAATCCAATGAGACGGCAGAAATGAAGTTCGTCTTTAGGGCTGAAATTAGATCTCCGTGTTTTTCGCGTTTTTCACGGCTGTTAGTGAGTTTAAGACCGGAAAACATCTGGCGAATAGGTCCATTGTCTCTCAAATACAGACGCCTTTGAGCAAGGGCTTGGAAAACCAATCAGATAACGCAGGAAATACCCGACCACAATACAATGCAAGACAATACAGCACAGCAGAGGCACTACGCACAATAGAGATCAAACAGTAAATTCCAGTACATATATATACTCTAAGCCTTCTAAGGCAGCGTTTCCCAAAGTGTGTTCCGCGGAACCAAAGGGTTCCGTGAAGGGAAGACAAAGGCACCGCTAGGAAATTGGATAAAATGGAGTTTGAATGTGCTAATTCTTACATTATATAGCACTTGTAATATCAGACTCCAAGGCGAAGACAAGGCTTCCGTAGGAAAATTTCATAAAAATATTACAATCTAATTTTTATGGATTAAAACTGTATACCCATCACTGTTATATATTAAGTAAGTAAGTAAGTAAGTGTGTTCTTTATTAAACGCTGGTAAACGCACGGCGCTGTACATACAAAGTTATACAAAGTTATCAAATAGTAGCGGAAAAGTTAGTTAATAGTAAACTAAAAAAACACTATGGCCTGGCTGTACAACGTCATATTGGTCTGCTACTCAGGCGTTACGTATAGCCTACCAGAGTTTAAATCAGGTTCCGCAATAAAAGAAAGCTACATAACAAATTGCATAAAGCGTCCATTTGTTGAGAACCAATCCATCACGAGCTCCAAATTGCAGTCACGATAGGTCTACTCAAAACAATCGCCCATTACAACCAGTCATCGCTGTTGGATCCAAAATGTCCGACCACAACCACAACAGTCGCAGTCAATAGGCTACAGGTAAGCTGCACGAACTTTCAGTGCCCATATGTTTCTATCCAGTTTGGAGGCTATAGTTTTAATGGATGCAGTTTTAAAGTGAAGCATTGGTCGAATCATCTCGAATGCAGCGGAGGTCACGAAAGTGCATGAAGCAGATGCGCGAGAGGTAGGAATTGTGAAGCTGCGGCGCTGTGCAGAGGTAGTTTGAGTCTTGGCCCTCTTGGGAACAGCCAGGTCCTGTGTGTGGCAGTGTGTGCCGCCGATCATAGAGGATGGTGACCAGGGACAGTGGCAATTTTTACCAATAGGTAGACCGGGGCGTAACCGGTAAGACAGTTCCGCACAAAAATCATCTGAGGTCGCACGAATGGAAGATTGAAGAGTTGGCAATACAAATAAGCATTAAGGTTCCGCAGAGAATGTACGCATAAATCCTGACGATATTCCGAACCTGATGGCAGGCGACCACACGTGTACACGAGCGAAGAAACAATTGATCGCAATTCCCTTTTTCAGCACGACATTGTACCATTTCTTTTGTTGCCGAGATGTTGCGTAACACCGAATGTTGCAATTAGATTTATTTGGTGTATGTCCTTAGAAACAGTTGCGTAAGGTATTTTGACATTCTGGGGAGGGTGATGGCAACCACACGAACACATTAGCTAGACTTCTGCTTTGAGTCAAGACTCGAAGTTATTGCGCATTTCTGGTTCTAGAGTTGGATACGGTTGTCGATGTTCGCACGACTCTTTCTTGATCAGCCTTTGACGGTTAGGAGATTGCAATGTGTGTCTCAGCTATTACCACATATATATATCAGTTTCACGAAAGGAGATACTGACTGACAGTGTAATTAATGGAATGCAGGGTTGGCCTAGGCATGTTCATCCGAAGCTCCGAACATAGGACCCGCGATTTTATGAGGCCGCCGAATTTCATGGCTGCTAGTTTCTCTGTTTTTGGTAAAATTGAAACTGGCGGATGATGCCCAACGCCCACCATAGCCCACTGCCAAACGGCAGACCATTAAACCCCACCGAGGCACCGATAAATGGAAATTACCGCCCACGGAACAATTACGTAATCCTGGAACGCATGCATAATTAATGGGCTCGAAATAATACTTGCTTACTTATTTACTATTTTGGTCAACTTCGATGGAAGGGTAGGTTGGAGAGGAAGGAGAAGGGTAAAAAGCGTGAGCCACCGAAATAGGGTGGAACAGGACCACGAAAACGCTAAAGCTAGCTGTCCCTGATTGAATGCATGACTGACTGAATTAATGAATGACTTAATGAATGAATGAATTTACTGAATGGTTAGCGGGTTGCATGGAAGCATTTCTGATTGTTCGTTCATTCAAATTATGAATGAACGAACGAAAAAACGGATGAACAAAAGATCTCGAACGAAATAATGAACTCCTTCGAAATTAAGTCTTTCATTTCAGATTTCTGAAATAAAAGCTACGAATACGGCGTACTTCTGGCGAACACAAAGAAACGAACTCAGCACTGCAGCACAGCCAAACGATACTTTCTATGAACCTGAAGCGCATTATTACTATTTGTTGTGAGGATCATTAGGCGCATGCAAATCAGACTCTTTGGAATCGTTTGGGAGTGCGCATACGGTCTGCAGCAGCTAGCGCCACCTTTTAACCGATGTGCATTAACTCCCGCTCGCAAGCCAAAGCCGTGTTTCAACTTGTCACCGCTGGAAGCGCCATTCTATCGAACAAATTGCAGCGGCGGAGTTGCTGCGCGACGAGCATTGTCTCGACCAGGGACCGAGCGTGGCGTAGGGTATATAGGACCTATCAATGGACTCCTTTAAAGAAACGAATGAAGTGAAGGCGTGCTTCAAAACCCGTGACATCATTCAACCAATCTGAGACCTGTTTGCGCCATGCAACAGCGATCGAATGAGAGTGACAAGGTTTTGTGCACGTCTGCTACTGAATAGACGTCTACGGCTTTTCGATGCCCGGCACTTTCTGTATTAATATTGCATAGGACGCGAATAGAAGGCGCGCCGCCGTGTAGCGCATTACGGACTGGCCGACGCTGGTTCTCCGCTTGTTCGTTCTGCGTCGTTTCCTCGAATCTCGCCAGAACAATATCGACAACAAATGCTACGCAAGAATTCCATACTGAAGATTCTGAATGATCGGTTGATGACTGGACCAGCAGCAGCAGCAGCAGCAGCAGCAGCAGCAGCAGCAGCAGCAGAGACGAACTAACAGGTGCTGAAAAGGGTAGAGGCAGCATCCCTTGGAGAGGGGATCTGTCGAGCAAGGAGGGGAGATGTAACGAGAGATATGCGACTGATCGCCCTAACAGATGGCAACACTGTCCCGTTTAAGAGACGAAGTCATCGAGAAAATCCGGTCATTTGCAAAGGAAATTTAGTCTCTGTTGCTGAGCAAGATTTATGTTTTTGTGACAGTTGGATTTCAAGCATCATGGCTGATGGCATTATTGAACAAAAGTGCCACCAGATTCAAAACTGAGCAGATAAGCGGATTTGTAAAGGACGATGGTAGAATATGGCTAGGATAGACAAGGATAAGAGATAATTGGAAGGGATGTGAGAGCAGATCAGAGAAGAGGAAGGGATAACACGAATTCGATGTATCAGAATAAATGCAACATAGGACAAAAAGTGGTATAGGAAACTGTGAGCTATGATATATAATTATATAATGTTATAAATATGTTAAGCTTCTGTACCGACTTTGTAGCATCGTTTCCATGAAAGCCAAATGCCAGTGGAATTCAACAGGAAATGCAATGACACGTGATCACATAATATAATTCACTGCAGGAGTGGAAGTTCACCATCTGTTGCCATGACGACACCGACACGTCAGCGCACAGGCAAGCACACTCAGGCCCTACGCGTAGGGACGGACGCACCCACAAGCCATGACTAATAAAGAGCCTGAAGGACGCTCGTCGAAGGGTCGGCCGTGGGACAGCGGCGCCAAAAGGATGCTTGGTCGAGACAGGAAAGGACACTCAGTGACGAAAGTCATTAGCTAAGATAAATGCACGCCCTGTTACCTTCTATTATTGCAGAATGACTAACCAGACACACACTCCTCACTGCCTCTGTCTTATCTTATCTTACTCTGGCACCTAATCTATCTCTTTATGCGTCACAGCGTCTCTGCCCGTGTCTCTGTCTCTGTCTCAGCATGCCTTTGTACCTGTCCGTCTATCTCTCTCTCTACCTCAACCTGCGTGTCTGATTGCGCGTCTGTCTGTGCTTCTCTCTGTCTGTCTGTTTGTCTTTCTCTCTCATTGTCTCCGTTTCCACTATTCTGCTATCCGAGCTCTTCAACATATGTGTTTTTGTGCTTGTGTGCGTGTCTGCTTCGCTGTCTGGTTGTCTGTGTGTATCTTTACGTTTAAAAATGTGTTTCATCCATTTTATGTCTGATTGGCTTTCTGTCGGTCTGTCCCCTCCCTACTTTTTTTTAACTGTCCGTGAGTCTATCTTTCTATCTGTCGTCTGTGCCCTTGCATTCGTCTGGCTGACTCACTGTAGTATTACCTGCATGTCTATCTACCTGCCATTCTGCTCTCTGATTCCACGCCGTCTGACTTTCTTATTGTCTGTGTTTCTGCTTGCCTGACCAGTTGTCTGTCTGCTGATGTATCTGCCTGCTTCTGTCTCTCTCTCACTCCCTCTCACTCTGTATGTCTGTCTGTCTCTTTCTATCTGCCTCTGATTGCGTGTCTTTGTTTCAGCTTTTCATTCTGTCTCTTTTCACCATTCTCCGAGTTTAACCTGATGAGTGTACATGTAGTTCTCACGCTATAGCGTTTGGGAGACAACAGACAGAAACAGAGAAGAAGTAGAGGCAAGGCATGAGAGAAGAGAGATAGGTAGAGGGGGGTGGTGAGCGAGTAATGGAGAGAGAACAGGAGAGTGTAATAGAGAATGACACAGGTGAAAAAGAGAGACAGAGATAAAGAAAGAAAATAGAGGGTAAGGAAGAGACAGAGATTGAGACAGAAAGTGAGTGAGTGAGTGAGTGAGTGAGTGAGTGAGCGAGTGAGCGAGCGAGTTAGTGGGTGGGTGGGTTCTGAGTGAGTGAGTGAGTGAGTGAGTGAGTGAGTGAGAGAGAGAGAGAAAGAGTGAGAGACAGAAGGAAAGTAAAAGAGAAATAAGAGTACAGGGAGAGGGCAGACACAGACAGACAGACAGAGATAGAGACAGAGACACAGCGTGAATTGGAATCGGAGGCGTGAATCGTGTCTGAAAAATCATTGTCAACGACGTCATCAGCTCATATGGCGCACACCCTTTCATAAAGTCACCTACTTCTTTCTGTCACGCAGGCCTTCTGATTCACCGACCACTTTGCCTATCTTCCTCTCACCCTTCCCGCGTACTCTTCATCCGTGCCTGTCTCCCTTCGTATCTTCGTCATCGTCGTCCTAGTCATCGTCGTCGTAGTCATCATCGTCGTCGTCATCGTCATTATCATCATCGTCATCGTCGTCATCGTTATTATCGCAATCAGCACCCTTCTACTTATCACCTTCATCTTCGTCGTTGTCCTCGTGATCATCATCATCAACTTCGTCTTCATCATCGTCGTCGTTGTCATCATTATCATCGTAATCGTCGTTGTCGTCAGTTTAACCAATATAGTTTGATGAGGACAAATAGTTCTGTTTTCCTTATCTGTGTTTATTCCCAGTTTCAGTGTTTCCCTAACTCTAACTTCGTTAATTTACTTAACTAGTTTTGAACCATAGGTTCCATGGTGCACTCTGTAAGAAGTGTGGCATGGCATGTATTGTATTGAATTGAAGACCTTGGTGCAAGAACCAGGTAAGTCGACTTACCTGGTTATCGTGAAAGTTAGCTTAAAATGCTCCTGACGTAGAGGCGCATGTATGGTGTAAATTTCAAGCTGGTAGCTGCAAAATTAAGGGAGTAGGTAGGACAATAACCAGGCAACTCAACTTACCTGCTTTGAGAATTTTCGCATTCCGGTGCCATGATTGCGTGCATAAATGAGATAAGTCAACAAACCCGGTTATTGCATAAAAGATCATAGCCTCTCGGTTGCGAGCAATAGACATGTATGTGAACAAACCTGATTATTGCACGCAACCGTGAGCCAGTTATATACGTTGTCGGATGCATTAGCGAAGTAAGTAAGGATATAATAACAATATTCTGCCACTAGATGGAGACCATTTAGCCATTTTCACGAACTTCAAATCGGTATCATTCAGTTACCTTCTTCTGGCTCATGTCTCTAGGCCTAATGTTTATCATTTCCATGCAATAACAAGGTTTGTTCGCATATTAGATTCTTACATGTAAATAAGTTTCCAGCACCACACGAAAGTTGCTTATAATTTACATGCAACAACAAATTTTGTTCACTTACATGATTCTTGCATGGAAAGAAGTTCCAAAACTACAGGGAAGTTTCAATGCCATAACCAGGTTAGTTAACATATGTGATTGTTGCATCAAAAAAATTCCAGAACTACAGGGAAGTTTCAGTGCAATAACCAGGTTAGTTGACATATGTGATTCTTGCATCCAAAAAGTTCCAGAACTACAGCGAAGTTTCAGTGCAATAACCAGGTTAGTTGACATATGTGATTCTTGCATCCAAAAAGTTCCAGAACTACAGCGAAGTTTCAGTGCAATAACCAGGTTTCTTGTTCATTTGCCCATAAAATACTAATTAGCAACAGCCAACCTTTAATAATTTTATTTTATGATCAGTTACGATTAGATGCACCTTATACTTTTTAAATTTTGTCGTTATCTATTTCCTGGACGAAACGGCAAGCTTTTGAAGAGCAAAAAACATTAAAACTCGATTTGCCGAAAACTACGATTTTTCACTTACCTGGTTCTTGCACCAATGTCTTCAATTGTATTTTGTTTGATCATTTATAAAGCGCTTCTCATAGCATAAGCCTTTCAGTAGCGCTCCCAGTGCGAGGTACTCCGAGAGAAAAGGAAGGGTTTAAGGTGAAAGAAAGATGCAGAGATGCTACTAGAGAATATTGTACAGAGCGTAGAGAAGGTGGGAGTCCATATAACAGCTAAACTAAATTTGTAAGAGTGGAAGCTGAGACGAAATGCGCTCTCGGTGTTCGGAACCATTGAGACGCTCAATTGGTCAACGCCTTCAATTGATGCATAGAGCGACGCAATAAAATATCAGCGCTACATGAATAAAGTCTCTAAATATAATTGAAATGTAGAGCACAGACGAATTCAGAAGTGGGAAGTGATGGGTCTATGGAAACAAATTATGTGGCTTACGGCTCTTATGCCCATTTAAGCAACTCAACCCATTATCGCTACTGAAGCATGGCATTCGAATGGATGTTAAGTGCTGTCGAAATGCACAGACGTTTAATAATGCATATAATGAGGCAAACAACGCAAGCTGTTAACACACACGGTGCCGAGACAAAAGCGACGGACTAACCCAAAGAGCGACAATAATTGAAACAAAAACAATATCAGCAACAACAATGTAAACTTCATAATCAGCAGCAATGATAGCAACAACAACAACATCAGCAAAGGAGGCGGCGTGAACTTGCACATCCCTGGGTCACAGACGGAATCGAAGTTGGGCGAATGAAACACAACCAGGTGGAAAAGGCGCTATAGAAATGTCCATTACACACGCATCAACCGAGAATGAATCAATTACGCTGGATATGTTGCTTATCGTATAAGATCTAGGACTGTTCCGTCGACACTAGATTCAATCGACCGTGAATAGAATCAACCAACCGTTGATGCTGATCCGTCTTTTCTGCGTCACTGACTCGTATCCTCGCTGGTCCTGGCGTCTCCTGCCTCGACTCTCCGGGTCCGAAAGCAGCATGAAATACATATCCAAGAAAGATCGGGTGATTCCGGATTACTTCGTAGTATACTCCGAGCCAATTCGGATTACTTCGATTGACTTCGGATTACTCCATTCCGCGCTTATGATGAGTCCCGACCATTTTGGGTAAGTCCTGTCCACTTCGGATTAGTTTGAGTCGCTCTGGACTACTCCTGGATTGATGTCTTGTTTTCCCAGCGTTGCAAATGGCACACATCATCTGCTGTCACTGATCTTAATCGACGTGACTCGGCATGAATCATTTCCATTTGAAACACGATCCTCTTCCACGCAGACCGGCTTCAGTAATCAACATGTCCATCCATCTGTCCGTCCGTCCGTTTAGGTAAGGCAATAATTGCTGAGCGGACGACTAGTCTTCGACTGCGACGGATCCCATGGTCGATGCAACGACGACAGAGGCATGTCATATCAGGCGACGACAACAATGTGTGCGTATATGCCGCCGTCGCCCCAGACACTGTTGCAGGCGATTTGGCGCCCAGAGCCCGGTCACGCAGGAGGGAGACCAGCAGCCAACAGGCGACCGACCGACCAACAACTGATCGCCTGTGTGACGGAGGCAACACACAGCGACGACAGGACGGACCTCGTTCATATAGCGGAACATGGGACAAACAGCACGAGAAGCAGCAGCAGCAGCGGCAGCAGCCCAGCCAACCAGCCAAGCAGCAGCAGACGCAACTGAAAAAAGGCCTTCGCCGCGTATCCTCTGCGACTATGCGCCGCTTGTTGGTCTCAGAATCGCATTTATATATGTGTATATATATACACACATATATAAATATATATACATATATATATATACAACATCTGCTTGTGGGCACGGTGTTGAAGGATCACACCCGATTAAATCATCGTTGAAATATCAGCAGGCCTGAGGCCATATACTGTCACTACAGAAAAACGTCAACGTTAACAGTTTACATTCACAGTTGTCCACAACGTTTAGTATTATGTATTCGATTAGAAAGCAAACGAAAACTGATTGAAAGCCACCACAAAAAACACCGAAAACGATTAGAAAGCCACGATTAGAAAGCCACCAAAACAATTAGAAATTCACCATTACAAAGCCACCAAAGGCGATTAGAAATTCACCATTAGGAAGCCACCGAGAACGATTAGAAAGCCACCGAAAACGATTGGAAAGCCACCATTAAAAGGACTAAGACACGAGTAGAAAGCCACCATTATGAAGACTAAAGCACGAGTTAAAAGCCACCATTAGAAAGACTAAAGCAAGATTGGAAAGTCACCGAAAACGATTAGAATGCACCGAAAGTGTGGTATCATAATCAGTTCCTGACGCTAGTCATTTGGCGGCGATAAATGATCTCCATTGTCTTCGGTCATTTGTTAAGTCAATTTCTCCCCTTAGTGATAGTACGTCCTCATTTATATTATCTAGTCAGCGTATTATAGTCTTTGTCTGCCTTTGTTTCTTTTTCCTTCGAATATTGCATATAGTGCATTGTGCGACTGTTCATACATACTAAATTTATATTATCTCTCTAAATAGAGAGGGAGAAACAGACAGGCAGACAGAGATAGACAGAGTCTGACACACAGACAAACACACAGACAGACAGACACACAGACAGACAGAGTCTGACAGAGTCTGACAGAGTCTGACAGAGTCTGACAGACAGACACACAGACAGACAGACAAACAGACAGACAGAGACAGAAAGACAGATGTAGCCAGATAGAAAAAGGAGAGGAATAGAGAATGAGGGCTTAATGGAGAGAAAAGGGAAACAAAAGCCGTTCCAGTCTTGTTTTTTTAGTCATTTTCTTTGGCTGTTGTCTTCAGTTGCCTACCTTTCTCTGTGGCTGTCACACATGGTCACTTTTCAAATAGACTTCATAAGCTACATATATCTTCTCTCTGCGTGACAGGGTACGACGCATTGTCTTGAGAACGTTCGTTGTATACACGCATGCGTATGTTATGTCATTTATGCAAAAGGAACAGCAGTCCCTTAAGCTAATCCCTGGAGGCAGACAAGGGTGTGAAGTGTTATCGACTTCACTTTGCTCACCCTTAGAAAACGAAGGTGCGTGGCCAGTCCCCCTCTCCCTCAGTCCCTCTCAGTCTGATCGACCCACCGCAGGGGCAGTCTACCCTTTGAGAAGATGAGTTTCCTACGGGATCAAATGCAGCAGAAAAGAAACTCTAAACATCTTTCTGGCCTGTCGATGATTTGAAACCTAGAGCTCTAGGTTGGCAGTCTAGTAGGCTAACCACTTGACTATTGCCTACCAAACGTATCTATATTAATGCGTGACTAAAATATATGTACAAAATATGTGTATAATATGGAAACACGTATAAGCGTTAATATATGTGCGTGTGTATGCGTGTGTGGGTGTGTGTGGCTGTGGTTGTGTGTTGGTATATTTGTATTGTATTGTATCTATCAATTTATATAGCGCCTCTCGCAGTGCACACCAATCAGAGGCGCTCCCAGTGCGAAAGACCCAGAGAAAAGAAAGAAGTCTTGAGACAACGAAAAGAGGCACTTGGCCCACCAGTTAATAAACAGGAACGAGTCAAAGGAGGAAGCTGGTTCCATAGAGCAGGGCCAATGAAGGCAAAGGCTCGCGTTTTAGCCATAGCAGTTCTCGCTCGCGGGACAGAGATCATGCCGGTTTAATGAGGTGTGTAGGTGTGTGTGTGGGTGTGTGTGTGGGTGGGTGTGTGTGTGTGTAGGTGTGAGTGTGTAGGTTTGTGGGTGTGTGTGTGAAGGTGTGTGTTTGTAGGTATGTGTGTGTGTAGGTGTGTTTGTAGGTGTGTATGTGTAGGTGTGCTTGTGTGTTGGTGTGTGCGCGAAAATACATGTATATAATCGGCTAACCTGGATCTTTCTGCCTTTCGACTGTTTCGCTCTAAATTGCATATGAACGACGACTGCACCCTCCTTCGGAGTCCCTCCGTTCGAAGCCCCCGCCCTTCGACGGGAAGGAGCGTGCAGTCGTCGTTCCTGAGTGGAGGGGTTCGTATGGACGGAAAGGGAGAGCGATGGAAGATAAAGCTGCAGACGGAAACAGTTGCCATGGGTGGAAACGGGGACTAAGCTATAAACGATGCGTTGCTTATGCGCAGTATGTCTTACTAGACACAGCAACCACAACGACAGATATATATATTATATATGTATAATTATATATATATATATATATATATATATATATATATATATATATATATATATATATATATATATATATATGTAGGTTAGCGGATGAAAGAGTTTTTCTGCTCTATATTATGTATATTTGTATATTTTTTCTCTATTATTCTCTTGCATCTAATATTATGTGTATGCTACAGATTGAATAATCCTCAGATTCGCATTCATATATACGTGACCTTCCATGCGTTAAAAAGTTTTGTAATAATAATATTTTTTGCTATATATATATACATATAGCAATATATATATATATATATGTGTGCATATATATATACATGTATGCATATATATATATATATACATGTATGCATAGCAGCATAGGACAGTGACAGGGTGAGAGTGGTGGTTGGCTAGAACCGTGTAATGGGGAAATGAATCCCAACGGGCATAGAAAAATTTATGTGTTTTATATCGAGACAAAGGAAGAGACTCTATAAACTGGTTAGCGCCGCAGCAGCAGCAGTATATGGTAGATGTGGACGATATACGGTCCGTATGTCTTACATGTCGCTTAGCAAGGCAGAATGACTGGAATGTATGTATGGATGCATACATATTATGCATGGATGTATCATGTATGAATGTATGTATCTGAATGCATGTATGCATGCATGTATGTATGTGTGAACGTGTGAACTGCTGTAACTAGCATGTAAATGCAATTCATTTGCGTGAGTGTATGGGTAGACACACATACACACGTACACAAAGTATACGTGTGTGTCTGCTTGCCTGCTTGCCTGTCTGTCATTTAATCTCTCTGTCTCTGTCTCTGTCTCTGTATCTGTCTCTGTCTCTGTCTCTGTCTCTGTCTCTGTCTCTGTCTCTGTCTCTGTCTCTGTCTCTGTCTCTGTCTCTGTCTCTGTCTCTGTCTCTGTCTCTGTCTCTCTGTCTCTGTCTCTGTCTCTGTCTCTGTCTCTGTCTCTCTCTCTCTCTCTCTCTCTCTCTCTCTCTCTCTCTCTCTCTCTCTCTCTCTCTCTCTCTCTCTCTCTCTGCATGTTCTGTCTCCCCGTTGTTGAACATTTTTATAGCGCATCCATAAACCTCTCTTCGCAACACAAGTTCATCTGAAGATGAAGACTGCCCAAATATATGAAATACCATTATATGTATACAGAGTCAGTTTCTATCGCGTCAAGCGCTTAGAATTTCAAAACGACGCTTAAAACACCGAATAAATTCACTTAGGAATGCTACAATTCGCACTGGACTTAGCAAACACTGCATTTTTCTATTCGTGGATCAGCGATCCATGGTGTGAACAAAGGAACGCAGCATCCCAACGAGAAAACCACGTTTCCTGTCTAAAAAGCGAATAAAATTAAGGCCAGACAGAGACAGACATCATCATACGTTGCCACCGCATGCACGGTCTCTGTAGACCAAGTTTTGCACACATTATACAACACAACGCATTAACGGCATACATAAACACACACACAATCCACACACACACACACACACACATACACACACACACACACACACCTACACACACACGCATGAAATGAAAAATTGTTGTATGTACTCGGTATAGCCTATACATGTATATATTCCACCATCTAATATGCGAGGTATATATATAGCAACATGGATAGATCATAATTATTTTTGAGAGGTAGCGTTGTAATATTGCCTGTCCATAAGGCTACTTAATAATTCATCTAATGATATATATATGTTATATATACATATCTCATATATATATATAACCTATATATATATAACCTATATATATATAAGTATATATATATATTATATATGAGATAGTGTCGGTCATTATTACGGCACAGATTGAGCTATTTCGCAACAAAGGCTGTTTTGTGGACTCATATCCAAGTATTTGCGCCGCTGCATATCTACAGTCGATGGACCGGGGGGGGGGTGTGTGCACTTTCCCCGTCGACATATTAAGGCTCGAAATGATGATGGTCCGTATGCAGGGCGAATAAGAGGCACCGGAAATCCGTCCTTAACATCCGCTGCTGTATGAGGATGCGGCTGCTGCTGCTGCTGCTGCTTCTGTTGGCTGTCACTGCATCCCTCGTCCATCCATCGCAAGATGGCACCCACTCAACGACGACCCTCAGTGGCTACCCCTCTCTCTCTGTCTCTGTCTGTCTGTCTCTCTGTCAGTCTCTACCTGTCTGTCTCTGTCTGTCTCTGTCTGTCTGCCTCTATCTGTCTCTGTCTGTCTGTCTGTCTGCCTCTCTGTCTGTCTGTCTCTGTCTGTCTGTCTGTCTGTCTCTATCTCTCTCTGTCTCTCTGTCTCTGTCTGTCTTTCTGTCTCTCTCTGTGTCTCTTTCTCTGGCTGGCTGTCTCTGTCTGTCTGTCTCTTTCTGTCTCTCTATCTCTGTCTCTGTATCGGTCTCTCTCTGTGTCTGTCTCTGTCTGTCTCTGTCTGCCTGTATCTCTCTCTCGCTCTGCCTCTCTTTTTGCTTTCCCCCTATTTCTGTCTGTCACTATTTCTGCCTCTCAGAATGTCTGCGTCTATCTATGCCTGTCTTTTTTCTGGGTGTCTCGCTGTCTGTACGCGTGGATGCATATCGCGTAACTGCATCCTCTGCATGAGAATTCAATCAGCACGAGATACGCGTGAACATACATGTACTCAGACACACAGACACAGACAGGCAGATAGATAGACAGACAGACTGACAGACTGACACCTTACTTGCTCACTTGTCACTCAGTCACTCGCTCATCCGCATTTCGAGGCACAGCATCGTAAGTTCGTAACCATGAAAACCGTTGGCCATAGAGATGACGAACTGATGAGAATGAATGTCAAAGGTCAAGTAAAGCTCGAACTAGCTACGATAACCTATTATTCAGATTTTAGCTACTCAGTCATTTATAATCCGTTTAATAATTCCTAAGTTGAATTATGAACGCGATCCTTCTACGTTCTCCAGCTGCGAAAGTCTCCTAGCAATAAAGTCAAATAGGTCAGAAAACTCGTCGGAAGTTCACTCGCCCAGAGATACATCCATCAATTCAGAGCAATATTATCAACCGAATTCCGACGATGAGGGTCCAGAAAGCAAAGTTTATGAAGCGCTACTATACACACTGTCCAGTTACTATAGCTTATGCAAGCATCGCAAATATAATCAAAATAGTCTCAAATTTCGCACCGTGGGATGTAGGTAGCATATCTAATGTTCAAGTTGTCTTTTCATCATCAAAGACAACTCTCAATTTATACCCAGATCCTTATAGAAAAATATTTACTAGTTTATTTTAAAATTTTCTAATCACTTTTAATTATCCATTATCACTCATGTTAGTCATTTCAGTCATTCCTGCGTTTTTGTCAGATAGTTTTTTATCAATAATCTACTAAGTTGCCCTATGGCTCATAATGGCTGCCTTTGATGTCGGACTGTAAAACCTTACTACGGCTGCTTGGCAGCCAAAAGTATAATAGGAATAAAGACGTTGTCTTGTGAGTTGCAATAAACAGTTAACCGGAGAAAGCTGACCTAAGTTTTGTCGTGGTGGGGTTAGGCCCAGGTGATGTAGCGTCGCTCCTGTTTTTCGACGCTATACGTGGTCCCAAAGCATCGAACTGTTCGATGCTTCTGGACCACGGATATGGTATTTAAAAAAAATTCTGTTAGAACACTGAAAACGATTTAAAATAAATGATAAATGAGCATTTATGAGTAAGGGGCGGAATTTAAAGTGTCAAAGGCCGCCATCAGGTCTGGATGTGACTCCATCGGTTAAGCTCTGCATTTATTCTTGAGCTCACTAGTGGTTACCATTATAGTTATCTCAGTTATCTGAGTCATCTATTCGCTTATTGGTTAAGCCTTTCTTCTTTATGACTTTAGCTTTATTTAGGTTGGGGCAGGCAAGGTTTGTACGTGTCGGTCATTGATCAGTTTACATACACACATGCACGCACACATACAAATTCACACATCTACATACATGCACACATACATACATGCATACATACATACATGCATACATACATACATACATACATAGTTTCATACATACATACATACATACATACATACATACATACATAAATACAGCGCATACATTGAGCGCCTCTGAGTAGTTATCTTGAAGGGGCGCTATATAAATTCCATAGATAGATAGATAGATACATACATACATACATACATGTACCTGGAATTCCTCCGCTACTTATCTCTACTAACTCCACTAACTCTACTACTAACTCTACTACTTACCATTAATAACCCCACTACTTACCACTACTAACTCCACTACTAACTATACTACTTACCATTAATAACCCCACTACTTACCACTATTAACTCCACTACTTACCAATGCTGTTAGACGGTCGCGATTCTGGCGATAGCAATTCGTTGGCGTACGTTTCATCAGGTGGCGCCACGTTGTTCGGTGACTTAATGACCTTGTTATTCGGTAGGGTGGACGCACATTTCAACAGACTATAGATCGGATCCATGACATCTGAATACACAACAGACAGCATCGAATCATTTAATATTTACGAGTTGCTTTGTAACTGACTGTCATAGATCTCTGCTACTACAGCATTGGGCCGATGCCTGTCCCAAGCCTGAATAAATGGGAGGGCGACGGTGATAACGTTCGTTATGACACAGCATCGTTAAACAAAGCTAGTAGTCTATACGCTACTGATCGTTGTACGTACAGCAGTGAAAAAAGGGTTAGTTAAGGTCGGCGTCAAGAACCCTGACAGTCTTTCAGCTGTTCTGAACATTGACTATGCCTACTATTGTTGATCATTGTACACTGTCTTAATATGTGCCTGTGGGAAAAGTAAACACTGGATACTGTGCTAGCTGCTACTGATAGGCCTAGTTGTTTTCCTAAAGGCGAGTCATCGTCTCTGGCAGACTCCAGACTGTCTAGTTAAACACTGAAAAAAGCGCCACATATATATGTCTAAATGCAATGCTAATCGATGCATGTTGTATTCAGATCTTTGTGCATTGAAAGTGTCATTGTTTCGTAGCCGACAAAGCTCTTGATTCATTTCGCGCAGATTATGATCGTTTGTCTCTCATATTTCTGCTCTTCCGCTTTCCTCTTCTGCTGATTCTAACCTACGTCCATATCATTTGTAATCATTGGCATCGTCGTCGTCATCATCATCATCATCATCATCATCATCATCATCATCATCATCATCATCATCACCATCACCACCATCACCATCACCATCACCATCATCATCATCATCATCATCATCATCATCATCATCACCATCACCATCACCATCACCATCACCATCACCATCACCATCACCATCACCATCACCATCACCATCACCATCACCATCACCATCATCATCATCATCATCATCACCATCATCATCTTATTCTGGGCCATATACTTTTATAATACCTCTAAAAGTTTATATATACTGTACATGAGCTACAGACAGGCAGACAATAGGCAGATATACAGTAAAGCAGCCGACTTTACTGACAAACAAGCACTCAGTCAGAGAGTCAGACAGACAGACAGACAATGAGTTAATCGATCTGACAGGCAGATATAAGCACCACGATTCGAAACTAGGACGGCATATGGATTATTCAGCGTTTATCAAAATAGTTTGCATTATTTAGACAGTCAACGCCGGTCACTTGACAACATGATATTCCATTTGATAAGCTGAAGTTTTCCATACTGTAATATGGTCACGTGTTTAACTTCATAAGCCGCTGTGCTTTTATTACTTGACAAGTCTTAATTGCTAAAGTTGTTGGTAACAGACGCGGCTAATAGCATAGTTTGAAAATAACATCGCTATCACTGACCGAAAAATCTGTTCTTTGGGCTAGCTATAATCCAGAGAGATAGACGTGGCAAAATTGAAGTGCTAGAAACTTCATTTTCTTAGCCTCTGTTTATGCTGGTGGCCCAAGTGGAACAAACATTTCTTGCAGGAATTTAACCCCCGATTTGAAGGTCGTGAGTGCCAACCACCAGATTATCGCAAATGCCTTTCGTTAAGGTGTACTGTGTGCTAGCAAAATGCGTAGTACGTTGTCTTTTGGTGTTCATTAGACAGAAGGAAGGTTGCGGTCATTACTTTACAAAAGCGTACGGTTGCACTGAGTCATCTCTTCGCCACATTGATGTATTATATCAAAACATTAAGTTGACCCATTATATATATACATATATATATATATATATATATATACTATAAGGGCCGTCCATAAATGACGTCACGCTATTTTGGCCGATTTTGACCCCCCTCCCCTCGTCACACTTCGTCACAAAAAGTAAGACCCCCTCTGAAAATGACGTCACAAAGCTCTGACCCCCTAAAACCAAATTTCCATGGCGAAGCAAAATGCTCCTTCATGGAACAAATAGCGAAAGCATGAATATTTTAAAATCTAACGGCGACCAAATATTGAAATAATTAGAAAATTATTAATAATGGTGCCCGTATACATTAAAATAATAATAAAAATAACGAAAATTTCATCCTCAAAATTAGTGCTGTTATTATTAAAATTAAATTGTTGTTAATTGTTAAATTTAATAACATAGACCTGGTGTGACGTCACACTACTCAGACCCCCACCCCCATGTCACACATCGTCACAAATTTCCGACCCCCCTCCCCCCTAGGTGCGTGACGTCATTTATGGACGGCCCCTAAGACAAACCCACAGAAAGTCGATTCTCCCTGTTGTGCGATCACGCAATTCGACATCATGTACAGCGCCTCTGCTCAGCCAATGATTAACAACTACTTCCAATAGCAGCCATCCGCACAACCTGATAAATAACATCCTCGGACGACTACGCGGAGCAGGTGGTTGGCGCTACGACTGGGCAATCAATCTTGCGACAAGGTACATCCATCGAGCAGGGCTCGTGCTCATGTCGACTCATCAATCGATGTCTCTCGAGAAAAGAATTATTTCAGACGCTAAAGCTATCATAACGTAGAGAAGCGGTTTTCAAACTTTGTTTTTATTGTACAACTAGGTAAAAAATATCGAATGTTGTGTTGGCGTACCAGCAGCAAAGGTCAGATAAAAAAAAAGACAGCAGGCGAGCGCGACTGTCTCCTTGCAATTAGTTATTAGGGGAACATCGTAAGTTCTCTTGCAGGGTCTGCGGCGGGCATTAGAGTCGTAGGCAGAAAGATGCGCATAACATACAGAAAATTTCAAGAAAAAGAAACTCATCGTGGACGTAGAATGGCTAATCAAAAAAGATGGACATAAGCTCATTGAGAATTTAATTTTTTTATTGTTTCGCGTACCACTTAGTGACACCTGGCGTGCCACTAGTGGTACGCGTACCGTTTGAAAACCGCTGACGTAGAGCCATTAAACTCTGAATGAAGTCTCTAATTTACGTCAAAACCTATCGTCTCTGTGCCATAAACGTATAGACCCTGCTAGTAATTTTCTTCTCGATGTAAGTCCATCGTCTCTGAAGTCCGCGTTACATTGATTGGTTACCAGAAGAAGGGTTTCAATTAGGAATTAAACGATGCGGGGAAAAGTAAAAACTTAGGCCGGTTTTTCAGCAAATACTATTAGTTATGATTCACGCACATGGATGGCAGAGTGTTTTTGTGATTGGATTAAATACAATCCATTAATTTTTATAGCGCCGTTAACGTAATGTACAAGGTCACAAATAAATCGTCGCTTCATGTAGTCAAGAATCGTAATCTGTTGGAGACCTTAAGTCGAAATCCAACAGCTCAGAGAAGCCAGAAGTCAGACAAGCAACTTGAAATCAACGAGTCAGCTCTTTAAAGAGACATGTAAAGGTTGGAGCGAAACGCAGGAGGAGAATTCATTCATACAATGAACAAGGTGGTCTTGCCGGTAGCGCATCGAGTGTGTAATCCATCGATTGCCCATCCGAGCCCCTTGAGCGGACTCTATATAACTTTTGTAAGTTGTTGTCGCACAGAAATTGCACTCGTTAAAAGATGAAGGGTCAGGCACGATCAAGGGAGCTTTTGTGATATACTAAAATAGAAGCTGTATTAAGTGTCTCGATGCATACATATCATTCACTAAGGCTCTCTCCTGTTACGTGTTTTTATCCTTATTTCTAATCTATGCTCTGCATTCCGACATCCTATCCGGATTTCAAACTAGATACGCATATAAAACTTGAAATCCAAAACGACCGCATCATCTGATTAGGTGTTTGTGAGTTAAATAAAGGTCAACGCCTGACTTGACCTGACCTTGTTTGTCTTGAATTTCTTCGGTTTTCTCTTTGTTCAAAACATCTTTCTTCTTCAGAGCACGACTCCAAAGACTGAACTGAAAAAAGCAATACAAAACATGGGAATAGATGGATGGATGGATGGATGGATGGATGGATGGATGGATGGATGGATGGATGGATGGATGGATGGATGGATGGATGGATGGATGGATGGATGGATGGATGGATGGATGGATGGATGGATGGATGGATGGATGGATGGATGGATGGATGGATGGATGGATGGATGGATGGATGGATGGATGGATGGATGGATGGATGGATGGGTGGGTGGGTGGATGGATGGATGGATGGATGGATGGATGGATGGATGGATGGATGGATGGATGGATGGATGGATGGATGGATGGATGGATGGATGGATGGATGGATGGATCGATGGATGGATCGATGGATGGATCGATGGATGGATCGATGGATGGATCGATGGATGGATCGATGGATGGATCGATGGATGGATCGATGGATGGATCGATGGATGGATCGATGGATGGATCGATGGATCGATGGATGGATCGATGGATCGATGGATGGATCGATGGATGGATCGATGGATGGATCGATGGATGGACCGATGGATCGATGGATGGATAGATGGATGGTTGTATGGATGGATGAAGTAAGTCTTTTCCACCCGTCACTGTCTTCCCTTCTTATTTATTTTCTTCCTGTGCATCTATATGTATATATGTATTTTTGTATGCATCTAGACATTTGCTATAACGCCATTTAAGTACCCCAATAAAGCGCAGATAAGCATGAACAGACGAAAGTGTTTGAACAGTGCAAGCCTTTTCTGCTAAGTACATGTATTTGGCAAGGGTAGCCTACTCTTAGAGATTAGCGTAAAAAACATAGCCCATCGTGTGAAAAGGTTGCATACAAGCACTACTTCAGCGATTAAGACAAAGCATGGGAACAATACATATGTTGCACTGTTTGTACAGCTGGACTGACACAGTGGTTGAATGGGAAACGTGCGTCAATGTTGACGGTCTTAACAAACCAAAATAACAAGATAGCATAATCGTAATGTTAATCTCGAAATTTCTATAGCGCCAAAAAAGTCGCGGAAACCAACTTATCCACAGGCGCACACCCTTAGTGTTGAAGCTTGTGTCACATAGTGAGAACCTTCCTGTACCTCTTCCACCAGCTGTTTGTGACATAAAAGCGATGATAACTGTAAAGATAGGCCTACTTAAATGGGGGTGGCACCTATTGACACGGAAAACGGAGATGAAAGATCTCACCCGATCGATTCATTAGAAAAAAAGCAGAATGCGGCCCATACGGTCGCCATTGAAAACGTGCACCGTATACATTTAGCTACACCAGGATCTGATACAAGCCGTCATCAGAAATCTTTGACTGCCCATTATTATTCGCTTTGTAGTTGTTTATGAACGTATGATCACTATTTCATGCGTGTTTATGAGTAAGACGTTGATGCAACTCCTTCGTGAGGCTTATATGCTTTGCCATTATGCGACATATCACTTTTATGAAGACATTAGCCTCACCGCGAAATATGTCCGCTATTTCCTCTGTGCGTGCAAAGGAAACACGGAAATGCAGTTACCTACAGTATCAGCGACCCTAAATAGAAACGGGCAATCGTAAAAGAGCAATGTATATTTGATGTGAAACTCAATATGGTCGAACAGCATCTGGTGACGCGAATAAATGCAGAGTATAAAAGGAGGAATTAAAATGATTAAACAGGTTTAATTTGCTTTCGACGACAAGAATCGACAGTGAGAATTTAACAGATGGAATTCCGCCGATCATTATTGTCTCTTTAATTTCGTTGTCTTCTTGCTTACTTGTTTACTGTTTAACGACCACTGTGTGGTAACAAAGACCATTAGCGTCGCCCTCCTCCTTTATCCAGGCTTGGGACTGGCACTGTCAGAAAGCGGACAGTGGCGGAGTTCTTCCATCTCTTACACGGAGATTATACCTTGCTTGCCTGTATACAGTATGTGTCAAAGTGTATGTGTAGGTGTCGAAAAACAGTAGCAGCTCCACATGGAGGCAAAGACCATTTAGTAGGCCTACTTCCTTAGTACTCAGTCCTTCCCGTGCAGGTCTGCACATCGGGGAAAGCATCTTCTCCACTCGTCTCTGTCCATCGCCAGATCCTCAGCCTCGTTCCACGACATCTCGAGGAATCTCAAGTCGTCTCTGATGGTTTCCGGCCAGTTCTTCCGTGGTCTACCTCCCTTCCTTTTTCCTCCAGAACATCACTTGTTTGACACTTCTATCTTCATCCATACTACGACAAACATGCTCATCCACTTCAATCTTCTCTTTCTAATGATGTCTTCTATATATCTTCTTGTCCCGTCCTCTCTGTCTCTCTCTCTCTCACTCTGTCTCTCTCACTCTCTCTCTTCTCTGAGTGAGTTTTGTTACCATTTCATAAATACAGCTTGACTATGCACAAGTTATTACCAATTCACAGATCTTTTATCTGATGGTGACAGTCTACAGTCTACGGTTTCGGGTCGGGTCATTAGTTGGCCAAGGATGCTTTGTGTCGGACTTCAGGTGCATTTGAGACACTCGAGCGGATAGTCTATAGGAAGAGTTAGAGCCACAATTCTCCGCCGCACATCCCAAATAATACCGGGCGTCACACGAGTTATCACCATCCGGGTGTTAGGAGTGACACTGACCATCGGTTCTGACCTTGGAATGGCTTCGCACCTCGATGACGTCCAATCCTCAAGCGCCTCACTTATGTATGCCATCCGGGTTCTGCGCTTAAACGGCCTCTCGCCTCAAGCCACCCAAGAGGTGACAAGAATTACGACAGTTGCATCAATAATGTAGGCCTATGCATCGCTGGCTTGGTGGGGGTACACTCTTGCTCGGAACAGAGCTAAGAAGATCGATCAACTTTTGAATAGGATGAAGCGTAGTGGCTATCTTCCTCCTTCCAAAGCGTGGAACAACTGGCCGGAGTGGCAGATGACCGCTTGGTTAGGGTCATTATTTCTGACCTTTACCACGTGCTTAGAAGACATTTACCAGAGCCAACGTCGCAACTAGTATAATCTCCGATCTCGGGCAAATGGGTTCATTTTGCCACTGAAGGACGACCGTAACTATAAGACCGCACCTCTTCTACAGGAACACGTATTAAATTGCCCGGGGTCTGATGGTAGGCCGAAGGGGTCCCGGCTGGCTCTGTTGTCTCGATAGGGCTGGCAAACTGTTACATTCTTTGTTTTTAAGTTGCGGCTGTGTTAACTTGAAAGTTTTGAATTAAACGAATATTGTATTGTATTGTATAGGTATTGACTGAATATAGGTGGTCAAGCTAAACACTTGGCCATGTGTCCCCTAAACTATACGCTACTTCAGTACATGTTAATATGCTATTGAAATATCTTATCAAAATGATGATTTATGTGGCCCTCCTAGTAATCTCTTGTCCTCGCATAGGTTGCCCTACGTCAGAAGTCATAGCGTCATCGTTTGTTTGGTTTTGAGTTTTGAGGGAAAAGATGATTGCCTTGGATTTTGTGTTACTCTGAATTTATTTGCGTTATGTGCTTAGCGGGAACAATGTTTCTGAATTCATGGTATCGTTAATAGCGATGGTCAGTACTGGCCCTCACAGCCAAACAGACGCATATCCTACATATATTAGTGTCACGGTTCTTGGCCTTAGACTCAGAAAATGCCTTGTGAAAATCTCTGTAACTCCGATCCGCAGATCCTCCAGATCGCAACTAGAAATATTCATTAAACGATTAGCAATTTTTCAATTTCCCGCATTTCCGTGTAAGGACGTATTTGGGGCCAAATCGGACACGCATTTTTTTATTTCTTGGGGGAAAGGCCATTGAGTTCAGCCATCGAAGCCGGTTGGGGTGAAAATACCGATGCTCAAATGGTCAGGGTAAAACTGTGATAGTAAAACAAATGGTCCTCGGCTACAAACTTAAGGAGTTCTTAGAACAGGACCCTGGGGAAAATAAAATAGAGCCGTGGGAAAGTCATAGCTAAAGGACTCTGGGGCAATAAGAAAGCTCGGAAAATCTGACGACAAAGAAAATAATCACCAAAATGCCTATGAACTAAAATGTGCAAAGAATAAAAAAAAGGTCACCAGAGAGTTGACGATGTAAAAGGTCGTAAAAATATTTGATAGAAGACAAGTACAGCCTTTATTAGGGGCCTACTTGTCCCTCGCCTTTATAAACTAGGCTACTAGATGATGTCGTTCGTGCATTGGCTACGGATTGCCCTCTGCTGCACATTTCGACCACACTCACTGCGGATTCTGGCCTGCCATTAGGTTTCACACACCGCGATAATAAACTGGTGCATCATTACAGTGATGCTCTAACAGTTACAAAACGCACAAATATAATACACGAATATAGCCTACAATGTGTCATTAATTAATTCCTACTCTAATCTATCGGATCCTCCGTCTTTCAACGATACCCGTCTTAGCAGCTACTCTGTCTCCTCTCTCTCTAGTCTCTCTGGCAACCGGACTCGACTCTCCACTGGACATCGATCCGGATACAATGCAGTGCTCTTGAATAAGCTGGTGCTCTGCGCTTAGCTTTAGAGTAGTGCTTTAGAAATAGGGAGTTTACGATTACGATCACCAGTGTGAGTGGAAACAAAGCAGTTTCCTTCAACTGTTATTTATATAACTACAAAATAGCGATAAATTCAAGAAAATTCAAATGGGTTTTGATCTTGACTGCAATGGTTATAATGTTTTCATCTACGACGGTCTCACGTTAAATTGGAAATCCTTAAGACGTTATTTGCGAACAAACTCTAGTGAAGCCGTCGAACTGCCGACTAACTAAACTTCTGATTTTATTTCGCTCTGCAATGTGGCACAAGTTCAAACCTAAACCCTGTGAACAATTAAATCTGGGAAATAATGCTAGGAAAATTCTACAGAACAAATGAATTATTCGGAAGATCGATTAGCTACGCCAACGTATCAGCAGCCTATATAGGCTAGGGACATAATAGGATCAACGAATAATTGACGCTGTAATTAGTCAATGACGTGCGCGTCTTAATCATCAACAGTGTCTGCCAAGGGACATTTTGAGCAGAAATTATGGCTTAATCATCGCCTTAATGCGTCAAACATGACAGTTAAATTGGCTGTTTTCCCCAATTTCATTAAGAATCTAATTGTTGCTTAGTTTCAATGCACATTATTTGGAAGCTTTATAGGGGTTCGTATCTTTCCATTGACCGTGCATAATATTATATGCAAAATTATACATAGACCCATGCTCATTTATTCGTGCTTGCACATATGATATATACATGTCTTAAAAATGTTTGAATACAATACAAAACATATGGATAAACAACGGCTGCGTGTAAAGATAGACAGAGTACGACTGGGAGATTGATTTATAATGACGACGAGATGGACAGACAGGCAAGCAGACACACAACCGGACAGAGACACTCGCAAACAGATTAACACGCGCACAACGCAAAAAGAAAGAATGACACTTTAATTCTCTAACCGCTCGCTTGGACTTTTTATTTTCCACTTTTTTCTCCTCGTCGTCGTTCTTCTCGTCTTCCGCTTTCCCTGCTCCTCCTCCTCCTCCTGCGCCTCCTCCACCTGCTGCATTTCCTCCTCCATTTCCTGTTGATCCCTTTCCCTGTTCCTTCTTAGCTTCCGGCGAGTTCCTGTTCTTCTTGGAACTGGTTCCGTCGTTGAGCAGTCTCCCGAGCGCCATCTTCCACAGACTCTGTCCCTCTTTCTTCTGCGTCTCCTTTTCCGGCTTCACGTCCTCAAGCAATCGCAGCTGCAGTCAAAACAACAACAACGCCAACAACAATATAACAATAATTGCCAGAAAAAGTATTCGCATCGTCTACATCATCATTTTTGTCGTCGTCATCGTCATTAACGAGAATAACAAGAACAGCAACAACATAACCATCATGATCATCATCAACATAAATCAGTCAGCACATTATCAACATATATTGTAATTGTAATTGTAATTGAACATTTATATAGCGGCACTCATACAGTCAGAAGCGCTCACTCAGAGATTCGGAGGCGCTCGTGAGCGCGGCACCTACATATCCCCACAAGCATTGGTCGTCGTTATCATCATGATCATCATAATCATAGCCATATTATCAACATCAATGCCAAACAAATCATAAAATCACGAAACAACAAGACAATTCAAAACGCAACATTCGTCGTCGTCGTCGTCATCATCATCATCATCATCATCAGAAAAACATTGAACATTGGTCGCAACGCCGATACTACGATGATGATGGAGAAGCAAAAAGTCACTATATTCTGACTCAACACGCGTCGTCCGCTGTTTGGTTGGGTTTCTAACTATCCGTGGTTGACCACGTGCACTCTCTCCCTCGAGAAGAGAAATTAAAGTTCAAGATTCTACTAATCGGACAGGCTTCGTTGGTCGGCACCTCACCGATATACATATATATGTATATAATAATATATAATATAATACATATTATGTGAATATACATCAGGAGTCTGATTTTCCAGTCTCAAGTCAACCGGGTCGGCGACCGTTGCCCTCTCTGCTCGTGGAGATAGAGGTGCCGCCCTAACGTACAGCAACTCGAGCCCAATGTACCTAACATGTCTTCCTAGTGTCTTTCTTTTGGAACTGAAGAACGTCCACGACGCTGCACTTGCATGCTCTAATTGCTCTTGCATTAACTCTGTTCAGCAAACATTCTCAAGCTGCTTTGCAACTCGCTAATTTAGATAAGTCAGTTTGTCATGCGTGCAGCACCTTCGTGTGGTACTTAAAATGCGCTACATTAAGTGTCTTGATACACACATACAAGTGGGCTTCAATTGCCTACAGGGCATGAGAGAGAAAGAGAGAGTGAGAGAGTGAGAGAGAGAGAGAGAGAGAGAGAGAGAGAGAGAGAGAGAGAGAGAGAGAGAGAGAGAGAGAGAGAGAGAGAGAGAGAGAGAGAGAGAGAGAGAGAGAGAGAGAGAGAGAGAGAGAGAGAGAGAGAGAGAGAGAGAGAGAGAGAGAGAGAACTGGCCAAATGTCCAAGTATGCCGAGGCTAAGAAAATGAAGTCTTTAGAACTTTATAGTCATAAAGTCATGAATGCATGTCGGGGCATCACATCAACTAGGTCGTATTAATTAAAGTTCAGTTGTAGTGTTTAGTAATTGTAATTGTAATTACAACCACTTCCATAGTACCGTCAGTATAGCAAGTTACTTTTAGGATGCTCTAGTTGCTCTACTCAAAGTCAACTGTCAGCGCAAATGCTCTGAGTTACGTAGGAAGTGCATTTAGTTTCAATGAATTGTGTTAATGCTTTGGAATAACGACTATAATGAATCATAGAGTGAAGTGGATGTTGTCTTACCTGGGCTCGAACCCCAGCCAGCTGGGATCCGGTGAGACGTGTCTCACTGCGCTGTCGCATCAGTTCATCCATCGCTTCGTACAGACAGCGATCATCAACTGCGCTGCTGCATCAACAGCATTAACGATTATAAGAACGACGACGACTGCAACCAGACGCCTCCTTCTCCGTCTCCTCCTCTGCCATGCGATGCATCGGCGCTGCACTGACGGCAGAGCAATCAGAAGCCATACAGGCAGGAAAGGACGTAGAGGGACTCGCGAATGGAGACAGAAGCAGGGAGTTATAGAGAGGGAGGGAGAGAGACCACGGGAGGCGAAGAAGAAGATAAGGAGAGGGACAGAAAGAGGAGTAAGAGATGCGAAGAGTAAGAGAGGCAAAGTGCACTCAGGAGCAAAGACGCAAACAGTCAGGTGAGCAGATTGAAGGATAGCGTAGGCGAGATATGGTGCAAAGGAGAACAGGATAAGCAGCAGGTAAGTAAATAGGTATCCAGAAAGGAAGGCGGGAGGGTGACTATAGGAGGGTGAAAGTGGGGCACAAAGGAATGCCGAGTGGGTCACTCAGATGGATATAGAGAGGCAGAAAACGAGCAAGGGTTGAGTGGAGGGAGACTGATAGAAATGATTTAGTATGCGATGCTGAGGATGTCGCATGGAGGAACATGACGGAGCTAAGGATGGGCAGAGGGAGGAAGGCACGAGCAAGGGTATAAGGAAGGAAAGAAGTAGGATGGTCCTGGGCATGGAAAGCAGGGCAGCACGATTGGGTCCGTTAAGTAGGGGCGTAGGAAGGGAGTAGAGAGAGAGAGAGAGAGAGAGAGAGAGAGAGAGAGAGAGAGAGAGAGACAGACAGACAGACAGACAGACAGACAGACAGACAGACAGAGACAGAGAGACAGAGACAGAGACAGAGACAGAGACAGAGACAGAGACAGAGACAGAGACAGAGACAGAGACAGAGACAGAGACAGAGACAGAGACAGAGACAGAGACAGAGACAGAGACAGAGACAGAGACAGAGACAGAGACAGAGACAGAGACAGAGACAGAGACAGAGACAGACAGACAGAGACAGAGAGAGGAGTCGAGAAAGACAGAGAGCTGGAGGCATAGGCAGAGGCATACACGTACGTGATATAGCGATGGAGAGAGGCGTATTACAACTGACTGAGAGATCGATTATAGTATCACTGTCTAAATGATCGCCTCAAGAGACAGATAGACAATGAGAGACAATGAGAAAGGGAAGAACTATAGGAATAGTGAGCGCAAGATAAAGGCAAAACTATTTATCATCTGACAGAGAGGAAGGTACATGAAAAGGCAGACTATCATTATGCATGGGACGAGAACAGGCAGAGAAATGCTGTACAGAAATGTTGATGTGAGTCCATTAAGTGCAGACAAACAGGCAGCATACATACAAACTCGCTGGCTGGTTGGCTGACTGACTGACTGGCTACCTGATTGACTGACTGACTGGCCGGCAAGCCGATCAGCCAGCCTGCTGACGGAGTTTGAGAGGAATGGCGACCGTCTGGATCATAGCAGCGATTAAAATATATATACATGCATCATTTTCGTACAAATCAGAAGAGGGAAACTAAATGAAGACTAGGACAAAATATGACAAAATGACAGAAATACAAGAACTCCTCCACACACAGACTGGATGGCGACTAGACTAATGCTCCCTTAATTAAGCCTATTGTCATGTATCTCACAAGTAATCACAGAGTATCAGGTGCATGCGTCGAATGTTGATATGCTAGAGTCTGAAAGTCCACCTTCACGCATTTGCTTTTAGCAGAGCCAGAATGAGACAGAGTCACAGAGACACGCCAATAAACACAGGGAGACAGAAATACAGCTGAACGTACAGACACACAGAGAGAAACCAAAAAAAGAGAGACAGGCAAACAGGCAGAATGTACAGTCAGACTTGAAGGACACAGGCAAACCGATATATAATATTCAAGGTAGACTATAAGCATTTGCAGTGCGCCACTTGAACCGATTTGGACCAGCAGCGCCCACCTAGACACAGACAGATAGATAGACAGACACACAGACAGACGGACGGGCAGAGAGACATATATAAAAGACTGACATGCATAAGAGACAGAACCAAACGGACACTGGGATAACACAGAACAAAACAGACGGACAGAAAGACATACATTGAGGAAAATTATTGCCGTCTCCATTCAAACGGTTAAATGAATAACGGAATAAACAAGGAATTAGTTATCTTCAGGCAAACCATTATAGAGAAGTGATTGAAATATGTCGACGTAGTCCAACCTGCAACAGATGTTTTCCAGTAGGACAATCTTTTCCTGTTGTTGCTTCTGAAGTCCAATCAGTTCTGCTGCTTCCTTCTCCAGCCTCTGAAGCCAAAGCCACAGTTCATCCGTCGTCTCTCCATCCACGACGAGCATTGTTTTCTAGGGGCAACAATAGAAATCATCAACTGCAACCATGAATCACCACGCAACATCTAACGATAATGGTCAGTACAATGTTGATGATGATAACGATAATGATAATAATAACATTAACAATAACAGTAACAACAATAACAGTACAACAATACGGTAATAATAGCTACAATAATAATAGCAACAATAATAATAGCAACAACGACAACAATGACAGCAACCGTAGCTACAAGAAGAACAATGACAACAACAACTACTACAACAACATCTATAACAATGACAAGAAAATTTAGCTTAGGAAGGAAACAACAGGAAGAAGGATTAGGCTTATTATTGTATAGCTCCATATGAAAAGTATATACATACAACATAATAATATGAGTATTATTAGTTGACAGATATACAAATGCCATGTATGTTTGCTATATTATGTCGAAAAAGTCGATTGATGACGAGGCAGAATAGTTCGCCCAGTGACAGCGGCCAATATAACGATTTTCTACAATGCTTTATGGGCGTTGGTCTAATTACCTGCTACATCAATCGGTGTTTACCCAATTAGACGACCGTACACCTGGCTCTGTACCTGTCTGACCTTCACTAATTAATTCTGCTACCTGTGGCATTAATCTTCCTTTATTCTTCTGTATGTAGCCTATAGCGAGTTATTAAGAATTAATCTTAAGGACATAAATAACATATTTTATGTTTATATTGTAAGAGATAAGCGCACAGCAGAGCGAGTAAAACTGTTAATGTTGCATTGATGGTGATAAATGTGATGAGAATAACAAGCGATACGCCTGATGATATCGTCTGATATAATTCGACATCGTTCAATAAACCATCCGTTTGCCCATCAAAGCGCACCGTCTTTGAATACTGCAATATGCGCTAAATAAATGACCAGATACACGCACACTTGGTAGGATACATTAACACAGGAGAAACAGAAAAATAAAAGAAAATATAAAGAACAAAGGGTTTTTAAGTGGTTCAGAAGACATTAAATCTGTATCAGAATCATTGGAAGTAGGCTAAACGTGCTTGGAAGCCTATGATAGTTCATCCTTCGCAGCCTCTTCTTGAGGCTGTGATAGCGTTCACTGAGATAGTGTTATCATCCAAACCACTCCATAAGTATATTACTCTTGCACTGACAATTTTTGAGAAGTCTACATATATTACATACATACATAAATATATGCATACTTACATGCATTCGTACTTACATATATACATACACAGATACATAGCCTACATGTACCGTACGTGTAGGAACATCCAGAGTATTGCATACAACAGGAGGGCTGAGACTATAAATGGTGCTACATCAACTCTAAACTAATTTCAGAGGATTTAAGGAGAAACCGGAAATGCGTTCTTACTGTGAGTTCTTCAGTCGTTGTGTCTGAGGTCGAAAGCGTTGGGGTGGGGTTCCTCAGAGTCGCCTCTGGGGGAGAGTTGAGCATACGTCGAACGAGGAGATCAACGTCTTTCAGGGCATTCACTCCCTTGAACAGCTGACCGAGCTCTTCGTAGCGTCCTGCCTTCTCCCTGCTCTTCAAGACAGAGTTAGTTGAACACTGAGACGTATCGCATGAGAAATGCCATTATTTTTATTATTATTATTATTATTATTATTATTATTATTATTATTATTATTATTATTATTATTATTATTATTATTATTATTATTATTATTATTATTATTATTATTATTATTATTATTATTATTATTATTATTATTATTATTATTATTATTATTATTATTATTATTATTATCATCATCATTATTATTAAATTTGTAACGCGCGCAAGGTCACACCGAAATGTGAATCTGAGGCGCGGAAGTCATTCTGCATTTAGTAAATGTAACGCTGCACTTTAGCAAATATCACGCTACACTTGTTAAATTTAAAGCTGCATCTAATCACTGTCGCACTCCAATTAGTAGATGCCACACTACATAATAGTCTTATTCTTTTCGTACTCTTCCGAGCGTAATCTTACCCTCGCAGCAGCAATGCCGCAATCGTAAACTCTATAAAGCTAACTGGTTAAGGTGCTCTGGGGCAGTTGTTTTCGTACTGCTTCTCAGTGGTATTTGGTGTGAGAGAGGGAAGTGTTTTGCCGCCCTTGCTCTTTAACATATTCATTCATTTGATTTGTTTGTCATGCGACTGCATCAACTTAAAATGGGATGTCACATCAATTCTTTAATTACTGACTGCCTGCTGTACGCGGACGACATGTTGTTCATGGGCTGCAAAACATGCTTGACCTTTGCATGTCTATTTCTAATGATTTGTCTCTGCAGTTCAATCCTTCTAAGTCTCATTGCATTGCTGTAGGTAAACCAGCTAAACTCGCCATAATTACTCCCATGACTCTAGAAGAGGTATCGCGGTTCCTTGGGTGCAATCAATAAAATACCTGGGTGTGGTGATTAACCATGGTAAATCGCTTAATTTCAACACGGAACCGGTGTGACAGAAATTTCTTCCCTGTCTGTAATTGCATCTACGCACGTGCAAAAGACCTTAACGAGCTGTATACATGTACGTCTATCTCTCTTACAAGAAAGCTACTGCTTACCAATATTAGCATACGCCTAGGTCATAGTTAAATACACAGCGAGATAGGGAGATGAACTGAACGCATGTTGGAACTCTGTTTATAGAAAGTCATTTGGTTTAATAAATGTGAATCTGGTGTAAATACGACTTTTTATATATCATCGTCGGTATTAAGCTACTTTAAGGCTTCATCTGTGGCCTTGGCAGATTAGACTTACATCACATTATTAAGAAACGCCGCATGATGTTCTTTTGGCGACTACTTCACTCAAAATCTAATTTTCTCCAGGATATTTTATGGTGTTACGTTGGTGAGCATTTTCGTTGTGATTCCGAACTCGCCGGTGTCACGAAATAGAGTATCCCCCATACATGAGTATCCCCCTTAGCGAAATGAAGTATTCGGTTTAGTTTGCATTTTTGCGGTTTCTAAGTGTATTCAGTCGTACTGTGGATTTATTGTACACGTAAAATATTTTAAGTTGCGTATCTTTGTACGTTTGTACGTCGACCTGAAATTAATTTACTTCGTTTTTGGTGATTTTGAATGGATTTTCGTCGAGGCTATCGTGATGTGTGTGACGATGGGGGATAGAATGGTTTATCCCACCGGATACTCTAAACCGGTTTATTCCATCCGGGGATAAATTCATACATCCCCGGATAGTCTTAGGACGGATACTCTATTTCGTGATACCGGCATCTTGAACGGTAAAATTGTATAAATAGTTGCATAAATTACTTTTATGAACATTTTCGCAGTCTGTGCGTTTGACTTTACGTCTGTACAGCATTGCGCAATGCGCATGTATGTTGTGACGTTTTTTGTTTCTCTCTGCCTTAGGGCGTAATAAAGTGCCGTCATCATAAAATTAAGCGCAGGGCACCAACTTATTCACGAGCGCTGCGTCTTCACACAGAAACTATCCAGAGATGTCTCGTGATTCTCCGAGTCGGTTTCCGGAATTCCGGTCTTCATAATTATGTTCCATGCAAGCTGTAACTTTGTCGTTGTTGTACTCTGGTGATGCCAGTCCCAAGACTGGGTAAAGGAGGGGTGTGACGCCGATCGTCTTCGATATATGACAGAGCGTCGTTAAACAGAAACTACCTACCTAGTACCTACCTAGTACCTACCTTCAATTTCGCGATGACATAGATCTGGATATACCCTCGGAAGAAGGATAATATTGGCGATAGACAGTAGGCCTAATGAGTTATGATACCGCGGTGTCATATATGCTGAGTGTATACCAGACCTTGCAAGAGCTTTCGGCGATGTTTTGAGATTGAAGCCAAAGGCACTATAGCAGATCCAATATCCAGAAGTCCATAAAGGCGGTGGTCGAGGAAATATCAAAGCCATACTAGACTTCGTGAACAAAATTCGTGACGACCTTATTCGTTTTCATCGAAACCGACCACACTTATGAACAGACACAGATATTCTGATGACCTTTCAACTTAATACGATGATTGACAATCCTCGCTGTCCTGCAATTTTCTGACGACCTTTACTGCTCTACGCCGCAATTTTCCGACTTCCATCTATCATTACTGTTATTTCCCTCCGGTGTCCAACACTTTTAACCTATTAGAATTTTGGTTTGCCAATATGATATCTTCGAAGTTCAATCATTTATATAGCACCTTACTCGTTACCAGCCAGTGCATTTTGGTACTTAGTGGCTACCTTCACAACGATATGACCTAACTTGCAACTGCTCTATTCAGGTGGTACAATCCGAAGCCTCGATAGGGGGGAGGCTGATGCTAATAATCCTGTATGTACGCATGTATGTATGTATGTATGTATGTATGTATGTATGTATGTATGTATGTATGTATGTATGTATGTATGTATGTATGTATGTATGTATGTATGTATGTATGTATGTATGTATGAATGAATGTATGTATGTATGTATGTATGTATGTACGTATGTATGAATGTATATGCATGCATGAAGACACTCAATATAGGGCTTTTAAAGTACCTCAAAAAGGGACGAGGTGGACATTAAAGGCGTCATGACCACACAGTGTCGTTCAACATAAAACTACCAGAATAAGACGTTGTTTAAATATTTATACACGAGCCCATAAGCACAAACATATCTATACCTGTCTTTTTGTATGTGTATATATATATATAATATATATATAGTTTATATTTGTCTTATATATACAGTATATATATATACATATATATATATATATAGTTTCAGTTTGTCTTATGTCGAATCCTAGTTGTTTTGAACCTACCTTATTGCTGAGTAGAGAAACTAAATCTTCTGATGAACGATGTAGTCGACAGATGGCGTTGACATAAACCCTCTCGATATCCTACAATATAAGGACTATAGATTTGTAACAAGTAGTTTATCTAGCGGCTAGCGCCATTAGTTTGTCGCAACAGAACAATTAGAATTATTATATTTAGACATGACACTAATCAAATTAAACTACTCGTAAAATATTGCTCGGTGTAATCAGTAATTTAATGCTTTGTTTCTTTGTTTTCCACATCGACAGGTAATAGAAAATGGCGCAATAGGAGTCGGGTGAAGAAAATTAATTCAAACCAAAGAATTAGATCCTCGTGCTATTAATCTTATTATTAGATTTTTCTTTGTTATCGCAGTAAGTCAGGCACACCTGATCCTTCAGGATTACAGAATTAGTCTCCCTGTTATCTCCGATATAGGAGCAAGGCGCTAACCGAGGAAACTGACCAGAGCGTGGTCCATCAAGCCCATTTATAGGGCCAGAGTTGCAAAGGCCAAGGCAAATGGCATTTGTTTTTCATATTTCATATTTTTCTGTCAGCTGCTATCTCGGTATCAGCACATGCGACAGCGGCTGATCTGAGGCGATATGATTCTGCCCACGTTTTAATAACAGTGGCGTCTCTGCAGCAAGGCATCTGCTGCTTCCAACGGATGGAGAATGATCTGATCACGACAGCTGGACGACTAACATCAATTCTAGGAAGTCCAGTTAGCTCCGCTGTAGCAGGAAAACCGACTTTGGTGAGGCCACGCCAGATGATATTATTATCATTATCATTGTCATTATCATCACGATCATCATCATCAACATCATCATTTTCATTATCATCATCATCATCATCATCATCATCATCATCATCATCATCATCATCATCACCACCACCACCATCATCATTATCATCATCATCATCATCATCATCATCATCATCATCATCATCATCATCATCATCATCATCATCAACATCATCATCATCATCATCATCATCATCATCATCATCATCATCATCATCATCATCATCACCACCACCACCACCACCACCATCATCATCATCATTATTATCATTGTTTATTATTATCATTGTTTATTATTATTATTTTTCAACATTATTTGTAAACACAGATTTGTCTGGAATGGGCCCTATTCGTCAAGGTTCAAGTTGGTAAACGTACCCCTAAAGACCACAGCCTTGAACGCTTATTCTTATTATTTTTATTATTATTATTATCATCATTATTATTTTCATTATTATTATTATTATTATTACTGTAACTACTATCATCAATACTATGATCCATATCATCATCATCATCATCATCATCATCATCATCATCATCATCATCATCATCATCATCATCATCATCATCATCATCATCATCATCATCATCATCATCATCATCATCATCATCATCATCATCATCATCATCATCATCATCATCATCATCATCATTATCATCATCATCGTCATCATCATCATCATCATTATCATAATCATTATCATCATCACCATCTGCCATCTCGCCCACACTGAGCCCATGTAAGACCCAAATTCCCATATTAGTGCCACGGAACCCATTTGGGTCCCATCTAATGCCCTTAGAAATGCTAGCAAGGTATCATCATCATTATCATGATTATTACTCAGATATTTACATCGCGCTAATTTATAAGTACAATCGTGATCTAAGATTTCATCCTCACGATGACTAAAAATGATAAGTTTCAGGAAATACCCTACATGCTGGTTACACCTGTTTCTGGTAGGTCTACGTTAAGTGCAACAACTTTGATGTCATGCATGTCGAAGATTTACACTGATATTTGACACGGAACGCTATTAGTTTAAGACTCAAAGATTAAAGATTAATTTAAGACTAAACAATCAGGACAGTGGTTGTTCACACACTGTAGGCCCCTACCTGCAAGTTTGAAATCGGTAAGCCTATTTTCAGAAACGTAGGTTTTAGATGGCCCTGTCTGGAATTGTAGTTTGATAAGGTTCATGGACAAATTGATATGAATTCGGCAAAATTATATCACAATAAGATCAATAAACCTCTGGGTCAGGCTATATTTAGGCGAGACACCACATTTGGTACCTTGTCTGTCAGCGTTTCACAGATACTGAAAGATGGAACGTTTTGTTCGGTGTCGTCCTCTAGCGAATACCTGATAGAGCAGAGGTAGGACAGTTTGACAGTAGTCTTCATCCTGAGCGATCACTAGAGAGCGCTGTAGACTGTATTCGTTCTGGTGACGACTGCATTCCGATCGAAGTCTGGACGTGCTTTCACTGTTGTGGACGTTGTTGGTCTGCTGTCGATAGGCATCACTCTTCGATTTCGCACACTTCAATAGATGAAAATGTTTTCAATGTTATAGGACTACAGTTTTCAAATTAGTCAAAATAAACTGATTTCAATATGACTGGACAAACTTCAGCAATATTTCCCGTCTTGCGGTGGACCGTTGGTTTTCATACTCCTCTGATTGCCTATAGGCCAGGCTTAGGCCTATAATAGCCTATATAGGCCTAGGCCCTACATGGCGATGCAATACGAAAACACTTTACAATGTAATTAACTTTCGTGACACTCAACCATCAAGGGATGCACTAGCATATTTTTATTTGACTGGCCGACAGAATTATTCCGTCTTATTATGTCTTGTTTAGGTTAGGCAACATAGCGATACAATTTTCGACGGTTGCAATATTCACCTTATCGAGATGTTCCTTGGCATTGGTCATGATCTCTTGGTAAGTGTTCCAGTGATTTGTTAGGGTTCGCAGTTGTCCCATGCTGTGCGTTGCTAGTTCGGTCAACGGCTGCCATATTGTTCGGACCAACTGTCGCGAGGTGTCGCTGTAGGTCTGTCGAATGAGAAAAAGCAGAGTGACATACACGCACACACAGAGATCCCCTCCCAACCAAATTCAATCACCAAAGGCACTTCTGAAGAACGGCAACGCTGCTCTTAGATGATGTAATCATTGTAATGTAATAGCGATGTAATAGCTAAGTAATGAAAATTGGTTGTGTTGGATGTTGAGGGGTTGCATCGAAGTGGTGCTATACAATTCCTGGCTCTACATCAACGCCATGTTATTTGATATCCTAACAACCTGTTTCCGTCAAACAACCCGCTTCCGCCTTTTCAGTCCGGATTCAGGCAATCCCGCTCCACGGAATTAGCCGTCCTGGAGGTATATGATGACACTGTCTTTGCTGCTGACAAAGGATCTGTGACTGCCTTAATGCGCCTAGACTTTGCTGCTGCTTTTGGCTGTTTAGATAACTGTATCCTACTTAAAATCTCTCTATCTGGAACTCTCTACCTCCTCATGTTCACAACTCTCTTAGCGAGACTGTCTTTCGCTGCAAACTGAAAACTTATTTTTTTCCCAGTCTCCTTATGGCTCTTAATGGTTGTCTGGCTTCAATGTGCACTTCTGAACTTTGTAAGGAGGGCATTATCAAATTAGAGTAGCATTGTATTGTATTGCATAAATTACGCTACGCTAGTCAGCCATTCGAGCCGGTTAAGACAACCTAGATAAACCATGTTCTGCCATTTTATAATGCAATTTGATATATTTATCGTGCACAGATCTTTACTCCTCAAGTTTACATATATACCTAATGCTTCTACAATAGTTACATATTTATCGTAAAAATATTGTATCGTAATCGTAAATTCCAACTTTCTAAAGCGCTACACTAAAGCTAAGTGCAGGGCACCAACTTATTTACGAGCGCTGTGTCGTATCAGAGCGGTTGTCCAGAGACCGATGTCCAGCGGAGGTCCGAACCCAGACTATATATATATATATATATATACATACATACTTACATACATACATACATACATACATACATACATACATCAAATCAATCAATCAATCAAATCTCTTTTATTGAAGCCAAATGAAAAACACATAACATTTCAACATAAAGTATCAGGATTGGCCGCAAGAGGAGTCCCAAAAGGGATCAAGATCCCGCTAACTAGGGACACCTAGAACAACATTTCAGAAATATGAATTAGCTAAATCCTTGATAAACAGTGCATACATACATACATACGTACATAGTTAGCATCAATGTTAACTGTTATATATATATATATGCTGTTAGTTGACTGTGAGGCGCCCTTGTAACTGTATGGCTGTGTTACGGCGCCATATAAATTGTCACTGTTATTATTATTATTATTATTATTATTATTATTATTATTATTATTATTATTATTATTTATTATTATTATTATTATTATAGTACAGCACCATTACATTTAAGTAGTCTATGATCTATAGTTACAGTGAGCTTTCAGTTTATTACGGCCTGTTTATATAAATCAACAACTCACGTTTAAACACTATATATATAATATATATCTATATATATTATTTTTCAATATAAGGATAGGTGTAGACTTATTCTTTTTCTAGTATACTGTGTATTGTTTTGTTACCTGCATGATGCAGTAATAGTCTAGTTGCAAATGACAGTTAACATCAAATAAGCCAACGCAGAGATACTTAAAATGCGTTATGTTGAATGTCCTGATACATACGTACATACATACATACATATGCCCTACATACAAAAACACATACTAAGGAAGAAAGGAGCCGGAAGTTATGGGTCTGACTAATAGCTTGTAATGTATGGAAAGAACAGCGCAGTGCGTGTGGCGCCTCTAGCGGCTGGTGAGTTGAGATTACCTGAGCGTCGATCTGAGTCTGCCTAATGATGGACTCCGTGATCAGGAATATCTCCGTTCTGTGGTCGAAGGCATGCCTACAACAGTAGCGAACAAACAAGTCAATTAAGTCACCTGCTCGTATTGCCCAGAAATGTTCCTCTTAAATTTAAATGGGTTCACCAAGTACGAATGTAAACAGCCTCCATATCCGCTCATCTCCATTTTATACTCGACAGTAAAGTCCAGCTGATGTAATGTAAAGTAATGACAGGTTTACTGTTCGGTTTCATCAGTAACATTTGAGTTCCTGTGTTGAGTCATTTTAAGTGTGTCGTAAAATGCGACGTGAGGCTGTGTAAGTTTATTGCACGCTTCAATCAACAGCTGCTGCAGTTCTTCGAGGCAATGTTATGTTACACATAAGTGAAAAGGTGACATTTATATGCAGTGTAGCATCACGATGGTATCGCTCGTAGCGAGATGATTCTAGACAGCAGCTGCACAATGTTACTGTCTGAGAAAGTTCCACGAGTTAGATCTACATAATTTCGATTGTTTCTTGACAAACTGAGCGATCCTAGGTTGAAAAGACCTTTGTCTGAGGCGTAGAGTCACAGAGTGCTTTCCAAGCACAAAGCTCCACACTTCAACGACCTGTATTTAGAGGTTAAGTGGTTGAATAACAAATGTCGACCTTGTACACAAGGCCAACGGGTTTCGAACCCCGAACGCGAAGGTGTCCAGCAGGGCCGGATTAAGACTTCCGGGGGGCCCTAAGACATCTGGGAGCCCTATAACCCCAAACATGGGCGTCAGGATGGGGGAAGGGAGGAGCATTTGCGCCTCCCAGTTTTGCAAATATTTAAAAAATTACTTATCATCGTGGTTTTTAACAATGAATGGCTATGATTTTCCACAGTTTTATCTTTTATCCAAACTAGTCAAGATAACCTGAAAATTTTAAAAAATATATAAAACATTGAAAAATCTTAACAGTTTTGTGTTTGAAATAAACGTTCACAAATAGCTGAAAACCGATCCCAGAATGCTAACAACTGCATGGCTCCATATCATGTCAAATGCTTCCAAAAGCATTGGCGGCTATTGAGATCCGCGCCAGACGACCCCTAATTGTGGTAGCGAGTGCTGATGGTGACGTGATAGGTTGCCTTCGGCACCCTCGTTAGTCCCCATCCCAACAATTCAAACTTTGACCCCTAAAAAGAATTCTTTGCACCCCTAAAAATTCCTATGGACGCCCACGATTATGTTCTGTTCTACTAAATTTAGGTAATTTCAGAATTTTCATCCGCTTGCACCCGGTCACCGTGTTAACAATGTGTCAATAGGATCGACACAGAGTGGGAACTATTAGAGTTTCGCTTTGAGCCTTTGACGTCTGTTAAATTGTTTAAAATTATACAGAATTAAGGATTTGCTGCAACAATTTGGTTTAATTTCTCCGGATTTGGGGCGCCCAAAACCTTGCGGGCCCTAAGACGTGGCTTATCTGGCTTATGCCTTAATCCGGCACTGGTGACCAGTCAGCGCCTTAGCATTTCATTATTATGATCCAGCGTATACGTTGAGCTGTGACATCCTGTGTTGTGATGGCATTATTTTGTTGTGTACGATGAACTGAGCGCGTTTGGAGAGGTCTTACCGAAGGCGCTATATAGCAATATCCACATGCATGCATACATAATTCTGTCTTCGATCGGCAGTCGGCGCAGCTAAACCATGAGAAAATTTTGAAAGTTCAGCTGCAATCCGCGTTGTGCAGTTGAGGATGAATGAATATGTCGTATCCTGAATTTCGGCTGGAAGCAGTGGATAAGAGTTGCAGTGGCGTCGTATGATGTGTTTGATCATATGACTCTAAATTCAACGCATTTGAATGATTTGATAAACATGACCTGCAGAGGGAATTGTCATGCTCCTCCATAAAGGGTTCTTTATCCATATGAACTCTAAGGTCCTGAAAACATTGTTCGCTTCCTTGACTGGGATATGCCGCCTCTATAGATAGCTTTCCTGTCAATCCTTGCTCGCGCTGTAATTGTACCCAGTCATATCAGTTCTGCCTAATACGGGCTAAGTCTGATTCGTTTTGAAGACATCCAAGTGCGCACTTTCATCGCAATTGCTTGCACTTTGAAACCACGATGTCAGACGGGTGGCACAGTTAGTACAGCTTGTAGCCATCAACATAGAATGGAAATCGTCTTCATCACTGTTCATGTGCCAATGACTCTCTAACAGATCCAAGCAAGTGCATATTCAGACATTTGCAACTGTATGTCGCACATTGTCTAAGGCAGCAGTATATAAATGTAATGTGGAACTGTTCAGAAGGATACTCCAATACGCGGCACCTACAAATCTCCACGGACTGAATGCATTCATACGAACGTACATGTAAGTGCGTACGTACGTACGTGCAAACGCATGATCCCATTAGTTATGGGAATCAATTAGAATAGCTGACCGTCGTTGCTCATTAATTGTTTTATGACTCAACTATCTCGTGGAATTATTCTGCACTCCATGTCCGATGTCAAATTTCCACAGACTTCCATGCGTTCTTTCCCGACAAGTTTTTCTTTGTCTTAATGAAGCCACGCCAATCAAGACGAGCGCAGCACTTGCCCCCTTTGGGCTTTCGTAGCGAATAAAGTGTCTCTGAATTAATTATTTATTTACACAAATTAGCCTAGAAAATGCACTTTAAAACGCTTCTTTATTCGTGGGTACAGAAGCAAATTCTTAGCCACGCGACTCATAAGTGTCTCAGAAATAGACAACAGAAATTATAGAGAGTGACGTAGTCCATTTCTGCCTTTAGTGATAACAAAAACAAGTAGGCTATTTTCACATAGCTGAACTCAAAATGACATAAACTGGATCAGACAAATTCTGAACTTCTCACTTTTATGCGATGTACTGCGATAAATTCTGATGTTTATAGTTTGTACATATCTGTGTTTGCTTGACTATCTGCAAAGTCCGTCCCTCCATCCGTATGTCTGTCTGTCTGTCTGTCTGTCTGTTTGTCTGTCTGTCTGTCTGTCTGTCTGTCTGTCTGTCTGTCTGTCTGTCAACCTTTATCTAATCCATTGATCGTAAACCTAATTCAGGTAGGCTATATACTTGTTGACTGCACTTGTCCGAATGGGAGCCATAGCTGTAGGATTCTTTCATTCATTCATTCCGAAGATTTATATAGCACTCCTTCGAGGTTACTACTCAGGAGCGCTCCCGACCCAACCCTGGCTGAAAAGGATGGTTTTAAGGCTAGAGTAAAGCGCGTCTCAATGAACTCTATAGGCATAAGGCGTAATGTTAATGGGAGCCCATTCCAAAGCATGGGACCCGCAACAGAGAAGGCACGATGCTGTAATGGATGGATGAAGCAAACAACAAAAACAACAGCAACCAAACAACGTTATCTCACTGGCTTGGCAACGAAAGATCATAATGAAACACAGGGAATCGACTTGTAGATGCAAAGGCGAGAGGTCGTGCCGTAACCACTGAGCCGCTCTGACCTTACACTCCATCCGGGATAATTGTTGATTTCGCCGGAAACAAGACTTGCCTCCAGCGCACGTGACCATTTTATTACGTCGCTTTGCATGCCGGGATATCCGCTTTTATTACGTAGCAACACGCGCTACGCATGTCGGGAATTCTCCAAGGAACTCAGTCAAATTGATGATTACCAGATGGTTATTATGGAGATCTAGTGGCTATCAACGCAGTAATATGACCTTCATATATACATGTATATCTATACACACGTTATAATACATAAATATATACATGCATGTATAGTTCAGCTATGTATATATATTTATATATATGTATATATTTCCATAGCCAAATGTTTGCATATGTTCTTATAAGTAAGTAAGTAAGTATAGCCTTTATTACTCCATTAGCAAACTCACATTGGGACATCGAAATAAAATGTAAAATAACACATAGAAGTAATAATAATGTATAAAAATAATAATAAGTTTAAGTTGGTTGCCGAATAAACTATGTTATGCTATGTTATGAATAGTAAAGTTCTGAAACATTTTAATAAGTGTAAAGCATTCTGGTAATGTATGTATGTATGTAATATGTATGTATGTTTGAGCACTTGTTATAGCGCCCCTTCAAGATTTCTACTCGGAGGCGCTCCCGACTACAGCGCGGACACTGAATCGGAGTTTCACGCCGAAGTGCATGAGCAATTGCGAGTGAAGGCCTTGCCCAGGGTCCCTACGCGGCAGCTTGAGGTGGATTTGAACCCGCAACCATACGGCTGCAAGGCACCGAACATAGGCCTACTCCTACACAAACGCGCCCCACTCCTACACCACCGCGCCCCACATGCATGTATGCATGTAATGCATTTGCAGAGGACATTGCACCTAGAGTCCATGCATTTGAAGAGGTCATTATACGCAAAGTCCGTTAACAGTCATTTCTGTGTTGTTACAGTTTTCTGAATTCGTTTGTCTTGCATTTGGGATTTCGGACTGGGCGAACTAACACACGGTGCGTGCTATTATAGTGCGTCCCATTTAAAAACATGAGACAAACATTAACAGAAAGATATGACAGGACAGCAGACAAACATGTGGACAGACGCACAGTCATACACAGCCAGACAGACAGACAGACAGACAGAGAGACAGACAGACAGACAGACAGACAGACAGACAGACAGACAGACAGACAGACAGACAGACAGACAGACAGACAGACAGACAGACAGACAGACAGACATGGTGATAGGAAGACGCACAAGCAGCACGCAGACAAACATGCATACAGACAAGTAGTCAGTCATAGACAGAGAAATTAGAGAAGGAAATAACTGGTTGTAAGCGACTGATGTTTCATCGACCATGTCCCTCGGCCAGTCTCTTATTCAATCGGTCGGACTGTATGAAAGAAGGAATGAATGAATGAATGAATGAATGAATGAATGAGTGAGTGAATGAGTGAATGAGTGAATGAATGAATGAATGAATGAATGAGTGAGTGAATGAGTGAATGAATGAATGAATGAACGAACGAATGAATGAATGAACGAATGAACGAATGAACGAATGAATGAATGAATGAATGAATGAATGAATGAATGAACGAATGAATGAACGAATGTATGAACGAATGAATGAATGAACGAATGAATGAATGAATGAATGAACGAACGAACGAATGAACGAACGAATGAATGAACGAATGAATGAATGAATGAATGAATGAATGAATGAACGAATGAATGAACGAATGAACGAATGAATGAATGAATGAACGAATGAACGAATGAATGAATGAATGAACGAATGAATGAATGAATGAATGAACGAACGAATGAATGAATGACTGAATGAACGAATGAATGAATGAATGAATGAATGAATGAATGAACGAACGAATGAATGAATGAATGAATGAATGAATGAACGAACGAACGAACGAACGAACGAACGAACGAACGAATGAATGAATGAATGAATGAACGAACGAATGAATGAATGAATGAATGAATGAACGAATGAATGAACGAATGAATGAATGAATGAACGAATGAATGAATGAACGAATGAACGAATGAATGAATGAATGAATGAACGAATGAATGAACGAATGAATGAATGAATGAACGAATGAATGAACGAATGAATGAACGAATGAACGAATGAACGAACGAATGAATGAACGAATGAACGAATGAACGAACGAATGATCGAATGAATGAATGAATGAATGAATGAATGAACGAATGAACGAACGAATGAATGAACGAATGATTGAACGAATGAATGAATGAATGAATGAATGAATGAATGAACGAATGAATGAATGAATGAATGAACGAACGAACGAATGAACGAATGAATGAACGAACGAACGAATGAATGAATGAATGAACGAATGATTGAACGAATGAATGAATGAATGAACGAATGAATGAATGAATGAATGAATGAATGAATGAATGAACGAATGAATGAATGAACGAACGAATGAATGAACGAATGAACGAACGAATGAACGAATGAACGAATGAATGAATGAACGAACGAATGAACGAACGAATGAATGAACGAATGAAAGAATGAATGAATGAATGAAAGAAGGAATGAATGAATGAGTGAATGAATGAATGAATGAATGAATGAATGAATGAATGAACGAACGAATGAATGAATGAGTGAATGAGTGAATGAATGAACGAATGAATGAGTGAATGAATGAACGAATGAACGAATGAATGAATGAGTGAATGAGTGAATGAATGAACGAACGAATGAACGAATGAATGAATGAATGAACGAACGAATGAATTAATGACCGAATGAATGAGTGAAAGAATGAATGAATGAATGAATGAATGAATGAACGAACGAACGAATGAACGAATGAATGAGTGAATGAATGAATGAATGAATGAACGAATAGCGGATGGATCGATTGTTTGATTGACCGTTAAACAGATTGATTCGTTCTAATAACAGATAGACAGGCAGACAAACAGACAGACAGACAGATAGAGAGGCAAAACGAATCAAGGAACAGATGAGGAAATAATTGAACGATTGAAAATATGAAAGGAGAAATGTAATGCAAAATGTATAAAAACAGGGACATAGAGCGATAGGAAAAGAAAGAAAAAAGGGACTCAGACAGACATGGAGGCATACGTGCACACAGACAGACTACAGGCATACAGAGAAGGAGGAGGACAGATTGGGCAGGAAGGAGGCATCCGTCAGTGCAGATACGTGTCGTATTCATAAACTGGACAGGAAATGGGCAGAAAGGAACCATACCCGACAGCCGTAACAGAATTTAATAGCGAGACAGCAATGCAAGGACTGCGCAATAAGAGCATCTTATTGAAGCGGAGAGTAGGACGCGAATGAATACAACGAGAAACGAATACTCGATCGAGCGGCGGAAGAACATTAGCAAAACAAAATGTCGGATAAATATCGGTGAAATTAGGCAGAATACGGAGGAGATTAAGCCATAAGCAAGAGGAAATTATCTGTCCGATGATAGCGAATATGATTATTATTTCTAATATGTATGCAAATTTTTAAAAAGCGGTGCATTTGGTGCCATTGATAACAGCGGCCTTCCTTGGTAAAAAGTTGCATTGTAATAAAGACAAAATGATATGCATAACTGTATATCTGACTATGCTGGATTTCTCACCTCACTTGATATTGCGCGCATTAATACAGCTCTTAAAAAGACTCGCTGATGGCAAGTAAGTGAGAAGATCTGCAGAAAAGCTGGTTGCTCGAGCAGACAGGAAGCTCTTCATGAAGGTCACTGCATTCATCAGCTCCTGCCATGTGCATCCAGGGCCGGATTAAGACTTCCAGGGGCTCTAAAGCCAAGGGCCGGGTTAAGACATACGGAAGCCAAACCGAAAAGCCAAAAAGTACGTGTCTCTGAATGAAAAAGATCGAACCGTACATAAACGATTTTTTTCTAATGAAATATTGACTAAATAATAATGCATACATTTACCATTATCATTTTTGTCAATTTGGACCTTGGCACAATTTGATTACATTTTTCCTGATATTTGGGGCCCTCAAAACGTTGTGGGGCCCTAAGCCATGGCTTAGTTGGCTTATGCGCTAATCCGGCCCTGTGTGCATCTCCTCTTTGTGAGGACTTGTACTTACTTCGCAGGGAGGACGTCCTTTCATGCAACCTATTGTTAAATCTAAACTGTTTAAACTTAATCGGTGTATCTTTAGTTGCAAAGAATTAGTTTGACTATGTGACTTTGTTATCTGCTTCTGTTATAGTTTATTTTTCACTTGTTGCGTTCTGACAACAATCTTTGATTGAATAAACGAAAATACATACATACATATACACATACATACATGTTAAAATGTATGTAATCGTTGTATACAATGTCATGCATGTGCGCTTATCAGATGTAAATAAAGGCTACTTACTTACTTATAATGCTCTGTGACGTGCAATGAAAATATTTAAATGCATTGAAACAGTTTCAATGAATAAATTTGCATTAAAACAGTTTCAGTGAACAAATTTCATGCATGTAAATGGCTAGCATTTACAGCACCGGGCAGACCGGACTACTCCAGCCTGCGGATCACTGCACCACACCACAAAGCACCGCACTTCAGTTCTACAATGGACAACGAAAGGACTGTAACCCTTATGTGATGCTCTATCACTCTGCAGAATTTACCATTTCTTAAAGAAAATTCATTATCAAGACCAAAATCACAACGCCTTAGTTACACTACAATGCGTCGCTCTGTATACACATCGAATCAAATCTAGTCTAGCTGTATCTCGAATTTTGCTATCTCCCCACAGGTCTTTCGCTCAAAGCTGAAAACAAATCCCGATTCCTCATTACCTCCCTCGCCGTTTCAATTCTAAGCACCATCCACCACCTGGCTGATCTCCTTGCATCTTGATCTGGAACCGATTTTGTTTTGACCAAGCGCCTGTGAATAAGCTGATTCCCGCGATTTCGTTTCATTTGGGCGCTGTAGAAATTTCGATTACGATTACGATACGAGAGCAATGACAATTTACAAAACAGCTCTAAGAAATAATCTAGAAGTCAGTACATCTACTCTGATTCCAGATTAACTCGGACCTGGAATCGTCTGGTATCCAAAAAGAGGAGATCGTGCTTGTCAACTATTTTCATCAGAAGTTAAATTCAATTGTCTGCATTACATAATCGAAGAAGGGCTGCTCACAACTACATCACTGTATTTCTATTGCATGGAAGTCTACAATACGACAATACAATCAGACATCATAAAGCAATACTAATTAATATAATACAATACGAGTTAATATAATACAATGCTATAGGAGTATAGGCCTATTATGTGATTCGACATACTCAGCGATTTAAAACTACAGTGACTCCGGAAAAGGAAAGTAAAATCAGGCCTATCTCTTAACCTCATTCGTTGGTTTGATACTATCGTTGAATCGAACAATGAAACGTTAACACAAAAATGCACTTGTTTCTTTCGTTTTGTTTCTGATTTTTGATTCAACCAACAATAGGAGGCTTCGAGTAGGTGAGGGCTATAATAACGTTTTCACGCTGCAAATAGTTTAGTCACTTAACCTACTTGTTTTTCTTGCATTCTTCCATCCTTCCGTGGAAACAGTCACAGATTCCTTGCAGCTGAGAAGAGAAGTCTTCGTAAACGGTAGACAGACTCTGACTCAGTTCGGCAACTACAACAGACAAACTGCCCTCGTTAGCTAATTAGGTCATTTAAAGTATATACATCATGACACCTCTGGGCAGGAAGAATACGGTTCGCATACCGACTGCGACTATATTTCAGGGATTTGTTTTCGAGTTGGCACGGACATCGGGTCAGTTTAGGTCAATAAATGACCCAAAATGGAGTGGCATCATTCAAATGAACAGCGGTGGTCAAGGATCTCACCAGATCAATTCACTGACAATGAACGGGTTCGAGGCTACAGTGCGGTAGCTATAGAAAACATGACATCTGAATATACGCGCAAATATATACATGTATACATAGAAATAGGGTCAGGTTAGAGCACCGTAGTATATGAATGGTGATGGTTCGCGTGGTGACGGCACTGTAATAATTATGTCACTTCTGCAACGACTACAATGTCAATGATGATGACCACATGATGTTGACGACGACGACGACGAATAAAGACAAAAATCATATCTGTTTCGTCATTTCTTTTTATTCTAACGCGCTGGCAAAATAGATTTTTCGTGAAAAAAACGAAATTCGAATCTTCTCCGCTCTGCTAATTCCAGTTCAAGGACCACTTCCATTTCTCGTTACACCACCTGCACGTATCAATCGATGGCGCTATGGGCATCAGGAAAGCAAAGCCGGCCATTCGATTGTTCGATCTAAAAGCCAGCTGTCGAGACTGGCTTATCGCTGGCGTTGCGAAAAGCCATTGCGGTGTTATACGGATGCGAGCGAATGGAATGCAGCACTCACCGGGAGAGCTAATGGAATGCGGCGCTCAGTTCATCGATGCGCTTCGTGCTTTTAAGCGGTCAATGCCTCTCTATTAAGAACGAGGATGATGAGCGTTAATATAAAGACCAGTGGATTAGAGGCGCCAAGGAATCAGAGAACCTGCTGGTCGAACTCTATGGCAGCAGCAATCTGCGACACACAGATGTAACTGGACTCTTGAAAGTAACAAATGATACTCGCTCTTGACTAGCAGGACGCGATTAGTAGGGGAAGGTTGAGGATTTCCCTCCATTGGTTCAGACTAACCTACAAGTCAGTTATGTAATAGGGCATCTTTTAAATCAGGGGTAGCCAACCTTTTTCGGCCTACGGGCCACTACGATTGTTGGTAAGCACGCGGCGGGCCGCAAGTGTTAGTCCTCGCAGCTTCGACCGAAATACAAATGTTTATTTCATATTTTTAAAAGAAGTATAAAAACAGGTGCGGCTAAACTATAGGTCACTAGAACTTACAACATTAAAGTTTTAGTGTTTTATACATCATTATCATGCAGTATTGTAGTAGTGGGCCCAATATAGGGCTAAGTAGGGGTAAAATAAGACAACAAAACTATTTTCAATGGGGTCTTGCGGGCCGCCAATCAACAGCCCGCGGGCCAAATGCGGGCCGCTGGTTGGCCAATGGTCATGCCTGTTTTAAATGCATCACAAAAGCGCTGCCTTCGCTACCCTAAGCAGTTAACATGACATAACAAGAGTTTTAAGTGTTTAAGAAGACTGTAGTCTGTGTTAGAACCACTGCATAATAACCTGGAACGCTTAATAGCCCAATTCCCCAGCTTCCTATTAAAAGCCGTGACAGTGTCCACTGAAACAGTACTATCATACAAGCCATTCCGCGAGTCTATAACTCTTGCACTGAAGAATTTCTGTCGTAATGTTCCTTTCGGCTTCATAAATAATGTATACACGGGACACCAGTGTTGCCTTATTTGATGCTAATTCAAAGAACATCTCCCATTGTAGTGCTTCCTTTCCATTGATAATCTTATAAGCTTTGATTGTATCTCCTCTGCTCCTTCTCTCCAATGTTGTTAGTCTACAATTTTTCAACCTTTCCTCATAGCTCAAATCCTTGTAGCCCCAAATCATTTTTGTAGCTCTTTTTTCAACTTTCTCCATTTTTCCATGTCCTGAATCCATAACTGGACACAGTATTCCAACTGTGGCCTAACCAGTGATTTGTACAACCTCAGTAATGTATCCTTGTCTCTGGTACTATTGTCCTTCTTATCACATCTAAAGTTGAGCTATAGTCCTACCCTTTTTTGCTGCTTCAGTATATTGCCTTGAAGGTTTTGCACTCTTTTGCATAATCATTCTCAGATCCCTTCTTCCTCTCTCACTTTCAATGCCATACCCCCTAATTTCATATAAAAACTCGTTGTTTCTCTTCCCCATATGCATCACTGAGCACTTTCCACATTAAAGACTATCTGCCAGTCCTGTGACCATATGAACATTCTTCTTAGATCCTCCCGCAATATCTCCGCTTCTTCTTCATCGCCCACTGCTCTACATAGTTTTGTATGATCTGCAAACTGAGATATTTTCGATGAAATTCCATCGTTAAAGTCATTAGTGAAATGTACGAACCCAAGCACTGATCCTTGTGGCTTTATAGTATATAATATAGTACCAGAGACAAGGATACATTACTGAGGTTGTACAAATCACTGGTTAGGCCACAGTTGAAATACTGTGTCCAGTTATGGATTCAGGACATGGAAAAATGGAGAAAGTTGAAAAAAAAGCTTATAAGATTATCCTTGTAATTTCTGTTACTTGGCACTCCACGGCAACTTAAGAAATTTGATGGGCTTAAGTCATTGAAACTGGGTGACTCAATTGTTGAGCTGGCTGATGCTGCACGCAACTTAGGCGTTGTTTTTAATTCTACCATGTCTCTCACTGGCCATGTAAACAGTATTTGTAAGTCATCCTATAATGTTCATTCGTGATATACGCAGAATTAGGCGTTATGTGCCCATGTCTGCAAGAATATCTCTGGCAAATGCATTGGTTTCCAGTCGCCTAGACTATTGTAACTCACTTCTTACTGGTATCAATAAATCAAACATACTGAAGCTGCAGAGGGTTCAGAACTCTTTGGCTAGAGCCATAACTAATACATCCAAATATGAACATATAACCCCTGTGCTTAAATCTCTGCATTGGCTTCCTGTTCATGAAAGAATTCGTTTCAAACTGGGGCTCATAGTTTATAAAACTTTGAACTCTAGCCAACCACAATATTTAAAATCTGTTCTTATTCCTGTGACTTATCATTATTCAATGAGGTCATCTGATTGTCTTTGTCTGGTCATACCTAAATCAAGAACTGTTCTCGGTGAACGAGCTTTTTCGGTTTCTGCAGGGCCTACCTTTTGGAACTCTCTTCCTGTATCTGTGCGCTGTGCTCAGTCGCTTGTGTCGTTTCGTTCTCGGCTGAAAACTTACCTCTTTCAAATTGCTTATCCACCTTAGGCTGCCTCTCTGTCTCTTACGGACTGATCTTCTGGATGTTGACCTGATTACGGATTGTTTTGATGCGCCATCGATTGATGCCTTGTGCATTAGACACCGGCGCAATAGAAGTTGCTAATTACATTACATTACATTACATTGTGGCACTCCATTTAGCACCATTGCAAAGTCATCAAGAACAAACATTGCAAGCATAGCTCGGATAACTAGTTAATCCACCTTTGGAGGTTCTCAAACAGACCCACACACATACACACACCGCATACACACACACCATATATGCCCACAATAAAGGTTGCCTATAGCAGGAGAGAGAAGACTATATGCAAATCTATAAATGTGCTTAGGCATTCGTCGTAGGTTTTTTCAAACATCAAGGCGAAATGCATGGTTATATATGTGTATATAAGTATATATAAATACATATGATAGCCATAAATTTACTTATACAGAGTTAATTTTTTCTGGCGACATTAGTGTCTGCGTGTATCAGACATTGCTTGCAAACAAACGGAACACACGCACACACGAACAAACACGCACTTGCACACACACACACACACACACACACACACACACGCACACACACACACACACACAGGCCTGTGAACGCATGCGTTCTGGATACATTGTCAGCAATGGTACAGAAAGGTTCAGAGAGAAGACACAGCAGAGAGAGAGAGAGAGAGAGAGAGAGAGACAAAAACAGACAGACAGAGATGCGAAGGGAGAGCGGAGAAGGAGAGGGACAGTATAAGTACAGACCAGGCAGAGACACAGAGATAAGGAAAGAAGGATTTGGGAGGGGTAACAGGGGAGAGAAGACTATATGCAAATATCACCCGCTAAAATCTATAATGTGCTTAGGCATTTGTAATATACATATCGATATATATATATATAATATATATATATATATATATAATACAAATGCAGCATATATGTCTAACTGAAAGCCTAAATATATGAATACATGTATGATTATAAAGTGGATATGTCTTTAGTAATCCCTGCAGAGAAGTCGGCTAAAGAGCGCTGAGGGATTAGAGGGTCGGCTACAGTCGGCTACAGATCGCACGCAATATTATTGTCATAATGAAATTAAAGCCTGGACCTGATTAGCACGGCGGCCGAGCGAAATGTCATTTCATCATGCATTTAATTCAATAGACCGCGAGGCATGCATGTATCTCAAAGGTTGACGGCTAAGGTCGGTGATGGACTCCTGGCTGTAAACACTGCCTACGGCTTCAGCAACAGAGACGAGGCAAAGATGATGGAGAATGGAGTCAAAGGCTTCGTATGGCCTTTAGAGGAGTCACGGAAATGTGCAGCTGCAGTATGCATAATAGAAAAAGCATGTGCTCTTTAGAATCCAGAGAGAGAAAGAGAGAGACAGACAGACAGACAGACAGACAGATAGAGACAGAGACAGAGACAGAGACAGACAGAGAGGCAGAGAGAAACAGACAGACAGACAGTCAGACAGACAGACAGACAGACAGACAGAGACGGACAGAGACAGAGAGAGACAAGGAAAGACAGACACAGACACAGACACAGACAATCAAGAATTAAACTAAACAAACAAAAACCTAAATGGAGCGTTGAGTAAGCTAAGCTAAAGAACGGAACTACAAGGCAATGTAAATTGAGTTCACTTAAATAAAATTTAAGGCAAGTTTAATTAAGATAGGGTAAACATAAAGTCAAATAAAGTAAGCTAAGGTAAATCGCTAATTTAATGTAGATCTATATGATAAGGTAAAGTATGGCCAAGTAAGGCGAGTTAAATATTTAAGTGTAAGTAATGCAAGGTAATGTAATGAAGGGTATAAGGAAAGGTCAAGTCAAGGTCAGGAGATACCATTTCAAATGGTCACATGGGCGTTGAGAGCAGAAGCGTAGTTCTCGTATCAAATGACCTTTGAACTTGGCCACCACGAGAGCAATATCAATCCCGGACAGCAGGTCTCTGTGGGTTGCTCAGCTCGACAACAACAAATTGCCTTTCCCCGATGACCCGCGGGATTTGAACCGCGGACACTGAAGTCATACATGCCAACGTCAAACCATTCAGCGCCTTTCTGCAAGGCGCTATATAAATGGCCATAAAAATTATACATACATACACTCGATCTCCGGACAACCTCTCTGATAAGACGCAGCGTTCGTGAATAAGCTGGTGCTTTGCGCTTTGCTTTAGAGTAGCGCTTTAGAAACGTGGAGTTTACGATTACGATACGATTGCATTCAGCCAAAGCTGCACATGATGAATCAACGGTTAAACAGATTAACTTGGCGCTACATTATTACGGCTCAACGGCGCGAAAAACGTCCGTCTATCGTCTGCTGGCGAATACAACAACGGTCGGCCATATCCTGTGTACAAAGCCACTCTATCTGTTTCTTTGTCGTCGTCTTGACGGACGATTCGCTGTCTTTTGGTCGGCAGATGGCCATCGAACAACAGCAGCGCCACCTTGTCACCGCCGGTCCAACCAACGCTTTGTTATGGAAATTCGCCGCAGGTCAAAAGAAATATTTGTTTACAGGGTCCGTTCGATCGTATTCATCGCCGTCGTTGGTGTCTACATGTGCAGTAGGGAGGATTCATCCTCTTCGTCGGTCAATCGTTGTTCAGTCGTGATCTAGGTTCAATCGGGTCCACTCTGGTAACAGCAGGCCAAGAGGGCAGGAGACAAGCAGTTAGAGGACAAGAAGGTCCAGATGGGTAAGAAGGTAGAGGACAAGAAGGCCTAGAAGGTAAGAAGGTAGAGGACAAGAAGGTCTAGAAGGCAAGAAGGTAGAGGACATGAAGACCTAGAAGGCATGAAGGTCTAGATGGGTAAGAAGGTAGAGGACAAGAAGGCCTAGAAGGTAAGAAGGTAGAGGACAAGAAGGTCTAGAAGGCAAGAAGGTAGAGGACATGAAGACCTAGAAGGCATGAAGGTCTAGATGGGTAAGAAGGTAGAGGACAAGAAGGCCTAGAAGGTAAGAAGGTAGAGGACAAGAAGGTCTAGAAGGCAAGAAGGTAGAGGACATGAAGATCTAGAAGGCATGAAGGTAGAGGACAAGAAGGCCTAGAAGGCAAGAAGGTAGAGGACAAGAAGGCCTAGAAGGCAAGAAGGTAGAGGACAAGAAGGCCTAGAAGGCAAGAACGTAGAGGACAAGAAGGCCTAGAAGGCATGAAGGTAGAGGACAAGAAGGACTAGAAGGCAAGAAGGTAGAGGACAAGAAGGCCTAGAAGGCAAGAAGGTAGAGGACAAGAAAGCCTCGAAGGCAAGAAGGTAGAGGACAAGAAGGACTAGAAGGCAAGAAGGTAGAGGACAAGAAGGCCTAGAAGGCAAGAAGGTAGAGGACAAGAAAGCAAATTTTAATATATCAGACGACAAGAAGATAAAAGGCCTACAGGCGTGGAATAGGAAGGGCGTACACGATAGAAAGTCAGAGGACAAGATCGCCAAGATGACAGGGGTACGAAGGTAGAGGACAGGAATTCGAAGGTTATGAAGGCAGAGGACAAGAAGGCAGATGACAAGGAAGAAAGCGTTAAAGGCACAGAAGGCTTAAGATAAGAAGGCGAAGGACAAACACGCAGACTCTGGAAAGACCGAATGATAGACGCCAAGTAAGTAGGGGATAAATGGCAAAGGCAGAGAGTATGTTTGGATTTAGGCTATTGTTCGTTTCCAGCACAAAGGCCGAGAAATAAATGGCGTCTTTGTACGATAAACAAAGCTTACTCAGCAAACAGCGCTGCCGACGTCGGATTAGAGGCCGGAAGGCAGCCGCCTGTTGCTGTAACAGGCAGCTGCACTGCATGCGATCATAAAAGACACGGCAGAAACGTATAGGCCTACAGGCATATTCACACGAATATTATACAAGGCACCTACGACGTCCTACATACAGGCATACATACACGCATACGTATGCATACATACACATACATACCTACATGCATACATACATAGACATAACCATGACCATAACCATAAATTTTATTGCTTCTTGTAGCACAAAATAACAAAACAGTCAAGTTCAAGACATTCGTTGATTGACAGGGAGCAGTGGGAGAGAGACCATTAAGGGACCAACGTCCCGCTGATAGGGTTACCCATGCACATAGAAAATAAAGCAACTGGTCATGTAATATAATTGCCAACAGTATATTGTGGTCTTTACTACATGCAGTTAACTAAAAATCAGAATTGAAAGACATTGAGGAGTGTATGCACTAGTATAATATTGGCACACAATATATGCCCATAAGACATGCACACTAGGTAGGGAGCAAGAAAGGAAATAGGGGAAGAGTCAGGGATCAACAGCTAGTAAGAGACCGCGCAGTTTCCGTTTAAATATAAAGATGCAAGGAAATAAATATAGAAGAGATGCAAGGAAGATTATTATCCTACGGGAAGATTATTTATAGACAGACTGGATATGCAGACAGAGAGAGAAGCAGACAGGCATACATCCATGCATACATACAGTATTCATATATACATATATACATACATACATACATACATACATACATGCATACATACATACATACATACTAACATACATATATACATACATGCCAACATACATACATATATACATACATACACTAACTATTTGCATACATATTCGAATGCTTTTCATTTCCGCATAGTCAAGCTATGCCTCAAAACTCATCATGTACCTGGATGCTTTCAGTCAATCCTTTCCAACACACAATCCTCCGGCTTACTTGTCTCTGCTTGATGATTATAGTCTTTAACCGAATTCGTCCGTGAAGGTCATTAGAGCCACATCTGCAGCCGTCTTATCGTCTATTGCTATGATTTCATTCGCCTGTTTGTAAGTTTAGATTTCCAGCTACAGTACAAGAATCTGATTTCTCGCTAGTAAATATCACTCTGCTCCTAGGTTTGCTAATTCTCGTTCTTATTATCTAGTTCACTACCCTGATCTGGGTCAACCATGGGCATAATCCTCCAGCATCTCTCTTTCTCTCTCTCTCTCTCTCTCTCTCTCTCTCTCTCTCTCTCTCTCTCTCTCTCTCTCTCTCTCTCTCTCTCTCTCTCTCTCTCTCTTACTCTGTCTGTCTGTCTGTCTGTCTGTCTGTCTGTCTCTCTCTCTCTCTATCTATTTGATTTCAGCTAGTTCTAATTTTCACATAGCCTTTGTCTCCTATCCATCCCTCATTATTCTGATCTCCTGTTTAGGGCCTAACCTTTACGTCCTAATACAATTCTCCTTATTTCTCTGTGGTTCATACGTTGCATAAGTATATTAGCTGATACTAGTACAATAAGAATATGCATATGAATAATACGAATATATGCATGAATATGGCTAATATGAATATTAGTTAATACAAATAGGAATACAAATATGGCTAAAATGAATCTGAATATGAATCTGAATCTAAATATTAACTAATACGAATAAATATTATGATTATGAATATAGCTAATACAAATATGAATATGGCTAATATGGATATCGATTACGTTTTGATAATGTCCGACATCCGTAAATAACTTTACGGATGTGGGGCGCGGTGGTGTAGAGGTCTGTTCGGTGCCTTGCAGCCGGAGGGTTGCGGGTTCGAATCCACCTCAAAGGGGTATATTTGGTGCCTTGCAGCCGGAGGGTTGCGGGTTCGAATCCACCTCAAGTCGCCGCGTAGGGACCCTGGGCAAGTCCTTCACTCGCAATTGCTCATGCGCTTCGGCGTGAAACTCCGATTCAGTGTCCGCGCAGTAGTCGGGAGCGCCTCTGAGTAGAAATCTTGAAGGGGCGCTATATAAATATCTTAAATGAATGAATATAATAGGCCTAATAACGTCGGTCTCTAAGTATTTACTGAATTTTGGGTTCTGTAGTTAATTAGCTGATAGCATTCAGCGTTGAAGGCAACTGATCAACTGAATGGCTGCTTTGAGCCAAGCACGACGCAGTTTAAGCTGCGACGACGGCGCTCATGGAGATGAAAATGGAGAGAGACCTTTTCATGGGATAATTGAACAGCAGCGCATTTCCACTGGGAGATTAAGTCATAGGCTGTATTTGCCGACCTTCCATACTCTCTGTCTGTCTGTTTGTCTGTCTGTCCCTCTGTCTGTCTCTGTCTGTCTCTGTCTGTCTCTGTCTGTCTCTGTCTGTCTGTCTCTCTGTCCGTCTTTCTTTCTTTGTATTTGTCTCTGTGTCTCTACATATATGTATATAAATATATAACTCTTCCGATTTGCACTCATTCTCTGTTTCTCTACCTATTCCTTTGTTTCTCTAGCGTGCTGCTTGTTTCAGCTATGTGCGACATTTTACTGCGTTGGTTCCAGGTCGAGGACAGAATTATATCCAGTGTGTTATCTTCCTTGGGAGAGAGATGGTCGTTGTGGCAACATAATACGCCAGAGAGTTCTCTTTCACATCTCGATCCAACCGGGTCGACGAATAATAATGATAATAATGCGCCCTGCTGCCCGTGGGGACCTGCTAGTCCCGTTTTCCCGTATATCGACCCGAACACATCGTGCTCTTTCGCGCACTGCAATCTTCTACTTAATATCCTAATGGTCCATGACACAATTCCAGTTAAGTCTCCCAGTTCACAGCTTATAGATCAGTTTCATACCCACGTGTCTGCACCTTTTACAGGATCTTAACTCCACAGGCGTACATATCATAATCCTGATAAACATAATAATACAGAAATGCGTTAAAACATGTATGCATACATACATGCATGCAAGCATATTTAAGTACACAAACATACATTAAAGCACGCAAAAATATATGCAAACATACATGTAGACACAGAGACAAGCGTAGTACGGACGTACATTCAGACATACATACAAACACGTACACAGTGTATACTCCAGTTTCTGCCTGATTTTTTGCGTCTGTTACTGTTAGTTAACGCTGCTAGTGTTTGTCTTCTTCCTTTTTTTCTGTGTCTTCTGAGATCTGTCTGTCTCTCCTGTCTCTGTCTCTCTGTCTCTCTCTGTCTGTTTCCCACTCTGTCTCTCTGTGTCTCTGTGTCTCAGTCTCTGTGTCTCTGTCTGTCTGTCTGTCTGTCTCTCTCTCACTCTCTCACACCCACACACACACCACACACGAACACACACACACACAGTCTCGTGTTCCGTTTTCACAGATACGTATATGCTCACGAACACATACGCTCAGGCAAACAATGAAAACATGCAGTAGACTAAAGAGGCAATCGAAGCCAGTGGCACAGAAAACCAGTGGCTCATGTCGTCTAAGGCGAGACGAAGGAAACGAAGGAATTAACGAACAAATCCTCAGATAATCAGTCCTCTCATCACTCCTTCAGTCCATTTTCGTCTAATCCTAACTCAGCTATCCTTCTTTCCAGCCTTCCATCTTTCTATCCGCCCTTCCTTCCTTCCTTCCTTCCTTCCGTCTTTTTCCTTCCTTCCTTCCTTCCTTCCTTCCTTCCTTCCTTCCTTCTTCCTTCCTTCCTTCCTTCCTTCCTTCCTTCCTTCCTTCCTTCCTTCCTTCCTTCCTTCCTTCCTTCCTTCCTTCCTTCCTTCCTTCCTTCCTTCCTTCCTTCCTTCCTTCCTTCCTTCCTTCCTTCCTTCCTTCCTTCCTTCCTTCCTTCCTTCCTTCCTTCCTTCCTTCCTTCCTTCCTTCCTTCCTTCCTTCCTTCCTTCCTTCCTTCCTTCCTTCCTTCCTTCCTTCCTTCCTTCCTTCCTTCCTTCCTTCCCTCCATAAGCAGAGATGAACAAGAGAAAACACAGTCGCTCTGGGAAGAACGAGAGCAGGCACTTTAAAGAGGTCATATCACGTCTCTTGATACATGCGTACATGCATACAAGATAAACAACCAGAAAAAGAATGATTAAAGCTGCTTATCTGTTGCATAACAATTCTCTCTTCCCGTCATCGCAGTTCTTCCCTTCGTCTATTTTATTGTCTCTCCTCTCATTTCGCCATTATTATCCACCCGTCCATCTTTCAGATCAGAACTTCTATATTGTTCATCAAAAGCCTATTCTCAGCAACTCGTGCAATTAAGTGTTTATCCTTGTACTTCTATCATTCCTATATTAGGACGTCTCACACTCAACCACTAATTCCCGTTTCTGATACCAAATTGCTTTCCTTCTTTCTCCCTCTCCTTCCTTCCTTACCTTCGTTTCTACTTCTTTTTTCCTCATCTGTCTGCCTACCTCCAGCTCTCTACCTCTTCCTCCCAGCCTCAGTCTCTCCATCTCTCTCTTTCCCCTCGAAATTTCCTCCCTCTGTTCCTCCCTTCCTCTCTCCCCGTCTCCCTGGCTGCCTCTCATCGTTAGCGATCCAACTCTGTCTCTGCCTCTGAGTCCATGACGTGCGTCCGCTGCCGTAGAGCAAGGCTGAACAGTGACGGAGCAAAGGAGACGGTCGCCCAACTGTAGTCCTCCTCTCGACGTCTGTAAACCCAACGAAGAAGCAAATGGACGCCACTGCCACCGTCTCGGTTTCACGTTTCGCCGCCAGATTAGCCATTAAGCGCCGACAATTTCAGTTCTTACCACGCAACGCTCTGCTGCTCTCTGTCTTTCTGTCTGTCTCTCTGTCTGTCTGTCTTTAGATAAATATCTAAGCGAATGACACTCTAAAAGGTTCTTAAAAGACACCATTGTAATAATAGTAACTGATACAGTAATACATTTTACGTGCTCTATACAAACTCCTACGAAGCGTCTTGATGCGTTCATTCTCTGCCAAACACTAAGGTTGCCAAACTAATTTGAGAAAGTTCGCTTGAACTATCGGCAATTATTGTGTTATTTTTGTTCTGTATATAAACAGGTATGCATTAGTATAATAAATATATTCTATGTATGCTCTATTCTTCGTTATTGTTAATTAGTACGAGTAACTCCTAACGCACCGCTGTCTAATGAACAAGGTATCAAGCGATGGCGCCCCGAAACCCAGCCGTAATCAGATCAATATCCAGAAGATCAGTACAACGAGACAGAGAGGTAGCCTTTGGTGGATAAGCAATTTGAAAAAAGGCTTGAGCTGAGGACGAAATAACATGAGTGAGTCTTAGTGACTCTAAAGAGTAGAACGAGCAGATACAGGAATGGAATTTCAAAATCTAGGCCCAGAGCTCGTTCATCAAGATCAGTTCGGGTTTTCGGTATGACTAGAGAAAGAAAAATTAATCAGGTGATCAGTGATCTAGTATTCTAGTTGAATAGTGATAAGATAATTGTCTCCGGTCCCTCTCACATGATGCAACTGTGGTCCTTTTCCACGCCTTTGTCACCAGCAGAGTTTATCATTGTTATTCGGTTCTTGCTGGCCACCCGTCGGCTTATCGGTCGTATTCCAAAATCCTCGTTTTAGCGACTAAGGGGGAGCTCCTGGTCCCTCGGGCCCGCTCTTCGGTCAGACGTAGGCCTACAGTGTCGAGCATTGTCGATAGTTGGGCCCTCCACTTTGAATGAGCTCCCGCTCACGCTACGCTTACTGCCCCGGAGCAACCTGGCTGATTATGTACTACCAACTCCTGAAGTCCTTTCTGTTTAGCCGCAGGATTCTTGAAGGGGCGCTATACAAATGTCTTGAATGAATGAATGAAAGACTGGAGAATAAGAATAGTGGTTGGCAAGAGTTCAGTCTTCTATATTACTCGATAATCTCCAATTTGAAACAAAGCCAATGCAAATATTTAAGCACAGAGAGAGGCTATAATTATGTTCATATTTTGACAATAATGATTATTGCGTTTCTAGCTAAGAGTTCTGATATCTGTACAGTTTCACCATTTTGGCTTTGTGCTACCAACAAGAAGCGAGTCACAATCAAGGTGACTTGAGACCAGCGCATGCATAATTACATATGCCTTGAAGACATGGGGACAACACGTCTAAAAAAGGTCACGAAATGTGCAAATATTACAGCTTCCATAATCCATATATCAGTTACCCAGTTAGCGAGATACAAGGCAGAATTAAAACAACGCTGACGTTACAAGCAAAACAGCACCCAACTCAATGTGTAAGTTACCCAGTTTCAAAGATTCATCTCTTCCAAATCCAGTCTTTCTTGATATTATATATATTATTATATATATATATTATATATATATGAGTGTGTGTATATTAGAGGTCTTAGATGAGTGTCCAGTCAATAGATACGCTATAGTTTCTCTCGGTTATTAAGCGCCTTTATCAACTGCGATCCTAAGACGTATGGCTTTGGTTAGGAAGAGGGATCCCTCGCTCGGTCGAAGGGCGGCGAACATGACGGACGATAAACAGCCATCCATCATCAACACAATATCTTATTCAGGTCACGTGTCTTTCACTTCCTTCCTTCCTTCTCTTAGTCTTTCTTTCGTTCCCTCCCTCCTTCCTTCCTTCCTTCCTTCCTTCCTTCTTTCCTTCCTTCCTTCCTTCTTTCCTTCATTCCTTCCTTCCTTCCTTCCTACCTTCCTTCCTTCCTTCCTTCCCTTCCATCTTTCCTTCCTTCCTTTCTTCGTTCCTTCCTTCCTTCCTTACTTCCCTCCTTCCTCATTTATACGAATAACCTCATGACACTGTGCACCATTTTTATGTTGCTGTAGTCCTGTGTATTCATCAGTCAAGCTTCATCCCCATCCTGGGTCCTACCTCCCGCGTTATCTCCCTTCCTTCTTCCCTACAGTCTATCTTCTTCTTTTGCCCCTATGTATATATGTGTGTTTGTATATATATACGTGTATATGAGCATATTCGCATGTATATATATTTCCGTATTATATAAATTAAGTTATGCATGCATGTATGTATATATATATATGTAGCTTTTCAGGTCTGTATGTAGCCTATATTTGCACGTATGCATGTATATGTACATACTTGTATGCATGCATGCGTGTATATTTGCATGCATGTATTATGGTTGTATGTGTAATAGTCCTATTCTCATGGGAAGAGAGAGACAGACAGAGACAGAGACGGACAGAGAGACAAACAGAGAGACAAACAGAGACAGAGAGAGATAGAGATAGATAGATAGATAGATAGATAGATAGATAGATAGATAGATAGATAGATAGATAGATAGATAGATAGATAGATAGATAGATAGATAGATAGATAGATAGATAGATAGATAGATAGATAGATAGATAGATAGATAGATAGATAGACAGACAGACAGACAGACAGACAGACAGACAGACAGACAGACAGACAGAAAGCATGGAAGGCGCTATATAATTGTGCTTTTGTTTTGACAAGAGACAGATAGATGTCTCTACGGTTCGTTCGTTCGCAGGTGACGCGTGTCGTGCGTCGTCATGCTCATCAGTCAAATGCATCAACGTTGTCGTCTCTGCCGCTGAAACAGTCAGTGCTTCTCCTCACAAATCCACGAATTCATGCAATATTGCCGCACGACATCTGGGCCAAAGGAAGCGAATTAATAGCTCTATCAGAAGTGCACAGATCACAATACAAATACATATTCCAACAGCTGTCACAAGGAAAGGCATAATAAATACCATACTGATACAACCACGTAATGATATTGATGGCTTTACTTATGCTTTTGCTAGTATCTAAGCATATGGAGAGGCTAGTAGTGATAGGCGGCTGATGCTTGGCGAAAGCAAACATATCAAACCTGAACACAAACCGACAAACCTAAAAATTTCCTGCTGCTGATGCTCCAGCTTCTACTATTACTCAGAGTTGTATTGTCTCGAGACACTGTCTCGGTCTCGAGACATCTCGAGACAGGTTTTTGATGTCTCGGTCTCGGTCTCGGACCCCACTGTCTCGGTCTCGGTCTCGGTCTCTATATCATTTCTTGACTTTTGGAAACTTTCTCGAAGCGAAAGTCTTGTCTTTTTGGAAACTGTCTCGAAGCGAAAGTCTTGTTCTGTTGTAGAAGCGGTCTCCAAAGTTCTCGTACAAACTGTATTTTGTTTGGAACTTCGTGCCGTATTGCGCTATAAAATTGTCTTGTGCCGAACGGATAACTAGTTTATCGGAAGTGCCAAACAGACAGGAAGTTTAAAAAAGCGTTGTTTCTGGTATTAAGATTTAAGAGTATTGAAAAAAAGCAGTCTTAACTGACTGACAACTTTTATTTCCAGAAGCACAATGCATATAACAATTAACAACAATAATAACTTGACTATTACATATCGGTGCATTGGCTAGGGAACAGGGGAGACCCAAAAGGGGCACAAGCCCCGCTTAATTAGGGTCACCCTTTTAACAATAATCATTTATGGCTGGTTAGTCAGTTGAAAGAAAGATAGGTTCAACTCAATAATGTTCTTAACTAAATAATAACATTGTAATTTACTAAGAAGATCAATATCGAAACAATTCGATGAAACAATGTTAATTGAAGTATGGTTGATCTTTCAAGTAACTATTCCACAGCTTCTTAAATTGGGTGTATGTGGGTGCATTCCGAATACTCATCGGTACTGCATTCCAAATTTGTGGACCACTACAACAAATTGAAAATCTACGATAATTAGTGCGTGCATATATGACATATAAACCACCAGAAGAAGACCTTGTACAATGACCATGCATCTCTACTACCTTCGTAAAATAGTTTGAAAATGAATCAGGCAGCAAGTTATTGACAAATTTATACATGAAATTACCCAGTTGATAGCGATTTATGTTTTCAAAGTTCATAATATTATATTCTCGGTATCTGTATGCCGTGTGGGCGTTAAAAGGATCTCTTGCAATAATTCTAATAGCTCTTTTCTTTTAAGTTTGCACTTTCAGTCCAAAATTACCAAACATCTTAAAATGTCTCATAAAGAACCTGAAATCGTGAAATTTGCATTCCCGCAGTTTGAAATCAATGAAAAACAAAATAAATGGCATGCCGTTCGCCGTTTGTGTAAAGCCAACATAAGCGAAACGCTTGGAACAACATCTAGTTTCTCAAGGTGAGTGATGTGACTTATGTCGCTAAATCGCTAATAGGCCTAGGGCCTATATGGAATTTTGTTGGTTTAAATTTTAGAATCATTTAGAAGATTTCAGAATGGCTGAAATATTTAATTTCTTTATAGTTTATACAATTCAGGCGATCGGCTGATTTCAGTTACTTGACCCTTGTATTAGACTTCAAACGTTGAGAAATATTGTTTCGGGACTTGTGCATTTCACTCGTTTTGAACTGTCTCGAACTGTCTCGGACCTGGTGTCTCGTCTCGGTCTCTCTCGGTCTCGGACCCACTGTCTCGGTCTCGGTCTCGAGTTTTATGTCTCGTATAATACAAGTCTGACTATTGACTAGTAGTAGTAGTAGTAGTAGCAGCAGCAGCAGCAGCAGCAGCAGCAGCAGCAGCAGCAGCAGCAGCAGCAGCAGCAGCAGCAGCAGCAGCAGCAGCAGCAGCAGCAGTAGTAGTAGTAATCGTGATCATTATTGGGCTGCCATAATTATGTCTCTTCATTTTTCCAATCCGAGGTGCCCAAACAGACAGGCGGTGTTCTATTTGAATGGCAACTGAAAGGCGCTGAGCAGATGGCTGGCCTCGCGCAGGTTTTTGTGTGATAGAGAAAGTTACGATGAAGAACGAGTAGATCTCGGCTAGTAGATAATGAATATATAGCCTATATATAGTTCCCTGTTAATCTGGTTTTCTTGAAAACAACGTTCCAAATCGTTCACAACAATCGTGTAGATAAATCATAAATCATAGCGATATGTTATTTTGGCTCTACATTTAGTAGGAAAATGAGTGCATAATAATAATAATAATAATAATAATAATAATAATAATAATAATAATAATAATAATAATAATAATAATAATAATAATATCTTTTCTTTAATTAAGCGCCTGACAAACGCACTGCGCTGTACATTTACATGTTATGCAATTGAAACAATCTTAACTAGTTAACTACTAACAGAACAGACAGCCTGTAATACACGGCACTAATAGCAGCCTACAAAGCAAATCCGCCCTACGGGGCTCGAACTCGGTACCTCTCACTCTGTTCGCCAGATGTTATCCAACGCGTCACCGGACCCCCCGACACATGGAAAATGCAAATAATATAAGAAATAAATATTTTGCATTGCATTCAAACATTATTAACAGAGTCCTTGCTCAAAGCAGTTAACATACAGTGTTTAATGATTGTACCTGGAACGTGAAAAATTCGCACAATCGCCAGAGGGCAGTGTCGTCGATAATCCAATCTCTATGAATAGAATTTCTTTTAACTGAACCTCGTCTTTATAAGCTTCGCAAGGTGACGTAATGTTGGAGCAGATGACGTATTAAGTAACCGTTATTTTTTTAGATTAGCATGATGGTAAGTTATATTCGCCTTTTTCGTAGGTCTATACTTGACATTCAATCATGTTTATTGTATAAGTTGCTTCTTATAAATAAACTTTTAAACGTAGTGATGGATGTTGCTTACTTTTTCGGGGTGTAAAACCTCAGATTACACCATAGCGAACTTATCTATTTCAAAAGTGCAATGACACGTACAAAGTCGCTGGGAAGAACGGCTGCAACGCAGATAATTGGCTAATTACCTAATGCGTGGTGCTTCTGCGGCGGAAAATGCCGCCACGCAACCCGCGAAAATTTACTTCTGCGGCGGATTTTTTTGGACATTTTATCTAAAAACAACTCTAACCCTAACCCTGACCCTAACCGACCGTCACAGCGCTTAATCTGACCCTAACCGACACTCACGAGGCCAAACCTGACCCTAACCGACCCTCACGACACCAATTTAAAGGAAGAAACGCATTCTGAACAATGCGCATGCGCCGAAGGTTACGCATGCGCAAAGGGCTTCCGCCGCAGAATTGTGTCGAAAATATTACTTCTGAGGCGGAATTTTCCGCCGCAGAAGATTTATCCTTACCTAATATGCCAAGGCAAATAAATGAAGTTGCTAACATTTCATACCGGTAGTTACCTCTTTGGGTTAGATTTGGGGCCCGAGAGCGCATTGGATAACACACTGGCATAGAGAGCGAGAGGTACCAAGTTCGAGTCGTAGGGCGGACATGCTTTGTAGGCTGCTATTAGCACCGTGTATTGCAGGCTGTCTGTTATGTTAGTAGTTAAGATTTAAATTGCATAACATGTAAATGTACAGCGCAGTGCTTTTGTCAGGCGCTTCAATAAAGAAAAAAGATTATTATTATTATTATTATTTTTTTTTTTTTATGCCCCGAGGTAAACATGATCCCTCAGGGACTTGAATATTACTATTGTAGATGGGCTTGTCTGGAGATTTTATCATAAATTATTTTATTGATAGTAGAGGTAGGCTTGTATTTTTGCGTATTTAGCCTAATTATTTCAATAATTTTCATGATAACTGTAATGAATCCAGCTTCTATTTAAGCAATATTCTTTTAATCAATCCCACTTCTACTTAGACTAAAATTATTTTCATCAATCCCACTTCTATTTAGCAAGAATTCTTTTCGTCAATCGAACTTGTATTCGACCAACGCTGACTCGCCATGCAATGGCGACTCATTCGCGACGCTAAACTGCACGCTTTTTCATCAGTCCAGCTTCTCTTTTAGCAAATAACTAGTTTCATCAATCCAGCTTCCATTTCGGCAAACAATTCTTTTATATCAATCCAGCTTCCATTTACGCAGATACATAAGAGAAATTTTAAAAAATGCGCTAAAATACTCGGCCGTAAACATCATGAGTTAAATAGGGGCCTACGCTAAAATGCACTTTAACCAAATAATTTAGCAACGTAAAATACAGTTTAACCGTAAGTTGATGAGGTTGATCACAAATACAATATTGTAATTTTTGCTTCCTTTCTTTTTCCCTTCCATTGCTCTTTAATAATGATTTATACCTGTAAGTCTCACTAGTTTAACTGCGAAACTTTTAACTTTTGACAGATTGCTTAGTTATGTTTATAATTATGTGCTATTTTTTGTTTGTGTTCAAGATCTGACGATGGATACAAGTATCTGTAACCAGGAAAAGTCCTACAAATGTAAGTTTTGTAGCAAAAGTTTTGATAAGAATTGGATCCTCATTCGACATGTTAGAACCCACGCTGGAGAGAGGCCATTTGAGTTCAATTTATGCTACAAAGCAATTGCGGGTACAGGTAATCTAGAAGAAGCTCATTCCAGAACCCACACTGGAGAAAACTCAAATAATTCCAATTTATGTCACAAAGCATTTGCGCATAAAGATAATCCGGAAGACCATAGAAGAATACACACTAGAGAAAAATCATGCAAGTGTGTTCTCTGTTGCAAAGGTAATCTATATAGGCTTGAAAACCATGCAAGAACTCACACTGGAGAAACAAGATACAAGTGCAACTTATGTCAAAAAGCATTCAAACATAAGAGCAGTCTGTTAGACCATGCAAGAACCCACACTGGAGAAATACCATATAAGTGCAATATGTGTCACAAGTCGTTTGCACAAAAATGTTATCTTAAAACACATAAAAGATCCCACACTGGAGAAAAACCATACATTTGTCTGTTTTGCAATAAAACGTTTTCACAAAAGGCTAATCTTTCCACACATGAAAGAATTCACACTGGAGAAAAGCTGTTCAAGTGCAGTTTATGTCCGAAAGCACTTGCATGTAGGCAGAATCTGAAAAAACATACAAGAACCCACTCTGGAGAAAAACCATATGAGTGCAATATATGTCATAAGGCGTTTGCATGGAAGTATGTTCTTGAAACACATAAAAGGATTCATACTGGAGAAAAGCCATACATTTGTCTGCTTTGCAACAAAATGTTTTCTCAAAAGATTATTCTTTCTGTGCATGCAGGAACCCACACTGGCGAAAAATTGTACAAGTGCAATATATGCCACAAAGCATTTGCATGTAGGCAGAACTTGAAACAACATGCAAGAACTCACTCTGGAGAAAAACCATATGAGTGCAATATATGTCATAAGGCGTTTGCATGGAAGTATGTTCTTGAAACACATAAAAGGATTCATACTGGAGAAAAGCCATACATTTGTCTGCTTTGCAACAAAATGTTTTCTCAAAAGATTATTCTTTCTGTGCATGCAGGAACCCACACTGGCGAAAAATTGTACAAGTGCAATATATGCCACAAAGCATTTGCATGTAGGCAGAACTTGAAACAACATGCAAGAACTCACTCTGGAGAAAAGCCATTTAGGTGCAATATATGTCATAAGACGTCTGCATGGAAGTATGCTTTTGAAAGACACAAAAGGACCCATACTGGAGAAAAACCATACATCGGTCTGCTTTGCAACAAAATGTTTTCTCAGAAGAGTCTTCTTTCTGTGCACGCAGGAACCCACACTGGCGAAAAATTGTACAAGTGCAATTTATGCCACAAAGCATTTACAAGTGGGCAGAATCTGAAAAATCATACAAGAACCCACTCTGGAGACAAACCATATAAGTGCAAATTATGTCATAAGTATGTTCTTGAAGCATCTGAAAGAACCCACGCTCGAGAAAAACCATACATTTGTCTGCCTTGCAAGCGTCCAAGCTTTCTCTTAAGCGGGACAGATAAACACCGTGATAGTAGTTCACATAAGAGATTCAGCATAGTAAGTGAAGAGGACAACTCTGTTGATGGGGGGAACAATTCACTAGCTAAGGAATGTAAGTTATCTAGGAAGGGCATGAAGCCATGTGTAGGTGAAAATCAATTTTCTGAAGATCAGTCCCCAGTTGGTCCTGATAAAAAGCATTTCTTTTTTAGACCTTTTGGTTGTGGACTCTGTGATGAAATGTTTGAAATTGAAACGGAATTCATGGATCATTCTTATAATCACTACTGCGATGATCCTCAGAAAGATACATTTCTTGAACTATTTGAAATTCGTCTTCTGAAGTACTTTCCTTGCAAACAGGAAACCGATTAATTCACAAGTTCCGACAGTTGGGCCTACTTTTGTTAATTTCACTCCAGTTATAGTATGAACTTTAACTGGATGATAACTGCCCATTGCTGAAAACATCACATTTATTGCGATATATATCGAATATGAATTATATATCGGATTGTTGTCAAATGTATTTCGAGTGTATCGGAATGTTTTTTGAAATTTTCCTACTACAGCAATAACAAAACAGCTGCCATTTTGCAATGACCTGGCAACTCGAATATTATTCACGTATCATGCATCCATAACTTGTATTGCTTAGCCTTAGAAAGTGATGAGTCTGAAGTTACGTGTAATTTTAGACCAGCAAATGATGGAATGTGCGAGAGCCTCCGGGTGAAGAGTTTGTTTTGCTGTTCGAACTTCGATCACATACAAACTTGCGTGCTGTTCTTCGAGAGATCTGAACTGTTTATATGTTTTCAGCGATTGAATTTCCAAGAGTTAGGCCAGTGTTAATGTAATGCGCAGATTTATTGGCTTATAACTGCAATTGTTTATTGGCTAATAACTGCAATTGTTTTTGACTCATTGAAAATTGGAAAAAGTAGTTCTTATTCTATTCGTGTTTTTATTCTTTTTAGCATATGAATTAGTAATGTGTAAATTTGTTAGTATATTATTATTTACCGAGATAAAAAATATTCCTTTGATGTAAGCTTAGAAATTAGGCTAGGAAGCAGATTTAAGAAAAATTAGGCCTCGTCCCACTTTGAGGAGGCTATCCGGAAAGGTGACTCTGAAGGCGATACCACAAACAAATTTTCATACCATCGACATTTATGGGGCCAACAGTTTGGAGGGTGATAAGAAACAAATATGTGGGCTTAGGCAACTCATCATAATTAGTAGACGATGCGCTGCAGCCTGTCTACGGATTCTGCTGAAATATCGGTTCACGAGAGGTAGCCTATGCGAAACGAAAGAAGTTCCCTGTAAGCATGTCCGCAAGGAGCCGATAATTATAGGACTCATATCCATATGCGACCCACACAGAGCCCATATGGGTCTTATGTAATGCCCATGGAAATGAAAGGCAGGGGTGTGGACTATGGTGGCGCCCAATGTTTCCGTTAACGTCCAAATGGCCGTTTTTACGTCCGCGACAAATGTCCAAAAAGTCAAAAAATTTCGGGATATAGGTGTAAGTAAAATCTCAAGGGTGAGTTGCATGCGTCCATTTCTTTACCCTCGGACGTAGGCCTATACGCGCCAAGCACTAAGGCTAATGAGATATTATTTATTCGTTATGCAGGTTGGTCTGAAGTTTGCGATTGTGTATTCTGTTATGTCATGCTCGCCCGGTGTGATCGCTATTAGAAATGAGCTATACGCCCAAATTTCTAGGACAGGACGTAGCCTAAGTAGTACGTCCTCTTTTTGGACTCTAAAGGAAACACTGGTGGTGTCATACATGTAGGTCAGGCATTTATCGCAAACTTCAGACCAACCTGCATTTTGAGATCCTGAGTGGCCGAGTGGGTTGGTAGCCCGCTCTCCACGCCGGCGGCCCGGGTTCGATTCCGGGTCGGTCGGTTTATCAGAGATTAATTTCTCGGATCTTTACTGCGGGTGGCTCGGTCGCAATATAAACGTGGAGTACAATACAATACAATACAACACAACACAATACAACTGGGGCGCGGTGGTATAGGGATTAGGGGTATGTTCGGTGCCTTGCAGCTGGAGGGTTGCGGGTTCGAATCCACCTCAAAAGCCGCCGCGTAGGGACCCTGGGCAAGTCCTTCACTCGCAATTGCTCATGCGCTTCGGCGTGAAACTCCGATTCAGCGTCCGCGCAGTAGTCGGGAGCGCCTCTGAATGGGCAATCTGGTAGGGGCACTATAACAAGTGTTCAAATACAATACAATACAATACAATTTATCAGACGCCCCAGAGCAGGGATGGCCAACCCGCGGGCCAAATGCGGCCCGCGGGCTGCTGATTGGCGGCCCGCACGGCACTTTCTAAATAATTTTTTGTTTCATTTTGCACCTACTTACTTGTCCGACTACTACAATACTGCATAATAATGATGTGTAAAACACTAAAAGATTTAGTATTGTAAGTTCTAGTGACCTAATGTAGTCTTACCTGTTTTTATACATATTGTAAAATATGAAATAAACCTTTGTATTTCTTTCGAGGCTGTGAGGACAAACATTTTGCGGCCCGCCGCGTGCTTACCAACAATCATAGTGGCCCGTAGGCCAAAAAGGGTTGGCCACCACTGCCCCAGAGGTTCGTGTTGCAGCATCAGCGCGCAGTAGATCTGTGCAATCATTCGTTCTCAGGACTATAAATTGCACTCTGCAGCGGCATCTATGCACATGATAGCCTACAGAAACTGTGTTTTATAGCATGGTGGTGGATAAAGCTAGCCCCGGCCCCCGGTGCCACCGCCACCCGCTGCCGCCGCCGATTAGCCTCGAGTCGAAACCAGTCGCTAAGTTATCGACTGCTAGCAACTCGGTTCACTTAATATTTTACCTATTATTTTAATTTCGGTCTATGTGTTTCGATTTTTGACGAAGACATCATCAGCAGGACAAGAGCAACACTGTAAGGTCGGCAGAGATCGAATCTCAAGCGAAGATCCATTGCCACATAATCCAAATAGTTACCAGCTGAAGGAATTATTATCTACTATTAATATTACTACTACTACTGCTCCTGCTGCCGCCGCCGCCACCAGTGGCGTACCGTACGGGGGGCAGGGGGGGGCGAGTCGCCCCGGGCGGCACTTGAGCAGGGGCGGCAAAATAGGATTGAAGAAAAATGAAAGAAGGAGTGAATGCAGAAAAAAAGAAAAAGTATAAGAGAAAGTAATAAAAAGTAGACAAAGAAGGATGGAAAGGAAGAAAAATAATCCAATAAATAGCATATAGTGGCGTAATGAGGGGACGGGGGCGGCCCCCGGGCGCAGGACAGGGGCGGCTTCTGACAATTATAGCATGAGTATGTCTTGCACGGGGAGGAGAGGAATCAGGGCGGCTTCTGACTTGAAAAAAAGAGGGGAAAGCAAAAAAAAAAAATTAAGTGCCAAGGGCGGGCATTTTGGGCCGTCGCCCCGGGTGGCATTTGAGCTCCGTACGCCACTGGCCGCCACCACAACAACCACCACCACTAGCCTACTAACACTAATACTAATACCAATACTACATGTATATACTACAGCAGCTACTACCACAACTACCTCTACTGCCACTATCGTTACCAATACTAAATATAATTAATAATACATTTGACAATTTTCCTGAGCTATATTAAATTTCGAGGAAATGGGCCTACTTCGGGAGGAAATAATAATTAAAACAATAATGACAGAAAGCGATCTTCAGATAGAAATGGCTAATTCTCCTTGGCCCACATTCAGAAGAACTTGAATAATATTGCAAAGTAAACATTCGCGAGTGCAATACAACTGGAAGCGAACAGACAATCGGAATGAACGAATAGAACACCTTTTCCGTTCCATCCTCACACCCTAACTCAGATTTTTAAACTTGGATGCACACACAACAAGATCAGTTGTAGCCTACATATATTATGCAATGCCATACGAAGGTCAAACTGAATCGTTCAAAAGTGTCTCAAAGCCCGGACGCGAATGATAGGCAGGCGGACAAGAACACATACGAGAAAACAGACACTGGGCAAACACGATTACGTAGCCAGTGTAGCAATCATTCTGGTTGACTTGGTAAGGAACGATTCAATTGAAAGGCGACGTAAACACCGGACTCTTTTCTTCGGCCTAAGGACGTCCACAGAGGCGTAAGAAATCCGCTCCGAATATATATATACATGTTGTGTGGTGCAACGCATGAATAAGATCTGAGGCGGAGAGCTCCATTCATCCAATGCACTTCGTCCACATCCCGCTCCGTCCCTTAGATCCAACATCGCCCAAGATAATTCGATCGGCGCCTTTCAGAGTCAAACACTGCAGCGTTCTTTGAAGTCCCGAGTGGCTGTACAGAAGGTGTCGGTTAAACTATACGTTGCACAATGCGCTGGTAAACGAGGTGACCTACTAAATAGCCATACATTCATACGCACGCATGCATACATGCTTTCATACACACAAACATATATACATACATACATATATAAATACACATATGTATGTATGTATGTATAGATACATACATACATACATACATACATACATACATACATACATACATACATACATACATACATACATACATACATACATACATACATACATACATACATACATACATACATACATACATACATACATACATACATACATACATACATACATACATACATACATACAAACATACATACATACATACGCGCGTACATACATACATAGGCCCACATACATACATACAAGCATACATGCATACATACATACATACATACATACATACAAGCATACATGCATACATACATACATACATACATACACATACATTCATACATACATAAATACATATATATACATACATACATACATACATATATACATACATAGGCCCACATACATACATACATATGTATGTATATATACATATATACATACGCGCGTACATACATACATAGGCCCACATACATACATACATACAAGCATACATGCATACATACATACATACATACATACACATACATTCATGCATACATAAATACATATATACATACATACATGCATGCATGCATGCATACATGATACATACATGCATACATAATTAAGCACATGTATAATTGTATATGCAGTCATTAGTACCTACATACATTGATGCACACACATACACGTATACACATAGGCCTATACATAAAAGAAGCAGTAATTCTGAAAGTCTTCCTCATCTAACTCCCTTCCTTTCCATCCCTACTTCTCACTGCCTCTCCTCATAGTCTTCATCAATTGCTTGCCTTCGTTTTCTTTCGTCAAGAAGGCAATGTCCGTAAACGAGAACATTTGCTATTCCTCTGCTCGCGCTAAATAAACAAGTCGATCACGAACCGTCTGCAATATTACATTTGTCTGTCTCATTATGTGAGTCTTCGATTGAATGACTGACTTACTCATTTTCTGACTAGATGACCGGAGGACTGATTGGCTGAATGATTGAATTTATTCTGCCTGTCTGGCTTTATCTTTTCTTGTTTCTTTGTATCTCTCGATAGGGAAATGGAAAGATGAATGAATAGTGTCATTTCTCGCACATCCTATCCGTCCGTAGTCCGTCCATTCCACTATTCATCCATCCATCCTTCCTCTATTCATCCATCCATCCTTTCCTCTATTTATCTACTTATCCTTTCCTCTATTCATCCAATCTTTCTCTCACTCGATCAATCTTCGTCTCATTGATCTGTCCATCTTTCGTTTTTCTTTGCTTAAGTATTTTTGCTCATTCTTCATATTTTCTTCAGTTTGTCCGTTTCTGCATCGTCTAATCCTGTCACTGCCTCTTCTTTTTGCTCATTTTCTTCGGTCATTCGCTTTCTTTGCATGCTCCTGTTCCATGCACCATTTTAGCCAGTATGATCATTTTCCTTCAACTTTGTCTCAATCCACGAATTCCCATATGTTCCTTCATCTCCGCGTGTCTCAATCTCTCTCTTAGGTCCAATTACTGCCATTTAGCAAAGTCAACCCTTTTTATTGAGCCTACCCCTCTTCCAGCCAGACATCACGTCCACACCAAAACTTCAGTCCTCAATCCGTCGCACGTATATTGCAGATCTCCCATCTGCACAGGATGCAGAAGTCTTCACCTCCCCTCTCTCGACCCAGGCCTTCCAACCCCCCCCCCAAGTCCACCCTCAAATTCAATTCCAGCCCTTCGCACATGGCAGAGCTCCCATCTGCGCAGGATGTAGTGGTGAATTAATGGCATTTGGCTGCGGAGACGTGGAAAAGGCGTGCCAGTCGATGAGACGGAGCGAAGTGGCTCGAAAGCTGGCGCAGTTTGATTGATTGTTGGAAAACGACCCGACGGATTTAGGTCTCCTATCAAATCGGTTACTTCTCATTAGTCAACCGATCGAAAAATTGCTCTGCACGTGGAACGCATTTTTCTCCAGTGTCTACCAACGGAAAAAGAAAAATTGCCTCCTGTCGTCGAAGCTTTGTCTTCTTCTGCTCTCGTTCTTAAAAGTAGAAGACGTTGGAAAATTACTCGCTTGCGTTCCTTTTAACATTGGCACACTGCACAGCCCTATACTAACAGTCTGTGTAATTCAATGTAATTGAACATTTTATATAGCGCCCATTTTATCTACTCAGAGGCGTTCAAAAAGTCTGTTGGTTGGAATCCAGGATTCCTGATACACACTGTGAAGATATCTAGAAAATCTGATATTTGTCATGCAAGAAAATAGGTTTGTTCCGTTGATCGATAACGGATTTATGAATGTACCTGGACTTTATGCGACGTAGAGCCTATAGAAGATCATCCTATCAAAGGCACTCCCATTTGGGATCCTCTTATCTGCGACCTTCATCCGCTTATTACGGCGCTTAAGTTGTCGACTCTTAGTCAGTCAGTCAGTCAATTCTTTCACTCTTTCGTTCACTCATTCACTCGTTTCGTTTATTAGGTCGCTCACTCATTCATTCATTGATTCGTTCATTCAAAAGGTCAACAGATGCTTGCTCAATGTATATTCTCAGAGGCGCTGTCATCTGTTCAAGAGAAAGATAATGGTTTCAAGGTGTTAATACAGAAGTACCTAGCACGAGTAGTACCACAGCATGCTCAGTTGACGCCTTGCAACTCTTGGCTCTGACAGCGTGGTTTAGACCCACACAGATGAGTTCTCCTCACCCATCAGTCTGTATCACACACACTTAGCGAACTTCTCTGAACCGCCTCTTCATCGTTGCAACTGCCAACTTCAATTTGGTCAATGAATTCTCGGCATCCTTGAATCGCGGATTGTTCCAGCCGCCGCCTGCCGCCATCGTCTCATCAGTCGCTTTCATATCGCTCAGCCCACATGTCGTCGTTCAAGGGGACCGAAGTCTTAGGGACATTAAGCAGAGGCCTTCCGCCGACGACCATTCGTCATACTTTGCGTCGGCCGTCGGCGACTCCTACCAGCGAAGGCTATTATTGACATAAGCGCCGCCGACCGTGAACACGGCCGCTGCTGCTGTTGAATTTGAGGAGCACACACAAGGTCATCGTCGTCGGCCGCGGCGAAGGTTGGACAGCCGCCATTGCCGAGTCAAAGCCAGACGGAAACGTCAAACACGGATCTAATGACGCCGTCACATTTGATGTAGCTTGCATTGATTTTAGCTTAGAACACTGTCTTGCTCTTGTTGTTATTATTCTTATTCTTCTTGTTATTGTTATTGCTATTGTTTTTCTTGCTGTTGTTCTTCCTGTTATTGTTCGTTCTACTTGTTATTGTTCTTCTTGTTCTCGTTCTTGTTCTCACTATCATTCTCGTTCTTGTCTTCGTTCTTGTCCTTGTCCTTGTTCTCGTTCTTGTTCTCGTTCTTCTTCTTCATAATCATCATCCTTCTCCTCCTCCTCCTACTCCTCCTCCTCCTCCTCCTCCTCCTCCTCCTCCTCTTCTACTCACAGAATCCATATGCATACACTTCTGAGACGACATTAAACTGCACTGTATGCGTGCGCTCATTTTGCAATAATATGTCATGTTTACATTCGGAGGCAGCCAACTAAACCGTCGTATACGACGAAATAAAGGAGGGCATAAAATTAGCTTCGTGCACTCGAACACAAACACGACCGACGCTAATAAACGTGTCAGGCCTCTCTGCTATTGTCTCTGCTTTACTGCTAAATGCTAATTCCTTTGTTGCATCATCGGACTATTCATTATTCGCTGCAGCCCAACAAGTGACGATATAACGCAGGGAACCATTTAGCTCTGCTGCTATGGTCGTATAATAACTTCGTTCGGACAGTCGTGGTGGTTCCACTCCGCCACTGATCGTACTCTGGCAGTGCCAGTCCTAAGCGTGGATAAAGGAGGAGGGCGACGCTAATCATCTTTGTTATGATGCAGTGTCGTTAAACAGCAACTAGCCGTGGTGGTTCGTGTGTTCACAGGGCCCTGGTACACGCTGCAGTCGACGACTTTGCAAGATACGAATCCATGGCTTTGAATCCATGGCTTTGCTCTTAGACTTCTAGAGTAGTATTCGCTCGAGGACAAACAAAGTGTTTAAGATTTTCTTACTATTAGTAACTCACATTGTAGCTCAATCCCGACAGTTAAAAATTCTCTACGCACAAATCTATGCGTTGCAATCGTCAGCAATGAGCAACGTCATGTACAACTAAAAGCAGATGACGTTGCATTGTCATAATATACACTGTATTAACTAGAGACACAAGACACTATTTCACTGACACTGTTACATGTTTTTGTATAGTTTGAAATCAACGTTTTCGCAAGACAGCGTTCAAGCGATACAAACGTGCTATATAACACGAGCATACCTGTCCAAGAGTGATTGACTTTTTCTATAATTAATTAGCGTCAACGTAGATTCACGAAACGAACATCTGCAGACTCATTACTTCTAAGCTGCCTCGACATGAGCTCAGATGTGCATTGACAGATGCAGTCGTAATTATGGTGAAGATTCCGAAAAGCTATTCTTCATATTATTACGAGAACTCCGTTGGTCATTTTCATGTGCACTGGTCATAGGCGGAGACTTGGTCTTGGGTTTGCATGGGTGGACTGGTGAAGGAGCGGCCGAAGGACGATCGGCGAGGGGCGGAGAGCCGAGCAGGGGGAGGGGTTTGGGAAGGGGGATGTGCCATCCCCTATTTAAATTTGTTGAATTTCCACACTGTAATGGCGGCATTTTAAGCTGTCATCTGAACAAAATTGCTCTATTATTTGAGATTTTGAGTGCTTATAAGAACCAGCTGTCACTCGTAGCTATTATTATTATATTCATGAAATATTTCAGAAATATTGGGCGGATATAAGCAGCTCCGTCCCCCACCTCAAGTTTCGGGGAGACTGTCCCCCCAGTTCCCCCTAAGTCTCCGCCTCTGGCACTGGTTAAAGGATGAATGAAAAAACGGTCGTCTGATTTCAGAGATCACGACTAATGAAGATAGAAGATAGTTTTGTACACTGATTTTTTTCATGTACCCTGCACAAACATACACACATTCTCTGTTTATCCAGGCGCGCCGTTTAAGTCAGCTAGATAATATGCAAGCAGCGCTTTCTGAGAGGTTGTTTAAAACACGTTCCATAAATGACTTGACACGCACGCGCACACACACACACACACACACACACACACACACAAGCAAGTACGCATACCAGAACGTAGGAATGGCATTTTGAGTGAACTGAAATCGTTAAATTCCGTTCTAAGCACGATGATAATCGATGGCTGAGTAAGTGGATTGGAGGAGGAGGAGCACCCGGTGACTCTCGACGGACGAAGACGTCACTGGATACGGGTGTCGTCATCCATATACTGCAGGTGAACGTGACAGTTTGACGCCAGTCAGCAACGGGTGCAGTCATTGCCTGAATCGGTGCACCCTCCGATCGCTCGGCTGTCTTAACTGGAGCTGCTCAACGGCGTCAACGGAGTGGGAGAGGAGAGCTTCGTTCGCAGCAGACGTGCCAAGTGAATAATGGATGGATGCCATCTTCCTTTGTCCTTCTTCTTCGACGATACTTCGACGGTGACTGAAGCAGACTTCGCCAAGTGATAAAGCGATGAAAGACAATAAATCAATTTGCTCCTTAATGTATATATTCGCTATATATGCTTAAACAAAGAAGCTTGTTCTGATGTTTATATAGCGCCTTTACGCCTTCTCATGAGTGCTCAAACATGGTGTTTTTCTCCGATGGATCTTAAAAGACAAGTTTGGGCTCTGTGTGTCTGCGGGAGCTCGTCAGTGGTGACTCATCCATAGTTATCCTATCGCTCATGCCTTAGTGTTTAACTGCTGTCTTAGATACTGCATGTACCTTCAGTTAGGTTGGCGTAAGCAGAGCTTTTGTGAGGCAGGGCTTACTTTATATGCACCATTGTAAATGTCCACATACATGCATACATATAATGCTACAATCTGTTCCTATTAACAAAGGTGTTTCACATAATTATGCGCGAACTTTCATTGTGAAGAAGGCAATTCATATAGCGCGACTCAGTAGTAAGTAAGATAAAGTGGACGATGTTTGCTGGTGAGGCGATTGAGATCCCGATGGAGGCAGATGAAAAGGAAACTCAATATCTTTTGACACAGGATGAATAACAACCGTAACTCACAGAAGCCGCATCCATCCTTCCAGACGCCGCATCTAGAATGATGGACGGTGCGTGGTTCAGAGGTATACCATGACTGGACGATTTCGGAGATGCGTTGGCGACGGACATGCTCTGCAGGCTGGGATTATTAGCAGCACAGGACAGAAGCCAATGGAGAAAATATAGTGAGGGAAAATACGACCAACACCAACGGGCGATGAGGAGCCGATGAACTTAAAGAATGAAGAAGAAAGACGGAGTAAATTAATTTATAGGATGCAACATTTGCCACACACACACCCACACACACACACACACGCACACACACACGCACACACCCACACATATATATATATCAATTTCAAAATCTGTCTTCTAATGTACAGAATCTACACAAACTGTTCTCCTGCATACCTTTCTTCACTTGTTACACCCTGTTCCTCTCTCCAATCCAGACGAGGGCTACGTTCATCGTCTCAAGGTGATTTTGTTGTGACAAGATCACTCAAAAAACTTGGTAACAGGGCATTTGCGCTAGCCGGCCCTGCTGAATGGAACAAACTCCCTGTCTTTATCCGCAAATCCTCAACTTTATCGATTTTCAAAACTAACCTTAAAACACATCTGTTTAAGATTTACTATGATTGATTTTTTTGTTACGCGCTTTTGTGCAAGATTCCAATTTTTTTAGGTGCGCTATAAATAACAGTCTAATAATAATAATAATAATAATAATAATAATAATAATAATAATAATAATAATAATAATAATAATATAATAATAATAATAATAACGACGACTAGGTGCCGTTCCAGACGAATTTTATTGTTCTTAATTAATATTAAGTCCCTGGGGGATCATGTATACCTCGGGGCAATTTAAAAATTAAAAACATTAAAAAAAAAAAAAAAAAAAAAAAAAAATAATAATAATAATAATAATAATAATAATAATAATAATAATAATAATATATATATATATATATATTATATATGCGTGCTTGTTTTCATGCACTATGCATGTTCGTCTATGTGCATACGTTTGGATGTAATCGTGTGTCCGTGTATTAGTGTGTATGATGGTAAGCTCAATCTTGCAGCAATTGTTACCTACAATCAAATATAAAAGCTGGCATTCAAGGAATACAAAAAGGCAGGATTTACTCTAGTTTCGTTAATCGCACCGTTGAGAAATATCGTGTAGTCGTGTTCTAGTGCTTTCGGTAGGGTCTTATATTTGAGAGCGCTATATAAATTTCGAGGCACATACACGGATGTGTACAGAGGTAAAACGTGGAAGCATGGTAAACGTAGACAGGAAGGAATTTTTAGACTACTGTTATCCAATGGGAGCTGGCTATTAATGTAATCACAGACTGTGCTTTTTGCAATGCCTGGGGCTGAATAATGAATGAATTCATTCATTAATGTATGAAAAACGAATAAAACTGGAGACAGTATACGTACGCCGAGCTAGATGACCAAGTGCCATTAAAAGTAACACTATATCGCTAGACACACACGGTCATACTATGTTGTTTGTACACCAAACTGCGGTAAGCAATTGTTTTTTAAAGGATATTCCTACTTACTTACTTACTTACTCACACACCATTATATATCTTATCTTAAAAGAAGAAAAGGAGACGCGAGAAACTGTTGGCCGCTATTTTGTTACGGTGGATCAAATACAGGTTTTAATTTTCTGCATCATCAGTTTGTAATTACGGTTATTTTATGATATATTGTACAACTCCCTACAATAATTCATCACTGCAGAAATGACGCACATGTGTAACAACTGTCAGGTCCACTAAAACACAGATTTACTTGCAAGCAGTATTACAGAAAGAGGAAAGAAATGAAAAAGGGTTAAGAGACAGACAGGTTTATTTGCCAGGCGAAGGATAAGGAATTCATATTTCATAATTATTTCATAATCATCATCATCATCATCATCATCATCATCATCATCGTCATCATCATCACCATCAGCATCAGCATCGTCATCATCATCATCAGCAGCAGCATCAGCATCGTCATCATCATCATCATCATCATTGTCATCATCATCATCAGCAGCAGCAGCATCATCATCGTCATCTTCATCATCATCATCGACGTCATTATCGTTTTCATCGGCATCGTCGTTGTCGTTGTTGTCTTTGGTATCGTGCTGATTATAATTATCACTAGTATTATAATTAACTTCTTCATCATTAACATAATTCATTGTCATTACTTTAATATTTGGATAATTGATAGCAGATCTTCTTTGGCGTTCAAGCTAGCCAGCATGCCCATAAACATATTACCATAGTCACGAGGGCCTAATAAGAGTTCCACATTTGACTATGCACTGTAGATCCCATATGGCCACATACATATACGATCACGTTGGCAGTATACCTGTCTATTCCTACGTCTTATACGTTCATAGTCTAAATGCTCTAAGCTGACATCCTATACCTGGACAGGCGCATTAGAAAGTTCTTCAGGTGCAATCACTCAGAAAACCATTGATTACTGCGCTAATGTAAGGATATATTATTTCCGGAATCTTGAAACACGTATCTCGCTTCATTTGCTTTGAAAGCATCATTTCATAGGACGCGCTAATTAACCTCCAATCAGAGAACTGTTCGTCTTATGACGATGTAGAGCAGACTGTATAGAGCCTATAGGGTAATTACGTTTCTTATTTAGTTCATATCTTGTAGTAAGCATGTAATTAAATTCTGTTATCCTTATTACTGACGTCTTTTTCTTGTGATTCTTGTGTTACCATCATTAGCACTAATTAGTCACAGCTTCACGTTATAACTCATGGGGCCTATATCTAGACCTATACCTGATTACTTATACCCGATAATTTACACCTGATAATAAATTTATAACCGGGTGAATTATTCCTTGGAGATGATATAATACCTAGCAACTTATACTCGTAAAGCAGCAAAACCAACGTAACAATACATTTGTTAAAAGCAGATTACATGATCGTAAATTGCTTTCAAAGATTCATTCAAAATGTCGAAATACGTGCGTTTTAAAGTTATTATTTAATTGAACATTTTAAACTCAATTAATTAAATAGTAATTTGCAAATAAAAAGATTATTCACAAGGAAAACTTAAGACATGCCTATTAGGCATATAATTATTTCAATCGAATGTGTCGAACATTATTTGTGTAACCATAAATTTTCGAAAAACAGTTTTTAAGTCAAGACTCAAGTGATCAAGCCAACTCCCGACCAATTGTCAATGTTACGTCCTTAGACCTTAGTCCTTCCTCGCGCTGGCAGCGCATCGGGCGACACAGCCTCTCCACGTTATCCTGTCTTCCGCGGCCAGCATAGCATCGTCCCACGTCATTCCGCCGCCTTCCAGATCCTGAGTGATCGTGCTTCTCCAAGTCTTTCTGGGTCTTCCTCGCCCTCTTCTCCATCCCGACGGAGTCCAATCCAGTGCCTGCCTTAGCGTTCTCTCCTCTCCCGATGTTACGTTCGGGAGAGGAGAGCCACTTTTGATTCAGTTGATCAATGTTACGTTCTTGTCTAAAATTGTTTATAATATTGTTTGTAACCAATTAATTTCATATTTAGACACGCATGAGTTACTTCGCTCTCAGCAATCTGGTTTTCGGATGAATCATTCCACAGAGACTCTTTTGGTTCGTCTTCTGTCCGACTTCTATGGCGCCATGGACCGTGGTCAGATCACTCTCTTAGCTCTTTTTGACGTTAGTGCCACTTTTGATTCAGTTGATCACTCTATCTTGTTCCAACGTTTCTCTATCTCCTTTGGGTTGGCTGGTGCTCCCGTAGAATGGCTTCCGTCTGAGCGCACTATAACTGTGTGGTTGTAGGCGCCTCTATGTCCAGTTTGATCCCAACCTCTTTTGGTGTACCGCAGGGCTCAGTGTTGGGCCCTTTACTGTACATTCTTTACACAGCTGGTATTAGTTCCTTGCTGTCCACTTGTGGTCTCCGAACCAAAACAGTCTCTGTGGAATGATTCTCCGAAAACCCGATTGCTGAGAGCGAAGTAACTCATGCGTGTCTAAATATGAAATTAATTGGTTACAAACAATATTATAAACAATTTTAGACAAGAACGTAACATTGACAATTGGTCGGGAGTTGGCTTGATCACTTGAGTCTAGATTTAAAAACTGTTTATCATACAAATTTATGGTTACACAAATAATGTTCGACACATTCGATTGAAATATATGCCTAAAAAACAAGTGCAATGTATCGGCACTTAGTTAGGATTCGCGAAATTCATTAAAAATTCTGAGGCTTATCGATGGATGAGCCGTAGATTACATACGTTGCTATGCGTTGCTTTGGAAGCCCTAGGTAATTATCATCTACTCAATATCAGGGGTCGTCCAACGAACTCGCTTCATCTGTGAGCGTGCATGTTCCTGTGAATTTGATCCGTTACCTCAATATGGCATTAGCATTCAAATGCTTCGTTTGTAAATGACTGTTTACCACATTTCAAGCACATTATGCTTCGCCGTTCTTGTGATCTTCAAAGGCGATTCCACATTCCGAGAAACACGTGGACAGCTATACCTAAGTTGTGAAGTTGTGTATACAGGAGAGACTCAGAGAAGATTAGAGATTTTGCCCATTACCGAGATTGTGACTATCAATGCTTGCGGTTTGGAATTGTTTACGGACACTATTAAGGTGGAATCCTAATTAATGTCTTCTGCAGGCATTTGGTCGGCGAAAATAATCATGTTCAGAAGTGCGCTTATCTAGGCAGCAGAGCGAGTTGAGTGAGTTGGTCATCGGCCTAAATTATACTGTTCTGTTTATATGCAGACATCATAGACATGCAGTTGCTAAATAGATACGACGATAATGAATGATGATGAAACAACAGCTATGAAATAAGAATGTCGAAAACCTAAGACCAATAGAAATTGACATGTATTTCGGCTTAAGAGCTAAGTACGAACACAAATGCCTAGAAGTCCTAATTGGTGTTGTGGACGTCAAACAAACACATTTTACTAAGTTTTATATCTGTTGTGAACTTTGAAAAGCATTGAAGCAACAGCTCGTAATTCCATTGTGTCTACGGCAATAATTCTTAGATTAATCCCGAAGCGAGTGATGACCAACAGGCCGTAAACATCTTCTTAGAGATACAGATCAACAAGATCCAGTTCCGCATGACAACTGTAAACGCCGGAAGGTAACTGCTTCGCCTATAAAATGTGCTATTTCCGGTGAAATGGTGAATTTAAGTAAATTGATCTTTGCGGAAATCGCTAGCATAGAGGCTTTACCAAGGAATGCGTCTGCTAATAATGTGACCCTAAATAATATATTAGCAACAATCGTTATACAGGAATTCCAAGTTAATAGCAAATACGATTTACGATGTAACTTTTCACTGGGAGGAGTTCCCACATAAATGTTCCTTTAGAACATCGTCAAGATGCACGCGCCGCATATACACATGCATTCAGACGGACCTACATACATATAAAATTATGTACATACGTACATCAAACTTAAATATAAACATACTCTCATCTAGGTCTATACATACACATACACTAACATAATTATATACATACATACGGACGTACATGTACATGCATACGTTCATACGTTTGCAATGCATGTACATACATGTACGTATACAGACAAACAAACATACATACGTACATCGTACATGTATGCAGTGGCGTAAATAATGGGAGGGACAGAGGGGGACAGCCCACAAGTTTTGACTGAGGCCTATCTCCTCCCCCCCCCCAATATACAAAAATCTGGCCTCCGAAAAAATCTGTCTTCCCAAAGTTATGTACAGATTTTTGCCTCTACATGTATGCATGCATGCATACATATTATTTTCATACGCATATTCGATACGTTGACTTTTTAATAAACGCTTGGACAATGTTTATTAACCCTCCGGCTACCAAGGGGGGATGGTTGCCCCCCCTTCTAGGTTTTTTACATCTCAAACTTTTTCCATATGGAATAAAAATTTGACCTTTCAGATAGCTGTAGGGGGTTCATTTACACACGTTTTGAGGTAAAATCATAAAAATGTGAGATCATATCTCACACCGTTCAAAAGTTATACCCAATATACCCGAGGTACCAGAGGGGTGGATACCACCGCCCCCCTAGATTTTCGACTATATGTTATCCGTCATTTAATATTAAGAGACACAAATTATACCATTCTATAGAGGGAATGTGGGGCTACATTTCTATGGGTCACTGAGTAGACCTGAGACAACCGGAAGTACTCAAAATAAATAATAATACACGTAATATGCGTGAAAAATGGCTGAATGGAAGCACTCCCCCTTAGTTTTTTGTCTGTAGCGTATTCATTTGTCTTCATGGAAGAGAAACAAAGATGCCATTCTTTAGAGGGAATGAAGGGCTTCATTTGCATACCTACATCTTTGTCTTTTGAATACCGGAAGTGATCAAAATAAATAATAATACGCGTAATCTGTGTGAAAATGGCTGAATACAGCATTACAACGTAAACCGATATATATGTATGGATATATATGCATGGATGTACATTTATGCTATATAAACATGTGTAGGGATGATTGTGTGTATCTTTTATACATAGATTAGTTTCAAAACACACATAATCTTATATTTGTTTATCCAAAAAGTACAAAATGTACGCAATAATATAAAATATTGCTAATTAATGGGTTCCGTTGTTAAAAGTGATGTAATTTCGAGGTGCATTCACATAATGTACAACTAAATATACCATTCTGTGCAGAAATGAATGCTGAATCCATTGCTCTATTACAAGTTATGATATGTGAAACCAAACACGAAATCCAGGGGGGTGGTAACCACCCCTTGGTAGCCGATGTCACAAAAAAGCTTGGTAGCCCTAGGGTTAAGGCTGGAGCTAAGATGGCTTTTCTCTCTGTCTGTCTGTCTCTGTCTCTGTCTCTCTGTATCTCTGTATCTCTGTATCTCTGTCTCTCTGTCTCTGTCTCACACACACACACACACACACTCTCTCTCTCTCTCTCTCTCTCTCTCTCTCTCTCTCTCTCTCTCTCTCTCTCTCTCTCTCTCTATCTCTCTCTCTGTCTCTCTGTCTCTCTCTCTCTCTCTCTATCTGTCTCTCTCTGTCTCTCTGTCTCTCTGTCACTCTCTTTCTCTCTGTCTCTCTGTCTCTCTCTTTCTCTCTGTCTCGCTCTCTGTCCTTCTCTCTGTATCTCCTTGTCTGCACTGGTACCTCAGCTAAGACTGAACTCGAACACTACTTGCTTTTTAATTCTGGATAGTCATCATCTTTACATTCATATGTTAGCCTTGCTGTAAACGAAATTCTGGTATCAGAAAAAAAATAACCTTTTGATGTCACCTCACGGATAACCTTATTTATTGTGATCTCACAAGTATCATCTACATGGGGTTATTGGTTCTACCAAAACAGTGCGTTTCCTCACATCAGACATTCTCTCACTGATCACATTGCTAACATTTATAGCTTGACACTTATCGCGTAATGGTGTTGTATGATACTTGATCTTCTATTCTAGAAATGTTCCAGGCGCTTCAAAGCTCTGTTGATAGAGTTTTTGCGTGCGTGTCTTAACCCTCAAATGCATCAGAGCGCCTTCGTCGTTAGCTGGTTTCAGGTTTAGTATGGCACATTAAGTCTAAAATTGCATGCATGACCTTCAAAGTCCCGATGTCTTACATCTTACTTTGCTAACTCAATATCGTCCGTTTAAACCTTAGCGTTTTTTCTCAAATTGACTTTTTAGTAGATGCTAAATTGAGGACAGTAATTAATAGGCTAATAGCTGATCCGTTGCTCTCATCAGTTGTCGATTGTGTCGTGTTGGGAACTGTAGGGCCTATAATTATTATTGCATGAAAGCACGAACTGCCAGCTCGTTAAAATGACAGCTAGAATAAATAACCAGCCGCTATCTCATTCTGGCCTTTACGTGACTTTCTGTGTCTTGACTCCTCAACGAATTGCCTATTCCCTTTTGATTTACTGACTTCATTGCGTGAGTAATAAGTGGCTTAAATAAATATTACCAGGGGCGTCGTTTGGGGGCGCAGGGGGCATGTGCCTTCTGAATTTGATAGAAAAATCAACTATTTATATGTATGTCAGTATAGGCTTATTTGATTAAATATTTTAACTCATCGCTAGGAGTCTAGTACAGCAGAAAATCAAATATAGTAAGGAATAAATAAGAACAAGAAGAAATACGTTAGATCATCTACTGTTACATTTCACAAGAACTTTGAAGCATGTACATATGTTTGTTTTATGTATTGGCTGTCAAGTACGCCAACATAACGAGACTCAGTGATGACGGACTATGGCTCACGTGGACAAGTGGACCTGATTGATATGCAGTCCATGCCTAGTGGACATCACAAATAGATCATGGTATACCAAAATCATCTGACCAAATACTGTGCTCTTCGTCCGTTGTCTACATAGCTCGCAGCTGAGGTTGCCTATCAACTCAGTAGTTGACATCATGCAGATTATACTTCGACCGTAGACAACTCTCCAGCGTCAGGTGAAGTGGCAACAGAACCAAATCAGAAACAAATATAAACTCAGAGAAAACGAGCTTCTGCTGGATGCTGACGTCTCCAAAGATGAAGAAATTGCTCTGTGAACCGCGGTTAAGATGTGGCGGTTAAGGTAATCTGCCGGTTTGGCAGATGCCTATCACACAGTGTGAAATGTAACAGTAGATGTTACACATACCCTGAAATTTTCAGTGTATGTGTATAGAAATCTGGCTTAATGTGTTATTGTAGTCAGGGTAAGTGTAGGCCTATTATAGAAATCACTCGAAAATTTCAGGGTATATGTATAATAATTGTATATACTCTGTTTTTTTCAGGCAATGTATACATTCCCGATTGAATCAGAGAATATACATATAACCTAAAAATTTCAGGGTATATACACATTCGCTGATAATACACATTCACTGTAACATATACATGTAGCCTATGACCAAAATTTCCTTGCAATAGTAGAAGCTATCCCGATATCGTGTTATCACCGTGATATGAATACATGCGTAGATTGATTGGTTCTATTTGTAGGCTAAAGTTTGACGGGTATCTTTGAGATAGCCCACTCGGCCACAGCGCCTTTATTGCGGCCCACGATTGTGCAGCGAGGGAGATTATGGATAAAGCCGACGTAATAATGAACGACATAAACTGTTTGAAGCTGATTAATTTTGTCCTGAGCTAGTGTTGAAGGAGCCATGGGATCGAATAGCAGTGATCTATCGTGTTCGGTGTATACTGTACTAATAAGTTTAAGTTAGAAATGTTTTCGGGGGTTTCTAGGGTAGATACTGTGTGTTGACGAGCTAGGTGCAGTGCCAGCGAACTATTTATTTCATTTTAAGAATATAATCTAAAACTCATGCACTGTACGTGTTGTGTTGGAGGGGTATAAGCTTACACTGCCTTCAGATGTTTTCAGGGCTCGAGGCCATATCGCTTGGCAATTTCGTATAGTGGTAATATAATAAATGGTGGCCGTGGTCAGATTCGAACCCACGCCACTGGACAGACAGATGACATCATAAATGGTGATCATCGCCGTAAGATTCGTTTCTTCTCAGGTCACGAAGCAATTGGTGAGCGAAGATTCAACACTGCAGAGTAATTCTGCTATAATATACAGTTCAGAGGCGGATTAAGGCATGTTCAACATGTTCGGCCGAACAGGGGCCCCCACACTTGAGGGGCCCCCACACATGGAAAATAATTTTTTTTCTCAATATTTATAATTATTGTTATTTTTTAAGTCTAACAGTAAAAATTAGCAAAAAACCCAGAATAAATTATTCGAAACTGCGCATTTTAATATACACAAAACACAACTTTTGTACATGTGTTATATGGGTCCCTATTAAAGTTTCCATTTTCAGGCAGATTCATCTCAAAATGAGCAGAAAACGAAATGACTCAGTTTGCTGACCTTGCAAAGTCATTTGCTCAAGAACAGACAAATGAAACATCACCAGAACTGTTCCTTTACCGGTTAATCACAAAAAGAAGATTCAAGGACACATGTTGAGATAGCACTGCGAATATATATCTTGTTCTGATGGTGACAAACTGCAGCAGAGAACGTTCGTTTTCAAATCTCAAATTGATTAAAAAGACTGAGAGCCAGAGGCGCAACCACGGTCCAGAAGTTGGGAGACCTACTAGAATGTCTGAGTGGGGGAATTGCGAGCGCCGAAGGCGCGAAGCTGCGGTTGGTATTGTAGGCCTACACAAAGAAAGAAGGCACGAATTAATAATAGAAGAATGTTGATTCGTTTAATATAACATGTTTTATGTGTCCTTTTGTTTGTTGTGATTCTGTGAGGCTGGGCCCCCACAGTTTTACTGAACAGGGCCACCACATTTGTTAATGCGGCCCTGTATATATCTTGTATTCGAGCGCCTCTGAGTAGTTTCCTTGAAGGGGCGCTATACAAATGTTCGGTATGAATGAATGAATATACTGGATTGTTTTAGCCAACGCCGCGAGCGGCGCGATCAAAGGACGAATATTGGAAATTGAATAAACAACTTTGATGGCTTGCAACCGACAGTTTGTGAAGACCACGAGCTTGGTCGATGAGTAAGAGTCCGGCTGGAAGTACTGAAGATCTCATCATTGAGAACTAAGAGGACGTCCATGTAGAGGAAGGAAACCAAGAGCGATCCAAGAGGAAAATATACATAAATGCGTTGAAGTGGATGCTTCATAGATAGTATTATTTTGTAGAGACGTATATCGACTAGGCTAATCAGTTATTCTGTACTAAACTTAAAAAACGGGAACGTCGACTTCAGGCGCCATATCAATCGTGAAATTTCGAGCTAAATATTGGATGAAAATAATGAACGAAATGTTCCTGCCAAAAAAGAACTGGAATGCTGTTCCGGTCCCCAAATGATCCAGAAAGGTTTATTGGAGTGGTAAAAAAGCAATTGCAAGCAGAAGAGCAGGTAGCGTTGAAGTCACTATGCACAGAGAGGCTTAGATAGGACTTAATACAGTACAGCTGGAAGTCTGAGCAAATAAAAGATTGAAGTCGAGAGGCATTAATGGGATCGTTGGCCAAGGATGGGTCGACGAAGGAAAGATAGGAAGCTAATGCAATAGCAAAGCCAGAGGGGAAGCCATTTGAGAAACCTAATCCTCCTCCGTTGACGATAGAAGTGTTTCTTCATATAGCAGAAAAAGAAGGAAACGAAAGAACATATAGGCCGAAAGAAGACAGCTGCAGGAGCGTGCTGCATTGGCTTTACACATATACTAAAAGAGAGCAGGTGCACTGAATTGGAGAGGAAAGAAAGACAGCATCAAGCATAACGGCTAAGAAATAAATGAAATGCTTAGCAATAGATAGGGTTTGAAACAACGAATGGAAGCCGAACAGAATAAAATAGAACAAACGATAATGCTCGATAGAATAGGATATATACCCTGAATTGCAAATGTAGAGGCGACCAATTGAAGCCCATGCTTCACTAGCAGAAGAAGCCGGGAAGACAAGTCTTGCCGAATGAGAGGCCGCAGAGATGCGAGACAGATCGAATTTGAGACGAAAATACAACAGAGAGACAAGCAGAATCAGTAGTATGAGCTAAAAGGACAGAACCGAATGAAACCTGAGTTTCAGAAGAGACATTTAGCCTACATTGTGTCACACGACTTGTTTGAAGGTGTAAAACAGCTGAGCCTGACTTGCTCCGACTGGCCAATTACAAGACAACCTACTTTTGGGTAGCAAATTATTGCATATACCAGTGTGATTTTCCTTACAGCTTTTATTTTAGTTATAGTTACAGTTATAGTTAATGTTTTTTTAATTTTAGTTATAGTTATAGTTATAGTTATAGTTAGTATTATTTTTTAGTTATAGTTATAGTTATAGTTACTTGATTTTTATTTTAGTTAATTTTAGTTACTACTTAGTTACAATAATTAAAGCTATAAGCAACATTGTGCGTATTAACACGCTGTTTCACAAGTTGCTCAGAGCCTTGAAAGCCGTTGACGCATGGGTGCATTCAGCTTCATGAATACACGAGTTTTCAAAGTAACTGTCAAATTGCATAATAAAAATATTGCACTTTTTCGTTCTCATTTATGTCCAATCGTCCAATTGCACTTCCAATTTTAATTTTTGTATTAACGAAAATAAAGATGAATTTTCGTTATTGTTATTTTCGTTATAGTTATAGTTATAGTTAGGCTAATGATATTTTTTAGTTATAGTTATAGTTATCGTTAACGAAATCATTTTATTTTCGTTAACGAACATTTTCGTTATCTTTATCGTTAACGAGAATCACACTGGCATATACCGATCATAATCCACTGACATACTTGATTCTTAATATGTTTAAATCTGCAACTCTTGTTAGGTAGTGTATGGCGTTACACGCCTTTGGTTTCGAGGTGAGCTATCGTAAGGGAAAATTCAACAGTGTGGCGGATTGTCTCTCACAAGTGTAATTGGCTGCTTTGTAGTTTTCTTTGTAGAATGGCCTTCTTTAGTCAACGGGTGGTTACACTGCATTGCATGATTGTTGTATTTTACAAATACTGTGACCTTGATTTTTAAACTTCCGAAAGATATGACAGCCATGAGCCATGTAAAAGTGTTGTATACTGGCGAGAGATTTGCGGTTACTTTTGGGATGGCCCACGCTGCCACAGTAGCAACACTTCTGGAGCGGCCCGTGAGTGCACATGCGCAACGAGGGAGGTTATGGATAAAGTCATGATGGCGTAATAGTGAACGTCATGAAGTGGTCGAACTGGGTTGTCGGATGATGATAGTGGTGAAAGTCACTGCGAAGGTGATGATAGTGATGATGGAAGTTAGCGTGAGGATCTTTATAAAGATGATAATGATGAAGACTTATAGAGTTAGGCGATCAGATGCGGAACAACGCGTAGCCATAAACTATAATAAAGACATGTCAACGTATTGCCTCGCTGATGCCAACGCGAGGCTAATTCTTAATTATAGGCTATTTATAAATCTACACAATGTTACGAAAGCACCAATAGCGTTATGTGCAAATTATTTATGCATAATTATAAACCTATTAAATGGGGCGTACGGCAAAATATTTAAACTCAAAAATTTAGTAATTGAATAAATTTCCACACCCCACTGGCCGCAGTAGATGCACTGGTTTCATCTGACGTGTCTACCAGACGGCGTGAGGGTTCGCGCACTTAGGCTACTCTAGTTCTTGTATTACCTCGTTGATATTCATGTTTAATGTAGCAATAACAACACTTCCGGGAGTCGTGACCTATACAGGTCGAGATGACCTAAATAGGTCATTGAGATGTCGATGCCGTTTATTGATAGGCCCTACAAAGATTGAGTTCCTGCGTGAATTTTCTTGGTAACACAGATCAAAAGATATCACTGAGTAACGAAGCATTCGATAATATAAGAAAGCTCGTGAAAGCAAAGCCGATTCTCTTAACTTGAACGCAAGAACTGTGACATCTTTCAAATTGGTCTTCAGCGCCGGCTGAAGTTCGAAGCCAGAAGGCGTTGGAAAGGTAGCCTAGCCGATAAGCCTACGTCGAGGGATAGCTAGCAAAATCAACAGACAGAGCTCGGAATAAATGAAGAGGTAGGCCTGATAATTAATGGTTAAGGGTGACAGAACACTCATAATAATCATTTTAGAAATACACTGCCTACACTCGGTTGGTCACATATTCCGCTTAGGACATCACTTCTGACGACAGTGCTTGAAAATAGAATTGAACGAAGACAGATCAAGATGATTTGGTTTTATATTCAACAAAATTTGCAGCAACAATTAAAACCGCTATGCAACAAGTAGATAAATTATATCGATTATCGAACTTTAATCTTATAGCTTTAGTTTCTTTTCTGTAACGCCATTTTGATTTTTGAATAGTTAGACCACATATATTATATTAGTATATTAATATAATATATGTGGTTAGACAAAGGAAAGATTACTCACCTCATGTTTCATTACAATGTTTCACGTTAATTATATTCGAATCTGACACTAAATTGTCGAGTAAGTGTGTTCTTAGGGTGTTTAGAGGTTACAATGAGAAATTAAATAAAATTTTACGCATTTTGAGGAATTTCACGCAGGCTTTTATTAAGGACTGTTCTGTTCTCCTTGGCTGCGTAGGAAAACTTCGAAAACCTTATCCCCGAAATTAACTTTCCACCAGAATCCCAGAAATCTATTTTCTAAATGAAAAATTAAACTATGCGCGCAATCTTAGCTTTTCTTGATATTTTTAGGAATTTCAAGTTCTTTAGTTTCTTTCAGTTCGAACACTTACACTTACAGAACGATAGTTGGTAGGCCTACTTTATCATTTTAGCGTTTTAAATTAGTCTCCCATTGTAACTGTTGCTTCAATAGAATTTGGATTGATATTTGTTGGTTAAATAGAAGTTGGATTGATAAAAGTGATTCTTGCATAAATATAAGCTGGATTGATTGAAACATTCTTGCTTAAAATGAAGTTGGATTGATGCAAATAATTGTTGGTTAAATAAAAGTTGGAAAATAATTCTTCCTCAAATAAAATTTGGATTGATGAAAATAATACTTGCTTAAATAGTAGTTGGATTGACGAAAAAAAGTGGGTCAAACTTGCGCTGTCATCGCATTGAGAAAATTGTGTTTCGGCGATAAAATCTAGCAGAGCAATTTACAATGTAGGTGAGATTCGTGTGAAATGTATAGGCTACTAATATCATTCATCATCATCATTTTTCCAAGTACAAGCAGTACTAGTAGTGGTGGTGGTAGGGGTACAGTAGTGAAAGTATTAGTAGTAGTGATATGTGACAATGCTGGAAGTATTGCTTGTAGCAGTTGTAGGCCTACATCACAAATCGTTGTCTAATTCTGTCTCCATCTGAATTTCCAAACCATACAAGTCTCATATTATCCTGGACATTATCATGAAAATTCATTTGTTCGCCCTCTTTAGGAGTTTCCAAAACCCACTGCCAGTATCCAAATATACCAGAATTAAGTCATGGAATTTTTTGTTTTCTATTGCAGATCTGAAGATGCAAGCAAAAATCCCCAAAGAAAAAAAGCGATTTCAATGTGAGTGTTGCGACAAAGCATTTGCTAGCAATAGATATCTTTTAATCCATGTTAGATCTCATAATGGAGAAAGACCATACAAATGTATTTATTGTGAAACAGCATTTGCAATGAAACATCATTTGGATTATCATACAAGAACTCACACTGGAGAAAACCCACACAACTGCAATTTCTGTCACAGGACATTTTCACATAAATCTCACTTGTATTATCATATAAGAACTCACACTGGAGTAAAACCACACAGCTGCAATTTCTGTCATAGAACATTTTCACAGAAATCTTCCTTGAATTATCATACAAGAACTCACACTGGAGAAAAGCCATACAGCTGCAATTTATGTCACAAAGCATTTTTACAAAAATCTGATTTGAAATATCATACAAGAACTCACACTGGAGAAAAACCATACAAGTGCAATTTGTGCAACAAATCATTTTCACGTACGTCTAATCGGGATTGTCATAGAAGAATTCACACTGGAGAAAAGCCATACAAGTGCAATTTATGTCAGAAAGCATTTTCATTCAACCATCATTTGGATTATCACACAAGAACGCACACTGGAGAAAAACCATACATTTGCACATTATGCAACAAGATGTTCTTGGACCGTAACAAGCTTCACATGCATTCAAGATCCCACACTGGAGAAAAGCCTCACAAGTGCAGCTTATGTCACAAAGCATTTACTGGGAAGAGTTCTCTGAAATGCCATACAAGAATCCACACTGGAGAAAAACCGTACATTTGCACTTTATGCTGTAAAGCATTTACAGGTAAAGGTGATTTGAATATCCACACAAGAACCCACACTGGATAAAACCATACACTTTGAATTTATGTCACAAAACCTTTACAAAGAAACGTAGGCCTACTGTGTAGAATCACACAAGAACCCACACTGGAGAAATAACCATACATCTGCATTCCTGAATTTATGTCAGCAAGCCTTAATCCAGAAGGGTACTCTGGAAAATCACACTTGTAAACGAAAACCAAACAAGTGCAGTTTATGCCATAAAATGTTTATACTGAAGAATAAACTGGATTCTCATACAAGAACTCACACTGGACAAATGCCATACGTTTGCCAACTTTTATTAAACGAAACGTTTTCGGAACTTAATCATCTTTGTGTGCATTCACGAACCCACACTGACTGGAGCAAAGCCATACATGTGCAAATTATGTCTTAAAGAATTTTTACAATGTGATAATTCCAAAATTCACTTGAAAACGCATTCTTGAGGAGCAGCATAAATGGTGAAATATTTGGTAGGGTTATTAGTCTATATAAACCCCTGTGAAGACTTGCAGTGGAGAAAAATTAACATGGGCGAGTTATGTCAAAACGTTGTGATTAGTGTAACATAAGGGTCGGCCTACCATGGAAATAGTTTGGGTTAAGAATTAAGTGGAACCACTACAGAGAACAACTGTGCTGAAGGCAGAAAACAGAATCCCTTATAAACTTTCATCCAGGCAGAGAAAGAAATTAATTCCAGTTGAAAAACTGCTTTCAGGAAATCATTCTAATGATTCTACAGTTAGCCTTGAAATAAACCCTTTTCCTCCTTCGGTCATTGTCATGTAGTGTGTGATGAGGTGTGTAGAATCGAAATAAAGTGTGGAACATTATCAGCATCTCCAAGAATCCCCAGAGCAATACATTTCTCCACCTATTTGAAATGTATCTTCTAAGTTACTTTCTTTGAGCACAGAATGATTGCACAAAAGTTTCTTAATTTCAGCGTTTTAATTTTACACCAAGCCTACCATTGTTAGTGGCTATTGAAGTATTACATGACTTGACGTTACAATGTTCGTTTTGTGTTGTTTATCCATTATATTCAAAAGTACTAGTTCAGAAGTCAGCATTGTTCATCATATCTGCTCCAGATTTCAGTAATTTTGCATTTTACTGAATGTCTGATTTAATTTCGTGTCAAGTTGAATGCAGCATTTATCAATATCAAATGTGTTCTGACTTTTTGATAATCTATAATTTCATCTTGTGTTTCAGTTTACTATAATTGTCGTTTGTACAATGCTAAACCTGGAGTAACAGGCTGTTTAAAATAAAAATTGGATACCATGTTGATGACATTTTTTGTGGTGGCGATTTTTTGAAGCTGTGGTTTTGTTAAAGAAAATCACAAAGGCAGTTTTAAAACAGTAGTTTAAATGCAACACGGACACATGTATCATTCTCATTTTTACCGGTAAATAATCTGGATTTTTACTGGTAAAAATCATTTCACATCACAAGTTTGTTCTGACATTGTGTCGAAGAAGCCATGGTCAAATAACAGTGGCCTATCGTGTACTCTGGTGACATACTTAGGTTAGAAATGTCATGGAGAGTTTCTCGTGTAGATATTGTTAATATGTCAGTAGTGTGTTGACGAGTTTCGAGTTGGGGCTATGTCAAAGAACTTTATTCATTTGTCATGGATTGTGTGTGTGCGCGCGTGTGGCCCCAGGCCGCACGATTTTAAGCTCCCAGCCAAAGACGATAAAAACTATAATACCAAGAGTTTTATATAGAAAGTAGCAAATAAACCTTTCATATGAGAACAACGATAGCAACGAACTTACTATCTAACTTTTTATTTAACTTGTACCTGGATGCGGTGTGACATCCCGAATAATCAATAAACGAAGATATATATATATATATATATGTGTGTGTGTGTGTGTGTATGTGTGTGTGTGTGTGTATGTGTGTGTGTGTGTGTATGTGTGTGTAGAGTTGCGCTGCGCTACCGATCTGGAGCGTTAATTACTTACTTATGAAAATACGCACATACCTACATACTTACGTGAATATTCTATGTTGATAATTACCTGTGAAAATGAGTCCCACTGCGTTGTCTGCGTTCGCCAGCAGAATGTCGTAATAGGCCGCATCACTCAGGTCAGCGAAAGAATACAATATCCTCGCAGTCATCTCTGCTGCTTTGGAAACCAATGGTTGCAAATTCTTTTCAATTTCAATAGTTTTCCATGAAATCAAACCTCTCTGTGAATTGCCCCAAACGAACAATTAGACTAACTTATCTAATTAAAACATACAATGCGTTTGTCACCGCTTAACAGAACTAATTGATTACTTGACTGTAATCCAATTCAGAGGATGTTGGTTGTGTCTCTTGTGACTAACAGTCGAACAACCTTCTACAATACGGTATCTTAAAAACTGAAACATTCCTAAGATCAGTGCAAAATCTGCTGAATAGCGAATTATAGTTCTTAGTCCTAGCTTAATCATGCCAGCAAAATATGGTGCAGATTTTCAGCTAATCAAGTATTCCTAACTTGAAAGATAAGTTGCGCAATTTGAGCCAATAAAATGTCTCCATTAAGTCCATTTGAGCCAAAGCATCCTAATGTATAGTTCGTTGACCAATAAACTGAAACTTTATTCTGAAACGTGCTGAGGATATTCAGCCAATCAAATACTCGCCATCTGATACGTGCTGTTGATTCAGCCAATCAAAACAGCTCGTTATTCCAAACGTTATCTTTATTGCAGCCAATAAGAAATTCGCCATTCGAAACTCGCTGTACATTCGAAACGACTCAAGACGTTCCACCGAGTCGCAGTGGTTTGTAACATTTTCAGTGTCGTTACTGTGACGTGTATCCAAGCATACGACTGATGGCGTTGTGTCCGGCTGAGTGGTCACTGATGGTCATTGCAGCAGAAAGACGACCGATGCATGGACATGCGACGTAGTTGCGGCTACTGATAGAGGCCGCGTCTGCCGTATGTTGGCATTGAGACAGCAGATTAATGAACCGCTAATACAGGGATAGAAAATGTCCAGACGACGACAACATGGAGCAAGAACGGCGTCGTTCTTATCATTTCATTGCTCGTCGCTTCCTTCTTGGCATGCTAGCATTTGTCTTAGACCATGGCGCAGCTAGCTGCTGCTGCTGCTGCTGCTGCTAGTCGCTTTCACTGTGCGGGATTTAGAGAGAAGCTGCTCTTTGGGATTCGTAGTATGGTTCAACGATTCCAGAGCCTGTCATTTTAATTTCTCGTTGAATGCTAGAATTTTAAGGTATAATTTGTGGTTGAGTGAGTGGGGTTTCCCTCAATATGACCCTTTTGATTGGTGTATATTATTATTATTATTGTTGTTTTTATTGTGTTATTATTAAAATTTATATAGCGCCATTCCTGGAAAAATAGTCAGCGACGCTCTCTGCGCTAGCCGACACGATGTTAAATGTCATCAAGTACAGAACATTTCTCAGTCAGCAAACATTGATCGGATGAACTAGATTACTAGAAGAGTCGATAGTGATCGTCTCGCGCGCACACACAGACCCAACGAACAGCAAGCCGACTACTGTAACAGTTGACAGATGGTTTCTATTCTATTCTATTCTATTCTATTCTATTTACGGATTTATAAAGCGCCTCTCACAGTACAACCTAATCAGAGGCGCTTCCAGTGCGAAGGGCCCCTCGAAAAAGAAGTCTTAAGAGAACGAGCAGAAACAGTAATGCCCCCAGATAACATCACAGCTCGAGTTACAGTAGGAAGGTCATTCCACAGCAAAGGGTCAACAGAGACATAGGCACGATGCTGTGCTGTGGCAGTCCGAGACCGAGGAACTAGAAGGTCATGATGGTCTAAAGAGCGGAGAGGTTTCAAGTTCAGAGTTCCTGAAGAACGAAGTGTGGATAATGAAGAACGACGACAGGCGATGAAGTCCTCCGCGGCGATGACATCGGTGGCTCACGGGGTTGTTTCGTCGTCCAGCCTCATAGATTGATGACGACACGGCGCTTGGAAAATCGCTCGAATAACCAGGTATATGCTCATGAGAACAGGTATTCGTCGCCCGCCTGACAGGTGGTCGTCTAGATATTCCGTGACTGACGACTGGCCCAGATCCACAGACTCGCTCAGCCCTTGAGCAATGAGTCCGCTAGCTGTGCTTTCTGGACGTGACCATGTAGGAAGCAGGCGAGGATGTTGACATTGAAGGTTGAACGTTTAATCCTTTTACATCATGAGCTAATGGAGTAAAAGAAGGGGTGCTTATGATGGAAAGAAACCTGAACAGTAAACGCAGTGTGATCAGACAAAATACGTCTGATGGAAAGATGGAGGTGCAAGACCAAGTTGAGAGGAGGTCCAGTGTATGACTCGTGCTATGAGTTGAGAAGAAGAAATGTTTAATTAAAGTCAAAGCCAGAGAGGAGATCCTTGAATTGTTGTGAAGCGTAACCTAAAGATTTATGTGTTTATTAAAGTCGCTCGCTATTGCTAGCTCAGAAGCACACGTAACGTCGTAACGAGGAGCTCAAATAGTGACTGGAATTCTATAGACAAGATCTGAGACTGAAAATATAACAGATGAAGGGCGATAATTAAAAACATTGAGAAAGGCGATACGCCGATTCTCAGCATCCAGGATAGCGACAAGGATTTAATTTACTTATTAGTTGATATAGCAAAGCGATCAGTTTCAGGTGTCCTTTAATAAGGAAGGCAACCTCGCCACCAAGTCCATCCCGCCGGGGTTTATTTAGGAGAGAAACAGTTTGATGATGTATGTCCGAGATGAAGGCAGTTGTGTCAGTCTAGACACTGCAGGTTGGATATAGTCAAATGAACGGACGTCAGTGGAGTGAGAAAATCGAGCAGTTATTTAGACAATGATTTGAGGAGATGGCAGGGAAGGGACAGGGCACAGATGCATGACAGTCTACAGAAAATAGGAAGGATGTTAATGACCAATGTCGGGTCTAACGAATGCTTTTAACAGCAGCGCGCTAGTTAAAAGCAATAACATCTGGAGATGGTCACATATGGTCACTCTAAAAACACGACAGAAAGCTAAGCAGACATTCAGAAAATAATTAAGCCAGGCGAAGTGACATATTGGATGATAGTAGCAAGTGCAGTAATTTACTGGATGAAAAAAGAACTAGGCCTAATTATTTAACTATTATAATTTGGAACAAATTTTAGGCCTAAATATATTACTATAGTCCTTGAGACTCCGGCAGAAATTATTAAAACAAAAATAGTCTTCTAACCAGGGAGTTGTTCAATTTATTATGAAAATACTGTCCTTTGACCTCTGTTGAAATTAAATCTATCGATATTTCTGACATTCTTGACTTTTCTCTTCAACGGAACTCTTTGTTAGAGGCAAACTGTCTTAAATCAGACTCCAGTAATGCATTCGCTAGATGGAACTAGTTGCATGAAATGTTTCGCTGTGAATTCGATAGATGGCGTCGTTCAATGCGAATCCCTAATAATTATACACTAAGCTTAATAGGCTGTAGACCGGGGTTTAATATAATCCCAGATAACCCGGGTCCATCACGAAAGAATCCACACGGATCGCTTTCTCGAATTGAGCGAAATCTCGATGGCAATCATCTTACCATGGTCCGTGGTATGAGCAAATACAAACGCACCCATACATACATAGGTACGTATCCATAGGCACACATACAGTAGAACAGAAATCTACATTTAAATACACACACGAACACTAATGTAAACAAACGCGCATAGGCCCCTACTATATACACGCAAAGACACAGAAAAACATATAACGCACATACAAACCGCAGATACACACCACACATACAAGCACATATACATGCAAAGACCCAGACACACAAACAGCGCTTTTGATATGTTCAAAATGGCACTACTATTAAGGTACATACACATACACATACAAGAGCATCTAAACACAGATACACAGTCACGTACACTCATATATATGCAGACAAACACAAAATACACATAGGCCTACAAAAACACACGAACGAATTGGAAGCTGACATAATTGCCAAAGCCACTCCAAGCAATTGCGGAGAAGTGAACAGGAATGCAGAACAGCAGTTTGTGTAATAAACGAATAGTAGTAGTAGTAGTAGTTGTTGTTGATGTGGTGGTGGTGGTGGTGGTGGTGGTGGTGGTGGTGGTGGTGGTGGTGGGGTGGTGGTGGTGGTGGTGGTGGTGGTGTGGTGTTGGTGGTGATGGTGGTGGTGGTGGTGGTGGTGGTGGTGGTATTGGTGTTGTTGTTGTTGTCGTCGTCGTTGTTGTTGTTGTTGGTGGTGGTGGTGGTGGTGGCGGTGGTGGTGGTATTGGTGTTGTTGTTGTCATTGTTGTTGTTGTTGTTGTTGGTGGTGGTGGTGGTGGTGGTGGTGGTGGTGGTTGTGGTGGTGGTGGTGGTGGTATTGGTGTTGTTGTTGTTTTTGTTGTTGTTGGTGGTGGTGGTGGTGGTGGTGGTGGTGGTGGTGGTGGTGGTGGTGGTGATGGTGGTGGTGGTTGTGGTGGTGGTGGTGGTGGTGGTATTGGTGTTGTTGTTGTTTTGTTGTTGTTGTTGTTGGTGGTGGTGGTGGTGGTGGTGGTGGTGGTGGTGGTGGCGGTGGCGGCGGCGGCGGTGGTGGTGGTGGATATGCATAATGCATACATATATGCACAAATATCTATACATACATGTATGCATAGGATAAATAGCCTATATCTATACATACATACATAGGTCTACCATGCATATATACATACATGCAGATGTGCAGGTGAAAACACAGGCACAGACAGACACAGACGGACAGACAGACAGACAGACAGGAACTGACATTCAGATACATGTCAAACAAAGACGACATTTGAAGAAGAGCTGACGACGGTCTTCTCCGCGTTCTTCGACCTTTTCATCTTTGCAGCTCACTTAAACGTCGTCTCCTGCTCAGTTATTACCGTTAGGTCATTCGTCCGCCGACCGCCAGGGAGCGCCACAGGCCATTAATCAGCGCAAGTTAAACCTTGCGGTCGGCGTGATATCTTCTATTAAAGGCTGTGAGGTGACTGTGGCCGATGGGAGGCGCCACTGCATTAATCTGGCTGCGATGAATTATTTAGCTGTGCAGATGGAAAAAGCGTTACATGGCTCAACGCGGAGTTATGCGAAAGAGAAAGGAGTTCCGTCCCTCCATCCATTCCATGTCCATCCAGAGCCAGGCATTAATTTGGTTGTTGTTGTCGTCGAAAGGAGCGAATGAGACGACGTCGTCTCCTGGCTATTAAGTAATAAGGCAGAGGTACAGAAGACGGTAGAAACAGACGGACAGGCAGAGTGACGGAGGACAGATAGACGTATACAGCTGTAGGGAGATGGGAAGCAGATAGGAAGGCAGAGATGGACTTATAATTAGGCTAAATGATTTACAGAGAGGCAGATGGATAGACAGATCGTATGTCTGATATAGACATACACATAGGCGGATACAATAACAGTGACTTATATATGTCCAGATGGACGGAGATATTGGAAGGCGCTCAGACATATATACGTATGCAAATAGACATACATATAAGCAGACGGACAGTCAGAAAGGCGGACCCGACATACAGAAAGGCAGACATACAGATAGGCAGACATACAGATAGGCAGACATACAGATAGGCAGACATACAGAACGGCAGACATACAGATAGGCAGACATACAGATAGGCAGACATACAGATAGGCAGACATACAGATAGGCAGACATACAGATAGGCAGACATACAGAAAGGCAGACATACAGAAAGGCAGACATACAGATAGGCAGAAAGGCAGCTAGACAGACATATACGCATAATGGCAAACAGAAAAAATCAGATAAGTAGATCTATGGCCAATGAGAGAACAGACGGAACTTTGCCTCGCTATAACTATTGTGAAGTTACAGAGACAGGAAGAGACAGAAAGGGAAGCAGACTGATACAGAGGAGCAGACATACTCAGAGGACGCTTCAGGAAGACGTGCCGATATCCTTTGAGACTTTGTAGAGATTTGCAGACGACACAGGATCTTCACACAAGACGATGACACCAGAGGTTTACACCAGACGCTTACACTAGACGCTTACACCAGACGATTACACCAGAAGATTACACCAGAAGATTACACCAGATGATTACACCAGAGGTTTACACCAGACGCTTACACCAGAAGATTACACCAGAAGACCACACCAGAAGATTACACCAGAGGTTTACACCAGAAGATAACACCAGAATGCCAAATCAGAAGATTACACCAGAAGACCACACCAGAAGATTACACCAGAGGTTTACACCAGAAGATAACACCAGAATGCCAAATCAGAAGATTACACCAGAAGACCACACCAGAAGATTACACCAGAGGTTTACACCAGAAGATAACACCAGAATGCCAAATCAGAAGATTACACCAGAAGACCACACCAGAAGATTACATCAGAGGTTTACACCAGAAGATAACACCAGAATGCCAAATCAGAAGATTACACCAGAAGACCACACCAGAAGATTACACCAGAGGTTTACACCAGAAGATAACGCCAGAATACCAAATCAGAAGATTACACCAGAAGACCACACCAGAAGATTACACCAGAGGTTTACACCAGAAGATAACACCAGAATGCCAAATCAGAAGATTACACCAGAAGACCACACCAGAAGATTACACCAGAGGTTTACACCAGAAGATAACACCAGAATGCCAAATCAGAAGATTACACCAGAAGACCATACCAGAAGATTACACCAGAGGTTTACACCAGAAGATAACACCAGAAGATTACACCAGACGTTTACACCAGAATGTCAAACCAGAATGCTACGCCAGAAGATTATTGCACTGGTCATGACCTGCGCCCACGCTCACATAACCGTGTTCTCCCTAGATTTGATTCCCTTACCAGGCGTGGCTTCTTAGCTAGGATGTTGTACAGTTAGACATATGTTTTTTAGTTGACCTAATTTTCTTCTAATTATCGTTTTCTTTGTACATAAATTATTTCTGACTTTGTATGTAAAGCGCTGAGCGTTTGCATGCGTTCAATAAAGAACATTCTTACTTACTTACTTACTTATACGCTTTAAGCCTTAAAGTCACCTTAAAATGTCTGACCTGGTTTGACTGACTAAAAGTTCAGACAGAAAGACTGGGACTAATAGGACATAGTGCACTACACTAATGGACCACAATTAGGATAAGAAGAGAAAGTGACAGCAGAAGACAGCAGCTATAAGGGATACAAAAGTAGTCAGCAAAAAGCAAGGTGCTTGCTAGAAGGATTATAACTGTCATCAGAGCAAATGAATAATGACAGAGAGACACAGAATGACAGATTAATAAACACTTGAAAAATCCCTGGTTTATACACGTATGGGCAGAGGCTGCAGTAGCCTACAGAAGCCGAGGTAGAACCGCAGACATGGGCAGAAACAGAGGAAGAGACAGACACAGAGACAAACAGATATAATTAAACAAAAAGCAGAGATATAGACAGAAGCAGAGACATAAGCAGAGGTGCAGTAGAGAAAGCCAGATTTCGAAGAGAGGATCTGCTGGAGCATTCGACGCCGCCTGGTGTCAGTTGAGGTCACCAGACAACGACGATGGACGATGACGACGATGACGATGACGACTGCTAATCACATGGAACAATAACCGTCGCTCTGCCAACCTTACTATTTATCCGCCTTCTATAGTCTCATTCCACCTCCTTTATTCCTCTTTCTCTTCCTCCTGCACATATTCCCTCTCTCCTCTTCCTCCTCCTTTCTTTCGCCTCCCAACTCCACTTCCTCGTCATCTTCCACATAGAATAACTCCTCCTTCCTTCTATTTATCTCCCTCCTACTACTTGCCATTATTCTCCTCCCTCTCTTGCTCTTCCGCTGCTTCCCACTCCTCCTCCTCCTTCTCCTCCTATTCCTCCTCCTCCCCTTCCACTGCTTCCCACTCCTCCTCCTCCTCCTCCTCTTCCTCCTCCTCTTCCTCTTTCTCCTACATCGTGTCATCCCTCTCCGGCCTTTTATTCTCCTATTCTTTCTTCCCTCTCATCCTCCCAGGAGCGGCGCTTAGCAGGTCGTGCGAAGAGGAGGAGGAAGAGGAGGATCAAGAGGAGCAGAACGAAGAGAAGGAAGAGGAGGAAGAGGAGAAGGAAGAGGAGGAGGAGGATGGGAAGGCAGAGAAGACAGCGGCAGCCGATTCCAAATGCGCTGCTGCTGAGGCTGGTGATGCTGACGACCGCTGCACAGTCTGTCATTGCCACTAAGAGCAGGATGCTGGCGGCTCTTCGGTTGCTGAGGTTGACCACGACCACCAGCACCAGCATCAGCAGCCTCATGGCACCGACGATGATGCTTGTCGTCGTTGTCAGCTGTGGTCGCTATGTTGCCTCTGCGCTCGGGATTAATCATCCGCCACAACGACAAATTCCAATCGGTGAGTAGAACATCCTAGTCATCGTCGTCGTCGTCATCGTTATTATGGCAATTGTCATCGTCATCGTCATCATCATCATCATCATCATCATCATCATCATCATCATCATCATCATCATCATCATCATCATCATCATCATCATCATCATCATCATCATCACCGTCATCATCATCATCATCATCACTGTTATCATCATGCACTATCATCGGCGTTATCATCGCCATCGTCAACACGGGGTAGCTGAATGGTTGGAGAGCTCGGCCTGTAACGCAGAGAATACGGGTTCGAAGCTCCACTCAGGAGGTCGCTGTGTAGGGACCTTGAGCAAGTCCTTCATTCACAAATACTCAGCGCTATCGATGTTCTGTCGCAAGGTCGCGTGTGCACTCTTGAAGTTTGAAAGGAGGACAATACCGTATACAGTCGCATTGTATATATTTCATCAACATCATCCACCACTGTTATCATCACACGACCATCATCATCGTCGTCGTCGTCATTATCATTATCGTATCTAAAAATTTGTAGAGCGCCTCTCGCAGCATAGGCTATTCAGAGGCGATAAATTATCATCATCATCCTTGTCGTTGAAGGATTGTTTGAGATACATTGCTTTAAAACTTAAAAGAGTTCTGATATATAATACAGTAGATAAAGAGAGGTTAAGAATTTGCTTAACTGATCATATGCAACGGTTGTTAAGATGTAGTAGCCAACATAGGCGTAGCTACATTGAGGCGCGAGGAGGCAGTTCTTGTTTTTTTATATATAATACTGGAACTTCCATTGACTAATGACCCCAATGACCAGGATTTTGTCAATGGTCTGTGAAGTTGGTCAAGTTGCCTCCTCTTCAATTGAAGTCTCGTTACGTGCCTGGTAGACAAGCAAATGCGGTTTTAAGTTCCAATGGTTTATCAATTATTACAATAGTAGTCTGTAGATTCTTGTTCACGATCCGTAATACAAATAGCCGTGAAATTACTTCGACAATGCACAGCGCTATATAAATTGTCTTTACATCTTTATGTATACTGACATCGATACGAACAGCCACTGATTTGTAGTTGTTATTGTAAATTTGTATAGCGCCTCTGTAGGAGACTATTATTATAAAAACGATATTATGGGAACGATCAGAGTAGGCCGGACTGCCCCCAGAACCAGTGGCGTAACTAGGGGTTCGTGCGCCCGGGGGCAAGAATTTCCTGAAATTTTTTTCTTCCTTCCGCCAAAAATTCTGATGACTTTTTTTTTTTGGCTTTTCCCTCTTTTTTTCATGAAAAAGTGGTTACATTATCAGAAGCCTCATTTTGCGCCCCCTTGGCGCCTACGCCCCTGCCAGACTCGTACACAATAATTACTTTTTTGTACTTTTTACCTATTCTTGCCTGATTTCTTTTTACAAAATTTTCTAAACCCTAATTTTGCGCCCCCTGTCCTGCGCCCGGGGCGGCCGCCCCCTGCCCCCTCGTTACGCCACTGCCCAGAACCAACCATGCAGCTGGTCTAAATATTTATAACAGCGCTCGTGAATAAACTGGTGCACTGCACTTAGCTTTAGAATAGCGCTTTAGAAAGTTGGAGTGCACGATTGCGATTACATTGATTTTCGTTGCATAAATGCACCTATACAAGATGCAGATAAAACAACTGTCTGCTTTATCGCGGAAACAATAGATGGATAACTCAAGGTTATAGATCTATTCATCTGTCAGATCATTGCACTGATATTGTGTGACCTACACCATGTTCATAAAATTGCTCAGTTCTACGTTGTCTGATTCCGCTAAAAACAGAATTAACGATGACCCTAGCATTGGCATCGACTTTATGTCCCTCTATAGTCGAATATCTACAACATCAGGCACAACAATTGATACGCTTCACGGCAGAGTGCATGTGCACCGACCTGCAGATTCTCACCAAACTCGAGACCTAAGTGCAGCTGCACTGAAGTAGCACAACATCGATATATAAGGCCCCTATCTGTTATTCCTCAGACCGGTTGTTCCGTCCGCGGTTTGACCTGCATGTCCGGTCCAGTCCGGTTCGCTTCGACTAACATCGAGTGAGCGATAATGGAGGAATTGAATGCATTGGAAGAAGGCAATCGCAGCTGATTGCTATTCCTCCCATTCGGACTGTCTTCCGAGGGACAGGGATTTCGTCGACGTGCATACCCACGACCTCCGCCGCTGACAACCGAAGCCCGGGCGCCGCACCCCGTCCCTCCGTGGGCCTCCGGGGACCCGACCGAGTAATTGTGCGGACAACATATTGGTCTGGACGGTCGCCGCCGAACCGTCGTCGTCGTCGAGGAAGCGTAATTGGAATTTTCTCGTAACTCCATTTGGAAGAAGCGTAGGTCGAATTTGACGGTCGAACAAGCGGTGCTTTGGCGAAATCCTGGTCCTGAAAATACGAAATAATTAAGGTGGATGCATTTCGTCTGCTGCAGAGGGCGACTGAAAGCGACCGACCGGGTTTTATGGAGCTATTCGTCCATCTCGTTCTCCTACTCCGGGGAAAGGCCTATTAAACAGTTGTTAGCTGCCACTGCAAACGACATAAAAAAACACCGTGTAACAACTAACAAGCACTTTATGGCGGCCACTCTTGACTTCTGAATGGACGTGAAATGGTCGCCCTCAACTAATACGACACCAAACACTTGGCTTTCAATGGATTCAAAGTCGGACGCAATAATGCATGATTCCTTGGTATATTCGCGCCGGAGCGCCATCGTTGGTGACTTAAAGGACGCTATACAAAATAATGCTCTGATACATCCATACACACATACATACAACAATCAATCAATATATTTACTGGTCCAACAAAAGAACATTACAAATCCTGTAATTGCATTTTTTTAAACCCAGAAAAGTTCTTTGTTGGGGACAAAAAGAGGTCCCACTAATTATGGCTCCTTAATTACCAACTAAGTTGAGTGGATGGCGATTGATGTTGCAGTCTTTAGCACTCATCAATAACAGTACATACAATAACAGTCTGACTTAACTAAACTTAATTAGGCAGTAAAAATGTTACAAATGTTACAAAGAGTACATACATACATACATACATACATACATACATACATACATACATACATACATACATACATACATACATACATACATACATACATACATACATGTATACATACATACATACATACATACATACATACATACATACATACATACATACATACATACATACATACATACATACATACATACATACATACATACATACATACATACATACATACATACATACATACATACATACATACATACATACATACATACATACATACATACATACATACATACTACATACATACTTGTATACAGGACCGAATGCAAGTTACCACTTGACCATCAACCGACCAACGATTAAAACTTTGAGTATATACGCTGATGCAGCAGAAGTCTTCTTTATAGGCCTACGTTAGATCAAAACATTATTGATCACTTGAGATCGGATCATGCAGATTCGATAAATTCAGACTGTGTCAGGATCGCATTAAACCAGATCAGACTCTAACCGATACTTGTACAAATGTAGCACTAAATTTGTCAGACTGGTGTCTGGAAAACCAGGATTAGGAACGAAGAGAAGCTTCACTTTCTTTCTGGGACGATAACGTCCATTGTAGCGCGCATCCGAAACTCCAGTTACAATCAGAAATCCGCAGAAGTCACACGCGTAACTCTTTATCCAAGAAGCCGTGAGTAATGTTCGGTGACAGGAGGCGAATACAAAGGCCTTCTGTATGGATGGATGGGTGGATGATAGGGTTACGACGTAGCAACTGAAGTAACGCTCCACTGAGCATGCGCACTGATGACGTCCGTTGAGAGAAGGAATTGAAATCGGTCGCGTCATGCTTTGCAGCATCTCTAACGAAAATGTAACAGATGACGAGGCAGCCAACAAAGCGTGAAGGATATGACTGTCAGAACGGAATATCGTCCGAGTAAGAGAAAAACAGAGAGCGAGAGAGAAAGAGAGACAGACAGAGAGAATGAGAGACAGAGACAGACAGACAGAGACAGAGACAGACAGACACAGACAGACACAGACAGACACAGACAGACACAGACAGACACAGACAGACACAGACAGACACAGACAGACACAGACAGACAGACAGAGAAAGACAGAGAGAGACAGAAACAGATACAGAGAGACAGAGGCAGAGACCGAGAGAAGCAGTGTGACATGTGACATAGAATGACAGAAACTGGCAGAGATGCAGAGAGAAACAACTAAAGAGATTCAAAACAGACAGGCAGAACCAGATGTAGATATACGACTGACATATGCATGCACAAAAACAGTGCAAAAGACAGATAGTGAAATATTTCTTTCTAAGTGTATGTTTTCGGCTCTTGTCTTTTTTGGCCGATTAAGCGACGCTAGGTGAGGACCAGTCTAGCGAGGGATGATTCGTTGTTGAGGATAAATACTAGAGAGAGGTTGGACAGGAACAAGGCTGCAAATAATTCGTTGATTCTTAGATTCGTCGATGCGCTTCTTCGCTCACCCATTAATTGGTTAATTAATTAATTAATCCGTTTAATTCATTTATGCATTTATTCAGAATATTCCTATTGTTTCTCCTTTTTATAAGTACTGTTTCTCCTTTATACAAGTAACTGGTGGACCTCTTTCTTTTCTCTGGGTCTTTCGCACTGGGAGCGCCTCTAATTGGTGTGCACTGCGAGAGGCGCTATATAAATTGATAGATACAATACAATACTCGGAGGCGCTCAGCAGCGAACATCATTTGTAATTTCCAGGGTTGAATATGGTCGGATGCAATAAAATTCGATATTCTTGCAGTAACATAATGGAATTAACGGACCTTACCTAGCCAAGGGCAAGGACTAATTTCTATAGCAAGAATTGTTAATTTACAGTGCAAGCAGCAATCGATATGCTAAGCAGATCCCTGTTAAGAACTTGCTCTAGATCGCTACGAGTGACCATCTAGGAGAATGCTCGAACTGAAAACTTGTAACTGCTACAAGTGCACCCAGGTCGCATAAGCAATTATGGTTTCTTGTGCTACAAGACCACATTGTGCCATCAGCTTCTGCCTTCACATATGGCAGTGGCGCTATACGGGTATTAAGAGTGAAGAAATAACCATGAACCAAAGAGATTATATAAACACACAAAAATAACAACTAACTAAATAAGTCACGTTTTGATTGATCTCTAATGACAGGAAATGAATAGATTCCCCACATTTAAGCTTTGCAAAGTAGAGAGTGACATGGGAAATTTCGCCGCGGGGAAACCGCAGTAACCGCGGTAAATCCCGCGGTAATGGGAACAACAATTACGGTATGGGGGATACTCTATTTCGTGACACCGGCAATAAAGCCGGATGATGTTAAGAACTTGAGAACTGAAAAGGAGATTTTTTTATTTCCTGAAGCCTACTAGTCAGAAATAGTCAGGACTTGGTTAATGCAAACTGTCGATAAGATAATAACAGACTAATGCAGTCAGCAATCCAAATAGCTTAGTAAGCTAAAAATGTAATTTTTTAAATTTGAATTAGTGTAAACTTTTTGCATGGAATGTGATGTCATCCTGCGGGGATGGAGTGGGGATGGGAAGAAAACCTGCGGGTATGGGGCGTAGGTATGGGGACAAACCATGCGGGGATGCGGCGGGGATGGGGCGGGGATGGGACAAACCATGCGGGGATGGGGAAGACTTGCTTTTTGCTGGGTGGGGATGGGGACGAGATTGTCTCCCCGCGTCACTCTCTATTGCAAAGATGATATAGGATCAGTATTTAATTTACTGCAGACTTGAAATTAATCAGCAAATGCTCTCTTCAATGCAGAAACCTGTATTATGTCTTTGAGGGTTCATTTGATGTTTGGAATGTAATTTCCAGCTCTGGCTATAGAGAAACATTGGAAACATGAGACTGTAAATAAAAGCCTTCCAATTAATAATTTTTATCACAAATGCAAATAATATGCAAAATAGGGTAGAATGATCATGTAGGAGTTACCCTGTACTAACTCCCAAGGGTAGGACCTCGGCCCAGTAACAACAACAGGCATCATCCTGACATATAGCAAAACAAAAGTAATGTAATACATTACAGTGGTAATGTAATGCGCTGTATTGTACTGTAATGTAATAAATCAACTAACGAAGCAACAAAGGAATGCATGAATAAATGAATAAAATAAGCAAAAGCAGAAAATGATTTAAGCAATGGAATTAATTAATAGATAATAAGTAGATTGGAAAGCACAAGAAAGTCCAACATTAAATCACACAGTGACTTCTACATAGCAAATAAGCTGGTTTAGATAGAAGCACATAACGCCGGTGATAAATGTCTTGATATAAGGATCGTTGGACTACATACCATTCATGTGGCGCCACTGTTTTTGTTTCGCCAGGAGCCTTAGTCGAACAGGGAGTGGCAGTGCTTCAGAGGGACTTCCGGTTCGCCGTTGAACTGCACAACAACAACAGCGCCACTTCCTTCAAACTCACGACGAACGAGACTTCCGTCAACGCCTCAGACTTCTTTCAGTTCAGCAAAGCCAGTGAGTCGCCGAAAATACAGTGCTACATAAATATATAAGCAGATTACAAATTACATATAGGCCTAGAAGATAATTTATAAAAATACTCTACATAACATTTCACGAAATGCCATGGAATGACAAGACGATTTTGATGACGATGATAATAAATGATAATGACGACGATAATGATAACGATGGTCAGTATGACGATGACGACGATTATATTGATGTTGAAAGTAATAATAGTAATCTGCAAAGTCTAATGAAATCATAAATGATTGATCAGTAAGTATGCGAAGAGCTGATAACAACAGTTGTCGGTCCATTTCCAACTAAGGCCCAGAAATACCAAACGAATATATATATATATATATATAAATATATATATATATATACGCACTATATCTGTTTTGTTGTGTTATAGATGCATCTCTGATGTTTATTATATGTTCAGATAAATATAATATTAAATCCTATAAGACGCATGTCAAAATAGAATAAAAGGTAGGCCTACCTGTGGGCCTTATATATAATTTAAAATGGACACAACGAATGCAACAAATATATATTTTTCATATATATTTTTTTATATATATTTTTATATATATTTTTCATATATATTTTTCATATATATTTTCATATATATTTTTCATATATATTTTCATATATATTTTTCATATATATTTTCGCAGGGTGTTTTGTATTTTTTATTGCTCTATAAATAATGCGCGCAGGTCGACCGGAATATTTAAAATTGAAAACTATTCCTTGAAAACTATTGTCACAATACATAGCTGAGTATAGATGAACATCGTCGCATCAACGCATATATTATTATGTGGCAAAGCTGAGAGAGCGCCATAATCACCCTTAAGGCGAATGTTTGCCTGCAAAATTAATGAGGAAAGCGAACGTTGAAAGGCCGACCCCGTTGCCCGCAGTGGCGCTGGTCACCCATCTCACTGTCCCCCTCACCCCTTTGGTGCAATCACCCAAGAACAAAACATTTAAAGACAATGAGTCGCGACAGAGGCGCCAAGTGTTGCCTCTGGCATCATCTATTACAATGCAAGCAACAATGACTGCAGCCTCCGGACCTGGATTGGTCAGATATTATAGCCTAGTCGTCTTGTCAACAGATCCAGATATAGTGAATATTTTATGTAATATTTTATGTCTTCATATACTGCAGCAGAATAATTTTATTTTGATGTACGCCTTATAGAATTTAATATTATTAATTTTATCTGAACATATAGGCTAGTAAAAATCAGGATATATGCCTATAACATATATAGCACAATGATGCAGATATATGTGTATATAACTTCTTGTGTATATAACTTCTTGTGCCATCGGTTGATGCCTTGTGCATTAGACACCGGCGCAATAGAAGTTGCTAATTACATTACTGGTGATATATTTTATATATTAGGCCTATTCTTTAATATATAGTTGTGAAACACAGCGTTTCAAACAATGATATTTATATATTAATATATGGAATAAATAATATATCAATTGACATATAGCGCTATATGATTTCTACCTAAGATCTAGGATATAATTAAGCATATAATTTTATACATGTATCTGGATTTTCTGATTCAACAGCGTGCTATAGAAACCATTATACAAAAAGTGTGTGAAGGGATATTGGGAAGTATTCTAGGGCTTTAAAGGACACGCTAAGTGACTTTGTAGACTTTTCTTCAGGCTATTGACTTCTGTAAGCGTCATTTGATTGAAGTGCAATGAACAGAACAAACTTCTCTGCATCTTAAACGGAAGTGAAGAATTAAACATGTTTATTGTTCGTCTGGAAATTGATTATGGTGCGCCATCTGTTGATGCTTGTGTCTTCGATATCGGCGCTATATAAGTTACTATTTGATTCTTTTGAGACCTTTATGAACTTGCTTCCTAATAATTTCGACAAAACGGAGCATAATTAGACCGGCTCTTTAATAGGGCCTACGTTGAACTTAAAAGGGTCTGAATTGGCTGGACTAAATCATCTATAGACTCGTTCAGACTTCAGATAATAATATGTATGTATGTATGTATGTATGTATGAGCACTTGTTATAGCGCCCCTTCAAGATTTCTACTCAGAGGCGCTCCCGACTACAGCGCGAACACTGAATCGGAGTTTCACGCCGAAGCGCATCAGCAATTCCGAGTGAAGGACTTGCCCAGGGTCCCTACGCGACGGCTTGAGGTGGATTAGAACCCGCAATCCTCCGGCTGCAAGGCACCGAACATACCCCTACACCACCGCGCCCCACAATATAATCCATTACAAGACACACCGTACGCTATTTAAACTTCGCGTGTCCTTTAATGACCTATAATCTGAGTAAAAAGTGTACTTTCAAACTATAGAGCAATCTCAACGAGACCTCTTAGGTTTACTGAAACCTATTCTAAGCGAATAATCTAATGTAATGACTTCTACTGTAATGGTGCAGCGGACACCAATCACCTGTCGTTGCCAAGGACTTTATCTGCATCCAATTGAGAGATCCACAGACACGCCAGCCGCTTGTAAGATTCAATTACAGTTGATGGTCGGTCGTATCGTTTCCGCATTCGGCTGTTATACCAACCAGGGATGCGTTTAAGATCTTTTAAGCCTTACGAGTCGTGTGACCTTCACGTGCACTAGCTGTGACCTTCTAGTTCTCTGTTGTTGCCAACTTCACCGCGACGATTGAGAATGCGGCAGTGGCTTTTTCTGTTGCGCCAGCTTAGACGGAGATGACGCAGAGTGCACGAGAGAGATAAGGTCTGGGATAGCCGTAGAAGAGAATAGAGAGACCAGCAAACGCTGAAAAGAAGCCAAAGCTCGATAGCAAGACAGCAAAACGGTTATAACATCATGCTAGAAAACTTGCTGAGATGCAAGCTGCATGGAATAACTTACCCTACTAGGCCTATTTATAAAATACACACTATAGACAGGACTGTTTAAAAACTCAGTGCGCACATAACTGACTGACCACAGCATTGAAGCATTTATAGGTCTTGTTAGTTAAGCTTTTTAGTTCTGGTTTGTTTATTCTATTTTGTTAAAGTATTGTAGGACTATCATCATACAATGTTTTAAAAATAAATGAAATGAAATGAACATGTACAGTTCAATGAAATCAATTAACTGTAGGCCTAATAAGCATTCAGATCATATAATCCTGTCAGAATCAAGGTTACAGGCTTCCTGAGGCCTTGACCTTTGTGACAGAGACCTTCATATCCTCCGCCGGTAGTTTCGTGCAACAGTCTTTTTGCACTTCATTTCAATGCGTCGAAAGTCCTTCATCTAAAAACAGTAAAACTCAGTTTCCGCTTCGTGCTGCGCTGACAGGAGTCACTGTAGGAGCGGCACGCTGCTTTCCATTCTAAGAAGAAGTGGCCGATTGCATGACCATCAGACGTGTACGTGGTGCAGTGTGGGTTCGAGCCCCACTGGGACAGTCGCTGCACAGCTATAGTATACCTGGAAAATTGCTTTGTTCCATTGCAGAATTTAGATAGCAACGCGATACAGACACGACTTTTAAACAGGATTGTCGATTTTCATTAATCAGTATGTACAGCGATGTTCTGCCATGCTTTATCTATGACTGCACCCCAAAGTCTGAATAATATGTTGTTCCCTATTGGTTCTGTCACTCCTCTGAAGTAATCCAGATCGGACGTCCAAACTCCTTCTTGTAATTTATCTTATTGTCCGTGATATCACTTCTGATCTAATTATCTTATCTAATCTAATGTAACTAATTAATCTTATCTTATCTAATGTAATCTATTCTAATCTGATCTAACCTGTTATGAACTATAGACTTCCATAGCGTCACTATCGTAGCACTGAAGGCGGCAATGTTTTTCTCAATTGTCACTTCGAAAGAAATCTTCAGATAAGGTAAGGTTAAATTAGCCTATTTAGACTAGATTAGATTATACAAGATTATATTAGTTTAGACAAAATTAAACTTAGAGTAGATTAGACTTCACCAGATCAGCTTACCGCCATGACTTCTGTTATTGTTTGAGAAATGGATCAGACGTCAAAATAACGGTAATTTCATTTTATTTACAATGGATTCAGTTCGAAAAGCCATAGACTTTGACCCAGAATAGCCTACTGATGAGGGGTAATAAATGGCTCATGTCGACAGCAGTCCCTCAGAGACGAGGATTTATCACCTTTAGCAAACACTGAGAACCAACTTAAAACTGGCAGAAAATCAAGGACCGAGCTGGAGATAAATAGCCTGGCTTTCGGGTCAGCAGAGGGTCAACTGCAATCCATCACGGTGAACTGTTGTTTCTAGGACAAGGTCGTCTCACCATGAATTCTTCAAAAGGTCATCTCACCAGGAATTTTCAGTCCAGTGTTTCCAGAGATGTCTCCTATAGTCACAAATGAATCTTGCAATAAATTATCTATATAATGCCTTTTCAGAACATAAGCAATTGCACTTGAGATTGATCGTTCACCTACAATATCTGCAGCGGTTGGGAATGTACCATTCCCACACACCCGATAAAAATGCTTCCAATCTTAATGTAGTTCAAAGAAAAGTGTTATCACACATGCCAGTTCCTCTGGGGCGCTAACCGGCTGTTTTGAGAAATCATTTGAAGTGGAGTTTGTTACAGCAAGCACTGATGTCCAGGGTAAAAAAATCTGGTTTCATGGGCAAACATTATTACTTTATTTAAAGCATGAAGCAGGTTTTTGCGAAAGCAGTCTTTTCGTGCTTCTCTTTAAGAAATAGTTCATATTTAATCGGGTTTTGTTTGTGGCCAAGTTCTAATATGATCATTAGAAATCATTTGAAATTATTTATGCAAATTATGCTACTATTTATCAGTGCACAAGCAATTTTATCTTCAGAGTAAAAAAGCTTGGAAGACTGAACAGAATCTCTGCTTTACTCCCGCTTTCAAGTTGAAAGCGAACTGTTGCTTGCGGAGCTGAAACTCTGGATCTGAAACTTTGGATCCGAAACTTCCTATACGTAACCTGGTATCTAAAGCTTTCAGTCTGGAACTTCAGATCTCAGACTTCGGATCCGGGACATCAGCAGACCCAAGAGAACAGTGTTAAATAAGTCGAAGCGCACCAGGATGAAAGAACGGACAAGAGCCACTGACGCGTCCAATGATAGATTTGTCCCAAATGCAGAATGTCAGACAGGATGGAGACAGAATGGAAAGCGGTATTGACTGTCATTTGGTCGAAAGGAATTAGACAGAGACAAGGAAATAGAAAACACAGAGAGAGGAGCAGTCGTACAGACAATGGGAGAGAGAAAAAACATAAGCCAAGCAGAGGACAACACAGACAGAGATGCGTAAAATAGAGATGGAAACATAGAAGCGGGAAGCAGGCAGACAGATTGGCAGAGATACAGATTAGAGTGGCAAACACACAGAGGCACAGGCAGACTCAAATACAGAGACAGATAGAGAGACAGAGAGAGACAGAGACAGACAGACAGGCAGACAGATAGAGAGAGAGAGACAGACAGACAGACAGAGACAGACAGACATACAGAAAGGCAGACAGATAGAGATACAGAGAGAGACAGAGAGAGACAGAGAGATAGACAGACAGACAGACAGGGAGAAAGAGAGAGACAGACAGACAGACAGACAGACAGAGAGAGAGAGAATCAGCCAAGTACATAGCACATGTCCTCCTTTGGCTGTAAACAAACTGACAACGCCTTCTTCGTTCAGCAATCATGAGACACCACCTGGTGACATATTTCAATTATCTTTATCAAATCAATGCCTCGTCTACCGTGTGTATGTGTGTCTCTCTCTGTCTATTTGTCTGTCTGTCTGTTTGTCTGTCTGTTTGTCTCTCTGTCTCTATCGATCCCTTTCTCTGTACATCGTTCTCCTCCTCATCTCTCTTTCTCCTCGCTCTTTCTCTCCGTTCATCCTACCCTCGATCCCTTCTCTCTCTCCCCATCCCTTTCCATCATTTTTCCCTGGTTATTACTTTCCCTTCCCTCCTTCTTCCCTCCCTTCCTTCCACCCCTCTGTTTTCTCTCCTTCCCTGACTTCCAACCCTCTCTCCTCTTTCTCTCTTTCCATCTCTCCATCCCTCATTTTGTTTATCCTCGCAACCCTAGCACTCTTCCTCCATTCGCGAAGGCTTCCGTAATCTAAAAATCACATTAGGCGCAGCCAATTTGTTTGCAAATATCTTACATCCTCCGATTCGCTCTAAGCTTCTCTTTCTGCGTCTGCCTGTGCTATAGACGTTTAACACTCGATAGGTCGCGTACATCACAGTTTAGAGAAACTTTAAACCTAGAAGACTTGCGTGTACTCTTAGGTCTGTATAGTGTACAGGTGGTCTATCTTGGGACGATTTCTGTGGGGTTTTGATGGACGATCGGACGCTTGAAAGTGCAGAATCATTACTCGGTCTTTGTCGGCTCTTTTGAAATCGGCGTCTTCAAAGTGGGGACTTGAAACTAGCGAAATGTTTACATTACGATATATTATACATTTACGTTGGCTTTACTGTGAATAGTTCAAAATGCAAAACCAGAAATACTATGCCGCATTAATTTTGCCTAAATTTTCCAATAATCCTACCAGAGGATTTGACGAAGTAACAGCAAAGCTGAGAGATGTCCTTCACCTCTGACCTACGGCTGATTGATGTCAGACCAGTAGCAGTGTGTCCTAGAGTACGATAGAAGTCTGTTCAGTCACCCGATTAATAAGCTTACGATGTCTGGCGTCGAGGCTTTGGTCCGATTACAAGACCTGCGGGCTAAGCCCTCGTCAGTCAACGGATCTGACGTCGAAGATTTTCTTTCTGACGCTCGTAAATCTGTTTGGACATCATCCGGATCCATCGATCCAGAAACTGACTTTCGGTCTCTGAGCCGGAAGTACGCTCTTTGGAGTGCCATCGTTTGTCTTTCTGGCTGTCTATCTGTCTGCTTATATACGACTGTATCTGTGTCTGTGTCTACCATTGTGTATGCTGCTGTCTCTGTCTTTAAATTTGTCTGCGTGTCTGCCTCGAGGTGTATCTGTGTTTGTGTCTCTTCTTACATCCATCTGTCCTTCTACCTGTCCGCCTGGCGGTGACCCATATATATGTCCTGGAAGACCGTGTGCTTGCATGATTGGCCCAGGAATTACACATTGTCAGCACTTGCACACATACTACCACACACATACACACTTACTGACTTACATGTATTATATACATGCAAATATTTATGAGTGTAGCCTATATATACAAGCATAAGTTTATATTTATATGCAGATATATCACTGTTCTTTATCAAAACGGGGTAGCTATTGTCGCCATGCACCTCTGATCTTCTCATTTTCTCTCTCACTTCAAGATCTTGAAACCTTCTTAACGATCACTCATAACGACTTTCCGGAAAATCTCATTTTCTTTCCACTTAACAGCTGAAAGCTTTGTACACGAATACGTGCGTAGATGAATACGAGCACACAGACCGACGATAGATACATACATACGGAGCAGCTCAAGAACACTGTCTTAATAGGCGGCTTAATGGGACATCGCATTTGGCACGTACCATTTGCATGCTATTTGACTCTACAGAAATTGTATGACTAGCCTATCCTTCTGACTTGTGTATGTACGAATGTATGCAATCATACGAGCAGTTGCATCTCCCTCTTATATATATATATATACATATATATATATACGTAAATACATTTATGCATGTATACATAGCAGCATAGGGGAGGAAGGGGCATATGTTGTCTCAACAATCGTGTAGCAAGAACTTCAACTGTATGACCGTTTGTGCGCTGACGTCATCAGGATGTGTGCACACAACATCCCGATCATTCATAAGCAACTTTGGTGAATGCAGGTGTCAGGTATACAGGTTAGCTAGCGGGTAATAGGTCATTTTTTTCACAATCCGAAAGCATCTTTTTGCGTCTTAATGATTTTCATAGTGTTGAAAGGCTTTTACACCTTAGATACAAATTGTTTTTAGACTGTTATTTAGCTGAAACCCCGATATTATTAGTAGCCTATGCAATGCGCTGGAGGCACGTGCTTTGGAGTGGTGATGAGATTTAATAAGAATTTGCAAGGGATATGTTGTCACAATTTGTGACAACATACCCCATGCAAAGTTCAGCCCGAGACAACATACCCTGTCACTGTTTGTGTCACATTAGGTAGAGTGTGCGAGGTATGTACTGAAAAGAGCAAATGCAAATAGCCTTGACGGCAGTATTGAAATCCGAATTTGGTAGAGCAGATTCAGCTCTTGTCAACGACATTCATTATAAAACTTTGGGACGTCATGTCAAGTTGCATCAGCTGAAAGGTGACATCCTGCACGTATGATACAAAAACATTCATCGGGTGTTCAGTAACGAACTCGAATTGTTACTACACTGTGTCCACGATAAAGTAGACCCCTAGACTTTGTTAAATATCTTGGTCAATTGTACTACTATAGGTACTAAATTTGGTGCACATGAACTTCAGTCTATTCTATCTAAACCCTGCAAATTTTATTACAATTGATGCAACGGTTACGATGATATACCCTTATGAAATTGGGTGGTTCAGGAACCAAGTTACCAACACGTAAAACGCATAGAATTACGTCATTTTTCTGGCTACCGCAGGGATAGGCTGTTGTTTATAAGCGTCATTTTCGGAAACAATTAGACTACGAGACCTGTTTTACGTAACAGTAACAGTAACAGTAACAGTAACAGTAGTTGGTTGTAAAGAAATGGTTTTCAGTGCAGAGGACAAGATTTTAATCAAGGAGTTGAGAGAGACGAAGGGGTATGGCGTAGGAGACTCATTACAGAATTTCCAATGAAAAATTGGTCCCTAGCTGGTGTCAGCAAGCTGTTAAAAAAGATTGCCACAACCGGATCAGTTGCAAGGAAACCACGAGACGCAAACAAAACCATGGACGCAAACAAATATCAATGCTGTCGGAGAACTGGTGCTGAGTCAGGATGATCAGCCGCGCACGCATCTGTCGATGCGTTTTACGTGTTGGTAACTTGGTTCCTGAACCACCCAATTTCATAAGGGTATATCATCGTAACCGTTGCATCAATTGTAATAAAATTTGCAGGGTTTAGATAAAATAGACTGAAGTTCATGTGCACCAAATTTAGTACCTATAGTAGTACAATTGACCAAGATATTTAACAAAGTCTAGGGGTCTACTTTATCGTGGACACAGTGTAGTTGATTACATCAAGAAGGCAGCACAAATATACCATGGTCTCATTCTAAAGAATAGTCGTGATGTTTATTGTTACTGGAAACTAGCAGTTTCCCAAGTGATCTATACTACCCTGTTTTGAATTATTGTTTTCACTTTGAAAATAAAGAGTAAATTACCCTTACGATAATTGTATAAGCTGCAACAACACTCAATCTCCTAAATGTAGATTATTATTCTTCAGTCTCGCAATATGAAATATTGCATGAACAGCTCGGCTGTTTGAAGCACTTCTACTAAATACATGACACACAGAAATATTTCTATATAATGACACCTATAAACAAAGAGAGACGTTGTGAAGCCAGCAAAACTCACCAAAGAAATTGGAAACACAGCCATTGGCACAGCTGAGTCTGTTACATTTACTGCACACTAATGACTCACCATTTTTGATTGTCTTCGCCGAGTTCCCGACTACAGACCTCATTCTATATCACTCTGTGCAGCGGAGACTTCGTTTTTTGTAGGTGGATGGTGATATTTGAGATGATTGAGTAGATTACTCGTATTTTTTTACCGGGTATGAACCGGCCGCATATTAACATTCTATATACGAACTCAGAATCTGAATATTCATGAGTAATTGCGGCCTGCTGTTGATTGGATGCTAAGCCGGGCCTCGATGCACGAGCAAAACCAAAATGGTGGACAGCGGATATTTTCTCGATTGACATTCGAAAATGAATGTATTGTATTGTATCTGAAGATTTATATAGAATAAATAATGCATAATAATACATAAAAAATAATGAGGAAAGAATTTAGATCAGAGCTAAGTTAAAATGCGCCGAAGATGTTGACACGTGGCTGCGTTTTTATGAGGAAAATGTCAGCGACACAGCGACTCCAATTCCGTAAAGACTGTCAGCCATCATCATCTAATCTAATAACCTTGGTACGGTAATTCTCCATTTTAGGTCCCCAAATTATTTCGAACTGGTAGGCTATATTTGATATCGTCAATTTAAAATAGAAGCTGGATTGATGAAAATAATTGTTTACCTAAGTAGAAACTGGTTTGACGAAAATAATTTTTTCATGAAATGGAAGCGAGATTGATGCAAATAATTGTTTACCTAAATAGAAGCTGGATTGATGAAAAATAATTACGTAAATGGAAGCTGGATTGACTAAAATAGTTCATCGTGCAACTAGAAGTTGGATTGATCAGAATAATTCTCTGCTTAATTCCTGCTAAACAGAAGTTGGATTGATGAAAAGAATTCTTGCTAAATAGAAGTGGGATTGATGAAAAGAATTCTTGCTAAATAGAAGTGGGATTGATGAAAAGAATTCCTGCTAAATAGAAGTGGGATTGATGAAAAGAATTCCTGCTAAATAGAAGTGGGATTGATGAAAAGAATTCCTGCTAAATAGAAGTGGGATTGATGAACAAATAACCTTCAGTTTCAATGGACACCAATACAAAATAATTTGGGGACCTAAACTGGAGGATTATCATAACATTTGTTTAAAACAATAATTATACGATCGAAGCTACCAAATAATATTCGGAAAGTATCAGGCCAGACAGACAAAATGGTAAAAATCAACCCCTTTATAGCACTTAAAGCACGTGAATGCATGCTATAAATAGTAAGGCACCGCAAAACTAAATATTAGCTGCTTTGTATTTCATCATCATCATCATCATCATCAGGATCCATGGGCCGAAAGCTTATATATAAGAGGTCGTTGGCCGAAAGCCCGTCATTACTTATGAATATTTATTAACATACGCTATCATCCAATCAGTAGCAGGTCGTAAATACTCATGAATATTCAGATCCTGAGTTCGTATATAGAATGTTAATATGCGAACCGGCCACATAACTATCCGTCGTTAACACGAACACCGCTGATGATACACGAACTTTGATCTGGGACTGATTCGTACTTGAAATTACTCTAGGCAGCATTTCCCACGATTGATCGTCAGAGACAATTTTGAATGCAAGATTACTACGATTATATCATTTTGCGAATTTGCGCCAGGAAGCTGGGGTCGCAATAGTAGAAGCGTTCACAAAATTACTAAATGATACATTTAAAATAAGTGTGCGACTACTCCTCGGTTAATTCACAAATCCAAAATCTGGGGCGAATATAGGCTATTAGTTTTAGTACATTTTTACGTTCTCACGTTTGTCGATATTTCACGTTTTATTTTTTTAACGAAAATAATTATGAATTTTCGTTAGTGTTATTTTCAATGAAATGATTTCGTTAACGATAACTATAACTGCATGTAACTAAAAAATATAATTAATTATCACTATGACTAAATAATATAACTAATAGTAACTAATAGTTACTAAATAATATAAATAACTATCACTATTACAATCATAGTGATAGTTAATTATACTATTTAGTCACAGTTATAGTTATCGTTAACAAAATCATTTTATTTTTGTCAACGAACATTTTCGTTACCGTTATCGTTAACAAGAATCACACTGCAATCTACTTACTAATTTATTTTTTATTGCAGCTATATTGCTTCCTGGCGCTTTTAGTCCATGATTTGAGTAATGTTGCAAACAATGTAGGACTATCTATGCGCTGTCCATGAGACTCTGTGGTGAAAGTGTTAATTTTATTTCCAGCAGCAGAGCGGAGTCTGTGGTTTGTCTTTATTAGTAATTTTTTGCCATTCTTTTTTATATATTAAAATGACTACTGCTGCTGCTCCTGCTGCTGCTGCTTATCCTTCCCCTGCTCCTTCCCCTGCTCCTCCCCCTGCTCCTCCTGCTGCTCCTGCTGCTCCTGCTGCTGCTACTGCTACTACAATTGAGAAAATGTTTTTGTATTCCTGGACACTTGATTCCTGGACACAATATCAACGTTGAAAGAATATTCTGTTCTCCTTGATGAAACCTCAAAGGAAAGGAAATAGTCTGTCGACTCTGTGAAAGGAATCATTCTTACAAAGTGTAATATGAAGAATGCTTCTTGTGAGAAGTACAATGTATAATTGTATATGTTATTGGTAAACGAGGATTTGCTGTGGAGGTTTGGATCCTCAGAGAAATACTGTGCGTAATGTGACGATACCGGGATCTAACTTTTACACCAGGAATGACCACCCCGATACCTTGCTCTATCCGCCGAATTCGGCTCGGCTTTCAGCCCGAGTCTTGTAATAAAGATGAAACACTTTATTATCTTGAGGTTGTATTGAAAACATAAACTCGTCAATCTTTGACATAATCGTTACAAAATGCGCTAGTTAAAACAGTTCATACCTTTCAAACGTCTGACAGCAATGTACAGTCTGTTTCTACGCCGAAAAGTTCTATCACCACGCCGAATGTCCTCGACGACGACTCTAACTCTTAATGTACTGACGACTATAATTGACGACTACTCACGACGGCGACGACTACTTCTGACTCTCTTCTGCTCACTAACTCAGGCCGACGCCCAGACTCAGACTCTCTGATGCTGACATTTTTACTCTAACTCTCTTTACTCTAACTGTCCGACGCCCTTCTATGGCCTAGAAGCGCTGCAGAAACGCCTCATGAAGCGCTGCTTCATGAAACGCTGCAGAAGACCCCTAAGAAACACAATAAAACAATACTAAGCTATTGAAGCGCCGCAGAAGCGCTTCAAGAAGCGTTGCAGAAGCTTTTCCCCCACGAAATGTCAACGACGACGACGACGATGAAGGAGGCAAGGAAGAGACCGACGACGAAGAAGGGAGGAGGCCGACGACGATGACGGAGAAATCCGTCACAGTAATAAAGAAGGTTCAATTGATTGACTAAATAAATACTTCGCAACATTATTGCAAAATGCCTCAACTGATTCCATACGTAGCTTTCCAATGTGTCTTCGTCTCTTTGTTACTTAGGAGACCCCTGATTCCGGAGTCCAGAGTGAAACATTCAATGCGTCCTTCTTTATCCTCCTTTCCGGCTTTCTGTGTCCTCCTTAAGCTGTCCATGTCTGGCAACTTTATCCAAGATACTAAAAATATAATCCTACTGTTACTGTATTCATCCTCATAATTTTCGCAATCATAGCCATCTTCCTTTCATCGCCTCTATCATAATAAATCGTTGTTGCCAGCATTTTCTTATTATTTTTCGAGTTGTCAGCGTTATTATTCATCATTAAATTGTCCTAACAAATAAGGAATATCGGTTCTAATTGGTGTATTCCGGTCGCAAAAACATGGCGCGATAGAAATAACGACCTAGGCCTAGGCCTATACACTTTCATCGTGATACAGTGCCTTACCGTAACCAGCCGTCCAGTGCACCAAATCGAAAACTTCGTCTATAAAATTCTAAATCAGCAAAAGTGTATAAAACTGTATAGATCTACACACGTGCAAATAAACATAGAAACATATGTACGTACGTGCGCACATACATGTAGGCTACACTCATGCATAGATGCATGCATGATACAGCCTACAAACACGTGTGCATACTTACAAGCGCACATACATAATAGGCTACCTACAATTCCAGATGCACACATACATATTATGCACACATATATAGCTATATATTATGCAGACATGCATAGCCTACATGCATACATGCACATTGTTGCTAGGTTGTTCTTCTAATGACTCTTGTCTCCGGGTTCAGGATTCGACTATCAACATTAATATTAAAAGTTCTCCATTCTTTCAGGTTTTCTTTAAAACTTAAACTTCGTTCTTTGTAAGTCTGCCACATAACATTAAAAAGGAGGTACCGTAGTTCGCTAATCCCGAACTGCTATCAGAACAGTCTCTATTATTATTATCAACTCCCCTAACACGACGAACTAGTAACTTTATGAAAATACTAAAACATACTCCTCAACCAGTACCGAAAGAATCTCAAAACTGTCAAACTCGAAGTAGACTCAACTCAACTCTCCCTTCACGTCCCTTATATCCCTGTTACTCAAAGAGTGTCTAGAATCCCTCAATCGAACATCTCTGACCTCCAGACAACCTTGACACACCTTGGTGGGATCACGTGTCTGTCTACCAATTCATAAATATACCCAAATGACTCCCCATGCAACAACATAATTATACATGCATTCATGCATACACACATTCATAAATACATTCATGCAGCACACTCATATAAAAACATACATGTATCATCGATGAAACGCAGTCTAACTTATCGAAGTAATTCGCTGTTATTTTCAAAATAGCAACTCGCGTGACATAAATAATGATTAAACATAGGCGCTATATAAATTGTAGCTAAATTGACTCCGTTGTCAATGATTGGTGTGACGTGTGAGTTCATAGAATGCGCAGACGACGAACTCGTCTAAATGCGAATGAACTTTTTTTCTGATCTTATCGATCGCTCTTAATTTCCTGGACGTTCGCAGAAATGACGACTTTGAAAAACTCTTCTATTATCGCTCAGCGCATCGACGTCTATATTAATGTCTTTCACTAGTTATGATTTATAATGCATTTCTTCCCATAGGCATTATACGATGTCTATGATTCTTCCTGTTTCCCGATGATAAAGACTTCATACATTGAAGATAGCTCGTAATTGGATTATGTGCTTTAGTCTTCCCGAACACAAGACTAAAGTTCAAAATGTTCTCATGTTACGTTTTGTCTCCATGGTCACTGATAATGTGGCTTCAACTGTAACAGAGAAAACCGGAATAAAAACTCTCAAAGAACCGAAGTAATACTAAATCAAAGGGGAAAAGGAGATCATTAGACTTGAAAAGGGCGAATACGGGGAGCAGTGGGGTCATCATTCCCCATTTGATTTATGTGCCTTGCCATTAAGTTACCCCAAATGGGTTTCGACGAGGATTACTTCCGCGATTAAATTATGTGGATAAAACCAGGTTTCGCACAAGTTTGCACTGTTGTTTACACATTGGATGATGCGACTGCCTTCAGAAATGGCAGAGTCTAACCATGGCTGTTGTGTGTAGGCCCTACTCTTCTATAATCTCTTAGTTCTAAAGAGAAGTTGCCTGTCAATGAGCTCACTTAAAGTCATGGGCGTCCGCAGGTGGAAGCAAGAGGGAGCGTTTGCTCCTCTGGATTTTGCAACTGTTATTTCAAGAATAAGAAATAGACTTAAGTCAAACAAAACTTAATTTCCAAATGGGACAAAAGTCAAGACAAAGAAATATTAACAAACTTATCTGAGCAGCGAAATAAAATTTGCAGGAAATGTAATTTTAAGATCAGATTCAGTATTTTAATAATCGAAACGATAACATATATGTTAGGTCACACACATTTTAAAATCAAAAAGGCCGGTAGGCTATTAGACGGCCTCCCTGCTATTGAATAGATTTAAAGTGAGAGAAAGGAGAAAAGTTGAGAAATCGGGAGAGTGGTCAGAGAAAGTGTCAGAGGCAAATAAAAGTGAGAAAACCAACTGAAAGGCTATTTACTTATTTACGGTCATCGGAAATTTTGGCGACTTTGAATCCTGAATTGTCTTGAGAGCTACAATGAATCGGCGAACATTTTTCACCAATATGTTTCACCATAATGACATACACAACACAAAATTCACCCTCCTATATACTCCTCTCTATCAGCCAGTGTATACCTTGACGCTGCGATATTCTTCATGGACAGATGTATACTCTTTTGAATAGATATTATTCTTTTGAATATATACTCCTTTGGGTATCGACATAAATCATAATTGCCACTCTATTCATCAATAATCAAGTCGCTTGCTTTGAACGCTCATCTCCCTCTGTCATTTACGGCTTGTCATTTTCTATTGCACACGCTTAAATGAAGACGCGGCTTCCATGAGTGAACATCAGAAGAGCATCGGTAGAAATGCCTGATATCTAACGCATAGTATAGACTACATAATGCACATAGGCTGCATTATATATATATATATATATATATGTACGCTTTCATACATAGATTAATACATAGATGACATTTGGCCGAACAACATAAAACGTCGAATAGGCCTATGGATGGCAGGATATATTACAATATTAACGTTGAAATTCATTAGTATAATTATACATTTTCCCTCTCATTTTGGTACCACGTTTGATATCGAATACGGTGCACTAAAAATGTTTTTGATTAGCAGCAAGTCGTCAATATTGTACTAATAATTAGAAGAATTCTTATTGAAAAGCTGCCTTCCAGAAATATTATTGCTCTTTGTAATGAATGGTTCTTAAGAACAGTTCCTGACAGCCTGACAGGAGACGACTGACTACATTTAATTAAATGTAGTAAGTTAATTAAATTTTAGGTTATTAACCGAGTCTTAATTTCAGTGGCGTATGCGATTGTCCAGTGGTTAAGCGTGCTGGACTGTCAGCTGAGAGGTGGAAGGTTTGAACTCTCTTCCAGCGAAGTCTATAAGAGCAACGTGTTATTGGCAACTGGAGTTTGATGTGGATGACTAGCGGTGTGCTAGCTTTGTAAATCCAATACTATTTAACACACGGGCATTGCTCTGTTACCTCTGTAGCTAACCCAGAAAGACTGTAGTGAGTATTTTCTAAGCTATCCGACAGAGCGAATAGTTCCACGTTACATGACAGGTCCGGTGAGATCGCTGTTAGACGTCCACACTAGCCGTCTGCATCATTGTAATTCCAGTTTGAATAATAATGGATGATAAAATCAACCAAATGTATTGCCGGGTGGGTGTTCGAGCTGGGGAAGAGATCCCGTTGCCCAGTATTCGTTTGGAAGTTTCTAGGTGTTTCCAAATCTACAGTGTAAATCGACCTACTTGAATTGCATTATTTCCATCCCCAAAGATGGATGATGACAGAGCACTTGCATCAGCCGCCACCTACGAACGCGTAGCTTGTTGCTCGGCCATAGAGTGGGTTTGGTGCTGCTGATGATAGTAGGTCAATCCTTCAATAAAGTATCGCCTCGCAAAGGCGTCCAATATGTGAGTCTCCTGCAGACAGATGACGTCAATGTGCTTGGTTGTATGGGACCTAGTGATGGGTTATATACGACCCTAGTGCTGATGGCTTTGCACTCGGCCCTTGAGTTGAGTTGACGTTGAGTTTAAAATTCTCAAGTTTTGGTATTTTGTACTACATGTAATGCAACATTTCATAGGGTGTTAATTGTCTCCTGTTTTAAAGCAACTGCAGAATGCAGATCCGTCAGAAACATAGGCTACCCTTAGTATTGTTATCATGCTACCATTATACCATGTCTGCCCTTGCCATGTCCTATCAGTGCACAGAACATATTACAACTGGAACATATTACAAATCTAAATTGCTTCTTATGATTGCTATCATGAAAGATAGTTACCACCAACGTTTGAATGCTAAATTTTCATACTAATATAAAATAGATTTAAATAAAGTGCTGTTGCCCTGTAGGCCTACTATAGAGCTCTCGTCCCAGAATCTTATTTTGAACCTCTTCATAAGTCTCTCCAAAAGACATAAAATGTTATTTGCTGTCTTTTCAGGATTGAATATGTCTTGTTTTATTGTTTATCGTGCTGTTTTTTAGTTTTAGTGTGATTTGCAATCATTTGGAAGATAAAACAATTGTAAAACTAGCAAGATTCTTTTATTTGAAAACCGCTTGTAAAATCAACATTTTAAATGGGGCAATCCAGGTTTCAGAAGACTTTGACCTTTTGGTGTACCCTCTTGATCCTGGCAAGTGTAAATATCTTTTTTATATGTGATGGAAATTGTGGTTGCATTGATAAACGACTTACTACACATGCACACATGCAAACATAAATAGCAGATACTAATGCATACAATCGTACACACACCTAAGCGTGCATACTTAGACATAAACACGTAGACAGACGAGTGTGAGTCACACTGTGTAGGCCTATTTGTACGCGCCTGTGTCCTTGGAACTTCCTTAAAGCCAACTGAAGCATTATTCTGCTGTGGTTTCCTCCGCTGTCTGCCGTGGATAAGAAGACGCACCTAGTACTCGACCTGTGGGAATATCTCAATCACAGCCCTTCAAACGTCAATACCATCCGACTCTCGTCCGAGAAAATTGCTAAAAATCTTCGAGCAATTCTCTCTGTCTCTGTCTCTCTGTCTCTGTCTCTCTCTCTGTCTCTCTCTCTGTGTCTCTCTCTGTGTCTCTCTCTGTCTCTCTCTGTCTCTCTCCTCTCCTCTCCTCTTTCTCACTCTCTGTATGTCTCTCTGCCTGTCTCTCTCTATCTGTTTGTCTCTCTCTGTCTCTCTGTCTGTATCTCTCTGTCTCTGTGTGTTTCTCTGTCTCTGTCTGCCTCTGTCTATCTATCTGTCTCTCTCTCTTCTCTGATCGTCTGATCTTCTTGCCGATCCTCTTTCAGTCCTTATTGCGCTTGACCCCTGTCCGTCCGTCCTCTTCAAGTCTTACTCTTGCTCACCACGTCTTACTTTTCATCATTCTACATTCCTACTCCCTTCTCATCCCATTTCTCTTATTTTAATCCTTTTTACCAGTCCTCCAAGCCTACTCATAAGTACCTTCTTGCAATCTTTCTCATACTTTCCCTCTTCCTTATTTCCAGTTTAACTATTTTCCCTCCTCCTTTACTCCCTGTTTCCCCATCCTCCACTCCCTCCACCCGTAGCTTGGATTCGATGCTCATGTCTTTTATGCACGGTTACTGTAATGCTGGGTGGTGGGTTCTCTCGAGTAGGTCAATCAAAGCCCGCTATGGCGGCTTCTACGATAATGATGCCTATCATCGGTCGATTCGTCTGCAGCGCCCCTGGCGGCTGAGAGGAGGCGTAACATATTTCCAATGGCGAATTGCAGCAAAGCGTTGGAGTCGTTGCAATTGCTCAAGCAATTCATCAAACTTGACGTCAGATGGCGATTTTCTAGACTGTTCTGTCTCTGATCAGTTTCTGTCTTTCATAAAAAAAACCGGTCAGAGGATCTGAAAAAGAATTGGAGAACATTTTGAACATTGGTGGTAGATTGCTTTGGAGCGACATCGCTCCGTGCCTTAATTCTCAATGGAATGGCGCTGTATAGACTGACTCACTCATAGTCGTAATAAGGGCATTACATGCTAATCAGATTTAAGTTATGGTAGTCGATTTTTTAAACGATTCTAAAATTTAAACTAACAATATTCCATAAATTTACTACATAACTGACCTTGAGAAACTAGATGTTGTTCAAATCGTTTCGCTTATGGTGGCTTTACACCAGAGGCAAACGGCACGCCATTTCTTTTGCTTTTCCATGACTTCAAATTGCGTGAATGCCAATTAGACTATTTCAGGTTCTTTAAGAGACATTTCATGATTTCTGCACTGATAGAAAATCGAAATAAATTTAAAATTGCTCTCTTCAGTATCTGTATTTTATTGTTAACCAGAAATACGCTTTTCTAAACTTCTGGTATATTTAGTACTTCCAACTTACTACTTAGAGTCTATCAGTGTTATCACAGGGCACAGGGCAATTTTATAGCGCCAAAAGTTCAGAACTAAGGACAGTTTGCGCGAGAACTATAATTATGTAGAGACCGCTTCTACAAGAGACCAAGATTTTCGCTTCAAGACGGTTTCCAAAAAGGCAAGAAATGACCGCGACCCCGAGACCGAGACAATAGGTTGAGAGACCGAGACATCAAAAAACCTATCTCGAGACGTCTCGAGACTGAGACTGAGTCTCTAGACAGTACCACTCTGGCTAATACCATGTTCTGCTGTTCTGTTCAATGGATTGTCAGATCACATAATGTCACATAAGGGCACTTGATACTGTTATAAATCAGACTATACCGTGTCATGTCATGCAGTGCTATGCAGTGTTAAGTTACATTATGCTATATAGCCTAAAGGCAATTGCTGAGAGCACTTCCCATGAATAGCTGAGAGATGTTTCTGTCTGCCTGTATTCAGTGTGTTTGGCGTTCTCCTACGGGATTTTCGCATCGTTCGGTCTAGTGGAGCGACCCGTTCAACAGGTGGCCGACTCGTTCAGTCGCATCTACAACATCCCCTACATCAGCCTCAGCACTCCGCCTAGCGGATGGGGGACGAACAACAGTCCTTTTATGGTCTTCATGCGCCCACTCCATCATCAGGCGACGCTGGCTGTCATCCAGTATTACGAATGGACGAGTATATACTACATCTACGACACAAACGAAGGTCTGTTCGCGTTCGTTCCTCTCTTCTGAATTGATCTGGTTTGATCTGCACTTAGCTGCTCTGTCCCATTGTGTGTAGGACCTAAATTGAACTAAATGATAGGCTCTGCGTATGGTCTGGCCAAGTCTGATCTAGTTTGGTCTGGTTTGGTCCGGTCTGGTCGTATCTCAAATGCTCTGGCCCATAATCAAAACTCCCATTGTGTGCAGGACCTAAATTGAGCTGAATGATCGGCTCTGCGAATGGTCTGATCTGGTCTGGCCAAGTCTGATCTGGTGTGGCCAAGTCTGATCTGGTCTGGCCAAGTCTGATCTGGTCTGGCCAAGTCTGATCTGGTCTGGCCAAGTCTGATTTGGTCTGGTCTGGCCTGGCATGATCTGAACTGCTTTGGGACATTGTGTGTAATACCCAAACTGAGCTAAATGATCAGCTCTTATCTGGCTTTGTCAGGTTTGAATTGGTTTGATCGAAACTGCTTTGTTCTGTTTAGATCTGGTCTTTCATGATTTAATTCTATGTGGTCTGATACGGTCTGATTACTGGTATCGATCCGTACCCGACACTGAAGCAACTTTTCTTTCTCTGATCGCATTGCCTACTTTTGAACCAGTTCAGCTGGTACGCTTTTACGTTGCAGTGGAAGACAATAAATTAAGCAAGGGAAGTAATGACTTACACACGAAACAACGTAAAGGTGCTGGGGGATTTATCCGTATTATGGGTAGGCATGAATCTAATTCGGTGGAACACATCGCCCTGTCCCATAGGATCGAAGTTCCTGCAGGGCCTGGATTCTATAGACTAAACGAGCAAAGACCAATTAATTCTATCAGGTTCGGTATAGTCCAATTCAGTCTAAATAAAGTATGCGTAGTCCTCTGTATGTATCTGGGCATTTCTGTAGCGCCACTTAACCAATTAAAGTCGCATCTGACAATCTGAACGTATTTAACTAAACCTAATCTGACTAATTCAGTTCAGTAATTTAATCTGTTAGATTATCCGAAAAAATCATCGAGTGGCGGCGGCTTATGGATGTTCTGCGTTTTGAAAACCAGTCCAGTTTAACAACCGAACGATCTCTAAATCTCTTACCGTTACCGTCTCTCCGACGGTTAATGTACCGTGTACCGACGGTCAGTGTCCCGGCGGGCTAGGATGAAAAGGAGCGGGTAATATCTCGCATCCTAGTGTTATTGGAAGTCATCGAATGGAGCGGGTGGAAGGAGGCCCAGTTATGTGCTAATCACACAGAACAAGATAAGGAGGAGCATCAGAGACTCGATCGAATTGCCGACGGGTTTAATATTCTATTAGTGCCATGGCACAGATATTAATTCTACTTCGCTCATGTATATATGTATATATATATATATATATATATCGAAGCATTTGTTAATCGCCCTTCAGGGACCTCTCAAAATCAGTGAATAGCAATATATTCATACGGGTTACAATATCATCAACATCATCATCATCAATTCATCATCAATTCATCATCAATTCATCGTCATTCATCATCAATTCATCATTGTCATTATCATCGTCGTCATTATCAATTCATCAATTCATCATCATCATCATCATCATCATCATCATCAATTCATCATCATCATCATCATCATCATCATCATCATCATCATCATCAAGTCTGATCTGGTCTGGCCAAGTCTGATTTGGTTTGGTCTGGCCTGGCATGGTCTGAACTGCTTTGGGTCATTGTGTGTAATACCCAAACTGAGCTAAATGATCAGCTCTTATCTGGCTTTGTCAGGTTTGATTTTGTTTGATCGAAACTGCTTTGTTCTGTTTAGATCTGGTCTTTCATGATTTAATTCTATGTGGTCTGATACGGTCTGATTACTGGTATCGATCCGTACCCGACACTGAAGCAACTTTTCTTTCTCTGATCGCATTGCCTACTTTTGAACCAGTTCAGCTGGTACGCTTTTACGTTGCAGTGGAAGACAATAAATTAAGCAAGGGAAGTAATGACTTACACACGAAACAACGTAAAGGTGCTGGGGGATTTATCCGTATTATGGGTAGGCATGAATCTAATTCGGTGGAACACATCGCCCTGTCCCACACGGATCGATGTTCCTGCAAGGCCTGGATTCTAGACTAAACGAGCAAAGACCAATTAATTCTATCACGTTCGGTATAGTCCAATTCAGTCTAAATAAAGTATGCGTAGTCCTCTGTATGTATCTGGGCATTTCTGTAGCGCCACTTAACCAATTAAAGTCGCATCTGACAATCTGAACGTATTTAACTAAACCTAGTCTGACTAATTCAGTTCAGTAATTTAATCTGTTAGATTATCCGAAAAAATCATCGGCTTATGGATGTTCTGCGTTTTGAAAACCAGTCCAGTTTAACAACCGAACGATCTCTAAATCTCTTACCGTTACCGTCTCTCCGACGGTTAATGTACCGTGTACCGACGGTCAGTGTCCCGGCGGGCTAGGATGAAAAGGAGCGGGTAATATCTCGCATCCTAGTGTTATTGAAAGTCATCGAATGGAGAGGGTGGAAGAAGGCCCAGTTATGTGCTAATCACACAGAGCAAGATAAGGAGGAGCATCAGAGACTCGATCGAATTGCCGACGGGTTTAATATTCTATTAGTGCCATGGCACAGATATTAATCCTACTTCGCTCATGTATGTATATATATGTATATCGAAGCATTCATTAATCGCCCTTCAGGGACCTCTCAAAATCAGTGAATAGCAATATATTCATACGGGTTACAATATCATCAACATCATCATCATCATCAATTCATCATCAATTCATCATTGTCATTATCATCGTCGTCATTATCAATTCATCAATTCATCATCATCATCATCATCATCATCAATTCATCATCATCATCATCATCATCATCATCATCATCATCATCATCATCATCATCATCATCATTAACAGAAGCAGCAGCAGCAGTAACCAGTATATTTATGACAAAACCGATAATTTGTACATGGTAGTCAAGATGACTGGATACCAGTGACAGATCCAAAGCAGTAAGTAAGTATCTCCTTTATAATACCAATTGCTAACCGCGTTTTGGTTTACACGAGAATCACTTTTATGTGTTGGGCGAACCAAACATATCATAAAAGTGTTGGTGCGCCATCTATCCGTGGCAATAAACGCATGCGTAAATCATCCGCGATATAAATGTTTTGCGTGCCAAACTGTCTGCCTGACCTAGTGTCTGTCCCAGTAGTACTAGTTTCTAGTGTTTAACGCCACCTTATGGCTACCAGAGCCGTTGACGTTCTAACCAGACCCAATGCGTTACAAGCCATGAAAGGGAAGAACGTCCCAGTGATAGAAAGATTTATCGAACAAGACCATTCGTGCGGCTCACGTTTTGGAGCAAAATTTACGACAGACCCGCAGAAGACGACACAGTTTATGTGCTCGATGGTTACGCCAATTCGACACAGACTTTATGAGCGAAAATGATAACGTTTTTTGATCAAATTTAATACGAGTCTCCTATGGAGAGATCTATTCTGCTATACAAATGGAATACTCGTATCAAGATGAAAGGGAAGAAACGTAACCTGAATTTCTTTAAACCATTAAGTAACTTTGAAGGACTTGATGTTCTTCCAACCATAAAGGGCATTCGACTACAAGAGAATGGAAACGCTGTAACACTGATTTTGAGCCTTGTGATGCTGATATTATGGTGGTGGTAGGTGGAATATCTTTAAGTAGTTCTGATGTAGCGGATACTTCAGCAGATGGTACAGCTGAAACTGACAACACAAACCATGGCTATTTCCGCATTCGTCTTTCAGAAAGTTTTCTGAGAATATACTCAGAGCAACTACATGTATATAATAAGCTTAGTTCACTGAATACAGGTTCCATATAAAGGAATAGCTATTTCGAAGAGACGTTTTCACAATGAACCTCAAACACTGTTTGATAAAATCATTATCTGCCAGGAGAAGGATGCTCCAGCTACAGTTAATTAAGGCAGAAACTAATGGACCGACTTTCAATCTACATGTACTGAACTCTACATTGGTGATAGCCGGAAAGCATTTCGCGTCACCTTGTAAACGAATTTGACGTCGTCCTCGCTTTAAAATACCCCACATGGTCAAGTGTTACATACGAATTCAATGGCTGCAAACGCAGCGACGATTTGGATGGCCATCAGCTCATTTAATTGAGAAGGTAATATCCTATAGTTGTTACTTGGCAGGAACGCCTCACAAATTGAACCACAAGGCAGATGTTGAATTTCGCTTCGTTTTCTCCGTTGCCGAACAATTACTCGCAGACGAATTATCTTTTGAGCAAAAGCAGTGTTATGTTTTGCTTAAGTCAGTCATCAAGCACGCTTTAATTCCGTTTAGTAGAATCCATCGCTTGTAAAATTAATGTAATTACATTTGCTTCATTTTTTATGATTCTGCAAAATACAGAGAAACACCAAATGTATTAAAATCAGCAGATCAACAGGTTTCTAGAAGTCAGTTTTAAAATATTTTTGAAGAAGTTCGGAAGATAAATTCTTTAATAGAGGACATCGGTGGAGAAATAGAAGAGTTGGTAAAATATGGAACGAAATTTCTTCGGGCAACTATGCTATTTACCACCTGTTACCGAAATGCTATCGGCAACTGGACATGCAGGACACAGAAGGTTGTTTGCTTAAAGAGTTCACGTCTTTCTGCAATCAACTTGAAACGTCTCAGAGCCACCTCAGTTGGTATATGCTAGGAATGGCATACAGATATAGGATATCGCAGGCAAATGACTGAAGCAAGCTGTTCATGCAGAATTTCAACAAGATATCAAAACTGAGCGTGCACTTGCTGGATGTTCTGGAGAATGCCCGCCACTCGTGATTAGTCTTCGGTTCGTATTTTTATGCTTTCCATTACGATGTCAGTAATTATGGGGACGCCAGCTGAACTGAAGGCATGGATTGAGGAACTGCAACTGCTTGTACATAATATGCCCTTCGCTGGAAGCAATCTGTCTAAAGTGATATTTTTACTACAGGACGGCCATTGGACTCCTTCAGATAATGAACTAGAGTGTATGAGCCATAACTCGTTGTTCGCTTGCGTCGTGAAATTTAATGGCCTGCCATGTCGAACTGTGCGACCTTGTCAAACAAGCTTTAGGGCCTACTACTCTCGGTTCCTTATGAGTTGCACCAGAGGTAGGCCTGCTGTTCCGCTTCTTCTTTTAGAAATCGTTCAGAAGGTAAAGAACTCAATGTCGGTGATCGTGTGGCCAAAGAAACTAAGGTTGTCGGTGGACGATCACACCCGAAGAGAATTGAACTCTATTTCTGAGAACGACTGCATCGTTATTCCAACGATCCTCTAAGGTCTTTTATCTTTTGCCCACGCTGTATTTGTGACTGATGCAAATGAACGAATATGCCCAGGTGATGTTGGAATTTGAGTCAGTGTGTCAGGATTTAGAATCCGTCTTTTCTTTGTTGTATTCTCTACTTCGATAGGCGCATGAACAATCTGGCCGTTATGCAGAAGCGCTGAGTTTACCCAGCAGAGCACGTGAACTGCTGCCAAGCAACGAATTGACTCAGCGTAATGATGTCCAATGCGATTGTGTTAGAACAGACCAACACTCCAATTAAACGATCGACGTCAAATGACAGGATTCAGAAGAAAGTGTTCCGAAACCAATTGGCAAATGTCTTCTAGATTATATCAACCAAGCATTGCTTATGATGTGAGTATGTTTAATACGATAGAGGAGACAATGAACATTTTTGAGACAGGGCAGATTTGCAGAATAATCATCAGGCACGGTTTCATCGTCTCTTGGTAGTTCGGGCTTTGCTCTAATTCAATGTAGTCCTAACTGATCTAAACATTTAATAATGATAATATTCTTTATTGAAACAATCCTGTTGACAAACCGCAACTGGTTACAGTGTACAGTTATGCAATTGAAACAATTCACAAGAACACAAATGACAGAAGTCATAAATCTTAACTACTATAACAGAACAGACAGCCTGCAATACACGGCGCTAATAGTAGCCTACAAAGCATGTCCGCCTACGGACATCGATCTCGGTACCTCTCGCTCTCTATACCAGTGTGTTATCTAGTGCGCTACAATCTTCACTAAGCCGTTTTTGGAAGAGTACATAATCGGATGAAAAAAAATTTAGCAGTCACATGTTGTTTAAAGTTTCTTATGTACAGTATAATGACATCGTAATTCCATTCCTTGGGGAGAAGCATTGCATTGCTTCGAGTATGAGAGCAGTTCTTTGGGAATGCGTTTTCCATTACTTGCCTCAGACCTTAAGACTGTCTCTTTTGGTCGGGAATACGAAATGACTCTTTGATCACGATTTAAACCCCATCTTCGCCGATTGCATTGCTTGCTGTCGGTCATATTGCAATTCATAATTAATGCACAATAATCACTGACGCAATCAGTGTCTGCGTGCTACCCCAAAATTATGAATTGATTATTATTTGGTTTGATTAACTTTAGATTTATGCATACGAAATAGAGCCGACCTTTAATTACACGGTGCAACGCAGATATATAAATGCACAGTAATGAGTAGAATAATTCCACACTACTGTGTGAGAATGACAGTTACACAAACTGCAGTTGTTTGGAGGAAAGTGTTGAGGAAAACTCCACACTTTCAACGAGAGTGTACGAGTATTTATATTACTTTCATTTATGTCACAATATTATTAATTAAATTTGTAACGCGCGCGCGGTCACACCGAAATGTCAATCTGAGGCGCGGATAGTCATTAGTCAGTCGCCAGGACTGGTGAAGATGCAGTTAAATATCCAAATGCTTCAAAGCCAATGAGAAACAGTGAGCTTTGAACCGCTTTCTGAAGGAAGGAAGTGAATTTGAGCTAGAAGAGAAAGTTGCAGTCGATTCCATTCCTTGGTGCAGAAGCATGGAATTCAAGCGAGCCCACGACTGTTCTGCATCGTGACTCAGCTAAAAGACCCGTACTTGATTATCGCAATAACAGAGAATGGCGCGTATAGCCTTAACAGTCGAATTTCATGCGACAAAACAATTCATTGTCTCAAAGGGCTTTACCCCTCCCACCTTAACCCCAACCCCATTCATGGTGAGATAATCACGCGCACCACCGTCGCCGAGGTCAGCTGCAAAGACTGAACCACTGCCTACTTTTTTCAATGGTGCCAGTCCCCAACCTGGACAAAGCAGGAGGGCAACGCTAATCATAGCTTCTATGACACGGCGTCGTTAAACAAAAACTACACGCAGCCGTCGACGTCAGACGAAATGGATTATTGATTGGACGGCGCAGGAAAGGCGGGAAGCCGACGTCATGAACGAGCGCCACGTATCATAATTAGACTGGCTGGTCTTACTGCAGGCGGGGGCCATCCATAATCGCCGAAACGACTCATAAATAATTCTGGTCGTCGCGTACGCCGCCATTAACTCAACACGCAGAAACGCCGCCGACGCCGTTGAAACGCCAGCCGAAGAAACGCTTTACGGCGTTTCGGCGTTTTCGGCTGAGCCGTTCGCTCTTGGTTCGAATGTATATGAAACAATGGGCGGGAATGAGAATGAGGGATGGAGGGAAGGAAGGATGGATGGAACGACGGAGGGTAGGATGGATGGAGGGATGGAATGGTGAAGGGGCGTATGGAAGGAAGGGTGGATGGAGCAATGGAGGTACGGTTAAGTCGTCTGGAAAAGGCTATTGAGGGACTGAAGGGTTAGGGTTAGGGTTAGAGGCAATGGAATACAATGGAGGACGAGAACTCCATGGTGATGATCGGCACACACGACAAGTCGATTTAGCAATGTGGTACTTATATATTATACGTGCACCGTGCACACATATAAATGACATTTTATACATAAATATGACATTTTGTATGTGTTTATATATACGATTGCAATATATTTATCCATTACTGTAACAGACGTAGTCTACCTGTATTTAGAGTATAGTCTATTCAGCGACGTGGAAATGCCACAGACCTCATATTTTAGACCTCTATGACATTATTTCTAAAAAATTCTATATATGTATACATGCAATGCGTGATTTATTTATCCACTGTTCGTATACTTAGATAGATACAAATTAAACGTGTATATAAAATATATGTAACTCTTTTAACAGCATATAGGGGCCTATGTACAAATCTGCTTAAGCACAATAATATCGGAGCGTGTATGTATAATGTGTAGGCCTGTGTATCTATATATGTTTGTAGCCTACATATCTATCTATGCATGATTGTATGTGTGTATGTATTCGTGCAGTTATTTATGATTATGTGTATACGTTATCTCACAAAGGCACTACTTTATAATATAGTTTTATGCATGATATTCGTGTATAGTATACGCTGTTGTCTCAATAATAATTGATCAGTGCAGCACAGGATAGAACAATGTAGTAATACAGTGTGATCATATATCCATGCATTTAATGGCTCCACTCTGATCTCCACAAAAAGCTTCGGCTTTTACGGCTTCGTAATAAACAGCTCTGATTCGATCATTTTTTCGCACCCGAAGATTCACACGAAAGAACGATTCTGAATTATATATATATAATATATATATATATATATATATTAGGTGTCTCTTAAAAATAAAAGTTAAAATTATATATATATATATATATATATATATATATATATATATGGTAACGAATGAATGCAAGCGTTGCTAAGCCGATCGTGTGTCATAGGAAACCTACAACTGCAGATAATAACATTAAAGCGACCTTATAGTTTTGCTATAGGAAAGATAATTAATATGCGTCAAACCATATATAATATAGGCTATAGAACAATAGAAAGCAATCAGTATATATTGTAGCAAACAACAATCAAACACCCAGAAGAAGCACCATGCACCCGCGGGCTCCCATACAAAAGCAAAGCACCAAATGACGGATTCCATCCAGCGTTGGCAGTTGGTCCATGGACTGTGAATAACAACAGCAGCAGCAGCAAGAACAACAACATACTATAAAAGTTGTTATTATTAGTTTTGCCCCGATGTACCTCAAATCCCTCAGAAATGAAAAAATATTTGGAGAATACAATATAAATATTGTGCAGGCCAATGGCTTCCATTTGATTTATATATTATAAGAGCACGACGAGATGCCCGAAAACAGCTCTCGGTTAGAGTTTTCCAGAGAATGTTTGGAAGAAAACGGCCACGATAATGTTGTTAAGGGAAATAATGTTGGAAACGGGAAGTCACGAGAATGTGTAACAGTATATTGGGGAAAAACAAAATCGTAATCTCAAAATTTCTAAAGAGCTACTGTAAAGCTAAGCGCATTCAGGGCACCAGTTTATTTACGATTGCTGCATCGTGTCAGAAAGGTTGTTTGGAGAGAAGAACTGTGTCCGCTTACCAGAGAGATCGCAGAGAGGAACAAGAGGAGCTACTATTCTCTTTCCTTAATGAATAGATCAAGAAAATCGATGGATCAAAAGGATGAGCGGGAAGCGGTTGAAGTATGGAAAAGGGACAGAAATCTACAGATAAAAATTGCTAAAAAATAAGAATTGCTAAAAGAGGACAACGATCAATAAAAGGTCATTGGATGTGTTGGAGATTTAAAATATTATTGTTAGAAATAGTATCGAAGATTATAGAATGATCCTCAGAAATGTTGGCAAATGAATGTAACCTTTGGCACAGAAAATGTGCAAAGACTAAGCGAGGTCCTTCGGAACGTATAACCATTAACCTTGCACATTCGTAACATTACATTACTATCGTAACATACGTTAAATCACTTTACGTTACGCGAGTTGCAACAGTCATTGTCAGTGGCGTAGCCAGACCTCTTTTCAAGAGGAGGCACAAGAGGAGGCAAAATGTACCCATGGAGCAAACAAGAGGAGGCAAAATTACAATGCTCAGTAATTTTAAAGACACCAGTTAAAAGAAGATTTTGTACAAATTAGTTTTACACTGTGGCAATATATTATTTATGAGCTCTATGAGAATGAAGTAAAATTACGACAGTAATTTAAAAACACCAATTGATAAAGGAACCATAATCAGGGGCTTCTATCCCTATACACGGTGGGCTCAAGTTGAGCCCAGTGAAAAACAGGGGGAGTGTTTCTTTTACAAGTTACAGATCTCTTCACTCACAGTAGGGGGGAAGGAGAGGGATTGAGCCCGGTTGTTTAGGGGGGATAGAAGCCCCTTACAAAGTTACCATAATTACTATTTACTAATCCTAACGGTATAACGGTTAAACCCTAGTTTACGTTGCTAAATTATTTTACATTGTTGCTTTAAAATGGAAGCTGCAGGGATTGATGAGAATGATTTCTTGCCTAAATGGAAGTTTGATTAAATAGAAGCTGGATGATGGAAATAATTGTTTCCGTAAGTATATAAAGTTGGATTGATGAAACTAGGTCTTTTCTTCAAGAGAAGCTTCGTTACTAATTATAACTAATAACCATAGGCGTTATTACTAATAATCTGTCGTTACCTGTGTATTTCTTCGCTGGCTTTTGGCTGGCAAAAGATAGCACAATCTGTCGAAGTTTCTTATTTGGCGGCCCCGCAGACATAATAATGACTATTGACGAATTGACGAATGAGTCGGAATGACGATAATACACAATAATTCGATTAGTACAATTTACTTGAAAAATACTGAAGTTAGGCGTTTGTTACCGGAAACGAAAACTGTGTCTGTGTGTCAGGAAATAGTATACGCCGTACGGTACAACATTCGCTTGAACAGTGCAGTAAGTAAGTAAATTGCATGCAGATTTGTATGGCGATGGAGTTCGGGCAAGAGGAGGCAAATACGGGAAAATCCAAGAGGAGGCAACTGCCTCCTCCTGCCTTCATGTGGCTACGCCTATGGTCATTGTACCTAGCATACTGCGCAGAGCATTCTTCAAATCAATACTCAAGATATTTCTGTTTAAAATTTCATTAACTGTCATTTTCAATCTTTTGACGCGCGTAGATCACCCTTTCTTTCTCCACGGCTTATAACGGCGCCATATAAATTATTTCGCAATTAGAGTTCATTCTATTACTTTACAGTGCACTACGTGGTATTCTGTAATACATATTTTTTGAATTAGTTCCCACCAAAATTGGATGACGGCGACTGGTGCAAATGAAAAACCCTTCTTCAGGCAATTTCCTTTTAGCCTCGGCGTCGTATATCAAGTGGTCCTGTTGCGCAATGTTGCCACTCTTTGATGACGTTTCTTTGTGTCGGGTCCACTTATTGAGCGCAGTCGGATCTGCCAGCAGACAGGCTGAATCGCCAGCTGTCCTGGTCGGCTAAGTGGCCAGAAGCTACGCTGAGTTCCCATCGGTTGCATCAGCAGAATGAGCGTTTTCTAATCAAAGCTCTCAGAGAAAAGCCTCTGCCTGTGACATGCGTAGGATGACGGAGCCCACAACGCTGCAGTCGCAGAAAATCTTATGATGACGACGAATGAATGAAAATATCGATTAGCAGACAGCAGTGTTATGAGAATATCTTAGAATGCCAAAATAAACATTAAACTGACTGACTTCAGCAATGTTGTAGAAAACCTAGATTATGGTAGCATCCAATCAACAGAGTGTTTGTTGCGAAATCCTAAACTAGTGACGTACAAACAGAGGAATTGGTTAGTTAGTTATCTATGCGCTTAATATAGTGTGATAAAGTAGCTCCAAAAGGCCTGCCTACGCTAGCCAAAATGTTAGAGCCTACTGGATTCACTAAAAGAGTCAATAGGCTAAGTAAGCAAACAATGTTCAGGCAACCAGAAGACGTAATCCCTTTACACATGCAGAACACAACTGACGGATTTTCATCCACAGTTGGCAGTTGGAACTCTGAATAACAACAATAACAACAAAGGAATTAATATTATCACCATCATTATTGCTAATTTATCTATTAATTAACTTGCTACATGTTAAGCCATTTAAATATTCATTCATTTATTTGTTTTTTAATCTAACATTTATTCCTTCTCCACTTTTTCTTGATTTCGTTTCTTCAAAACTTCTTCACAATTATTTTCGTTAGTTTATTCGTTCGTTTGTTTATTCAATGTTTCTTCCTTTGTTTCCTTATTTTCTTCAGTACCTCTTTTTCTCTCGTCCATTCATTCCTTTTTCATTTGCTTACTCACTGTGCTTATTTTTTTTCTGGTTTTCATTACCGTTAGGCCTATAATGTGATGTGGTGAGGGATCTTGGGGTGCTTCTTGATGGTGGGCTTACGATGGCTGATCATGTGACACATATTTCAAGGACAAGATACTACGAGCTCAGACAGATCAGAGTTATACGGAGGACGCTCTCGCTGAACGCCGCGGCTGTACTAATACACTCTTTTGTTCTCACACGTCTTGACTACTGTAATGGAGTCCTCCTGGGCCTCCCTGAGTTCCGCATTCGTCAACTTCAGCTCGTTCAGAATGCAGCAGCCAGACTTCTGGCTGACCTGCCGAAATATTCACACATATCCGACTACATGCGGGGTGAGCTTCACTAGCTTCCAGTTGCTGATCGTGTTAATTTCAAGATCGCTACGCTGGTTTGGAAGGCTACGACTGGTACTGCTCCGGACTACATTGCTGAACTGTGCCTTCCACTTGGCACTCAAACTGGTCGGCGGGCTCTCCGGTCTGCCTCGCGAAATGACTTGATTGTACCTTCGTTTCGAACCACCACACGTGCTCGTCGGGACTTCTCGATTGCGGCGCCACGGATCTGGAATACTCTTCCGCCATCTGTGCGTGCCACTAATGCTGCATGTGGTTACATGGTTTTCTCTCGACTCTTAAAGACGCACTTTTTCAGCTGTTTGATGGCCACGTGTTGAGCGCTTCTGTGAGACTCTTAAGTGGCGCTATATAAATGTCTTGTTACATTACATTACATTACATATATTCCTGCATGCATGTTGTTAAAGTCCCGTTTTTTGCTTTGCGGTTGTCTTCTCTGGATCTTCTCTAAATCTTGATGTCTGAGAGGCTTTTCTGTGTGCTCAATGTTTACTTACATGTAGATCCTCCTGTCCGATATATGTTGACGTGTGCTTCATTGTTCTCTCCGACGCTCTGTCCTGCGTTCGACTTTATTTCACACTATCGCCTGATTTCACTTGCAATTTCCGACTTCAAAAGTAACACTTTGAGATCTAACGCCCGCCTCAAAATCACACTTTCAAATTGGATGTCTCCATTAGCATATCATTTTCAAATAAAATGTCTGCATCTACAGCTAATGTCTGCATAAGAAATAGTATACAGCCTGAAATCGAATATTTGCCTAAAAAATCATTGAAATCTAAATGCCTACATCAGAAATAACGCCTTAATTCTAAATGTCTACATCAGAAAGAGCACTTTGAATCTAATGTCTGTATCAGAAATAGCATTTTTTATTCTAATGTAGACAAGCAGGAGTCACTAATCATGCATTGGCATTCATAAACTTAAAGTGGATGGTAACAAACACTGCATGGTTGCTACGAACAATCAGACTTTTCATGTTGTAAGTGCATCTCTTTTGTCATTGTATTTTAGGGCTTGCAGTCTTAAGTGTTTGATTTGCTGGCTATTATCCGGTATTTACCGACATCATATTGCTGTCAGGACTGTTGAGGTCGACTTTAACTTACCTTCATTGTCTTTATGATTTAACAAGGTTTGCTGGCTACAGCAATCAACCGTGGACCCCATTTCTCTTACGAATTTATCCTGTTTTGTGGTCCAGTGTTTGCCTCGTATTATGGTAACTTTTTGAATTTTATGCCTTTGTTCGAAGGGTTACAGCCTTACAGGACTATTCATTATAATCATTTTATTTATTTTTTGCTGTTATTTATTTGTATTGTTTGCATTATGATTCATTTTTTAGTTGTTAGTCATTATTTTATTCTAATTATCTGCTGTTAATATTATTTCCTTGTTATTTCTTGCTTGTGTTTTTGTTAATTTCTTTGTATGATTCTTCATTTGTTTTCTTCTTTATTTGCTTATTTATTTGTTCGTTTATTTATTTAGTCGACCTGCAGAGGCAAGTTCCTGGTAGATTTGTTGCTCCTCTTAAGAACGGAGGCGTCGTAAAAACAGCGTAAATGGACTGAGAAGGAAGCGAGAAAATTGGCAAACGGAATGTAGCCACGAAGTCCTGCGGCCTTTTTCGATGAATGATGCTCCTAATGACACCAGGAAGGATGACTGGTTTCGTTGTGCAAGGAAACAAGATAGAACGGATGATGGGGAAAGAAGTCAGAAAGAGAAAGCGGCAAAAACAAGAACAGATAAGCACAGAGATAGACAAACAGAATCAGAGAGACAGACATGCAGAGACAGTAAGAGGTTGACAGTCTCGCAGATTCAGAAACGTCAGCAGGTAGACAGAGATAAAGAGAGAGTAGCCCATGGTTTAAGAGGCATTGTAGGTTTATGGCTTCATGCTTTAGAAAGATACGGGTGGGCAGAATATCAGATCAATTAAAACAGTAACAATGAGAATGAAAGTGATATGATGAGAACGCTGAGGACAAAACAGAGGTAACCCAACTAGAAAGGGAGCAAAATCAGTGTTTCGCACTAACAGCAGACATTTCTCACTTGAAACAAAATCATAAACAATGACTTCTAAAAGCATGTTATTAACACATAATATCATGATTTGGCTGGTGCGGTTTGATTGGATGAGATGTGATTCTATATATACTATAGGGCCTACTTTAAACTATTAATCTTGCTTTACCTGCTGATTTACAGTACGCCGTAACTTTAATGAGAAAGCAAAAAGCAAAACAAATAAACTAATAGTGAAAGCGTTGTTGAAAAGCATCAAACAATTAACGGTGGCCGACTGGTCTGTAACGCGGAGAGTACGGGTTCGAGTCTCGCCCGAGGCAGTTACTGTGCAGGGTTCCTCCTCCATTTTCGGTTCCTACGCCATCACTGCCAATAACCCACCATCATCTGCCTCAGGCTCCTTTATCTATCACTCATCGGGCGTTCCACTCAAAACTGTAGTCTCACCTCTTCAAGAATTCATACTCCGACTCATCTGATCCTCCACCTTCCAATTCTCGACCTAAACGACACCCACCTTAACAGCTACTCTGCCCCTCTAACCCCTTGGCAACCGGACTCAGACTTTCTTCTGTCTATCCTTTGGACTACCCATCTGACTCGACACGGCGCTCGTGAATAAGATGGTGCCCTGAGTTTGGTTTTAGAGTGGCGCTTTAGAAGGTTAGAGTTTACGATTCCGAGGGACCTTAAGCAAGTCCTTAATCACTCACAAATTGCTCTGCGTTTTCGATGTGTTGTCGTATGGTCGTGAGCAATTTCGAACTTCAGAGGAGGGCCATCCATCAAATACAGTTGTATGGCATTGTATCAAATATAGTTGTATTGTATTGTATCAAATACAGTTGTATTGTATTGTATCAAATACAGTTGTATTGTATTGCATCAAATAAGTTGTATTGTAGTGCATCAAATAAGTTGTATTGTGTTGTATTGTATTGTATCAGATGCAGTTGTATTGTTTATTGTATTAGATATATACAAATGAGTTAAAGTGATGCAAAATGATCAGTGTGATGAGCGACAGACGATGAGTTTCTAGGTGAAGAGCATTTATAAGATCTTTGTTAAATAAAGCGATGTTGTAGTAGTAGTTTGATCATTCACTTGTTTTCCAGAAATACATATGGAATAGGCGATAAATGGATTTTGAAATAGTATCATGGTACCACCACAATGGTATCGCCATCCTGCTATCACCACAAACTTGCCATTCTTTCGATGGGTCTTTGGGCCAAAGAGTAAATGAATTCTTCATTGTACTAATGCACGCTAATTTAGTGGTAAAGAAGCCAGGTCCTCTGAATCGAGTATATGCAGCCAAAGGAGCCATTCACACAACCACCTCGGAGTCACGCAATTTAACTATATAGCAGATGCTTGTTAAGAACATGCATGTCTGGATCCAACCCTAAGAACTTGCTACATGTTCGAGTGGAGCAAACAACAATAAATAACTATAAGTTTAGTAGAAAATCAACCACTGAACTATCGACCCAGTATAAAACTTATCCTTCTGTCCTTCCTATTATTTGCAATGCCTTATAAAATTAAAGGACCAAAAACCAAGGAACTCGTGGGCCCAAAAACTGAAGGATCCAAGGTGAAAAGGGCCAAAAACTTAAGAACCTAAGGATTCGAAAGCCCAATCGCTCAGGACCAATAATGAAAGCACATCATTATGAAACTGTTACACGCATGCGCTTAGATAATCTTGCAAACAGAGTAAAAAACAAGCAGACAGATGGCCATTGAGACAAAAACAAGCAGACAGACATTCACACAGGTAGGGAGAATGCTATTTACTGAATGATAATGGAAACAGAAAGAGCTTGGAGGATGAATGGAATGAGGCGAACGGTCGGACAGGCAATCAGAAGAATGGCAGAGAAAGCAAGCAGACATAGAAATGATATATAGTATATAATATGAGCAAAACATATAACGAACAATGACTATACATTATGCATTAATCAACTGTCATACATTGATACATGTCTTCGTTTGGTAGGCGCTGTACCGAATACAAAATAACGCATATTGTAGCAATCCTAGTGATATACGGACATAGGCATGCAGACTGACAGAGAGGCAGAAAGAGAAACAGACGGACAGACGGACGGACCAGAAAGACCACAAGTGCATGTTTAGTGCACGAATAAAATGAGCGGGGATCTGAAGATCTCTGATTTCTGCCCACTGCTGCCATCTATCGTCTCCAATCACACGGAACTGTCACAAGGCGCCTCACTACATACATCAGCCCTGATAATCATGCCATTTATCATCTCCAGTTACACGGAATACTGCCATCTTGTGCCTCAGACATAAAATACTATCAACCATAATTGCCATTCACACAATGCCGTTATCTAGCGCCTGAATGCATATTACAATAATGCCATCTATCATCTCAAGTTACACAATGCTGTCATCTAGCATCTCAGTCTGCACACTACTGACATCTAGCGTCTTAGCAGACTTGTATTCAAGACATCAAACTTCGAGACCGAGACAGTGGGACCCGAGACCGAGACAGTGGGAACCGAGACCGAGACAGTGGGGACCGAGACCGGACAGTGGGAACCGAGACCGAGACAGTGGGGACCGAGACCAAGCCAGTGGGAACCGAGACCGAGACATTGGGCAACGAGACCGAGACAGTGGGAACCGAGACCGAGACAGTGGGAACCGAGACCGGGACACAAGGTCCAAGACAGTTCAAAACAGTTCAAAACGAGTGAAATACACATTGGACCAAAATCCCGAAACAATTTTTCTCTCAACTTTTGATGTCTAATACCAGGGACAAGTCACTAAAATCAGCCGATCACCTGAATTATAGTATAAACTATGAAGAAATTAAATATTTCAGCCATTCTGAAATCTTCTAAATGATTTTAAAATTTAAACAACAACGTTCCCTATATTATCGACATAAGTCACAAATATATTTCTCACCATGAGAAACTATAATATTATGTTGTTCCACAGGCGTTTAGCTTATGTTGGCTTTACACCAGCGGCAAACGGCATGCCATTTATTTATTGTTTTTCATTGATTTCAAATTACGTGAATGCAAATTTCACTATATATGAGGTTCTTTAATGAGACATTTTAAGATATTTTCAGTGATCGAAATTGGAAAATTGAAAGAAAGTAATAAAGTACAAACTTAAAACTGCTCTTTTCCATATCTGTTAATACCATAAACACCGCTTTTCTAAACTTACGGTTTGTTTGGCACTTCCGATTAACTAATTATAGTAGTTATCCGTTCGGCACAGGACAATTTAATAGGGCGATACTATCAGAAGTTCAGAACTAAAGACAGTTTGCGTGAGAACTATGGAGACCGCCTCTACAAGAGAACAAGACATTCGCTTCGAGACAGTTTCCAAAAAGTCAAGAAATGACCTCGAGACCGAGACCGAGACAGTGGGGTCCGAGACAGAGACCGAGACATAAAAAAAATATCTCGAGACGTCTCGAGGCAATTCAAGTTTGCGTCTTAGTACAGACAACTCATGATTTTCTCTCAAAGCGGCGCTATATAAATGTGCAGTTAGTATTACGATGACAACTGCACTTACAATACTGTCACCTGGCGTCTCAATGCATTTCCTACCGCCATAATTTTGTCGTCTCAATAGAGCAGATCACTAGTGGCCATGCAGGCGTCTTAATGAAGCAACTGCTGCCGTCTGGCGTCTGAAGACAGAAGAAGCGATTCATCAGCGGAAGCGACTGAGGTCTCCATCGTGCCACCAGTTATTGCAGTCTCTCGGCTAATAAGTCTCGTGAAGAAGTCAGACTTCTCTGTCTCGCGACCTTCTATCGATCTGTCTGTCCTCCTACAACTTCATTCATGCGTCGCCTTCGCTGTTACTCCGTCAATCCATCATCCATCGATCCATCAATCACGTGGTCTGTGCTTATTGATCCGTATATCCTGCCATCCATTTCCCTATTCATGAACCGGTCAATCCATCCGTCCTACTGTCCTTCAGTCCGTCTATTCTTTCACTAGTTGATTCATATGTTCATTCATCCATTCATCTATTGTGTGTATGCATGCAGATTAGTATGTACGCATATATGCAGGATGGCACTTTTCTGTTGACGCAATTTCACTTTAAGCCTTTGTTTAAGGTAACGTAGATGCCATATGGCGCAAGTTATTGTGAGCATGATTGTATGTTGAAGCAGCATGGAAGTTATGAGTTGGCAAGTTATCGACTGGCATAGGAATGTCTGTATCACGTAGGCCTACCTGTGATTGGTGGGTATAGGCCTACTCTGGGCTAACGTTGGCACTTTTCAAACTCGCACTTGTTTCTCGGAATCAAGGCTGCGACAAAAATCCTGCGAACCTTAAAATCGACGCTCGATTAGCTATCTGGAAAGTGTCGTTGTCGGTTCTTCCAAATTGCAAACATATTTAATTTCATTCTGTAGTATTTCTGCCACGTGCGATTACGTTTCAATCGAATGATCCGACAATGCCAGACTCTGTCTCCTGACAAGGTTGACATCTCAATAGACGTGGCACAAATAAATACAAATGAGTAGCTAAAGCACAGCAGTTACCTTGCATTACCTCATCTTACTTTTTAGAAATGTTTAACCATATCACCTCGAAATACCTTACATTACCTTGCTTACCCTACCGTTCTTTGGCTTCTTTTGACTACTAGCAACACCTGCATCAGCAGCATGTGTTGCTTGAACTGATCGACCTTGGCGCGACATTGAGATTTCTATGCACTCCAGCACCTTATCTAATACTCATAAGCAACTGCCTCGTCTTTCGTCCATCGATCGGTTCCATTCATCCATCTATCCAACCAATATCCATCCATTCATCCATCCATCCATCCATCCATCCATCCATCCATCCATCCACCCATCTATCCAGCCAATATCCATCCATCCATCCATCCATCCACCCACTTATCCATCCATCCATCCATTCATCCATCCATCCATCCACCCATCCATCCATCTACCCATCCATCCATCCATCCATCCATCCATCCATCCATCCATCGATCCATCCATCCACAATCCATTCCAACGATTAACCGCCCTCGAATCTCTTACCCGGAGGTTTCAATGACATGCTTGGCTTCTGGAGCGGGGCATCATGCACAGCTAACGCGATTTCCCGTGGTCGTCATCAAACGCTGCTTCCAACAACAACAACAGTCGATGGTCATTTGCCAGGTCGTCAGATGACGGTTTATGTCTCCAGCGCATAAACCATATTTATGGTTGTGCCATTGTCGGAAAGCATTCTACGGAGAATCAAATTGCAGACATTACGATAACCTATTCTTAGCCAACGCCTTTGGGGCAATTAGAACGATGGTGGGCGGCGGGCGACGGTCTGTGCTAGAGCGGAAGGTTCTGGAGAGTTTCACGCCTTTGCACTTGGTGACCTCGCTGACTAACAACTGCCTCTTACAGAATACAAAGCGTTGTCGAACTAAGTTCACGATTTATGCGTGCATGTAGGTCGATGACGGCCCGATGTATAAATGCATATTATTATTATTAATATTAATATCATTATTATTACTGTGTGTTGTTGTTGTTGTTATTATTATTATTATTATTATTTATTTTTTTATGCCCCGAGGTATACAGGATCCCTCAGGGACTTAGAGATTACTATATGATGTAACTTAATTTGTCTGGAGATGACCCTACTCGTCGGTGTCCTGGTTGGCGAAAGTGCCTCGGAACGCGATTGCGTTATAGCGTTGTATTATTATTATTATTATTATTATTATTATTATTATTATTATTATTATTATTATTATTATTATTATTATTATTATTATTATTATTATTATTATTATTATTATTATTATTATTATTATTATTATTATTATTATTATTATTATTATTATTATTATTATTATTATTATTATTATTATTATTATTATTATTATTATTATTATTATTATTATTATTATTATTATTTAAACCAAAAAACTCCGGGTGTTGAAACAAGGGAGAATGCATCTATTGTTATTATTATTAATCAGAAATTTTGCGCTAATTGAAGAATTCATGTCAAAACCGCGGGTATGAAAAAGACGTCTTCGGTCGTATGCTCAATATCGCATACGTATGTATGTATCTATGAATGTATGTATGAATGTATGTATGTATGTATGTATGTATGCATGTATGTAGAATTGTACATCTATGTATGCAGGCCTATGTATGCATATGCGTGTGTGACATGGTATGCCCGATTGGTTTGAGCTCAGATTATGTGGGTTCCAGCCTTCTCTCAGGTTATTACTGTTCAAGAACCTTAACACTTAACGAAGCGCTGCACTGGTTTCCCATTCACTTTTAGTACATGGCTCTCGTCATTAAAGTGCATATGTGCAGCAAGGCCTTCACGCACATTTTGATCAGAGTCATCGACTAATGATTTGCTATTAATTAGTAAGTGGTGCTTAGTAGATAAAGAAATAATATTGAGTGCACAATGTGCTTATATAAGATATATTCCCTTCCATCGTTAGCCTATCTTTTCGATTGGTAGGATTGTTTCTCAATCATGCAGCATGTATATATATATGAGGTGATTGTGATCTGATGCCAAACACACACACAGTATATCATACAAATATATATATATATATATATATATATACATATGTATGTATATACACACATATATATTTATATATATGCATCCTATGACTGCATGCGAAACTCGTAGAACGTCTCTCGATATTGTCTCAAATCGATATTGACTCTCGTTGGAAGCTGTCAGAGTGAGGCAGGCAACTGGAATATTCAGAGACCCTCGTTGGCCGAGTGAGTATCGCTTCTCAAGGGTCCGACTGTCAGGAACGGAGCCGGGTACAGATTTATTTTATCGATCTGGGATCTGATTGACTGTCGGTCTGATTGATCCCAGTTCATGTGCACGGCGGCGTCTTTGATGTCCTGGATCAGACCACCAACCTCGACTGGTCTTAGCGCTGGACGCAATGAAAAATGTGCGACTGTGCATCTTTATTCGCAGCGTGATTTCGTTGGCATTAGTAGCAACCGCCGCTCAGACGAACCAGATAAGAAAAAGCGACGAAACTAACACCTCGAGGACGATTTATTTTCTTCGCGGTACGATCTCCGAAGTTTTGTATGAGAGAGAGAGAGAGACAGAGACACGCACACGCAGACAGAAGCAGACAGAGATGACAGAGAGAGAGAGACAGTGAGAAACAATGAGAGAGAGAGACAGACAGACAGACAGAGACAGACAGACAGAGACAGAGAGAGACAGACAGAGAGACAGACAGAGACAGAGAGACAGAGAGACAGACAGAGAGACAGAGAGACAGAGAGAGAGACAGAGACAGAGACAGAGAGAGCGAGAGAGAGAGAGAGAGAGAGAGAGAGAGAGAGAGAGAGAGAGAGAGAGAGAGAGAGAGAGAGAGAGAGAGAGAGAGAGAGAGAGAGAGAGAGAGGCAACTAATCCAGGGATTCAAGTGATTTGAAAAGCTGTAAAGCGATGTGCTTTAGTGAGATTAAGAGTGGCAGAATAATGTTAGTGTACGACGAATATTATATATCTAAGCATCTACACAGACATTTTTACATATATAACTATACATATATATATATATTAGGGCGTAGTGACCAGAACGGATTATGTATGGCATATATTAATTTGGTGCTCCTATACATTGGATGGTGTCTGGTATAGAAATTTTGTGTTTGGTGTGCTGCATAACTTTGCCGCCATGGCTCTGAAGTTATTCCAAAATACCGCACAATGCGACTATTGCGGTACCAAAATAACACCGTTGAAATTTGTTCATTTCATTAACGGAGGTTGTAAATATAGTAATATTGTAGGTATAGATAGCCACATTTTATTGCACATGGCAATTTCTTTGACTATTCTGACATTCTTGAGATACAAGCAATAGCCTACAATGCTATAATACAATACATAGAATGATCCGTTAAGGTCGAAAAAAGTTGTCATTCTTAATTACGCTTACTTCACAAAAAGTTCACAAGCTCACAATACGTTTCACTTACATTACGATTTCCAATCACTTTTGTGGTATATTTGGCTATGTTTTACCGGGACTCGAGATCTGATCGAATGTAGCCTTCTCTACATTTTTTTCAACAAACTGACCTTGCTGCATCTGTAACAACTTTGACATGTCTCTCTACTGCTTGTGTGTGGCAAGGGTATTTTTCAAGATCTACTACCAGTTTTAATGGCTTCCTCAAGGTCATTTTCTGTAAACTTACAAGTTTTAGGAGGTTCAAGTCTGGGGAAATCCAGCCTCTTTACTAGCTCATAGTAGTCAGTGGCTTCAAAACTGAGTTTCGGGATTGTGAATTTTCTAACATCACCAGAACTGCTAGGGTGACAACGATCAGTGTCCCTTGCTAGTTGCTTTCATTCTTCTGGCTGCAAGATCTCGTATGTGTCTTCTATCATCAATCATCATATTCAGTAACACATTTTCTAGGTGGCCAATGTCCATAGTATCCATAGAATACATTTATCAACAACCTCTCTCTCAATGGATGGTAAGAATGTGATAAATGAATAGCTTTCCATTAATCAGTAGCACCATCATAACACTGGGGTTTCAGTTATATTTCAATCCAAATAGGAGCATGTACTTTGATCATGTATTCTGCTAATGTAACTAAACTTTGGGATGGTTGGGATGTCGATACGTAAAGGCGTATTAACTTATTATAAGCAGTAGTAAGCCAACGACTGTGAGCCATCTTTCCAGGTTCTCTGCTACTTAAACTTTCTGAAATCGTTCCAATTTCAACAGCCAAACACATTTCATAGAGGTATCTTTGATCTTTACTCAAACTCTAAAAGTCTGTCATTTCTGGCAAATCTCCATGAATTCGTTTGAAACTTAGGCTATGATATCAAGCGACTGACAAAATGGAAGAGCTTTCCCTAAACAATTTCGAGCTATTCACTCTGAGCTCTTTAATGCCTGTTTCTTTATTTTCTCCTTTCTTTTTCATCACATTCCTCATTTCTATATGCAAATTTCCAACTTGTGTTCCGTGGATCTTAAGGTGAAAGTGGGAATTCCAGCTTTAATCCAGACATCAATAACATTTGTTGCAACTTTCTTCGCAATATTGAGGCTGGAGTTGTTTTTGACTGACTTTCTCACAATGTAAACTGCATAACATTTGAAATTACAGGTAGCTGATTTTTGGCAACTCGGAAGCACACCCATATACGGGGCAGGAACTTTTTTCTAGTTTAAATACCTTTTCTAATAAGGTATGTCCACAGAACATGTCCTTTTTGCCATGGTTTTCAACTGCGAAAGTAGACGAAACTTTGATTGCTCGGCGGCAAAGTTAGATGCCATAAATTTGATGCAATTTTTCTTTAACACTTATGTTTAGGGACAGGAGCAACCTTTCTGGTTATGCCAAAGTTCATTTTTAACCAAAACATATTTCTTGCTATACCCTAATATATATATGTATATAAATATATATTTCAATAAATAGATATAGATATAATTATATATATTTTAAAATAATTTTAGCCCAAATTATATCAAAGCTAGGAAAGAATTAGATCTTTCACAAAGAAAGATCTAAGTATACGCATTGTCGAATTTCAGGTGCTCCAATTATCCAGATCGCGATTTCTTCTTGGCAGCCGTTGTAATGGGGTTAGAAGCATGTACAGAATCAAAATGTTTGGGAAAACGTTTATTCACTGGGGAGACGACAACGTTTATTCAGTATGAGCGAACGGTGGAAGGGTATTTTTTTCGTCTGGACCAGCGGGAGTGGAAGTTTTCCCTTTGTCCCTACAAATTACACCCTGCCTTGATTCATAAGCGAATGGCGGTAATGTTTAGGTCTGTCGCGCATCGAGTACATCCACGCGGCGGTCAACCCCGAGGTCATCCAGCTGGACATCGTGGCCATGAGAGTCAACGACGTCAACAGGTGTCACGTGGCCCTTCGACAACTGGACAGCATCCAACTGACCGGTGACAAGCACATCGTTCTCGACATGTCCACCGAATATGCCTTCCAGGCCATTCTCAGACAGGTTGGCACCTCCATTCACCATTGCCCATTCCGTAAGAAAAAAAGACGAAGGCAACTGTAGCACGCTCTCATCTAATTACCTCTGGAGTTAATTAGAAAATAATAATATTATGGGAATAATTTGAAGCAATGGAGAGAGACCGGTCGACGGTCTCTCGGGTTAATTAGATTAATCTTTGTTCCATCCACCAATTCCACTGAGCGACAGCCGATGCCTCTTACTCCAGTTAGACGTCTGACAGGATAGTTTCTTTATTTCTTCCTTTCCTCCGCCTCCTCCTTCTTGTTCTTGTTCTTCTTCTCCTCCTCCTCCTCTTTCACCACCACCACCTCCGCCTCCTCCTCCTCTTCTTCTTCTTCTTTTTCTTCTTCTTCTTCTTTTTCTTCTTCTTCTTCTTCTTCTTCTTCGTCTTCTTCTTGTACAAATTCTGGGCTTAGCTTAAACTGGCGAACATAAGTCTCGCAAGACTCTGTTTTAAGATTTCTATTTGTGATCTCTCTCTCTCTCTGCTTGAGAATCAAAATTCTTTACAGATTACCGGCGTTGCTGACATCTAAATTTGATTTTCTCCCTCTCCCTCTGCTTATCTGGTAGGCTACCAAACTCGGCTGAGTGTCGTCAAATCCACAATGTGACACCAAACTGTTCTGTAAGAACCCTTCTCCAATCTAATCTAATCTAATCTTTTATTGGAATTTTATAGCGCCTTTATCGTAATGCACGAGGAACCAATCGATAGTTGCGTCGCTTCTAATCAAAATCGCATTTCAATATCACATTAATCCAGCGCACAGAACCATAAAGAACAATTTGCAAACTCTGAAGGACTACTGCCGCTGGTTACTGCTCAAGGCATCAGCCGATGGCGCGCCAGAACCAATCCATAGAGGATTAGAGGTCAATACCAGAAGATCAGCTGTGACAGAGAGGCAGCCTATTTTGATACGCCATTTGAAAAAGTAAGTTAGCCTACAGGATGATATTAAAATGAATAAGAGACTGGCAGAAAACGAGCGGATACGGAATAGTGTTCCAAAATTAGGTCCAGCAGCAGAATAAGCTTGTTCATCCAAGTTGGGAATCAGTTTAGAGTACAGTTAGCACATTGAAATGATTTCAGAATCGACTCCAGTTCCGACGGCTTTAGTCATTGTCTTGCTGTGCTGACTTTCTTCGTTTTCTTTTCGGCTAGACAGGAATACTGTTTTCCATTGTAGATTCAAAATGTCGGCATGAATCGCGTCAACTACCATTACTTTCTCGTTGGACTGGTAATGGTTTTGTCTGTCTGTCTCTTTCTACCCGTGCGTCTGTTAATCTATCTCTGTCTGTTTTGTTGTTGTTTTAACCTATGCCCTAATTGAAACCGTAGACCGAAGATCATTATGTCATCGGATCTGAACGAAACCACCCACTGCCATTTTACAAATAATTATTATCTTCGTCGTTGTCAGCTAATAATTAAACAAATAATTATTATCTTCGTCGTTGTCAGCTAATAATTAAACAAATAATTATTATCTCCGTTGTTGTCAGTGTTACCATAGTAACTTCTGCAGAATGATAAACAGCAAGAACTGTGAAAACGGGAACAGTACTCCAAAACAACCGAAACAGTAGACTGTTAATTTTGTATTTTGCATTACTTATTGGGGAATACGTTTAATCACAATGAATTATTAAGTAATCGTAATTCCTAAATAGTTAACTATTTGAAATTTTTTTAATCCTTAACAGCCCTAATTGAAAGCGTAGCAGAAAACCATTTGTTCCTAAAGGGGGTGAAAAAAGCCGTGGGCCCATTTCAACGTGGGCATAGATGGAAGAGTGCTTGACTCCGGCTATACGGCCGTGCGAGAACACGCGTAATCCTAGCTCCGAATATCTTCAGCGTCAAATAAGGCAAAAGCTTATTTGGTCTCAGCATATTCTTAGTTGCTCAGCCAGTACCGCCACTGACCTGCCGTCATCTGCCTCAGGTTCCTCTATACTTATCACACCCACAAGCTTTCCACTCCTAATTGAAGTACAGTACCACCTCTTCAAGAATTCCTACCCTAATAATCATCCAATGCTCTGCCTTCAAAGCTTTCTCGTCCTCAACGAAACCCACCTTAGCAGCTGCTTTGCATCATCTCTCTGGTCTCTCTGGTCTCTCTGGTCTCTCTGGCAACCGGACTTGGATCTCCACTGGACATTGCAATGCTTTTTGGACTACCCCACTAATAAGACGCAGCGCTCGTGAAAAAGCTGGTGCCCAGCGCTTAGCTTTAGAGTAGCGCTTTATAAATTTGGAGTTTATGACTACGATTCTAAAGCGCTTAGAAATTAAAATTTTTAAAGCATGACAGATTCGTAATAAGTCAGGTTGGGTCATGTTTATTGTGGTCTGGTTCCGTTTAGTCAATTTCGTCATGGACAGATTAGTTAGCGCACATCTCAAAGGTACATACGGCCATATCGTTATAATTACTAATACAAGGAAGGCTCCTCGAAAATCAGAGATTGATTTGGATCAGACTTGGAAATTATGCCAAAAATGCTGCTGTGTTTATAACTTTGTAATTTTGCGGAGTTTCTGTTGAAAGGCAATCGATGAATTGAATTTGGAGGATTTCCGGCACGGAGGAGCGAACATCACAGGGTTCCGACTGGTCGATCCGGAATTTTCGCGGGCCAGAGAAATCCAGAAGCTCTGGACGAAACTTCATGGCAAATCATCCAAACGCACCGCAGAAGACACGCTTCCGGTAGGCATTTGCTCAGTCCAATCAGTCAGTCAATAAGTCAGTAAGTCAGCCAGTAAGTCAGTCAGTCAGTCATTAATCAATTAATGTAATCATTCATTCACTCATTCATTCACTCATCCATTCATTCATATGATCATTCTGCCAGCCAGTCATTCATTCAGTGAGTCAGTCAATGGTAGACTAGACCAGTGGTTCCCAAGCTCTTTTGATGGAGGGCAAAGTCTTACTTTTAAAATATCATGGCGGGCCACAGAGATCTGAGGAGCCGTCCTCAGTTGCAGTGGCGTAACTAGGGGTTCGCGCGCCCGGGGGCAAGAATTTCCTAAAAAAATTTCTTACTTCCGCCAAAATTTCTGATGACTTTTTTTTGCTTTTCCGTCTTTTTCGTGAACAAATTCGTCAGAAGCCTCATTTTGCGCCCCCTCTCCCGCGCCCCATGCAAAACTCATGTATAATAGTTACTTTTTACTTTTTTCCACTATTTCTTTAACAAAAAAATTGTCAGAAGCCTAAATCAAGAAAACAAGGTAATTTAATTTTTTCAAAATTTGTGAGTGACTGTCGCGGGCCACATTCAAAGGATTGGCGGGCCACTTTTGGCCCGCGGGCCACGGTTTGGGAACCACTGGACTAGACGCCTTACATACAAAATAATTTCAGTACAACAATGGAATTCCAATCTCTGACAAACAGAAGCGACCGTTTAAGACTCTTCGCTTGAAATGTAGTCTGTAAATGAGGAGAACTGAACCTGGTCCTCACTGTAAGTAGACTACATTATATTCTGTTGTCTCGTAGCTTGTAGTAATGAAGGATTATAACCGTAGCCGAAAATCATTTGTTCCTACACGGGGTCAAAAAAGCCGTGGACAAATTTCAACGTCAGCATAGACAGACAGAAGATTTCAATCCCCGAATTTCTCCAGCGTCAAATAAGGCAAAAGCTTATTCTGGCTCCAACTCCGCCATTGTTTTCACTCTGACAGTGCCAGTCCAAAGGCTGGATAAAGGAGGAGGGCGACGCTAATGATCTTTGTAATCACACAGTGTCGTTAAACTGAGACTACACAATGTGGCTCCTCATATTCGTCAATGTTTCTATTTCGACGCTTCAGTTGAGTGCGGCCTTGACCTTGGATGCCGTTACAACCATCACTCGAGGTCTGAACGACTTCCTTCGCCAGGACCCGAACGTCCTTCGCAACACCTTCCGGAGAGGTCAGATCGACCGGAAGAGTAACACCGGAAACTCATGTCGGACAGGGACGCCTTCGCCATGGCCATACGGATCCACCTTCATGAAAACCCTCAAGCAAGTGAGTCAGTCAGTCAACCTAAGTTCTTCCACCGCCCCCCCCCCTTTTGACAGCATTCATTTTGTTCATTTTGTGAACGTGAATCTGCTGGCGCTATATAAAGAGGCCATGGAGTGGCGGTGCTCTTTTAAGTGATCTTCTCATACGTGGCCGTGAAAACCTCTGGATCAGCCTCTGATTGAAGGTTGTTAAAGACACCTAGACTGACGTAACAGGGAGCATCATAAAACAATGGAAACTAGTTGGAGCTGAGATACATGTAGTGCTGCTGATCAAGGAGCAAGGGAATTGAATGACAGCATTTATGGTGCGCTATATTAATAACGTTCAGCTGCAAATGTTGTTGATGGGTTCTTGGGTTTAGATTTTTATGGCGTTGTGTCGCTGTTTTTATGTCTTGTCTCTGTCTGTCTGTCTCTGTCTGTCTACATGCGTGGGTTTTGTCATACAACATGCCGATCTCAATTATTTCCCTCAAGTTATATGGCGCCACAGGATCAATATGTGTGTGTTTGTTTCTTTGTACGTTTACGTGTAAGTATGTATGCAAGTATACTGTTACTTACAATACAATACAACTGTATTTGATATTGCCCTTCTTCCAAAGTTCAAAGTGCACACGACCATACGACAGAGCATCGACGGCGCTGAGCAACTGTGAGTGAAGGACTTGCTCAAGGTCCTTACACAGTAACTGACTCGGACGAGGCTCGAATCCGTACTCTCAACGTTACAGGCCGAGCGTTTTAACCAGTCGGCCACTGTTGCTTGGTTATTTAGTGTTCGGCGTTTGGTTGCGCAATGGCCAATGGCTTCCTCCGTAATGGCCTTAGCGTGTCCGCCGCCAAATGTTAAGTGCCTGTGTCCTTGTGGCAATTGCTTTCTAGCGAGCTCTTCATCTCTGCAGGGCTAATCAGCTATGCAAATCATCAACGCCTCCTAATTGGCTGGGCGCAGTTAGTCGCTGACGTAAGGTGTCACTGCGTAAATTAGGAGTAAATAGAAACACCAGTCCGGTAAATAACCAGTAAATCAGTACGATAAACGTGTCTTTCTGTCTAGTTTAATGTCTGCGTGTCTCTGTGTCTGTCTGTTTGTCTGTCTGCTGTTTGTCTGTTCATCTGTCTCTCATATTCCTTAGTGGCGATCACCCTCGAACCTCTCAATCAGTTTAATAAAATTATAGAATCAATAAGCTGCGAAAGGCGCTCTATCAATTTTTAGATACGATACGATACGATGCATGACGACAACTAAGATAGAGATACTGAATATTATGGCGATGATGATGATGATGATCTTAACGCTTAGTACGATCATGACGATGCTCGTGATCTTGATCGTCGTGATGATGATCATTATTATAATGATGAACAATTAAAATGGTTATCATTATCATGATAATATGCATTAGATCCATAATTTTATCTTGATTTTCGTGAAGATGATTATGAAGATGATTAAGAAGACGAAGAAGAAGATGATGATGATGATGATGATGATGATGATGGTGGTGGTGGTGACGACGACGATGATGATGACGATTACGATGATTAAGATGATGATGATTAAGACGATGATGATTATGGTTAGGTCAAATTTGATGGAGCAACTGGACCAGTCGTTTTCGATGATCGAGGCCTGAGGAAGTCATATAAGATGGACATCATGGAACTGAAACTTGAAAGAGTTTTAGAGAAGGTAAAACTTCGTTGTATACAGCAGGTGATAATAATTATACGTCGGAATGAATAATTCATTTATTTGATCATCACGTTCCAAAGGGTGATGCTCGATAGTAGGCTACAGTGGTTCGCGTTCTGGACTGCCAATCAAATACCCGCCACGGCAGAAAGTAGTAGTAGTGGTAGTAGTAGTAGTGGTAGTGGTAGTGGTAGTGGTAGTGGTAGTGGTAGTGGTAGTGGTAGTGGTAGTGCTAGTGGTAGTGGTAGTGGTAGTGGTAGTAGTAGTAGTAGTAGTAGTAGTAGTAGTAGTGGTAGTAGTAGTAGTAGTAGTAGTAGTAGTAGTAGTAGTAGTAGTAGTAGTAGTAGTAGTAGTAGTAGTAGTAGTAGTAGTAGTAGTAGTAGTAGTAGTAGTAGTAGTAGTAGTAGTAGTAGTAGTAGTAGTAGTAGTAGTAGTAGTAGTAGTAGTAGTAGTAGTAGTAGTAGTAGTAGTAGTAGTAGTAGTAGTAGTAGTAGTAGTAGTAGTAGTAGTAGTAATAATAATAATAATAATAATAATAATAATAATAATAATAATAATAATAATAATAATAATAATAATAATAATAATAATAATAATAATAATAATAATAATAATAATAATAATAATCTCCAGATATTTTTAAAATCCCAAGCGATGAGAACTATATTGAGGAAACAATCACAATACTAAGTCAATCCTAACATGCCCGTGCATAAGTGCAAGTCTAAATCCCAAGAAGAGCAAGTAATCGATGCGGTGATTCCAGCAAGATTTCGGCCCTCAGGAAGAATAATTATTCACTTCAGATGATAATTTCTTGAAACCAGTAAATCAGGACAACTCCTGAAGACTTACGCCCCACAGTCTTTCTCGGAATGCATTTTGTCTCGTAACCCGCCGTTCAGAATTGTTCTTAGCTCCACGAGGGTTGATATTATTGCCCTTATATATTTCTTTGATGCTCATTTAGTTCTCTATGGTTATATATTGCACACCTTACGACTGTCAAGCTTTGACCAATGATTGACCATGGTTATCTGGTAAAATATGATTGCCTCCAGCCGCCTTGTCTGACAGTTAATGGTTCGGGGCTTCCCTCCGACCAAACCTGGAGGACTGTGTATACGTCTGGTGACCTCACTTGCACACCCTGCTTTCTCGGCCTCGGCTGCAGGCACCCACCTTCTCAATTCCTCTATACGGGGACGCACAATATTATCTGCCTCTGTATCGTTTGTTGCACTGGCCTTTGAAACTCTGGGCTCCATTAATAATAACACCTGGCTTATTGTTACCGTGAGGCTTGAGCGCACGCTCTCACCAATACAGCGTCTGTCAGTTGTGAACCATCGCTTCTAATGTTTTTGTCTTCTGCAGCACGTTCTGTTAGCCAGAACTATACGAGGTTTAGCCATTCCAGATAATTTGACATTTTCTGGAGCGTTTTTCAATTCCTGAAGGATTATGTACGTAGGAGAAAATTGCTGGAGCGGTAATAGTAGCGGCGATGGTAGTAGTGGTAGTAGTGGGGGTGTTAGTAACAGTGGTAGTAGTAGTAGTGATGATGAGGTGGTGATAGAGGCACTAGTAGTATCAGTAGTAGCAGTAGTAATAGTTGCAGCAGCAGTATATATACTAATATCAATCGTCGTCAACATTATTATCATGTCGTCATCACTATCATCTTCGGCAACAAAACCATCGTCGCAAGCATCATTTATAATCATTATCATAAATAGCAACAATGCTAATCCATCATCATGACCACCACCACACCGCCAACTCAACCTTAAATTCGACATCCAATGCAATAAATTACTGAGATGTCTTGAAGCATGCCTCTCACTAAGTTCCTATGGCACTAATTCAGCGGTTCTCAACCTGTGGGTCGCGACCCCCACGGGGGTCGCCCCACGATTTCCCAGGGGTCGCCTTGGACCTTCAGAAATTTGTACAAAAAAAGTTGTCAACGTGGTCTCTTAATATTTAATATCATGTAAATATGATTACTACACTAACTAATAGGCTATGATTACTACACTAACTACTAGTCACAACAGCGACTTGAAATTAATGTTTACTTAGCAGTTAATTTAATTAAATTTTTTGCCATATTAGTTTTGAAATGTAAATTCTAAGTTCACTGTTACTTCTTAAAACAAAACAATAGCCGGTTTGCTACGAAACTGTGCTGTCGGCTGCAGTTATAATTAATAAAGAACGCTAGAAAAGTTTAGGCCTATGAAATTGGAGGCCGCCTAAAATGAATCAGGGTGGACGAGTGTTAAGAAAAGAAAATATAGTAAATATAGTGTAAAGTATGGTTTATTTCCATAGTTGCAGAAGGAATTGAGAAACCACAATGTGTTATTTGTAATGGCATTCTGTCGGTCGAATCGAAGTCCAACAAACTGAAACGCCATTTTGATACTAAACATCCTAACTTCGCCAGGATGCCCAGTAGTTTAAGAACAAAGCTAATGACGTCGACAAAGGCAGACTTGATACCGGGGCAAGTGCTGTAAACAGCAACGCGTGGCAGCTGTTGAAGCGTCATAGCCTATTCGGTTGCTCTCAGAATCGCAAAAGCCAAGAAACCTCACACAATAATTACCGAGGACGTGTTGTTGCCAGCAAAACATTGTTCGAGCTATGCTTGGAGCTGAATAGGCCTATGTTAAAAAATAGAATCCAATTTCCTTGTCCAACGACACCGTCTGCATGTCTGTTGATATTATTACCAATAAAAAATTACAATTACAATTGCCCGTTAATTATTGTTTGATCAGGGAAAAATCTGGTCCACTTGAATTATTCAGCATAGGTCTACAGCTCGACGAATCCACAGATGTTGCAACAATACGTAGTACACAGTAAAAATACACAATTATAAATATGAAACTTCAAGTAAACATTTCACTTACTTAATTTTACTTTAAAAAATTTCAAAATGATTAGTTTAAAAAATTACAAATTGTCTTGTTAATTCATGATGCGTGTGGGTTAATGGTGAGAAGTAAAATGCATCACACTGGTAGGGAAAATGCGGTGAAGGGGAGTAACGCGATCAATTTTATTGTTGGGGGGTCGCCGCAACTTTGGAAATGTTAATCAAGGGGTCGCAGCACTAAAAAGGTTGAGAACCGCTGCACTAATTGAAGGGGTTAGATTGTGTTGAAGATGACAATAAAAAGATGGTATACAGATGTTGTCAAGAAACTAATATCCCTACCCGATTTCAGATCGGTGTCTGGGAACTTGAAAAGGGCCTGACGATGACGAAACGACCTCCGCCAGACGTCATCCGACAGAAAGTCCCAGAAAATCGAACCAGAATCGTCACAACGATCATAGTCAGTATTCAATCCTACTCAGCATTCTAACCTATAGTCACTATTCAATCGCAGTCAGTATTTAACAGTCAGTACTGAAACAGAGTCAGTAAGCAGTTCTGCATGTACTAAGTATTCATTCTGGTAAGTGTTCGTCTCTTCGCGTAGTGAGTACTCAATTCTAGTCGATCATTACCAAGCCTTACTCGGTACTCAATCTTTGTTAATACTCAGTCAGTACTGAGCATTCGAGAAACGTTGCTATTCCTAAATAACTAAGCACTTAAGTCTATTTTCAGATTTGTTTAAAATTCACGTTTATGCTGTATAGACTTCTTGTTTTCATTGTTCAGGTTCAAGAATATTGTGTTCAACTTCGTCTTTGCATTGTTCTTTTTGCTGCTATTCCTAAATGTATTGAGCAAAGGCGTGCTTCCTGTATGCGGTTTCACCCAACCCATAAACAAAACTGAAGGCGCCTCAAAAAGCGTTAGAGGCGACGCCCTAGGGATACATTTCAGACACAATGTCCGACCTCGCTTCTTGACGGCTAACGCTTTTACAGATGGCTGCCTAGATAAATAAGTAAGCAGGAAGAGTAATATAATTTATGTAACGCAACCGCGTATATAATAGCGCAAAGTCTCAAAGTTGGCAGACATATTTTTATAGAAAGAGACCACGTATTATATTGGTTTAAGAAAATACAAGTCTTTCGTGGAACATACTTTACAAACTTTGTATAGTATGTTCAATTGCACTTATTGCTGTGTGTTATACAAACCTTGACGTCTCATAGAACACATTGGCACGTTTTATGTAGCCTATTAACAAAATAATGTAATGAAATAGAAATCAATCTTAGACATGCTACTCTACATAATGCATATATATGCGCATAGCAATACAGGTCCTATGCCAGTATAGCATAAATTAGGCCAAAACTACTGATCTGTATGCGTTCGTTTCAGACATAGTAGCCAATCTTGTGGCAGCATAGTTCAACCAATCACCTATCTTATCATAGCATAGTTCAGCCAATCAGCTACTTTGTCACAGCACAGCTCAACCAATCAGCTACCATGTAAAAGCATAATTCAACCAATCAGCTACCTGTCGCAGCATAGTTCAACCAATCAGCTATTACATCATAGCATAATTCAACCAATCAGATCCCTTGATCGCAGCATAGTTCAACCAATCTGCTGTTGCTTTTCACGAAACCTGTGGTATACGTGTAACTGTTGGTTTGTAATTGGTTGCTGCAGTCGAAGCCTTACGTGATGTGGCGGAAGGAAAGAGAGGATAAGTTGAAATGGACAGGAAACGAACGCTTCGAAGGATACTGCGTTGATTTGGCTGAAAAGATCGCAAAGAACATCGGATTCACCTACGAAATCCGACTCGTTACAGATGGAAGTTACGGAGAGAAAATGGCGAACGCCACCTGGAATGGAATGGTGGGAGTACTGACACGGAGGGTAATTTTCCATCATAGTATCATACGATCGATAATGTCGTTTTATAGTCTAATATGATGGGTACGGTACTTCGTTGGAAGGGTAATTTGCTCTGGTCTAATGAGAATGGTAATACCAAATGGTCTAATTCGAAGGTTAATATGATAGCCAAATAAAAATGGTAACATCACATGGTCTAATGCGAATGATAGTTTCATATGGTCTAATGCGAATGGTCAGAATCCGTGGGAGGTCAAGCCTAGGAGACAGCATGCCTTACTGTGGAAATCATCGATGATGATGGTTTGGGGATTGCGCATAAGTAGAACCAGGATAGGACAGAGTTCGGTTTTCAGTCATGAGTGGAAAGCTGCAGGAGAGAGAGAGACCAAGCGGTAGTGGTGAGATTGACAGGCGAGGGAGAGAGAAAGATGAGCGAAACGGCGGAGATCTTTTGGGGATTCGTTCCAAAGAACTGGTGCAGCATATAGGCCATATAATATGGCGACCTTATAGTTTACAGTCTTTGAACATTTAGCAGGCAGTGGAAAGACCCACCACTAATATTTTATATACATCGTCCGGTGTTTAACAGACTGGTCTGTTATGTTCTGCTTTATGCAGCAGTCGTTGTAATCCCAGGCGAGTGAAAGAACGTTTATTATGATTATGTTGATAAGGTTGTGGCATCGTGAGTTTTTTCATTACGAATTCTATATTCTAGGGATTATGAAGCCTAACAGGGAAGAGATTGATAAGGAATTAAACGATTACTAGGATTAATAACAAATAGATGTGTATTGAAGTCATAAAAGATTTAATTTGGACGAGGCTTCATCATTTTGAAGTTCATTTGACGAAGACTGATACAGACAGACAGCTTAATAACCGTCGCGTCCTTCGAAGTATTGTAACCTGAAAGCTGATCGCCATATTTAAAATTGTGATTGTGTCTACTGCAACTAAACTCTGATGTCCGTTAACTTTGAGAGGCGACATTATTGTCTAGATAAAGTCCGCACTTACCATTTTTGTTGTCATGCAACATGTGCCTATGATAGTATGATCGTTCTGCAGGTGGCTGGTGTTCATCATCCTTTACCAGACACGTTATAAATGTACACTTTTAAACTTATCGGCTCTATGCACGAAAGCAGACTGTAGTGTTACTAAATGCTCGTGTATTTGGATTGTTTGGTAGTAGCAGCAGTTTCAGTTTAACGACACTGTGTGATAACAAAGATCAATAGCGATGCCCTCCTCCTTCATCCAGGCATGGGACTGGCACTGACAGAGTACGATCAGTGGTGCAGTTTGTTGCTCAACAGAACCAATAATATGCTGTCTCCTAAAAGTAAACATTTCTCAGTGTAAGAGTTGCAGGCTAATTAAGCGTAGACCACAACATGCATGTGTGTGTGTGTCGGGGATTTTCAATAGCACCTTTTAAATTTTTGAAAGCCCAATCGAAGCTATTTAAAGGGATTTAAGAGAAATTAGTTTTAGGTAGTGTAGTCACTTATCACAATGTCCCATGCATAAGTGGATGGTAACTTCAAGTTATAGCGTAGCCAAACCGCCCAAACGTAGTAATCCGTGTGTTGGTCTCGTCGAAATCTGATATAAATGGATGCACCAGAAGTTACCAAGTTAAAGATGATGTTACCAAGTTAAAGATGATAAGTCTTCGGTTTGTTCTGAATGATATTAAATATTGGCAAAACATACTGAACGAGGCAGGTTCCTTACCGGACTACATTTGCCACAATGGCTGTGCCTTATTAGAAGACAGTTTGTCGTCGAGTGCTTTGGTGACAAGTGTGTATATCGTAAGCGGAAATGACTTTGTGGCAATTCTGTCTGAACAGGAGGCTGATATGGCAATCGCACCGTTGACTATAACATCGATCCGAGAGCGTGTCATTGACTTCAGCAAGCCGTTCATGAGTCTTGGAATAAGCATCATGATCAAGAAGCCGGAAAAGCAGAAGCCGGGAGTCTTCTCGTTCATGGACCCTCTGTCCTACGAGATCTGGATGTGTATCGTCCTTTCCTACCTCGGGGTCAGTTCAGAGTTCGTATATAATCCGGGAAAACACTTGCCTACATACATACATACATACATACATACATGCATGCATACGTGCATAATACTTACATGTAGATATGCATGCATACATGCACACTTGCAGACATACATGCATATACACATGCACACATACATGTAGGCATGCATACATACGTGCATGCATACATGCAAACATACACAAATACATGCATATATAGATACACTCATGCATGCATACAAACAGATAAACAGTCAAACATGTATACATCCATCCATCCATCTATCTATCCATACATACATATATACATATGCATACATGTATAAACAGTCAAACATGTATACATATACATGCATACATGCATGTATATGTGGATAGATCGGTGGATGCATGCATGAATGGATGGATGGATGGACGGATGGATGGATGGATGGATAGACTGATACGTAGTTCTATGCAAATTTAATATAGCGCCTTTTAAGTACCTCACATAGCGCTGTCCACTCTGTTGTTTACCTTCCTCCTCGCTCAGCTTCCGTAGCCGTCTGCCTGTCTCCAGCGTGACCTTTGCACTATGACTTGCAACTAAACGTGACTCAGCATTTCCCACGACTTCGTTTTAATTAAACGACTTGATGGGACTCTAAAACGTAATGTCTGCTAAGAACAGACAACAGCGTAGCAAGAACGCTCACAGAAATAAAGCAGTCTTTCGTCAAAATACGGCATATATTCCCTGTCGTCTGCTGACAGACAGTTGTGTCTGATAACTAATAACTATAAACGGCTGCATTGGTGTTGGCTATAAGGTCACAGTAGATCTGCTGCATTGCCAGACATTTACGTCTATTAGCCACCTGGTTAAATGAATGTCTACTATTTCAAGACACGTCAGGTCTGAGCTTTCTGGGTGCTGATGAAATGCTTGGCTTAGGAGCACGATCACGAATGGGTCGGAGTGAACAGTTGGAACCTGGCGCAGATGCTAGTGGTGGGTCTGTTGCTGCAATGGAGAAATCTAGTCACGTTCCTGATTATATGTACTTCGCTGGCTGCCTGTCCTAAGGGGCGCAGACATCAGGATTTATACGTGGCTCAGGCGATGTCTGCTGGGAATGCGCTCGGTCGAGTTCCACGAGATTTTGTCGATCTGTCTCAGGCTATACACCGACCGCCGCCGGTCTCAGATCCGTTCACTACACAACTACAAATGAACTGGTTGCGTCGTCCTTTGAATTCGTTGCTCCTTTTGTACTCGCTTTGACAATGCAATGCCGTGCATTCTCAGCTCTGGCGCCATCTATAACATCAATCGCTTTCTTTATATCTGCGTCTTCTTCTCGTCTGCATGCAACGATATATGCGCCATTTGACCTGTCTTCGCCCGAACACTTCAGTCCTTGCACGGGATGTGTTGTAAGCGCTTCTTAGTTGATGCCTTTATATAACGCCGTATAAATGAGTGCTCTATATTAATTAATAAACAAAAAATGAATGAACGAATAATGGAATGAAAGAATAAATGAATGAGCCAACGAAAGAATGCACGAATTAATTAAGTTGGCCTACTAATGAACTGACGAACAAATTACGAATGGACTTATTGGCAAATAAATGAAAGGATGAACGAACGAGCAAATGAGTTAACAAAAGATTAAACGACCGATTGAATTAATTGAACGAAAATAACTAGGAAATCAATTAATGATTGAGCGAATGAAGGAGCGAGCGAATGAATAACGTAGGCTATATGTAAAGAGCACTGTCTTGCACCGAGTTTCGTTGAAGCGCATTTCACAAATCACAATAATCGCAGATTATTAATTAATTAATTAATTCATTTATTCATTCATATATATAAATTTATGTAGCGCCCCTTCCAGAGGACTACGCAGAGGCGCTTGCGACTCCAGCACAGCCAGATTATGCTGCAGCGTCATAAATAATACTATGCGCATAATAATACTATGTTGATCCAGCCTGTTGAAGTTGATGGGTGTGTGTGTGGTGTAGGTGAGTTTCGTCCTCTTCCTTGTCAGTCGGTTCAGTCCGAATGAATGGCAGATCGAGGACGGAGGAGCACAGGGACCGACGTTCATCAACGACTTCACTATGCTCAACAGCCTCTGGTTCTCCCTCGGTGCCTTCATGAGACGCGGCTGCGACGTCTGCCCCAGGTAGGCCTAATTGAACTGTATACTTATCTAATAGAAAAATCTGTATAGCTCAACTGCAGGAGGAACTCCGCGGAGGCGCTTCAGGTATCCTACGCTCAACCTCTGTTTATATCCTCATGTCCAACCTCACCTTCATCCACTCCTACCTTACCTTTTAACCGAATTTCCACAAGTAGGCCTTATAGCCTAATACCTTAGAAATAGGCCTACGCTCCACTTTATACACTCGTCTTTATCGCTCTACTTCCACCCTCTAATCCTTCTTAATTTCGTGCTCATATCCAACCCCATTTCCGTTTACCCCTGCGTCCCAGTTTAAACCCTATTTTTGTCCAAAATTCCAGTCTCTTTGCTTTGGGTTCCGTATACGACAGCAGCATGCAGTAGACCCTAATGTTGACAGGACACTAAAATATGTCGATCCAGCCAAATAAAACATTCCCCATCCGCTCCTTTTCCCCTTTATTTTTCTTTGACTTCCCTCTTTCTTTTCCATCTTCTTTTTGTTGTCTCCCTGTTTTCCTCTTCTTTTTGTTCATTTCCCCTTTCTCTTTCTTTACCTTCTCCTCTTTCTGTTTCTGCCTCCTTCCTCTTCTTCCCTTCCTCTTCTTTCTCCTCTTCCTCGTCTCATTCTGATCCGACTTCCGCTCTTTTCATTTCCTCCTCTTCTTTTCCTGTCGTCCACCTCCTCTTCCATTTCCTACTCTCAACGTGTAAGTCTGGACTGCAAATGGCGTTACATGATTTAAGCATATAGGCTGGCCGTGCATTGGTACGCTATTCACCACGTCGTCCGTAGTCCGGATTCCACTGATTCTGGATCTAACTGAATCTCTTTAGCAAAGACTTGGAAATGGTGCGCATAGTAAAACAAGAACCGCCTTTCAATGACCAACAACGTCTGTATAAGAGACCATGGGCGTAGCCAGACAAAAATTTCGGAGGGGGTTTTAAGATTTCGGGGGGGGGGTTCCATTGAAAATCGTCGCAAAAGTCAAGGTTTTTTGTATTTTGCATGTAAAAGCAGATAAACAAATTTTCGCAAACTTATTTCGGAAGTGGGGTTTGAACTCGTAAAACCACCCCCTAAATACGCCCATGTGAGAGACGATGACTAAGTGGCTGCCTTTGTAACGCGGAGTTCGAGACTCATTTTACTTATTGTACTCTTTTCTGATTGACTTTGCTAGAGGCGCTAGGCGTTAGCGGAGAAGAGATAGAAATTATTATACTTGTCACCTCAAGACACGGATTTTGCATCTAAGCTCTAACCTTTGCTTTTGTTGTCCGGCACATCGACTATCGCGAAATCTGTGGCGTAAACATGCAGCGATGAAGCAAAGGGCGGTTCAGTCGGTTCAATGAACCTGAGGCTACCGATCATTTTAAGGTCCCAGCCGGACAGCAATCACAAACATTAAATAGCATTAAAACAGTAGACCCGACGCGGATTTCCGGGTGTATACGACTGAACCGAGGCCTCATATTCCTTCCATTTTAAAGCAGCCAAGAGAGCCATAGGTCTAAAGTGTTTGCGATGTCATTTTCTCAGCTTCTCCTAAGATGACTCCCGTGCACCTTCTGACCTTTTCACCGACAATATTATTATTATACGGTCGTCTATAATAACCGTCTTCCGCAGGAATTGCGCCTAGCGCTCCTCAGCCTTTATCTTCCTATGTTCCGGAAACGCCTAAATTCCGTTTTATTTGCTAGTGATAGCACTGACTTGGTTGGGTCGGGAGCGCCTCTTAATCGTTGAGTGGCGATTTATAAATGTTCAATTACAATTGTATTGTATTGTATCTATAAATTTATATAGCGCCTCTCGCAGTGCATACCAATCAGAGGCGCTCCCAGTGCGAGAGACCCAGAGAACAGAATCAGGTCTTGAGACAACGAAAAGAGGCACTTGGGCCACCAGTTAATAAAGAGGAACGGGTCGAAGGAGGGTGCGGGTTCCATAATGCAGGACCAATGTAGGCAAAGGCTTGAGATTAATTTTAGTCATAGCAGTCCTTGCTCGCGGGACACAGAGATCACGCCAGTCAAGTGAGCGCCGCGGGCGAAGAGAAGTGGCTGAGTCCATTCATTTTATGCCCAGTTAGCTTAGATGTGATTGAGTGGAACAGAAATCTTGAAACCCTTTTCTGCCCCAGCCGAGACTTCAACCCCTATACTTTGGTGAACTGTCCAACACGCTAATCACTAGTCTGCTCCCACCACTAAGCGTGGACTATAATTATATAAATATAAATAGATAGAAGTTTTCGGTCTGTGTAGGTCTCTGTCTGGTCGGATTGTGGGCAGCGCTTGGTGGTTCTTCACTCTGATCATCATCTCATCGTACACTGCAAATCTCGCGGCCTTCTTAACCATAGAGCGAATGCTGACTCCGATCAACTCCGCCGATGACCTTGCCAAACAACGAGAAATCCACTACGGAACAGTCGACTCCGGGTCTTCCAAGGAATTCTTCAAGGTACTTTCACCACTGCCTTTATTATATTATAGTCTGGTTTGGGGCTTTGGGCTCATTCAAAGAATTATTCAAAATGTTCATGTCTTTTTAGGAAGTTACTCACCATATTAATAACCCGACTGGTATTGTGCATTTGCTGCACAGACTTCGAATGTCAGCGTTTACGAAAAGATGTGGCAGTTCATGACCAGTGAGCCCGGGGTGTTCCAGGCAACGACAGAGAATGGGGTGGATAAAGTACGAAAGTCAAAGGGAAAGTACGCCTTCATCTTGGAATCGCCGATGAACGATTACTATAACCAACGCAAACCGTGCAACACTATGAAGGTCGGACCTAACCTCGATTCGAAGGGATACGGTATCGCCACCTATATCGACTCCGATCTAAGGTATTCAGGTTATGCTAAGTTTCTCATACAAAGAAAATGGCATTGATTGATTTATTGACTGACTGACTGACTGATTGATTGACTGATAGATAGAGAGATTGATTGAGATATTGATTGATTGATTTATTGATTTATTGATTGACTGATTGACTGACTGACAGTGAATGACTGATTGATTGATTGATTGATAGATGGAGAGATTGACTGACTGAGTGACTGACTGACTGATTGATCGATTGATTGATAGAGAGATTGATTGATTGATTGATTCATTGATTGATTGATTGATTGATTGATTGATTGATTGATTGATTGATTGATTGATTGATTGATTGATTGATTGATTGATTGACTGACTGACTGACTGGCTGGTTAGTTAATTGATTGATTGAAAGATTGATTGATTGACTGATTAAACCGTCCGAATGAGCGATCGATCGATCAAGATTGGTCTGATGTCAGATCTATTTTAACGAATTTTCCAAAGGTCACAGGTCATTATAGTGACATGTTGCAGCATTTTCTACCCGGCGCATTTTGTAAATTGGTTGCTCCTATTATAGCGCAATAATGAATAGGACTTAGAATTGCGTTGACGTTTATGCAGGGAGAAGATAAACGTGGCCGTGCTTCAGCTGATGGAAGCCGAAGTCCTACAGAAGCTGCAGAAGAAATGGTGGTATGACAAGGGAGAGTGTGTCATCGAGTCCGACTCTAAGGTGAGATTATAACCCTGGATCTGACAGAACGGGAAAAGTTATATCTGCTAAGATCAAATAACTATATGTGACTAGAAACTTGCAGCCATAAATCGTCTTGTGCGAAAGTACGTTTTGTCTAATTTACTTCAAAAGGTGACAATTATAATGTCTGGCGCTATTTTCACCCTTAAGCCATGAAGAGTTAACGACTGTGCTTCATCACTATATTATTAATTTTTATGTCTAAGTATGTTTCGAATTCACTAGTTAGTGTCTTGTGTTTCCGCTTATCAAATTCAAACTCATGCCATGCATGAAAAGTAAGCCATACATGCATGAAAAGTATGCCATGCATGAAAAGTAAGCCATACATGCATGAAAAGTATGCCATGCATGAAAAGTAAGCCATACATGCATGAAAAGTATGCCATGCATGAAAAGTAAGCCATACATGCATAAAAGGTATGCCATGCATGAAAAGTAAGCCATACATGCATGAAAGGTATGCCATGCATGAAAAGTAAGCCATACATGCATGAAAAGTATGCCATGCATGAAAAGTAAGCCCATGCACAAAAAGTATGACAATACCCCTGGACAAAACCCCCTCGGGATAAAACCCCCCGGACAAAACCCCCGGTATAAAACCCACCAGCTCCAGCTCAGGTGACAAATTGAAGAGGTGTTAAATAATCTAGCAAGTAACTGAAAAAGGTGTTAAAGGGTAGGTAGAGCCTAGAGATTCTGATCAACAGCACATTGAAGAGGTGCTAATTAATCAAGTAAATAATGAGGGTAGGTAGAGCCTAGAGATTCTGATCAACAGCCCGGTTTAACCTCCCCACCAGCTCCTTAATCAGGTGTTAATTCCAGTAGTGAGGGTAGGTAGAGCTATGAAGACCGTCTGAGTATAAGGGGCAGTGAAAATTTCATAGACAGTACAGTATTTGAAAAACTTTATACAGAAAGCAGGCATGGAGTTTGTAGTATCAGATAAAAGAAAACGTTAAGTTATATATACATGTAACGGCTACGTTTTTGTAAAGCAGAAACAGTTAGCTAATGGTATTACATCGTACGAGTGTGAGAAGCGCAGACAAAATAAAGAGAAACAGGGCGAAATATGTTAGCTTGAAAAAAATGTCCAAACAATAATTATACACATGTCATTGCATCATTATTTGCTAAGTAACCGCTTGCTTGAAATCTATTTAGACTATCTAGTCAATATTTTATTGTCAACAGTTATGAGCGGGGGGGTTTTGTCCGGGGGGTTTTAAACCAGGGGGGTTTTGTCCAGGGGGGTATTGTCCGGGGGGTTTTGTCCGGGGGGTTTTGTCCGGGGGTATTGTCCTAGACTCATGAAAAGTATGCCATGCATGAAAAGTAAGCCATACATGCATGAAAGGTATGCCATGCATGAAAAGTAAGCCATACATGCATGAAAGGTATGCCATGCATGAAAAGTAAGCCATACATGCATGAAAAGTATGCCATGCATGAAAAGTATGCCATGCCTGAAAAGTATGCCATGCCTGAAAAGTATGCCATGCATGAAAAGTATGCCATGCATGAAAAGTATGCCATGCATGAAAAGTATGCCATGAAAAGTAATGCATGAAAAGTATGCCATGCATGAAAAGTATGCCATGCATGAAAAGTATGCCATGCATGAAAAGTATGCCATGCCTGAAAAGTATGCCATGCCTGAAAAGTATGCCATGCCTGAAAAGTATGCCATGCCTGAAAAGTATGCCATGCATGAAAAGTATGCCATGCATGAAAAGTATGCCATGCCTGAAAAGTATGCCATGCCTGAAAAGTATGCCATGCATGACACTGAAGCGCATCTGTTCTTTTCTCTGATGCAGAGTGGTTCATCGCAAAGTTCTCTGTCTCTTAGCAACGTCGCTGGCATCTTTTACATCCTCATCTGTGGTCTTGGATTGTCACTGGTTGTCGCATCAATCGAACTGCTCTACAAGTCACGATTCGAACATCGACATAAGGTATCTATCGGCCAAAGTACACACCCGTCATTTAGCCAATTTAGTAAAAATATATTCTCTTTACTCTATACACGAATATAGCCCTCACATTCTCATTTCTCGCTGTTTTAGTAACATAGTCCAACATACCCTGTTTACTGCTAACCTGGTGGATGGGGGCCATGTACTGCATGACCTGCTCCTGTCGGTCAAAGCCGCCTTCTACCACCTGCGCCCACGGGCTCAATCCCTCCGACAGAAAACTTTCATCATTTTGAATGATATATCGGATTTAGGATAACATGTGTGATTTTAGAATATTTGACTGACATGTCCTAATCAGCTCAGTGGATGCTGTATGTTTATTACCATGTCTGTACGCCAAAATTGCGGATGATAATTGTTCAATTAAATAATATTCTTATCTTATCTTATCTTAATGAATAAAACCCTAATAGACGACATCTAAGAGGAAGAAGAGGAGTCTAAGGGACAAGACTTTTTTTGGTCTGCAAAATGTTCAAAACTAAAACAAATACATTGCTTAGGGTTCTCCTGTCAACATTATGTAGTTTATTTTATGCTTAGCAGTGCACATTTACATTATGGCCACTTTTATTTTATTCATTCATTCATTCATTCATTCATTCATTCGGGAATTTATATAGAGACAGATATGTCCCATTGTCCGTTAGGCAGTAAAAGTACATCTTGTGTGCTATGTTGCACCATGTTGATAAAATGTCAAAATATGATGATGTACCATGTAGCAACGAATTTATTTGAACAGATTTTATAGATGGATAGTTAGTGTGGAACTTGGTCAAACAGTTATATATATATATACATGCATACATACATACATATATTATATATGCATGCATACATAGATACATGCACACATACATACATACATAAATACATACATACATATACATATATATACATGCATACATACATACATACATACATACATACATACATACATACATACATACATACATACATACATACATACATACATACATACATAAATACATACATACATGTACATGCATACATAGATTCATGCATATGTCCTTACATATATATATATATACATCCATATGTACATAGATATATGCATACATACATAGAAACATATGTGCATGCATACATACATACATACATATATACATACATATTCACACACATATATATACATGCATACATACATACATATATGCATCCATGCATACATACATGCATATATGCATGCATACAAATATACATACATATGTACTTCCATATATATACATCCATATGTACATAGATATACATACATACATAGAAACATATGTGCATGGCATGCATACATACATATATACATACATATACACATACATACAGGCATGCAGACATACATACATACATACATACATTCATACCTACATACAAACATACATACATACATACATGCATGCATGCGTGCATACATACATACAAACATACATACATACATGCATACATACATGTACATGCATACATGCATGCATGCGTGCATGCATATATATATATATATATGTGTGTGTGTGCATGTGTATATACACATGTACAACATTGTACATACATATGTATGTACATAATGTATGTATTATATGTATGTATCTATGTATGTATGAATGCAACTATGCATGGATGCATCTATGTATGTTTTTACAATGCCCTTTTATGTACAGGCATTTTGTACATGCATTTTATGACATTGCTTAAGGGACAGTGGGACAAATATGTCCCATGAAGATTTTCTTTAAAATCTGCAAGGCTGTGACAGGAATGGTTCTTGTCGATAAATATCCTGTTTTGTGAAGAATCGATGTACATTATTTCAAAGTTTTGTAATGTATTATTCCTCTGTGAGAAAAAATTAAAAATGACAAAGTTTGTATTTTATTTAAAAAATTAATAATCTTAAAATAAAAATATCTGGTCCAAAGAATATGCGGGAACTCTTGGAAAGGTCACAGTTAGATTGATCAAACATTTAACAAATAAACAAAATCGTTAAACAAAAACATTTGCTCAATCTAATAAATCGAGGCACTTTTTTCTGACATGGGACATATATGTCCCATATCCCTTAGAGGGTTAAGTCAACTCAGAAAGCCAACCATGGCTGCAAAGTCTTATATTAAGATTTGTAGCCATGGTTGATCTGCCTCGCTGATTGATCTTCCCGCCGACAATTTGCAGTCGCTGTTCTCAGTTAATTGCTGAGTCGGTCAGAGGCCATATCGAAGCAGAACGTATTCCGGAATATCGTTGAAATATATCTACCCCGACGGGAATTTGAACCCCCAACTGTGAGATGCCATTCAGTGCCGCCGTAACGAGCACTCGAGTATAGCGAACCGCTCTATAGATGTCATCGCTAAATAAAAGTATAATTATATATCTATATTATTATAATTACGTGTTAACATGTAATACGGAATTTATGCAATAAGTGAAGTAAAGGAGGATCTAAACTATCTTCAGTTGACTATTTCGACATGTTCACCGTGAAGACTAGTTAATGAAATGAAACCGTGGTCGCAATCGTACCTATACGTTGCATTTAATCAGTAAATTTTAACATAACATTTTAACATGACATAAATTTTAACATGAATAAATTTTAACACAAGAAACTGACACAGGAACCGTCATCAATCAGTTGGTATATTTTTCTGTAGAAATGTTGCCTGGGTAAGTCGTCCAAATCTTCCTCTTCAGCGGCCAGAACAGCTACCGATCCAAAGGATAACGAAGGCGTTCTGGTATGAATTCAATTCTGTACCACAATTACAGGATTGTGATTTAGCTTAACTTATAAACTAATAATAATAATAATAATAATAATAATAATAATAATAATAATAATAATAATAATAATAATAATAATAATAATAATAATAATAATAATAATAATAATACTAGTACTAGTAATAGTAATAGTAATAGTAGCAGTAGCAGTAGCAGTAGCAGCAGCAGCAGCAGCAGCAGCAGCTAGCAGCAGCAGCAGTAGTAGTAGTAGTAGTAGTAGTAGTAGTAGTAGTAGTAGTAGTAGTAGTAGTAGTAGTAGTAGTAGTAGTAGTAGTAGTAGCAGCAGCAGTAGCAGCAGCAGCAGCAGCAGCAGTAGCAGTAGCAGCAGCAGCAGCAGCAGCAGCAGCAGCAGTAGCAGTAGCAGTGAAGTAGTAGTAGTAGTAGTAGTAGTAGTAGTAGTAGTAGTAGTAGTAGTAGTAGTAGCAGTAGTAGTAGTAGTAGTAGTAGTAGTAGTAGTAGTAGTAGGAGTAGTAGTAGTAGTAGCAGCAGTAGCAGCAGCAGCAGCAGCAGCAGTAGTAGCAGCAGCAGGTAGCAGTAGAAGTAGTGGTAGTGGTAGTGGTAGTGGTAGTGGTAGTGGTAGTGGTAGTGGTGGTAGTGGTAGTGGTAGTGGTAGTGGTAGTGGTAGTGGTAGTGGTAGTGGTAGTGGTAGTGGTAGTGGTAGTGGTAGTGGTAGTGGTAGTGGTAGTGGTAGCGGTAGCGGTAGCGGTAGCGGTAGCGGTAGCGGTAGCAGTAGCAGTAGCAGTAGCAGTAGCAGTAGCAGTAGCAGTAGCAGTAGCAGTAGCAGTAGCAGTAGCAGTAGCAGTAGAAGTAGCAGTAGCAGTAGCAGTAGCAGTAGAAGTAGCAGTAGCAGTAGCAGTAGCAGTAGAAGTAGTGGTAGTAGTAGTGGTAGTAGTAGTAGTAGTAGTAGCAGTAGCAGTAGCAGTAGCAGCAGCAGAAGCAGCAGCAGCAGCAGCAGCAGTAGCAGTAGTAGTAGAAATGTGAGTGCCATAGTTCGTAAGCAGTCGATTACTCGAAGCAACGATTCAGAAGCACTTTGAGGAGCAGGAGAGATCACTCAAGATGGGCCTGTGTATGAAGTTCAGCTGTTAGATGTTCCTTGGCAACAGAGAGAGGGATGTAGAATTTCTAATGTCAGTAGGAAGATTGTTCCATATTTCAGGGGCTCGATTATGATGATGACAACGATCGTTATGATGACGAGGAGAATTGTGTTCATCTGTCTGTCCCTTTATATGTTTAAATTTCTGGCTCTTAGTCTGGTTTTCTTCATGTGTATCTGTGATTATAGTACGCTCAGATGTACGGACCTCATACCGCACCTATCAACAGCTTAGACGTAATCAGCGCTCACACTCTTGTCTAATTCCTACTCGGTGGTCAGCACTTTGAAGAAAACTAGCAGCGCAGTCAGTGGAACCAGCGTGTAGAGTCAACGACAGAAGCGAACCAGTCGTTCAGGTTCAAGATGGCGTCGGGTATTTTTATCGACTGGATACGTGTGCCGTCACTTGGCTTATTGTGACACCTGCGAGACGTGGCGTGTTCATTGGTTGCTGTGACGAGTCTACATCAACGGTGTTGCCATTAGCATTGGCCTGTATCGTGCCACCCGCAAATCATTAGAATGTCTGAAGCCAACAGGTGTGCCATGCGCGTCACTTTGAAGGCTATTGATTGACAATTTACAACGCACGAGTTCTCTGAAAAATCGCTGTCGGTTGACAACTCTGCCACGTCTGAGTCATGATTATAGCGGCTAATTATCACAGCAGATAATTAATTATGCCACGTTTATGCGCCATTGTAGACCTTAGAAGCCGTCGAGTATATAAGACAACAAGAGTGACGAGGTGTTTTCTAGGACATGTAGGACATGCTCTGTCGTTCTAGGACAGACGTTCTTGCCGAGACTAGGATTGCTGTATATATAGTCTGACTGCGACTGTCATATAATTAATCAGCATAAGAATAGAAATTAATTATTTGCTCTGACTAATGTTCCGGTGCATATATTTCTCTTCAATAACGGTAGCATCAAGAAAACATCAACAACTTCCTAACAGACTTTTTATAAATCAAATCAATCAGCCGTTTATTGAATCAACAACAGCACAATTAATTAACAATCAGTCATTTAAAAAAATGTTAATCTGCTGATGCCGTCAACAGGACAGCCCTAAAGGATAAAATAATCCGCTATTGCAGGGCTGCCCCTTTTCCATATTACATTTACTGATGGCAAGACGATTTTTATGATCATATAGTTATAGAAAATTCAACTTAAATAACAATTTTAGGGCTAAATCATAGCCAAACAACTAAATAACAAAACATTGCAGTACAAGATTTAAAACAAACAAACAAACAAACAAAATCAAAACAAAACAGATTATAATGTTCACAATAGTACATTATAAACAATCTTAACTAAGGTACAATCTATCGAGTCATTCTATTCTTTATTTAATATGTTGCAACATAATATAATTATCTATATGCAATTATATTTCAGCATGGATGTATGTATGTAGTTGTACACCTGATATAGAACCTTTAAGTGCCTCAGTCTATATGATATTATATGTCATTAGGAACAAAAAATGTCATTAGCAAGAAGAACAATGCACAGAAAACTAGAAGAGTCGCCAATCGCACGCCCACGCACACAAGGGAAGACTAGTCAACAGATTCCCGCCCACGCATGCACACGCATAGATCATAGATCAAGGATAAGAGATGACAGCAGAGCAGAGCAGACGATCTGAGGAAAGCAATGACAAACAATGGTAGACGATGGATGTCACTCCGCTTAACCAAGACGAACGCCCCCTTGCGAAAACATACGACCATCGACCATCTAGTCTCTTGGTAATGCCACCACAAGCGCACCCTATCCGTCCCATGCTCATCCCCTTCAGCATAGTTTTTAGAGATCGCTTGTAGGCCTATTACCAGCATTCACTTTCAATCACCTTCAGATGTCGCCCAATCGATCGTTTCCCAAATGGATTTTTGTTTGCACGAAGAACTGAATTTCCAAAACGACAGAGAATAACGAATATTAATAGCAGATTGAAGACATCGTTAGGCAAGAAATGACGCTCCGATTTCATGTTAACCATAATTGATACAAGTTTTTGATTCATCAGGGTACCCGAAGGAATATCTTTCGACCGCTCAACATAGCGCATAAAAGTAAATAAGTAAATTAAAGAACATAAGAGTAGGGATTGATTTTTTTCTCTTTCCTGATTGTATCCGATGTTCCCAATCTTCACCGGGATGTCCTTCCATTGCCCATTGGAACATCAAATCAGACAACATTCCGATTGACTTGGACATCAGTCACGTGATCAATCATAGACTACGGTGGAGCCACTGGATAAAGAAGTATACGGAACGGATTATAGCTTCAACTAGAAATTGTGTTTTTGTCTCATTACTTTCTGAAAGCAATTTAACATCGGGCCGTGAGACGTCAATTCCTCCGAACGTTAGCGCAGCCGTAACTCAAAGTAGAACACGTTATGTGATTTTAGCATTATTTTATATGAATTAAACAGTTTACTGACGCAAATCGAAATTCGTCCACCATAAAATATCTAAAGACAAGAAGGTATCAGTAGCATTTCTAACTTAAAATTACGAACAACGCACGACGGATTACTATCATTCGAACCCCTTGTTCGTTCAACATAATCTCAGCTCAAACTGAATTCAACCGGTTTTATAAGACGTTTACTATTGAGTCAGACTAGATTTTTCCAGAATCACAGGCTTATCTAACAGTTTTCGCCAATCTATCGCCTCTTGTAGGCCTATACCGCCAACGACAGCCCTCGTAATATTTATTTATTAGTCGGTATATATCTGTTTGTTCATTTATTACTTAGCGGATAGCTGCGGCATAACATGATATTCTCCTTTCGGGGTTAGTTGCATAGACGCAACCACCCTATGGGACCCGTGGGACGCGTCCCTCCCAACTTTCGAACAGGTTGGGACGGTCCCCCCCCCAACTTCTGAAAATTTTGAGGTAAACAAGAGTCCAAAATGCACTCTATTTGGTGTTAAATGGTCAAAATTGCGTCGGCTTCTGGGGCTCCGCCAGACCCCGATAGGGGAGCCTACGACGATCCCATACACCTAGTCGTTAGGAGCTTCTTGCCTTCCGCAATCGCAGTTCCCCTCCCCCCACTCGGACGTTCTAGTACTATCGGTCCATCCCCCAACAAATCGCTGGCCCTGCTGCCGATAAAATAAAGGGGCAGACTAAAGCCGCTAAACTGAAGTCTATCAGAATTCAGTGCAGAATGTTGCCGTATAATTTCACTCTAAAACTTTACTTATCTCGCTTTTTAAAATTCGACTAAGGCTCGCGGTAGAAGCCTAGGAGGACATTTCAATTTTTAATGCTGCGACTGCGAGTGGTGTTCTTCTAATACCTAAAATCTCAGTTTATTCATATGATAAAGTCAGATTTTTTACAGATCTAGATGGTATAGGTATTTTTATATCGAAATAGTCGATGAAAAATTTGAGGTAAATTAGAGCCCAAAATGGACTCCATTTGGCATCAAATGCTCAATGCGATGAGGGAGCTTACGACGCTCCCCCATACCCCATAGTCGTTAGGGGTTTCTTGCCTTCGGCAATCGCAGCTTCGCGCCTTCGGCGCTCGCAACTCCCCCAGTCACACATTCTAATAGGTCCCCCCAACTTCTGGACCGTGGTTGCGTCCCTGGTTAGTTGGTAACGTTATACACGTGCTCGGTCCGTGGTCCATTGAGTACATGTATAAAAAGGCGACGCCGGCGCCATCTCACGAGTAATATTGAGAAAAACCAATTGCAACTAGCGGTAACAACCAGTGTTACCACTCATATGTTTTTCCTCCAAGATCGATTTCTTTTTGGTGACTTTTGGTCACGTCTATGTTTCTAGGTTTTTTGTCCAAAATCTATGCTTTTTTAATGGAAGTTTTTACGAGAAATGTTGCAGAAAAATGAAATTTTTTACAGAAGTAGGTGAAGGATAGAAATAAAAGTGACTTTAGTTTCTAAACAATTTTTTGCGACAACGCCGCCAAACATCGACGATATATTTACTGAATTATGTATTTGAATCGCAGACGATTAACGAAACAATGAAACGAACAGAAATAAATCTATTATTGTATTTAGCTGCCTAATTATATTTTAATTTACCTATGAAATTGGATGTTTTGTATCTGCTTATATCAGCGAGATATGTACGGAAAATCATCCTCAAAATGAAGCTGAGTTTCGTCGTAGACTAGGGTCTGTGCCATCTCATTGCAACGCCAATTATTGCTAGTCACGTCCCAAGGGGTTGTTTGCGATTCTTCGACACTAGAGGCGCTGCATAATGCAGTGTTCTTACCACTTGGCCACTACTTCCTCGTGCAAGTGCAATGTCGTTCAAAAGAGTTATAAAACACTCTGTTCTTTCTAGTCTGTCCGACTGCCTATTTCCATATACGAATGCGTGTATGCTTCTCTGTGTCTCTGTCTGTGTGCCTTTGTTTGTGTTTGTGTCTGTCTGTCTGTCTGTGAATGTATGTATGTCGCTGTCTCATAAAAAGCCTATGGACAACGAATAGGCGCATTTTCCAGATGATTTCAAGAGAATGCTGATTCGCACAACAATCGTGGCTAGATTCCGACATTCGTATCTCCAGCTGAGACGGTCCCCATCAACTGGGATCTGAAGCGGTGGAGTGTCCCCCATTCAGATGACGAAGCCGTGCTCAAGGATCTTCTCCGATAAATGCACTGGAAATTAACAGCGTCGATACATACATACATGTACATACATACATACATACACACACATACATACATAAATACCTACATACATACATACATACATTTGTGCCTCAACAGGTTTCATTCAGTACATTAAGTTCACTTCGCATCTAGAAAATGGTCAACTTCCTAAACCTATTAAAAAAAATTAAACAAAAACTCAACCGTTAGAGAGACTAGAACTAAAACTCAGAATGGACAAACTTATTAGCCGTTTATGTATGAAAAATAAGCTTAGCTAGCAACTCAGAACATGAATCTCAACTTGGCGCAAGATTCCATGTTTTTAAGCAATGAACACAGATTTCAGCTGAAAAGTTGACTTGTTTAGAAGCATTTTCGGTGAACTATTGAAGGACCAGACTCGTCATATTCCTGCCTACATACATACATACATGCATGCATACATACGTACGTACATGCATACATACATGCATATATACATAGGCCTACATACATGTATGCATGTACATACATACTTGCGTACAGTTTAATATTACATTCAAACGTAAATAATTATGTACAAACGTACAGACAGTTCAGCGCAACTTAATTCTCCTCCATTCGCTAGATGTCGGAAGGTTCCTAGGAATTGCTCAGCAATTTATAGGACGCAGGTGTGTTGTTAAGTATAATTATGTATTGTAGCCTTGTAGGTTATTCTGTTAGTAGTTAAGATTTACGTCTTCTGTCATTTGTCTCTTGTGAATTGTTTCAATTGCATAACTGTACACTGTAACCGGTTGCGGTTTGTCAACCGGATTGTTTCAATAAAAAAATATTATTATTATTATTATTATTATTATTATTAATATTTATTCGACTTATTCTTTGTTTCTGCCTCGGATGTTGCACGTTTTTACGGTGTTTTCTTCGCATGTTGTCTTGGCCTATGTGACTGCCTGAGGCTTCTTAACGTGCTTCCTGACATGCAGTCTAGTCCAAGTTTGGAACCCATACTTCAAAAAAGACATTGAGTGCATTGAGAAAATACAATAGAGAGCTACATAACTAGTCAGAGGCTTAGCTAGAATGTCGTATGAAAAAATGCTTCAAAAGCTGGGTCTCTTTTTTTGGAAAGAAGAATGATTGATTTTCATTGCTGATAAGTAGTATAGTTTCAGTTTAACGACACTGTGTGATAACAAAGATCATTAGCGTCTCCCTCCTCCTTTATCCAGGCTTGGGACTGGCACTGAACGTATACGATCAGTGGCGGAGTTACATTGTTGACAAAGACATGATTGTGCACATGTCAATACATCACGTTTTCTGGCTCTTTCCTTCAGTTTGCTGTAATCCTCCTTCATCATCCAGTCCAACAACATCATTCTCGGTCTTCCTCTTGTCTTCTTCCCCTCCATTTTTCCCTCAATTATAATTATTAGATTTTATATTTTAATTTTATATACCGCGTAGTATTTGAAAGCATCTACTAAATGCATCATCTTCAGCATATATACCTTGTTCGTTACCTCAACTTACATTGCCACTAATCTAATTCTCTCAACCCCTGCCTATCGATTCTGTTTTGGTTAAGCGCCTGTGAATAAGCTGGTTCCCGCGACTTCGCTTTTGTGGGCGCTGTAGAAATATCGAGTTTACGATTACGATTTAGTAACTAACTGCCAGAGCTGAGACAATTTTTGCTACGTGTTTTCTGCCTGATGTTTGTTACAAGTTGCGACCTGCCAGCTTGATATAACGAGAGTAAACGAAATTGATTGATTGATTGATTGATTGATTGATTGATTGATTGATTGATTGATTGATTGATTGATTGATTGATTGATTGATTGATTGATTGATTGATTGATTGATTGATTGATTGATTGATTGATTGATTGATTGATTGATTGATTGATTGATTGATTGATTGATTGATTGATTGATTGATTGATCGATCGATCGATCAAGTGATTGCATCTTTTTCAAACCTTTCAGCTAGTGTAACAATGGAAACAATGGCGCAATAGCAGACGTAATTATAGTCCGAATACAAACATCTATAGGCTACTCCTCATCAATTCTAACGCACCCTTAGACCACTTACCAACTGCAAAAAGAATCACAGTCTATTAGGAAAGTCAATACGAATAGGTTCTTCTGTTCTTCCTCTATTTCTTAGTTTTAATCTATATTGAATAAACTGCTGCTAACTCTAATGCAAACGACCAGACAAATTGACGGATACACAACCAACAACAACGACCATACAAAGTGTGCTAATGATCTTAGCGTATACCTACGACCATCACTTGGATCTGTTATCATCCGTCGAGTGAGTTTATCAAGTGTTCCTTCAGTTACTCCGAAATGCCTCGAAGTGCTGGCGGACCGAACAACAAAGAACAGATCTGTTACAACTATAATTGCTGGGGGGGGTTCAGGTATAGGCCCCCTACCCAGCGTCAGGTAGAGAAGCCTCCCTGCCTCGGGGGCTGTTAATTACGATCAGCTGAAACGCGTCTTTAATTAATGCCACGTTTTGTACCAATGCAACGTAGCCTATTCTTGTCCCGTCCAAATTAGCGCTATATAATAATTCGCCGAGAAGCGCGATCGACGTAGACGATAATTGGGCCTTGATAAAATAATTGCCGAATTATCATATAGTATAAGACGGTGGCTGTCGTATAATTGATTAGAACGAAGTCTAGTGTTATTTATTGAACCAATCAGCGGATGACACGCGTCCTTAGTATAGGCCAAAATGGTCCGCGTCTGTCGCTTCGGGCGTATACGCTATATCTCTACAGAAGCCAATGGCCGCCGCCGCCGCCGACGATCATCAAACGGAAGCTCGGCAGACGTCGTCACGGCGCAACGACGTCAGCTATTTTCATAGGTGCGTTCGGATTCATGAAGCGCTATATTCATAGCAGGGGTGGAGCAAAAAATTCGGCGGTTGTAACACGGAAGCAAACCGCGAGCTACTCGGATAAATTTAATTGTCACACATTTTAAATTCACACAGAAGCATGATGTAGTCAAGCGAGGGCTACTATTTATTTTAGTTAATCAAAATGCTGCCTATCGATTAATTTGAAAGTTACATCCCGTATAATAGCAGTCAACTCATGTCGCACACCATTTTGTAAGAGGCAGATTGTAAAGTGCTTTGCTGGAAATGGAAAATTCCAGTTGTGTGCTTTAATTGTTACAAACGAATGAGTAATATCGCTCGCAGTCTCAGAAAGAAAGATAGTTTTTCTTTCTGAGGCTGCGAGCGATATTCCAAACAAACAAACGAATAAATAAGTTAATATCCTAAGACCTAGAATCTAAGTTATCAAACACCTGTTATCTGTCCTTTTAAGCTGCCAATGTAGGCGAATACATGTAGTTGCGATGCAACTTCCTTAACAGATGGCTAGTGTCATTTGGTCATACATCTGTTTGCATTGTCTGAACATAGACATAGCGCCTTTTAAAGTCACCGAGCGGTCCTTTATGAGTGCACCTTAATATTGTTATAATAAGCTGGCGCTAAATAAATGTCGAATTACATTACACTACTATACGGCTACTTCAGGCGTTAACGTCGCAAATCCAGTGCAAGTCTACCTGCAACCGATACAGCCAATTAGCGGCGTTCATTTTAAAATCCAAACGTCGGCCATCTGGTGACTGGAGGGAAACTCAAGACCGTCCGTCTACAATATAAACATCACCGCAGCGCATGTATCGCGATTACTCGTCGGTCGCTAGTTGGCAGCACCGTCGCATAATCCGGTTAGCGGCGGAAAGTCATCAGACGACGAGCAAGTTGGTCGGCGTCGCTGTCTGGCATATGATATTTCGAGATGGAAAGAGCAAAGAGAAGACGATCGGGCGGCTGGATGGCGCATTTGCAGCTAATTCGGGCAATTACAAGAGGACGCCTCAACTACATCACACTCGGTCAACAATTCTTACATTCAATTACTTGCCAATCGCTCTCTCTTTCCCTCTCTCATTTCGCCTCTGTCCAACAGCGCTGACGAATTAATTACTTGATACGCTTCCGGAACTGTTAACTCCCTTTTCTCTCTCCCTCCTCCTCTTCCTCTCATCTTCCTCCTCCTCCTTGTACTTACCGGCAGCGATAAAAGCCTTGTATGTATGCTTTCTCTTTCATTACGCTGTCCTCTACAGGTTGAGTCTTGATCCCCGTAGGCCTATCAAACTGTAATGATAAAGACTCTCTTGAGAGACTGGGGACAGAAAAGTGCTAAATGCAAGAAAATTTCCTGTAAGCAAGTAAGCATTGAAAACTGCCGAACCTTTCTCATCATCATAATCACCACCATCATCATAATCAAACCATCCCATCACCAGCACTTTCTTTCCTTCTTCTCCTCCTCCTCCTCCTCCTCCTCCTCCTTCTTCTTCTTCTCTTCCTCCTCTCCTCTCCTCCTTCTTCTTTCTCTTCTACCTCTTCTCGTAACTGTAGCAGTAAGAGCTGACTGATCTAATCCATTCCAATCTAAGTGAGGCAATGTAAAGCCAAGCCAACTAAATCCAATCTATTCCAAACACTTATATAGCGCAGTTAAACTATGCACAGGTTGCTGTTCGCTGCAAGTGATGTTCTATTCAAAAAGCACAATGCGTTGGTGTTGACCAGTCGAAATCCACTGTGTTAGGAAACGAGAAACCGATCTGCAGTCGGTAGGTCAAAGAGGTCAAAGGTCAAAGAGAAAGACAATGTCAAAGATACCAAAGGTCAAAGAGATCAAAGGTCAAAGAACAAGACAAGGTCAAAGATATCAAAGGTTAAAGATATCAATATCAAAGGTCAAAGAGATAAAATAAAAAGGTCAAAGATACCAAAGGTCAAAGAACAAGACAAGGTCAACGTTATCAATGGTCAAAGAGCAAGGCAAGGCCAAAGTAATCAAAGGCCAAAGAGCTGGGCAAGGTCAAAAATCTGCACAAATGTTATCCAAATCGTGGCAAACCTAGAGGGTGCCGCGTCCCAGAAGGGTAACAATGGCATATCAGAATAGTTATGCATAGTAAGATAAGTAGCCTACTATATAGAGTTTTCTAGCATGGGTTAGGACAGAACATCATAGGATGAATCAGCTAGGATAGAGTATTGTATTGTATTCAAACATTTATAAATAGATAAGGATAGGATAGCATTGCAGAGGATAGAAAAGGATAGGATAGGTTATCGAGATCAAACCAGAACACAAAACTGTGATCGCAAATCAAAGAAACGTGCAAATACTGCAAATCAATTTAAAACGGAAGCCAATGAGATTTCCATAAGCGGCGCGAAAACGACGCGATGCTAACTCTTGGCTCCGCCCTCCATGTTTGATGGACAGCTCAGTCCAGCCACAAGCAGAACAAGTAGCTAGTAGTCGCCTGAGGCTCGTCTGACAGTAAATCCTATATAAAGCAATCACTGATGTCATTTCCGGCTATCTTTGTTTTCTAACAAGGACCTACATTGATACCAAATTGGAGCTAATCGTGCGTGGTATTTCCGGAAGAAAAAGATCAACCGGAACACCTAGCGACCGAATATGACCGAGGAGGTGCACGTGACAGGTGACCGAAGGAGTTCGGCTGCTCAGAGCTTCTCATTTGAAAATAGAAGGCGATTGGAAAATCGATCGCGCTGGATTGCCTAGGCGATCGGTGCGCGACGATGATGATGATGATGGTGATGATGATGATGACGACAATGCATCATGATCACTATGATTATAGCTTTTATATTTCGCTTCGTTTTTTCCTTTGCTTATTTCGGAGATTTAAATATCGGAATAGGAAGGGTCCGTACACAGGGTCCTTAACAGGCGTGGCACCAATTCAGACGGGCAGCGGTGGGCAAGAATCTCACCCGATCAATTAATTGAATAGTGAGTGAACAGGGTTGAAGCCATACATGTATATACGGTCGCTGTTTTTATGTTGGAGACTCTTTCGGTTAATTTACATGCCTAATAATTTATAGTAATATGATGCGTTCTGTTCTCAGAAAAGATGCCAGGGAAGATGGCCTCGCAGTCTGACCCCAAAATCCACGGTGAAGGTCGTCGCCCTAGCAACGAGGAGGCAGGCGATGGAGTGGCAGATGGACGAGAGCCGCCTTTCGATGTCAGCGAGCTTTCTGGAAGGTTGTCTTCGGATGACATTGACCTTTCGACTGAAGGTCAGACTCCGAAGGTCAAGCAACGTCGCAGTCGAACAAACTTCACGACGGAGCAATTGAACGAACTGGAAAGGCTCTTCCATGAGACACACTATCCGGACGCTTTCCTCCGCGAAGAGATCAGCCAACGGCTCGGACTGTCTGAGGCACGAATCCAGGTTAGGTCATAGGTCATGAAATCCAGGTTATGTCATAGATCGTAGGTTAGAGAACACATGATGAGCTTAGGTCTGAGGCACGAATCCAGGTTAGGTCATAGGTTGTAGGTTACAGAACACATGTTGAGATTAGGTCAAGGGTTAGACAATGCGCAGGTCATTTAGAACATGCCGCTCAGTTGGTGAACTGCTCGCCGAAACTGTATCAGGACCAGGGTTCGATTGAGGTTGACAACAGTTGGGAACAGATTCTAAGGGCAGGGTCAAATTGCGAGGAAAGGTATCTTCAACGGGAATTCATCTGAACCAGAGCGAGAAGGGACACGGTGGCTGATTGGTTAGAGCGCTCGCCTTGTGACGCGGAAAGTATGGGTTCAAACCTCCCCTGAGACGGTGACTGTGTTGTCAGGAGTAGTGCAATGAATAATTATTAATGAATGTGTAATAGCAATAAGAATATTAAATAATAATTTTAAAAAGAAGTTCCTCCTTCTCCTAACAAATCACACCCTGCTTCGGCTACCAATTATAGTTTAAGTAGAAATAAGTGATTTTGTGTAGCAGTTCAGCGTCCTATATCGCTCCAGAAAATGTCGTACACGCTTACTAGAAAAACATAGAAATACATTGATTACACTTTCGAATACTTAAAGCAAATCTACCTGGTAACAAAATGTATTACTACTGTAACAGTGAGATGCATCAGGGTTCTTATAAAATATGGAATGTTTTCAAAAACAATTTTATTTTAAAATATGAGCTGATGCGTTGAAATGGTGTTATGGTGCGTTGTAATATATACTTAAAGAATCGGATTCAATGCCAGATGACTGTTCCCAAAAGACTTGTGCAAGAAGATTACATTAAGTAACGCTGTGGAGACTACTAACCAGCGACTTGACATTAACTGCGGACTTTAGGAACACATGATACTGTAAGACGAACATCGGACGCTATAGAAGCATACATGTACTTATCGTAAATGAACCGGCGTTCATTCACAGTTGCCGGTTCCTTCATTTGAAACGCTCTGCTTCCTCTTGTTCGCAACTCTCTTTTCTGAGACTGTGTTTCATTTTAAACTGATGACTTACAATTCCAGTCTACTTGTGGCTCTTAACGTTTGCCAGTCTTTAATGTGCACTTCTGAACTTTGTAAGGAACGCATTACCAAATCACACTTGTAATTTATTGTATCGTGGATATTAAAGAAACAGTTCATGTTATCCCTCCTGTAAAACGTCTCTATAACGTCTACATGATAAAACTGGAACAATGGGCCTACTACAGATCCATTAATTAATGGATTAAGTAAAATTCAAAAGGGCTTCCATTTGTCCTCACAGATTCCTTGTCTGCTGCAGAGAAACCCACCTAGGGTGACCGGCGTGATGACTTCTATGAGACTTCACCGGTAGCCCACCACTCAGTTTGTAAAATTTGGGTATTGTCATTTTCCTTTATTTTGTGGTGAATAAACTACTTACTCACTAGTCTTATTCGAAACCTGCACAATTATTCCCTTTTGAAGCCAATAGCGAACTAGTTTTCTTGTCATGTCTCACGTATATGGCCTTATCTGGCTTAACAATATAGCGCCATCCAGGCCCGACGAGAGGGGGGGCAGGGGGGGCAAATGCCCAGGGGCCCGGCGACTTTTAGGGGCCCGGGCCGGGCCCGCAATCAACTTATGATATATATTATAATAAGATATACAAAGTTTATGATGTATATACAAAGTTTATGATGCTATGCCTTATAAAATATAACGTAACACGTAACGAGGGGGCCCGGGAGGGCGGAAAATGCGGCTTGTGACAATTTTCCTTCTGACAATTTCACCGAAAAGCCAAAAAAAAAAAAGGTCATAAAAAATTTTTGCGGAAGTAAGAAAAAAATGTAGGGTCGTATCTGAGCTATAATTATTTCACTTTGTTCAAAAAAAGTAAAAAGTTAGGGGCCCGTGACTGCTCTGCCTAGGGGCCCGGAATTTCTGTCGGCGGGCCTGGTACCATCTTATGTGCTGCCCTAAGTTTTCGCATGGTCTCCGATACGTGTGTTTTCTGATTACGGGGAACCTCCCTGTCGACTTTACCTATTCCGAGATTGTTTAAACCACGACCTCTATTTAAAATAAGGACGCCCTAAACTAGGCTATAAACCTATCGGGCGAATGCCGACGTCGCTTTGATGTTGGAAAGGGGTAGAAAAATTAAGAACTTAATTATGTTAAATCTTATTATTAAAATCGATTCACTCTAAAGCGAACTGCATTTTATTCAAATTAAATCGTTATTATTTATCATACTTATGTATAGCCTGTCTCACAGCTTACCCGCTCTGACCTGACCCCAACTGCCTTATCTCATCTTACCTCTGTTACCTATTCCCATGCATAGGTAATGTGATATGATTTCGTCTGCTAGGTTTGGTTTCAAAACAGACGAGCGAAGTGTCGCAAACAGGAAACACAGATTCCCAAAGGTAACAAAAATTTTCTACCATCCCCACCATCACCATCACCACCATGACCACCATTATCACCTCATTACCATTATCGTTATTGGCATTGTCTTTGTTGAAGGAATCATTTCGATGCTATTGTCATCTAATGATCTAACGTCATCATAGTGTGACTCAAGTTATTGCATTTCGACGAATTTTCGTTTACTCGGAAGATACGAGACACCTGTTTCACAAAAGGGTTGCTTCATATAATACACCTCTGTCAGGCTGTGTGGTCGATGTACCAGTCAAGGTCACAGGTGAAAGTCCGTCACACACATTTCCCTGTACAGAAACCAAATGTTCCATCCACCCATGTCACGTGTAACTTAGGTGATAGGTTACCATGGTCTCACTTTCGCAAATATTGTCTTTAGTTAACTCCTCGTTCCTCGTTCTTCGTCCACATAATTCCAGACAATCTATCTATCTGACTATCTCTAGATGAGTGGGCAAGAGTGAGGAAGGTCTTCGTCTCGTGAGCAGTGAATTCAAGGAGACGCTCACAGAAGTTGATGCTTGGTCTCAGAGTTTGCGCACAGCTCGACAATCTTATACATGAAGGTCGTTAACTCGAACTCCAGAATTTATAAAGCGCTACTTAATTAATAGCAGGACACTAGGTCTTCACGATCGCTGCGTCTCTTCCAGAGATACCACGCGAAGAACACGATCTGCTTGCCAGAAGATCAGAGAGACACAGTGAGAGACAGAGACAAAGACAGAGACTGGGATCTGTTACGGTGGGTTGTATTTAGGTTAAGAGAAATATCTGTCGTTATGGCTGGATCAGGGCAAGACTTTCTTGAAAAGGAGGGACTTTAGTTTTGAATGAAGAGTTTGAGGAGTGACAGATCGAGGAGCTTGAGGCAGATTACGGTGGATGAACGATGAATTCAACGATTTTGAACGCGTTGTTGTTTGGCCACATCTTAACCCAATAATTTTCTGTGATTAAGGCGGTCTCTTTGACGCAGCTCTTGTGGTGTACTGAGAAATTTCGGAGATCTAGATGACACTAGATGACATTGATGACACTCTCTCGACCTTTGCAATAGCTAAGACGAGTTTAAGCAACCATGTTCCGGTTGGCATAATTTCATTACAGAAGTTACAGAACGCGAATACTTCGTATTTTGTGGCAATGTAGAGTCACGAAAACGCTAATAATTATAATAATTGTAATAATTATTAAATCATTATGCACTAAATCGAAATCGTGACATGGCGTCAATAATTAGTGAAGCATGTCAGTCGTTTCTGCGTTCATAGTAATCTTATAGAGAGGCATTCGGTAGGTGGCGCTGTCAAACCGGTAACTCGCATTTCTGGGCTTACATACAGTACATAAATACATAGATATAATTATATACATGCACACACGTGAATACACACATGCATGCACATGCATACAAACATGAAACAAGGAAAATGCAAACAAAGTCATACATACATACATACATACATACATACATACATACATACATACATGCATGCATACATACATACATACATACATACATACATACATACATACATACATACATACATACATACATACATACATACATACATACATACATACATACAGCTATTTGCTCTGCGTGTAATTATGATTGTACAAATAATATAATAAGTTATACTTGAAATCTGTTGCACAAAGTTGACCTCGACGGGTTTCCCTGTAAAGAATCCGCCTCTGATGCATGGAGGGAGGTTCGATCTGTTGATGGAAGATAGATTAGATGCTGTTGTTTTTAGGATTGGTATGTCAAGACCTTCCAAAGCTCGGACTAACGGACCCAGGATTCTTCGGTGCCCGTGTCCAGCTGCCCTTCGTGTCGTCCTCTCATGGGTCCTCGATGGGTTCCGTCCTTGACCGTCTGTTCCTCCGTCGACCGCCTGGACCTGGATTCCTTCCGTCGCCTCCACCACCACCCGTCTACGAATACGCTTCGGCCGCCGCCCTGGCACCAGCCATCAGAGACGCTGTCTCCCTGTTGTTTCGCCCGACGCCGCAGTATCCGGTTAACGCCGCCACAACGGTCGTCACTTCCGGTCTGCAGTACGCAGGCGTCACCGGAAGTAGCACGTGGCTGCTGACGAAGGACTCGAGCATCGCGCGACTGAGGCTGAGGGCCAAACAATACTCAGCCGCTCTAGGACTGAGATGATCCTGTAATGCATTGCAGCGTAATGTATTGTAATGTACTGCATTATCATGTAATGTATTATGACATAGTTCAAAGCAATACAGGGTAATTAATGTAACTTGGCTTTATAGATGTGATCTAGTGAAATGTGATATAGCGTAATGTCGTCTGATATAACGTGATAGACATTTGTAGTATTGGTACAAGTTTACACGTGTCTGTAGTGTATAGGATGTTTGCAAGCGCCCTTGTAACGGCATGTGCCGTGTTACGGCGCTGTAGAAATTGTCGTATTCATCGTCATCATCATCATCATCATCATCATCATCATCATCATCATCATCATCATCATCATCATCATCATCATCATCAAAGATCTATTGGCTGAAGCTCATACACTATCACAGTAATCCTATATATATATATATATATATATATATATATATATATATATATAGCTGGATAACCTTTCAATATCCCAACTTATGATCATGCTGCTGTTACATGGTACTACTTTGGGTGAGGGACCGCTTCAGCTTCTCAGAAACTGGCTATTGTTTTACCATCTCTTAAGTATCGTGGTCTTGGTGGTAATGACATCGCCAATTTTCGACCTATTTCCAACTTAACTTTTTATCGAAGATAGTCCAGAAATAATTATTTGTCGATACAAACTCCGTCCTACCTAAACAAGAATCGGGGTTTAGAACGTTCCATTCCACAGAGTTTGATGACACTGTTGGGGTTGTTTTGATGTGTAGTCTTCGACACTGATGACCACTGCATTCGTTTATAGCGCCTTGAAATATCCTTCGGTGCCATTGGGAGCACAATTGAGTAACCCCCTATTGGGCCAGAAATTGTGAAGTAATTTTGGAGATCTTTGCAAAAAATAAAAGCAGTGCTAGTCAGTAGGCCTATTTGCGAGAGTTTACCTGTTATAGGGACTCCTTGGACGTCTTTGACAATTGAGTGTCACAAACGTTCATTTTCGATAACAGACAAATACGAACAATTTACTTTTATCATCTTTATTACCTAAGTTAATGGACCTACGTAGGCTATCAATACTTTTACCGCGCATAGCTTCTGTTGTTCCTTTTTCTTTTCTCTCGTTTGCTGCTTTTGGAATTGTATTTCCTCACTTCTTTCTTCTCAGCTCCATTAAGCTTATTTGCAGCATTGCCTTTAGTGGTTAATTGTGCAGTTAATTACAGCTGTGTTGATCGATATAAATTCTGGCAAATCTTGCAACTGAAATGCAATTCCATTGCTAGTTTCTGCTTAGAATGTCTCTTCTATTATCTATGAAGCCAAAATGATTTGCACATCGAGCATAATTAGAAGTTGAGAAAGGAAATCTATGGTGGATACGGAATTTGATATAAGGCAAAAAATCTTGTTCATACTGTAGTTCTAGTTTTAGTTATGACCAAAGAAAAATAATAATCAGATGATCTGGTTGAATATTCATAAGTCTGAGGAATAAGGACTGATTTTAATTACTTTGGTTAGCCAACATTTAATATTTAATAAACTATAAGCCCCAATATGAAAGAGGTTCTTTGCTGAACAGGAAGTTAATGAAAACTTTAAGCACATGTTGGATCATATATTCATATTTGATGCATTAGTTATGAATCTCGTCAAATAGTAATTGTGAACATTGGAGTTTCCGCATGTTTAACTTAATAATACAAAAAAGAAGCAAGTTAGAGTACTCAAGCGACTTGAGGTCAATGCGTTTGCCAGAGCTTTCCTTGAAGACATGGAGACTTAACTCCTTAATCAGCTTGTGTCATGAATGTACATATAATCACGAAGTCAGTCTTACAAACACCATTGACATAGTGTTGTATGAAAGCCTACGTAGTATGTACATACTATATGCATATAATGTATGCATGTATGCATGCATGTAGATGAACATTTCTATAGCGTCTTTTGTTATCTCTTGGCAGCATTTCGGCTTCTCTTCCTGCCTGTCTGTCTGTCTGTCTGCCTGCGTCTTTGTCTCAGTCGCGCCTTCCTCCCTTCTTCTTTCACGCACAGACGACCGCTAAGTTGATGGCCTTGAGCAATGCATGAATGCTATAGTCTGTCATCCAGACCACGTATGGCTAGATATCGATGGAGAGGTAACTGCCAGCCAGCCGTGTCCGCACGAAGCCTATTGCTGCAGTAATAAACAAGGCATGTACAGTGGTTCCCAAGCATACTAAATGAATTATTAAATATGAAGTAAGTAAAATATATCACCAGGATAAAAATGTTGATATATATCTGCACGCTTAGGCAGCGCTTTTATACAGTAAGTGTCAAAGCTAAAAAAAAACAACAAATGATTAAGACTATAAGCACTCTAAACCTACTTGTATGCATGTGTGCATTCACAAGAGCAGAGGATACAATACATAGAATAGAAGAGGGATAGAAAAAATTACACATAAATAATTATGCCTTATAAATTATGGCATATCTCAAATAACAAATACGCCAGCCCAGACCTCTATGTAGAAAAATACCATTTCTTACTTCGCCGTACGAGGTTTGACACCTGCATGGGGCGATATTTCTTTTCTTTGTATGAGGTTCGTGTTTAGGATTGGTTCTAATAGTAGAGTCCATGAAAAGGCATTTTGCTATCCGTTAAAGAAACTGTCAATGGTCTGTTTCTTCAGTTCATAGCTGTGACCAAAATGCCTATCGGATTCATTCCCACTACGTCGATTATATAGGCGGCGTCTTGAGTAGAATTATAGTTGGTATTGAAAACCATATGTGGTCATAAACTGCACGTCACGCGTGAATTAAGAACCATTCGTAGTGCAAAAATTTTCTCGCTTATCGCCCAAGTTTGGGTTCAGTCTGTGTTCTCGATTCAGTTTTAGAAGCAGGATCATTTGAAAAGTCAGAGGTGAAAACCGTGGAGACGGGACATCAATACATATGGAAAAACACTAAGCAGTAGTAAGTAAAAAATTGCTTTGTGAACTATTTAAGATATTCTGAATTGCAATTCTTAAGCGCGCACACACACACACACACAAACATACACACACACACACACACACACACACACACACACACACACACTCTCTCTCTCTCTCTCTCTCTCTCTCTCTCTCTCTCTCTCACACACACACACACACACACACAATGACTGTCAGACACATCGTAATGGCGAACAAAGTCCAGAAGTCCTGAAAATTTAAGCACTATTTCCATTCAGTTCAAATTCTTTCTAAACAACAACACATCATAAAACGACCTTTTCACAATAGCTTTCTCAACTTAACGCAACCCTCTTCATTGTCATATCCACTATTACATTCATAGACAAAGACCATTTCCTGTCCATTTTGCCTTAGGTCAATCTAAACTTCATATTTGAAATATTGATAATACACCTTGCCTTAGCCTTACTCCAAATTTATTTCAAGGCTGCTTGAAGACTTTAATTTTTCAAACTCTCTCAGTGAATTCTACTTCAACAATACAATTGTAAACTACAATCAACCTAATCTAACTATTCAAAGTACAATTATCTGTAAAGTGGCCTATAATCAGTTCTATGAATATTAGCTGCAAATTCTGCTTTTCGTTGGTATAAAACACTGAAAACAACTATACTGCATAAAATTATTGTTTCGGTGTTAAGTAAAGACTGACCGATGCGTCTTGTATACTCATCGGTCACAGCCGGCCAGTTAACGTCGGCCTCCTAGTGTCAATAGACTGACCTGCATGAGTCTGACTGCTTCTCCAGTGTATCGAGTCGTCCATGGTCAGGCTCAGTATAATCTGCGATTCTCTAGAATCAATTACACAGGTAAACGACTCGTGCATAAAAGAAGCCATCGAGACATTGGCCATGGAACTAGCATCGGTATCAGTGCGCTAGTGCATAGGATTAACGCAATGAGTGGCATAAGAAATACAATGAGACACGATCAGGACATGGTTTCGACTAATATCTCGTGATGTATTCAGGAATCTCCATTTGAATTGAATATCAAAGAAATCTTACTTACCTGACTTGGTGCGTCTGATGGGTCTGTGGCAAGGGCGTCGACAAGAGGGGGCCTAGGGGTCTAAGGCCCCTCGAAAATATTGAAGCTAGCGGTTGTTTTAGCCCTCCGTTTGACCATAAGAATGACAATTTGTGGTGCCTCATTTCGGGTTGGGCTACATGCCTGAAAGATCTGCCGGGAAAGAAAGGAAGAGGTAAGTAAGTCATTCATACAAGCGAGAGAACTTGCATTGGTTAGTAGATCTTGTGGGAGGGATGGCCCACGAAATCCTGGAAGAGGAACAAATGTTGAACCCTAAGAAACAAGTTTTTTTTAGCTTGGTCCCATCTTTCAAAACATCTGAGTCACCAATGCCCCCATTAATAAGACATTGCCGACGCCCGCCCACTATCATGGCCTAGCACACAGCCGTTCAAATTGCACACAACGTCTACCTTTCAATAACTTATTGACTCGTTCCCAGATGTTTGCCCGTATGCAAAAACAAACACTGTTAATCTCATCATATCTTACTACGTACAGGTGTATTATAATACATACATACATACATACATACATACATACATACATACATATATACATAAATACATACATACATACATACATTTTTCTTTCTTTCTCCTCCGTCAAGTATTCGCTGACGATGAGGCTCTAACAAAACTTCTCCATTTCGGTCGGTCTCTTGCGAGTTCTATTGCCCTTCTTAAGTCCCATCCTCTGTCTTCTATGTCCTCCAGTACGTTGTCTATCCATCTCTTCTTCTGACGTCCTCTGCTCCTTGTTCCCTCCACCTCTCCGTGCAGCGCCTTTGCCGGCATTCTTCCCTCTCAAAGCCCTACCTGCACCTCACCGTGGTGAGAGGGTGAACAGCCAAGTAGGGGATAGCCTGGTGGGGCTATACCATCAGTGGTGAAGACCTGGGTCGAAGACCTTGGTCGAAGAACCACCTTGGGCGTTTCGCGAGGTGGAAAGGCTCACCAGGAACCCTGAAACAGCTGGCCAACGCAGGAGGCAGGTGTTGGAAGGACACCTCAGACCGGAAGAGGCCAGAATGGCCCAACGATCTCCTTACCCTACCAGGAGAGGACTGGTCACCGCCTGGCAAGAGACCAAGAAACTCTAACAAAATGATACATACATACATACATACATACATATACATACATACATACACACACACATACATACATACATACATACATACATACATACATACATACATACATACATACGTACGTACGTACATACATACATACATACATACATACATACATACATACATACATACATGCATAGTTGCATACATACATACATACATACATACGTTCAGACGTATACGCACATACACCCATACATTCATACATACATTCATGCATACCTTACATATACACATACATACATAAATGCATACATTGATAGATACCTTCACACATAAACACACATACACACATACATACATGCATACATACATTCATAAATACCTTACATAACCACATGCATAGATATACACACATACACACATACATACATGCATTCATATATGCATACATGTATGTAATGTGATCATCATGATCCTATCAATTAACCGTTGTTCCCTTGGTGACCACGCATGCGTTAACTGGTTTACTATACAAAGGTTTTTGTAAGTAACGTTTAGACTGCATTAATTTTGAACTGTGTAAAGAGAGATGAAAGAAATCGTTTGCAAATGACTTTAGAGATCGACAGATTAAAAAGAAAGACGACTCTGGCTTTGCTGTCTTCTGTCTGTTTGCCTGTCTGTCTGTCTGTCTATCTCTACATGTCTGTCTGTCGCCATAAGCACGTGCAAATAATGTACAGGTTACGCGTATACCACAGTTCTGTCTGTCTGTCTACCTCTCTGCCTGTGTCCCTGTCCGTTCTTCTGTTTGGTTGTTTCAATCGAATGCTGGAACCAAGAAGCATTAAGGACGGTATAATTCCTTTGCCGTACATTATTCAGTTCATGACTGTGACGTCTTCTTGTCTTGTCTTGACTTCGAATCTTGGCCGTCGACCAAACAAAGACTATTTGAATGCTCATTGTGAGTTAAAAGGTTCCAAGGTATATCCCTGAATCGATCGTCTGTTGCTGGCAGTTTTCTCAATTTCGGTAAGTAATTGCGGCAAATAGTGGACCTTTTACTGAGTAAGTTGCAAGGTGAACATGGTGCTGCAGGTTTTAAGTACAATTTTATATTTCATTTCACAAAATATGTAAAGGCGTGAAAAACGGCGTTGCGGTATTTCAGGTGCTTTGATGTCACGACAAATATTATAATACGTAGAGTCAGTGTGCGCACGTATGTACGTATGTATGTATGTATGTATGTATGTATGCAGACAGATGGAAAGACAAACAGACAGAGAAATAAAGAAAAAATACAGAGGGAAACACTGAGAAAGAGACAAAGGCAAAGTAATAGGCAGATATGCAGAGACAGAGAGACAGGGAGACAGAGAAAGAGACAGACAGACAGAAAGAGCCATAGATGAACATTGGCAGGTAGAGAAAGAGACAGACAGATAGAGACAGACAAAAAGTAGCAGAGAGAGGCGAAGTATGTGTTGCATAACTGTTATGAGGAAAACGTTGTCCAGTTGTTCTATTGTTGCAACTATATCATCCTTGCGCTTCAGCCACAATATCCACGAGAAACCTGGGGACCAGTTTCTCTGACGACTAATGTCTAAAAAGTACATTGTTTTCAGTCAACGTTCACTTTATCGAGTCTTACCTTACATACCTTGTTTACCTTTGCTTACCTGAGATTACATCACCTTGCCTGACTTCCCTTACTTTACCCTACCTTATTTACCTTCTACCTTTACCGTAAGACACGTTCTTCTCAAAATGCTCAGCTGTGTACGCCTAAAAATTAATTTTCAAATAAAATACAATCGTCGCTCAATAAATGGATTTGTGCAGGCCTAGATGTGAAATTATTCAAATAAAACGATTGTTCAATATATTGATCCTAACAGTCATATGGTGGACGGTAAATATTGGCGCGAATAACAGTTGGATCCTCACACAAATGGCAATTTCTAACAACAGCAACGTCAGCTGACGAAATGAGCAACAAGTGACTCGGCGTAATCGCAGAAAGTAAGAAACTGCTGTTGGGGTCTGCTGCAGTGTAGAAGGGTCTTACAACGAGAGGAAACCTGGAAACCTTATCATTTAGCTTTACACAAAGGAACGAAAAAGTTCGGGTAATTAATCAAAGTAATTTTTAAATGCCTCTAGAACATAATGTGGGCCATTCAGACGTTGTGTGCAAAGTTTCAGATTCTTCTAGATGGATTAATGGCTGTAACTTTTATTCATGTTTCTGTTGTAGATCTTTACGTTGTGTTCAATGTCGACTTGATTCTGATGAGAACGCATCCATCCAGTGACGTCGCTGTAGTAATCCCTTGAGATCACGAAATGTCGTCATTACTGAGACCTGTAGCGGCCGTGACATGTGTCGTCCTCCTGCAGGGTCTTCTTTACGCGATCTTCTTTACGCGTCCGTCCAGTGTTCAGAAGCTCCGGTTAGAGGCGGAATCGGAAAACGGGGTCGGTTCAATGTCATATGATGTTAACCAGTATATGGCACGGTACAACTGGAACTGGTCAGAGTGGCAAGCACACGAGGACAGGAATAAACCTTCGCGATTCGAAGAAGTCAATCGTGACTTGGTGGATATGAATTTCAGAATAAAGGACTTGGAGGTGTGGATGAGGAACACGAGTATGTTACTGGAGATGATGAGACATTTGGTCGACTCCGAGTCAAGATCAAATCAGGAGAAACTCATAAATGATACCATAGCCGAAAGTCGTTTGAATAGCAGTTCAAAGATGAAAGTCAGAAATGAACTTATGAAACCTCTGGATGAATATCTCCAGACCAGAAGAAACAAAAGAGCGGATATTCAAAGGGGTTTTATTGCAAATGTCCACGACAAACTTCCCATTAACAGGCCACGCGTGAAAGCCACGAATCGACCTCTGAATCCTCTGGAGGAGTATTTCCAAACAGTGCGAAACAAAAGAAGGGAAATCCGCGAGGGTCCGATTGTCAATTCCCTCGACTTCCCTTACGTCATAAACCCCGGATACAAGACCTGCTCAGGGCAGAAGGTTTTCCTTATCGCCTTCGTTCCCACGGCATTGGAACACTACGATTACCGCAGAGCCATCCGGAACACCTGGGCAGTAACGAGCGACTTCCGGCTTCCGGTTCGGTGCATCTTCGTCGTCGGTCGGCCATCCGGTCGGAATGGCGACCGAATCCAGCAACTCGTAGAAATGGAATCGAAGAACTTCGGCGACATACTTCAAGCCGACTTTCTCGATACGTACAATAATCTCACGTACAAGTCGCTGGTGGGTCTGCGCTGGGTCGCAAAGTATTGTTCGGAGGCCAAGTACGTTCTGAAGATAGACGATGATACTTTTGTTAATATGTTCGCGCTTTTAGACAGGTTAGAACAAGATCTGAATCGTACTTTTTCCGACCTGAAAATCTTCTGTCGAGCGGTTTACCTCGACAAAGTGCACCGGACTGGGAAGTGGGCTGTCCGTGAATCGGAATTCCGCCACACGTACTACCCGCCGTACTGCAGCGGACCAGCCTACGTTATGACGATGACCATGGCTTCCCAGATCGTCACGGACTCACTTCATGTGCCTTTCTTCCACTTCGAGGACGTCTACGTTACTGGATTCGTGACCATGCTGTCGGGAGACGGCGTTCGCTTAGTCCAGTGGGAACCGACGTTCGCTTACGCAAAAGTTTTTCCCAGAGCGTTCCTGACCCGCGATCGGAACAAATACCTGTTCGCAATAGAGGTCAACAACAATCACCTGTACATGGACGTCTGGCATAAAATGAAACAACTCTACACCAACAGCACAATGCAGGCAACAGATACACGGAAGCGGAACGGATTCAATAACGCCTTAAAAAGAAGACCGAACGAATAAGCAATTGAAATGGGAAAATTCTACATTGGCCTGCATGCGGCTGATCAAGTAATAAAGTCAAAAGGACGAAATAACATCGGGTTCTTTCGCTTAATAAGAAAAATAGAAAATGCTAACTAAGTCAGCCGTGCTTATGACTTAAAGGAATAAACGTCCCTTATCCCCCCCAAAGCTGACCGCTGCACATCTCAGACAATTCAGAGGGCACAAAATTAAGCAAGCAACCAACTCAACGACACCATCTGATATTTTAACAAACTGGTTGCATAGGATAAGAAAAGCCTGAGATGAAGGTTAAAAAATCCTGACGGGTGCTTTTGTTTCAAGCACGACCTAGCAAGCATTTTCAATGTCCTATCGATTTCAACTTCTTCAACGGATTGCGATCTCGACCACTCTCTCCCACTGGAAGCAGTGACCATCGATTGGTGCTTTCCTGATTGCGCTATAGAAGTCATTAGATTAGATAACATGTCCATATAATTTAGATACGCTTTCTTGTAGATCTTTACGTTATGTTCAGAGTCGACTTGATTCAAAAACAGATTGTTCCTTAAATTTTCAGATAATTGTGACCATACATGCAGAGTAAGTTACACCTTGCTGAAATAATCGAACATTTGCAACTGCGATTTCACAGCCTTATGGAAGGCTGTTAAGAGCTTTGGCAGAAAATAATTGTAATGTTACTGCTGCTGCTGTTTAGTTGCGGAATACATACCGGGGGGAACATCCTCATTGCTTCACCAGTTGTAATTCAGAAACAGTTTCGAACTTACATATTATCATGCAGGAAAATACAGTATTTAACAAGGACAACTGTTTTGCATACTGTCTTGAAAGCCTTTTATTCTTTTCTGAGCAGGCAGTAGTAAAGCATAATACCATAAATGACGTGTTACCATGTACAACCACAACACTGTAATCTAACGCTCACTTTGTAGACTTCAAACGCGAGAACATCTACTCGGTCAGTGGCTCTAGCGAAGGTGCTCCACTGTCGATCTTTCCTTCAACTAATGAAAAAATGCTGCAACTGAAACCTGTTTCTATTGAAGATCTGTCGTCACCACCGATGTCGTGTGAACCTGATCCTGTGCCACCAACTGTCTTAAGAACTTTGTGGATGTAGTTTTACCCCTTTTACAATTTGCATGTGCTATGTAACCTAATACTGCCTTGGGTGATGGATCTCTTAACGCTTCTCAGAAACGGGCTGTTGTTTTGACTCCCCTAAAGCGCTGTGACCTTGTTGGCAATGTCATGGCCAGTTTTTACTATAGACCTGTTTCCAATTGTTTTTTAGCGCCGATTTAAGCCAGGTCCTTTCTCCTTTGGGGTTCAGAACTCATCAATAGACTGATGACACTCCATTGTCCATCTATAAAGGTTATCTTGCCAGTGGAGATAATACCTCAGACATCGGATGTACCCTGCGTTCCACGATGTCGTACAACCGTCTCTGGCTGAACCTTGGAAAACATCTGTCTTGGCTGCCGTGGACAGCTCTGAAAGATCGATCTGTCTGATTTTCATAATCGTTTCCTGGGTATTTATTTCAGCCCACAATGTGCGTGATTTGGACCATAAATTAACCTTCTCAGATCAGGTGGGAAGAGTAATATCGAACATGCTTTATAACCGGCGCCAGACTCGTCAAATACTCCGTTCGCTTACACAACTGAAGCCGCCACGACCCTCACGCCTGCATTCTACAGCACAAAGGTTCATTATGATTGACAACGCTATTTGTGCAGGGCTAACTCTTCCCCGTGTTTGCCAACTGTAATCTATGTTAAAGGTTATGGACCGGCTGGATTCAGGTAAAACTAAGTTTGAGTATTTGGGGCCGTCCATAAATGACGTCACGCACCTAATTTGTGACGATGTGTGACATAAGGTGGGGATTTTATAAATGTGACGTCATATCAGGTTTATGTAATTCAATTTAACAATTAACAGCAATTTATTTTAAACAATAACAGCACTAACTTCGAGTATTAAATTTTCATTTTTTTATTATTTTAACGTAGGCCTAAACGGGCACCATTGTTAATAATTTTCTGATTATTTAAATATTTGGTCATCGTCAGATTTTTAAATATTCATGCTCTCCCTATTTGTTTCATGAAGGAGCATTTTGCTTCTCCATGGGAGAATGGAGAAGCATAAGTTCTGTAAATCTTTGGATAAAAAATTTATATTTTAAGTTTATATTAAACATTTTAATTTTAATGATTCTACCAGAGCTTTTCATTCTGTGGAATGAATATGTTATTATGGTAATTCTACTCTTTCCATTTTGCATAACTGTTCTACTACAAAATATTCTGAACATCTATAGTAATTGGTTAGATGATGAATATTCAAGTTAATTTTATGCTAATAATTATCGGCTTTCCAACAACTCCTTTTTAATACCTGACTTTCTACTTTAATACAACATCAGAGTGCAGTGCCACATTAAATACTTATTACAATGATAATAAATGTAACTTGAAACATGCTTTATTATCAAATGGAAATTTGGTTTTAGGGGTGGGGTCAGAGCTTTTGTGGCGTCATTTTTCAGAGGGCTGTTACTTTTTGTGACGATGTGTGACATGGGGGGTGGGGGGTTAAAAATCGGCCAAAATTGCGTGACGTCATTTATGGACGGCCCCTTTATCCAACTACACGCGGGAGGAATTGCATTGATTACCGATGCACAAACATTAAGTTTAAGATCGCGAAGCTTATGTTTATTTGCGCTATGGGTTGTGCTCCGTTTATATCAGCGAGTTGTGTGTAATGTTTATCGGGCTCATCCATACGTGGCTGTAGATTTCTTCACTCTGCTGCATAGTGTGGCCTACGGCGGATGGGGCCTGGTCGTTCCTCCAGCCCGCACTTCCACGGAGCAGCATAAGCCTTGTTGTGGTTGCTCCAACTTTCTGGAATAGGTTGCATGACGCCCAACAACATGAACTGCTTCGTCTTTACTTAATTCCACGCAGTAACTGTTTTATAACCATCTATTATAGTGACAGGACTTTAACGTTTGTCAGCTCTGATTAATTCAGAATAAATAAAACGCTTCTCACGCACTTAAATAGGCGTGTAGCTGTCTTTAAGGCAGCGCTCCATCTCGCTTATGGAGCCAGGTGGTCTCGGTCTCATCCATCATTGGGTGCAGATTTCTTTTTCTGCTTTGCCAGATGATTTAGTTGTCCTGTCGGCCCAATCTTCTACAGTGCAGCATAGAAGAATGTACTTACTTATTTACTCTGTGGTTGATTCAGCTTTCTTGGAATAGGTTGCTTTTGGCAACTAATGGCATGAACCCCTTGGTCTGTCTGTATCTCTATTTCGTAAGTGTTTTTGTTTGATCGCAGTTTTGCGTTGTAAGGTCAGAAGTGCCTCCGAGGAGGAGTCTGTCTTGCAAAGGTTTACCTGTGAATCATGCGATTACGAGTACAATCATGTATGTAAGGCTAAAAGTGGTCATGAAAACTGTTGATGACTAGAAAATTAAAACGTCTTTTTCAGTAAGACGAAGTCCGCTCCGCAGTGGATAGTCGATGCCACGCCAGTTCCATTTCATAATTATTGAATTGCATTAGGCAAAGAAAGATCAGGCAAATTAAATATTAGGGTAAGTTGATGTGAATTAAAGTAAAGTAACGGTGAGGCAATCTCTAAGGTAAAGTAATTTAAGGAAAGACGCGATAAAGTGAACGCTCATTGAACACAATAGCCTACTTTTAAACGTCAGCTGTCACAGATTGTGGTTCCCGTGGTTTCTGCATTTATTATTTTGCGGAAAATCTGAGATTATTCCTGAATTAGGCCTAAGACACATTTCACATAGTTTATGAGAATTAATCGAGGCTCGCTTCAGTTCATCAAGTTCTCGACTCCAAGTATAATTTAAAGAGGTTTGCTCTCGTGACCAGACTCGTTCTATCAGCTCGATCAGTACGTGCTGTCAGCTGCCCCGGACAGCCACTTACCAAGGAACAGTAATAAATCATTATTTTATGAATTGCCAATAAGTACATCTAAATACATCAGAATTAGAACATAAATCATCATGAGGCACATGATTGTTATGCTATAGTCTACCACTTGTGGCTTAGTACAGAGGTAGGTTAGTCTTATCCCATCTTCTGCCTTCCGCTTTTTAAGTATACTTTTGAGAGCCTATCTCCTTCGTTGGAACATGAACGTATTTTTCATGGCTAAGCAAAAAGTCACTAATAGGTTGTCTGATAAGTTTCGAGCATGTTTACTATTAATATTTATTATATTCCCATCTTCTCGCATAGATCTAGAGTATCCTTGCAAACGTGACACCTATCAAAGATTGTTCCCAGTCGTTTCTTGTATTAATGTCTACCGTGTAAAGCTTTTTGTTAAGTTAAGTTCATTAGTTAGATGTTGAAAGTTGGTAGCAAGCGTGTCGAGCCTGCATTCAAAATTCATATCTCCTAGAATGACCAACCCATCTGCTTCTAGTGCAGGTCACAATAAACGCGAGGCATTCTAACGGCTCAGTTCACTATCATCTCAGTTAAAATTCGCCTCATAACAGGAAGAATAAGCCACAATCAATTATTATTACCGATGAAGACCTCTAACCTATACAGTAAGGGCAGAATTTGACATCAGGGCAACGACACTCAGACTGCAACAGATGTAACTTCTATACTTAAATTTTTATCACTGACAATGACATCATTATACAATGGCATAGACAACCAGCATTCAAACAGCTTGACAATGACGTAGACAACATAGACAACCAGCATACAGTTGTCATAGAGTTTTTCACGAAACCTATGATCGTCAAAAAACGCAGTTGAAAATTATTGTACTTGCTATATGTTAACTCTTACAATTTGCGCTGACAGTGTAAATGTAACTTGCTACTTGCTACTGACGATTCTGTATAAATTGTCGTAATACCAATTACAGAAATATGCACCCCCAATGATTGTAACGTATCCACGCCATTGTTTCACCTGTACGGATGCGCGTCTAACGCTTAAGACCTGGCTAAAGGCCAAATGCCAAGCACCAACTGCAGTAGACCTTGCCTTGGCAAGTGCATCGATGTCAATTCCTATTCATTTAGCGACCATGACGACGGATATTCCATGACCCATCGATTGCTCTCCTTCCAAGGCTCGGACCATTTCCAAGCAATCGTTAGCCTGTACAGAGCACATGGCATACATCAATACCCACACATCCATTGCCAACCTCACTACACGATAAACAAACACAGGGAAACCCAGAAGCACACACATGCACGCATGGCACGCAACCACACGCAACACATACACATACATCACTCTCATAATGCTTCATTCGATGAAGGTTTTGTTTAACCACCGATGTCATATAGTATTGCGAATAAACATTTCATGGTCACTAAAACTTCTCTTTGACAGCGATCGATCGTATTCTTTTGAATCTAACCATCTCCATAGAACGCTCGCCTTCCGCAGTTAATCCAACAATTAGTGTGGCCTACAGCGAGACACCAGGACAATGTATTATAGCGTACACAGCGCACAGTTGGTGTGGCCTTTAATTTTAGTGAGACAAACTTATGCATTATTATTATTTATTTATTATTATTTATTTGTCATTATTTATTTAGGTAATTTATTGCACTGAACCTATGTCTGCTCAACAGACTTCAACCTGCAATCGTCGAAATACAGACTAAAACGCTAACGAATAGACCAGAGCGTCACACGACGTATCTGTGATGGTCACAATAGGCCTGTGATGGTCACAATAGGCCTGTGATGGTCACAATAGGCCTGTGGTAGTTACAATAGGCCTACTGCCCCTAGTACCAAACATTTTCAAGGTGCCAGATATCTTTAGATGTGACACGGTGGCCGAGCGGTTAATACGTCGGTTGTTCACCTCTAAGACCTGGGTTCGATTCCCGTGTATGTCATGTGAAATCGACCTAGATGACCATGTCGAACTGTGCGGAACCTCGAAGGCCAGCATCATCTTCGCTAGGACTGGTTCCATAATTCCAATACACAGGCGATCGCGAACGAGACCCTTAAACTGTCAAAGTTCGATGTCTGCTCGGTAAAGGACAGCTTCTGCTAGCAATTAAAATTATCATAATTCATTGTCATACTCTGGCGAACCTCTATGTAGTTCGTGCAGCTCCAGGTGAGGCCCTACTGCAGACAGTCCTGTTCGCTTTTCAGTGAATTTCTTGAGGTCAGATCCTCTACTACCGCTGTCCGTTGGAATGGGCGACACGCCTTTTTCAGTGTCTGTGTATTGAATATGAAAGCTCAGGTTGCAAATCTCTTAAATATAGTAACAATCGACACGCGAATATGGTACTTCCTGCCACGACTACCGTGCTGTCACCCAAGAAGCTAACCTGGGCAGTAAAACCATTCCTAAACAAAAAGTTTAGCTTGACCCGTCAGTGCATGCAGCTGATCTAATATCCTTGTCATTCCTCTCCGCATAAGAGTTTAGAGCAACCTTGACAACTTTTTGGGATAGTTCGTGGCACGGTGGCAGAATGGTTAGAGCTCTTGGCACGTAACGCGCAGACTACGTGTTCGAGCCTCGAACGCGGCAGTTACTGTGCAAGGACATTGAGCAAGTCCTTTGCGAACAGTTGCTCTGCGCCGTCGATGTCTGTCGTATATCGTGTGCTCTTCTGAACTTTGGAAGGAGGTCATCCATCAAACATATGCCTACAGTTGTAATGAATTGTATATTGTAATTCTGCACCATGTTGCACGTTTTGTATTTATTTTATTTCCTAATCTGTTCCACATTTAGATCATTTTTTGAGAATGCAAATGATATGAATGATACCGAGACTGTGAGGATAAAAGCGGATAATAACCAAAAGCAAAAGCCTTAAGACATGAACTTTTGTTTATCGTGGCGTCCTTTCACCCTTGCATCATTCGGTAGATGGCCGTCTTATTAATCACTGTTCAGTGTTCACTCATCCCTTAGAAGGTATATTGGCCTTTCTGAAACGTCTCAGAGATTATGTTAATCGCCATCACAAGACCAAGAACTCATCGATTGAATTCAACTGTGATAATTGTATATAGCCTACCTGAGAACAATCGGTTATTTTAAAGATATCTTAATAAAGCTCAATTTTGGCTTCGGTCCTACCTCACCGGCCGCACCCAAATGGTCATCTGTGGAGACTCCAGAACCCCTCGGTTATGGTCAAATTTGGGGTCCCTCGGTCTCTGTCCTCGGTCCACTCCTTTACCTTTTGTACACTGCTGACATTCCTGCCCTCTTCTCAAAACATCTGTCAACTGGTCACCTTTATGCGGATGGTGTCCAAGCCTTTGTTTATGGATTCCATCTTTCAGCTCTTACTGCAGGTCGAACTGATGCTCTCTCTCAAGACCTTCACTTCTGGATGTCCGCCAAACGGCTTACACTCAATTCATCAAAGATGAATTGATCAACT